>CM046848.1:18686972-18946972 GCA_025618425.1 Heliocidaris tuberculata
CTGGTGCCCCCTCAAAGCCTGGACACATGCTACACCATTGTTCATGTTGTTAGTGGTGGATCGTTCGGTGGGGGGGGGGGGGGGGGGTCAGTGCCTGCGTACAACCCCTCAGTTTGGGGCCAACTTTCATTACACGCATTAAAGTTGTGCGGGGTAACCCCCCCCCCCCCCCCCCCCCCCCCGCCTTCGTTAGTCCTGGATCCGCCACTGTTAAGGCTCATAAAGTCTGTCTCCTAGCGGTTGATCAACTTTTCTTCTTTCAGTTTGGGCCTCTTTTCTGACGAAGTAATCCACGCCCTATCGCATTGTATCCGCCGTCTTATGAGACCGAGCCGTCTGATTTACCGGCTGCGCGCCAAATCCAATCTGGCTATTAACATAGTCTGCTCAATAGACTGCTTATAAAAAAAAAGAAAACATTTGAAGCACGCTAGAAAACTCAAGGACAAACAGATATGAATTTGCTCTTTGCCTTGAGGTTTTGGGACGAGGAAACAACAAGGGTAATGCAAGGCTTGCGACAGTTTCTAAATTCAGAATGAATACATGTATCGAGTTATAAATAAAAAAACCGATCAATCGGCACCCGCGGGTGTGACGACCCATTTTACACAAATATATTTATCATCTAGATCATACGAATTGCACTTTCGATTAGCTCCTGAGGTATGTAGATTAATGTCACGTAGACCCCTGACTACAACGGCGAATTCTGAAATTGCGGATGGATGCGAGATGAACCACCCTCTTCCTATAAACTAAACCCACTTTGTGTGAGATTGTTGTGAGACAGGTACCCTAAAATTTTCATAAATAGCATACCCAGTTCGTGTGATTATCAGTAATAAATGAGTCCGACCTCCCAAATTGAGGTATGTTATCATAAGGTCACGTGGAAAGAGAGACGGTGTTACTGATGTGAGGAATCTTCAATGTGGAGCATTATTATGAAAGGAAGAAAGGCAAGCTTTTACTATTTTGTATTTTTTTAAATAAATTGAGACTGGAAGAATGTATAGCCTCCTCGTAGGTTTCCATCATACGCGATGAACAAAAATATTAGGCCCTATTTATATTTTATAAACCTGTTCTAAAAGAATATTATTAAAATTTTGAAATTGTTAATTTACTAGTCTCTGTAGGGATCTACTTCACGACACTTTAAGATTACAATAAAGTCAACAATATCAGATTTAGAAACAAAAATTGGCAGAATCTTGTGACTTCAATCAAACAATATATTTATGAAAAGTTGACTTCATTTACAGAAAGAGAGCTAAAATATAGCATAGCATTGTGTCATAACAACGTTATTCTCACTACCTTTGTTTGAACTTTTGCCCTTTTGATATTGTTTGTTGGACATTGAGTTGAAAAAATTGTGCATTTCTTAGGTCAGACATGGTGAGTGTCCAACAAGTGCCCAACAGGTGAATGACAATGGCGACATAAGTTATTATGAATACTATAAGACTTTGATTATCTCTTCAATAGAAATTTCCATTATTATGTGGTCGACTTACGCTGCTGTCATTCTATATATTTTGCATTAAGAGTTGAAAGTCGTATAGTAAAGATCATTAATTTTGGATTGAATGGCGCCTTAATGAGGGTGTGGTCAGCAAGGTGTAAATGATGATCACGTGGTGTGTGAGAGGCACCACATGGCAACAGCCAAACAACAATGCATGTTGTGCAATTCTCTCTAAAAAAAAAAAATCAAAAAAAAAAATCGAGTGATCACGGACGTCACTCCCCGGGAAATGAAAATAGAGCGAAAAGAAAGTGAAACTCCACTCTTTTCCTTTTAGAGACCACTCGATAGTCACTCGATATTCACCCCTAAACAAGTGATCACTGACGTGACTCCTGGGGGAGTGAAAATTCACTCTTTTTTTTTTTTTAGAGAAAGAGAGTACAACATGCAGCCTAACAAATTGGGTGTGGCTATCGGGGCGTGTTCCATGCTTCACCACGTGATGTATATAGCGCCACATGGACACAGCCAAATAATAGTGAAGGCTGTATGCTGTTCTACACCGGGGAGCGTTACGAATTGGGTGTGGTCATCGTGGCGTGTTCTACGGATAATCACTTGGGATTTGACGGCGCCAAGTAGACACAAACAAATAAGTGTGGAAGCTGTCCAATATTACAA
Source organism: Heliocidaris tuberculata (assembly GCA_025618425.1). Lineage (NCBI taxonomy): Eukaryota > Metazoa > Echinodermata > Echinoidea > Camarodonta > Echinometridae > Heliocidaris > Heliocidaris tuberculata. The sequence continues at coordinate 18,689,131 of CM046848.1, forward strand.
CAAAGATAGTACGTTTAGTATACAGAGTTTACGTGAACTGGGCGTGGTTGGCACTGTCGTTTTCTAGTTAATTGTAAAAATTCAAATTGTCAACTGAAAATTAAATGAACTTAGCCTAACTTTATCAGTTTTAAAATGTAAGCTATGTCAAATAATATTTTAGAGGGTGCATCTCATTTAGAACTGTTTGAGACTGCAAAGTGCCTTCAGACAGTCTAACACCATAAAGTATAATAGCGTTATTGTAACATATATGGTTTTTTCTTAATGTCATGACTTTTCTCGCAAATAACAATGTAGACTTAAATAAAAAGGAACTAGATTTAAAGACAAAGGGGATAAAATTTCCTAAGCTGTGAACTGGGGACGACCCACAAATGGATAATGTCTCTTTGTTTGAGAAGGAGAATGGCACTAAAAGGCTTGTTTGATTTAAATCCAAATAGATGTATCATATTCAACTAAAACACGCATGTCTCCGATACTGATACCTTTTAAACCACGTCCCAGACAAATGAATGGTAGCAACGACAAAACAGTGACACTCCGTCCCGTGTATTGAAGAATATTTCTTTACAGGCGTTGCATTCGTACATTTTCCTCAGATTATTTTGTGATTAATGATGATGTTAGGATTACTTACTCTCTTTCCGTCTCACTTCCTCACATTTTTAACCCTTTCAGGACAGGAATTATTTAAGGGCTAAATTAATCACATTTTGTTCTTCAAATTGGCAACAGTAATATTTTTCTTTTAGTGCTACATGATTCTAATCTAATTAGGTGTAATGTCTTATGTTGTAAGTTATGTTGTAATGTTGAATTTTGGCAAAAAGTTTTAAAAATTGCCAATTTTGAGAAAAAGCAATGATTTTGAACCTCTCAATGTGTTGCCAAGTTAAGGATTTTAAAGCTTATTCTTTTTAAAAAAAATCTTGGCATCAAACGCAATATGGTCATGCAACAGAAATGGCCGTAGTGTGTGCAGAAATTTTTGCTCTCTCTACTCGTGCATCTAGTATATTTTTAGAGCTTTGAATCAAAAGTTATTGAGGCAAACCACAAAATGTGGTCAACTGTCTCGAAAGGGCTAAAGAAATGAATATTTATATCGTGTACATTTTTATTTCTGTATCAGTTTTCATAAATCTTTTTTAAAGCCATCCTTTGTGGATTTTTAATGGGCTAGATTAACTAATAAAAAAAAAGTGATACATAGTGGAAACATTATTGGACCACAAGGACGGATTTTTCTTGCCAACTTTCTCCCCAATCATTAATAGGAGAGATACGTTCTATAAAGAAACACCATTTCCTATAATGTTGTCAATTCAATAAATATTTTTCTTTTGTTAATTCTTCAAAATACAAAATGGAAAACAGTAAAAAAAATAATAAAAAAAAAAGAGAGAGAGAGAGAGAGATATATATATATATATATATTCAAGAGGTTTTGATGCACACATAAATGCAATTATACAAAATATTTGTTACAAACACGATAAAAACTACTTTCGAAAAATAAACTCTAGGGCAATTTCAAAGGCCTATTGTACTGCCCATAGAAATCAGATTCGGATTACGTAATACACCATTGTAATGTTCGCACATTTCTAAAGGTGATAGACAGGGCTATTGAAATTGCCTTCAGTTGATTTTTCGAAAGTAGTTTTTATCGTGTTTACAAAATTTTTATTAAATTGGAAGATGCTCGAATATTAAATCCAAGAGTTGCAATTTTTTTGTTTGATAGGTCGCAACTTGATAACTTTCTTATTCTTTCTCCTGTTATCTCAATTTGTTAAAAGTGTCGCTGATCTGCTTCTCTCTAATTAATGCTTCCATTTAAGCCAAGCTGATGGCAGAGCGGACTTCCCCTTAATGATTTTGTTGTTTTTGGAAGATATTAAAGCACACATAACACGAAGTTGATTATGAGCGATCAGCCAATCAGACCAGGATGATGGAGAACTATCTTATTATCATGGCAAGCGGAAACAGCAGAATTGTTGTATTGCCTTTCCTTAGGCACTTACTTAAGCCATCTGAAAATTGAATTAAACTTTCAAATACCTGTTATGTTCAATGGGATGGTGATATAACATTAATATTTACATGCAGTTTCACACTCTTTGTCTATAAATATATTCTCATGAGAAAGTAATCGTACAGTTATGTGTCTTTATATAATGATTATTGTCAATTAAAAGTAATTGTATACATCTTCCATTTCTTTGAATGGCATTGTTGAAAGCTATTGAATTAAAAGCGGCATTTTATAGATTTGTAAAAAAAAAAAAAAAAAAAAGTTATTTGTACCGAATTAATAATCTTATCATTGTTATTGAAAATGAACGTCAATTTTCTGTTACTAACGCTTTTTTGACGTTCAGGGAAATCGATACACAATTATTAAGCTACTTTCATGACCGTGGCAAATGTTAACAGATTACCTCTAGCAAAATTAAGGTGAACAGCTCTCCATCTCTGTCCTCCCACTCTCATTCTATTCATGTACATTTATGTTAGATACTATTTTACATTAATCTTTGTTTTCTTCTTCTGCTTCTTCTCTCTCTCTCTCTCTTTCTTTCTCTCGCTAAGCCATTGGACACGGTTTCTTCACAGTTATCATGGAATTAGACTCAGACACCCGCTTGTCTCCTATACCCTCCCTACAATTTTACCATGAGAACAAAATGGTTAATGCCCATATTTTTAAAATAGTCTGTAAAAAAGACTACTCGTCACAGATGCATTTTAAAGCGAATTCATGGCATGAAAATGCCCGCCGGCGCCACGAGCAATAGGAAAGCAGGGAGAGTGAGAAGAAGAGAGGGGGAGAGGGAGCAGGCAAAAGCATGGCGGGCGATTGCTCCAGAAATTGGGACAGCCAGAGTCATTGACACCGGTCTAAATGGAATATTGTCCTGTTTACGTATGATCTCACTAATTCGTCAAGATTGCATACGGCTAGATAGGCCCGGGCGCGTCACCCGTCGAACGGGGGATGGCGTATAAAATATTCGCTCTGAAAATACACCGTATCTCTGACTAACAGCGTAGGCCCAAAATGCGCGGTGTGGATGAGTGTATAGGAAAACGTTGTCTGGCGATTATGACGGTGAATCACATCTCATTTGAATAAAAGGACAAAAGAAAGGTAGAGAAGAAAACATTGATGTATAAATGAATAGGCAAGAACGACTAACCAGACACACATTATCCCAGGTATACAGTCACAAACAATGTCGAATTAAAATCAGACGGTAAATATGGACATCATTGCTATCACACAGACATACCTACATCAAACAGTGTTGCCCACGCAGACAAGTTAGACAGCTAGACAGGCATAAATACACACACAAACACACACACACATCCCGCACACCCTCGTGCGCACACACGCACAAACAGACAGTCAGAAAGATAAACGGGGAGCCAGACAAAATAGAACATTGTGATAAGAGTAGGATAACAACTTTATTACCATGGCTTTGATTCATATTTATTTCTATTATAGGAAAAACGTATCATAATTATATTCGAGGGCGCAGTTGGTAAATTGTTGTTTAAGTGACCTGTATCTGGTGTTTTGCATATAAATTAATGAAAAACAAGGAGTGGTAGAGAAAGGGAGAAAGGGAGAGAGAGAAAGAGGCAGAGACTCGAGAGAAAACAGAGAAAGACAGACAGAGAGAAAACAGAGAAAGACAGACACAGAGAAGGAGAAAGACAGGGGAGAGAGAGAGGGGGGTGTGCGGGTTTGTGTGTGTGTGTTATGTGTGTGTGTTGTGAGAGAGACAGATAGAGTGTGTGGGGAGGGGGAGAGAGAGAGAGAGAGAGAGTCAGACAAGTTATATTAGCTTTTTTTATCCATAGAGAAACATTTTAACAAGCAAATCTTTATGTTGATTATGAAGGTTAAAATGTCAATATCAAATATTGATAAGGGGATTGAAAATTTGCAGAGGGATGACTTAGCATGCACTTTGTGTCATTGTGGTTCTTGAATATATTGACCCATATTTTACTCCAATTGTGTGTTGGGTGTATGTGCAAAAACAACCCCAAATCATCAGTTATGGGTGTATTTGCAATTCATTCCTCTCGATCTAAGGTTATTTCCTGTAAATTATGGGAAACGCATCAGTTCTTATTTATTAATCTTGAGATGATACATGCAATCATTTTTCATAATAATATACGAAATGCAACCTTGTACAAAATTATATTGTCATATATGCTATGCAATTCATTCTTCGTGAATGATTACAATCATCCATCTCCAAGTTATTCTATTCTCAGAAATGTTGCTTTAATGTAATAAATTTTCCCCTAAAGTGAGGTAGAAATTGAGCACTTCATATTTTTTTTCTTTCATATTTTCCCCCTGATAGGCTGTGCAATGAATTTTTCCCCATCATTATTTATAAGTCATGATTCTGATACATTTGCATTTACTTTAATTTGCAATAAATTACTCATGAAGGGATGTAAAAAAATTTCCCTGGAAGACTGCGCAATTCATTTTTCATGAAGAAATTGGGGAAAAGGCAGAATTTTCTGAATTTTTGAATATCTCAAATACTAGGTACACAATTCTTTATTAGTTTCGTGCACTCGCATCAAGATCACTTTTTTTTCTGAGGTTTTCGTACCCTGAATGTGATTTCATTATTTGTTCGTTTGACACTTTTCGGATATTTAAATATTCTAATCACATTTCCTTTGAATTTATGTTCATATTGTTAATGCACTTAGACGAATTATTTTTTTTTCATGTAGGCAACCATTGTTATAATTTCACAAAATTTTTACATTTTTTTTCTGTCAATTGTCTGTAAAATATATTAAAGTCTAATTTCCATCCATTCCTGTTTGTATATGGAATATAAGACAGAATGTTTGATACCGTTCCAAAATTTACATATGAAAAATTGAAAATAGATTTCTGTAGATATAGAACAATTTCCATCTGAAAGAAATTTTAAATTCACAACGAATGTTTCAAAATTGTTACTTATAAAGTACATTTCTGATATTTGGTTGGAGCCATTTAATCATTAGATTTTCCTTCACTTGTGTGCTTAAACATGACAATCCATTATAAGTTAACCAGTTTGGTCGTAAATTATTTTATGAACAGCTTTACGATCATAGAATAATCCACACCGGAAGATTTTTTTTTTTTTTTTTTCATTTTGAATTTTCTACAGATACTATTTCAACATCTTATGACTTAAATTGAAAATTAAGAGAAGGGAAAAATCCTTAAACTACCCTGCTAATGTCTCAACGTAATACTGGATTTTATCCTGCAAAGAAAACATCATAATGAATTTTCTTTCATTTTGATGAAAATTTCTCGCTTATAACTGTCTACGATCATCGAGTTTTTGAAAATGAATGAGTTAAAAAAAAAAAAAATCAAATTTATTTTCTTTAGTGGAGTCACAATGTTATGACGTAAATTGAAAATTGAGAAAGACGAATGCATTCTCTCCCTGGCTAATGTGTGTATGTAATACTTCTTTTGTTCTCCGAGGAAACATGACAAGGAACAAAAGCGAAAATGTAATGGCCTGAACATAACAACATCTAAGGCCTATATTTACGAAAGTCCGTAACGCAGTACGCACGAATCCAGAGGGTGTTTCGCGACGTTCGGTATAGAGTTCCATGCTCGTGACGTATTCTGATCCGCGTCTCCGCATCGCTGTTCGCTTTTTTGACTCCTCTATATTTTGACATCCTTTCATCGCGGATCTGTGCCGCGGAGGTAACCCAAGAAAGCCTGGCCCCGATTTACTGGCATTGAGACAGGAGGTGGAGAGAGGAAAATTAGGCCGCCGAGAGCACTGGAAAAGAAGAATGATGAGAAAGAGAGAGAGAGAGAGAGAGACGAAAATAGGAAGAGAGATGGAGAGAGAAGGGGAGAGCGGGTAAGTTGTGAGGAATATCTTGTAGAAATTGAGATTGGTTTTTAGCGGGCCGCGGTGACAGACAGGTGTAATGCTCTGACGACTTCGTAGTGATCTGGGGCGATTGGCGAAAACATAATAAATCATTTTATGCACTAACAAAGGAGGAAGACCTGAATTTCGCAGTTATGCGCCAAAGCCTCATTCTCGATCTCCCTCCCCCCCCCCCCCCCCCACACACACACGATCCACCCTCATCCACGCACTCACGCACCCCTACATGTATCTCCACACTATATTCTGTTTATCACGGCCCCCCCCCCTCTCTCTCTCTCTCTCTCTCTCTCTCTATCTACATCTTCCATTTATCTTTCCATACCCAATTTTGCTCTATCGAAAATAAATTTCTTTCGAATATAAGTTTATTGGTATTCATATATTTGATTCGCTTTAATTCATTTGACGAATCGATTTTCTCCACTCTGTTCTTTCCACATATTTGCCATGAATTGCTGCAGAAATTGAGCATATTAAAGTTAATCTCACGACGATTGTCAATACTGTTGGAGTAATTTCAATCAGTGCTAACGTAAAATTATGAAAGTAAAACGGTGCATGAAAATAAGAATAAATTTATATCAGATCTAGAGGGTTTAGCCTTAATTCATTTCTTACTTCAAAGGTTTCATGGGGTTTTTCCTTTCAACCTAAACAGGTGTTTATATATATTGCAACGAAACATCTCACATTCAATTTTCATTTAACAAAAAGTTACAGAGCAATATAACATTCTACAGATACGTTTTCAACATTTCACATAAATCACACATTTTTAAAAACTTTTTTGAAGGAACTTAAAATACAAATCGACAACAATACTGCCCTTGTAGAAAAAGGAAAACCATGTTACCTCGGTAAGATAAGAACAATTTGATTTATAAGACGCGATTTAAAAAAATTAGTATTTACTCGTTTCAAACGCATAAAGCATCACCAATTATAATATTCCCCTCAAAATACCTACCCCGGGTAATTACTTCTCAAACATCCACATATCTTCCCTAAGACAGCTTCATGCAATCACCAGAATAATTTCTCCCTAGAATAATGTCCTCTCGGACTGTCGTGCACTAATTATATTTTTTTATTCCCACTCCCTACATGTATAATATTTTGGCAATGTACTCGTCTTTTCCACTCTGCAAATTCCACAATAATCAGTACAGTCATGAACATTAGTTTTAAACGTTAAATTTCTTTTTTACAAAAAAAACAACAACAACAACACAATGTTAAGGATAAACATAATGTACGCATGACAATTTACCAAAGACTCTTACTATAAAGTTGTAGAACAATTCTTAGATGCCTTCAGTCACCATCGTCACCTTGCGTCAAGAAGACTTTATTTCTTTAATTCTGAAATAGCAATGACTTTTATGAGGCTTCGCAATTAGTACACAAAGAAAACATGACAAATAAAACTCAAAAGTTGACATACAACAGTACATATATTTTAATGAACATTTTGTGTTTATTGTTTCGTTAAGAAAAAAAGTGTGAAATTAAATTTCATGTATCGTCCACTTGCAGCAATTTCGATTTGCGGATCTGTCGAGATGAAATTCAGTACCTCAGGTTTCTTTTTACGTTATCAACACTCAACTTTGCATACTTTTCAGCGAATAGAGTCAAACCTCTCACTTTAGCACACTTTCTAATCTTCACAATTTTAATATTTGTACACAAGACACAAAAATGTCTCAATTGAATGGGACATACTTTTGCATTAACTTTGTAGAGCAATTCCTCACTCATCATGCACACCTTGCGTCAAGAAGATTACACTTCTTTACTTCTGAAATAGCAATCACTCTTAATGAGGCTTTGCAATTGGTAATGCTTAGAAAATAAGACAAATACCATTCAAAATCTTTTAAAAGGTTTGTAGTCGCAATTTTTTCTTGTCTCATTTTTTCCCTTACAAATTTGAATATTGGGCTGATAAGCAAAGAAGTGGCGAGAAAAACAAATCGACACAACTTTTCGTAACCTAAGTCACTCATCGTTTCCCTTGTTTTGTATTTTTGCCCAGTTTGTACGCAGTATTATATATTTAGAATTATTGGCTTTATTTTTTAAAGAAGGGGTGGATTCCAATTTTATAGAATATGAGCAAAGTTATCCCATTTTTCTCGTTATTGTTGCTATTCTCCAACATGGCCATCATGATAGAGGCAAATGCGTGGTTGTAGCAAGCACTTTACGATCTCATCCTATAACCGTTAAAAGCATCTCTGGATGATAAGGTCATATTCAACAGTTAATTTTGATAAAATGTTGTCTTTGAACAAACAAATTTTCATTGTCCTGACCATAAACAATGTTATCAGTATCATAACTTACGTCATTCAGTAGAAAAAAGGATTCGAATAGCATATTAAGCTCACTTTTGTCAAATTAAGTAAGAAATTAAAATATAGTTTGATATGAAAAAAGACAATCATGTAGTGTGCAAAAGAAAACGTTGCGTCTTTATTATTTTTTTCCGAAGTTTTTTTTTTTCTTCTTTTTTTGGAGATCGCATTTTTGGTAAGCATGCCAAATTACCTTCATTTTTAAGACAAATCGGTCAAAGATATCTGAGTTCTAATGAAATTTCAGTAAGCGATAAATATGTTGTTATGCTTGGAGAGACGATTATAGTCTTTATCATGCACATGTATATGGATGTGTGTGTATGGGTGCGCGTGTGTGTGTGAGAGAGAGAGAGAGAGAGAGAGAGAGAGAATGATTTTGAGAAGCAGAAAGAATATGATACGACCATCTCCTTCCATCTATCTCATTTATACACCTAGTATCACTGTGAAAAAAAAAAATATTGGGTAAAAATTGTACAATAAAAATTATAAGGAAAATTATGTGTTCGACCAACTTTCTAATAATTCCATGCCCAACTGGGGCAATGTGTTGCCCAGTCACAATCACCTTTTAGTAAATATATCACATATTATTGCTCTGAGTTTTTCGTGCACATAATTACTCTCATGTTGGGCAATTTCTGCCTAACGTTTTTTACGTTACGCTACGCCACCACTTTGATCAGTTACTAACTGGAAAGGCGCCATATAAATGCAGGTATTATTATTATTATTATTATTATTATTATTATTATTATTATTATTATTATTATTCTAAACTTTTTTTTTCTGTTTCGAACACACGAGAAAAAAGTCGCATCAGAAACTTGGCTTCAATAATAATATTATTAATAATAATAATACTAATAATCATAATAATAACAATATCGAATATTTAGGGGGCGCTAAAATCATGAAAATCAGAAAGTACCGTAGCGCTTACAAAATTATAGATTTGAAGAGAAAAGGCAACAACAACAGCAAAAAATAAGAGGTCACATTAGAACATTAGATAACTGGGGAAAGAAATATGTTTTGAGGGAACTTTTGAAAGTGGCAAGGCAGGTTCTTTCTCTGACTTTGAAACCCTGTTAAGAGTATATTCAACAACGTCTTAAGAAAAGGCTAGGAGATGAGTGTGCAGTGTGAGTGTATATGCAGCAAAGCCTTGGAGATGGAAACCGGAGACGGGCACTAGGACCGAGGCACTGAACTTGACAAATGGGTCAGGTCACGGTTAATGGCCCAGTTTTTAGGGGGCAGGTGCCACGATAGCCTTTTGTCAAAACTCTTTTTTTTCTTCTTTTAACCCATCGTCGGCGAATCTTACTGTGCATTAGTTAATTTTTGTTCCACAAATTATATTTAAATTAAAAATCACAGCTGTATACTAGCGTGATTCAATGGCGTATCAAAATTTGACCAACAGGGGCATAATCTGGCAACGGGCGTATAATCAATTGTTTTGGAGATCTAGGTCTATATGCTCTTCTAGAAAAGGATGAAACATTCAGCTTTATTCGTCCAATCTTAAGGATCCACTACTACCATACTGTTCCTATAGAAATCTTATCAATCTATTCAATCTAATTCATTTTCATTTTTTTTTGGGGGGGGGGGCGCAAACAGAGCGGGTCCTTACATGTACACCGGTTACGCCCTTTGTTTGATATTTGCCATTATACTTCCCGAAATTCCCATGACAGCATAAAGCATAACATAGTCGTCATTTGAGACTAGCATTGTAGTAACATTACACGTCCTAAATCAGATCGAGTATTACAAGCGTTTAGGATATCTTAGCAAGCAGATCAAGGTAAGTGCTAAAATTATCCGTGTAAACATTCAAAATATTCTCTGATTTTTTTTAAATTGAAGTTTGCCAATTACAATGTATAAATCAAGCCACTGAGTGAATTATTTGACAATTGCAAATAGAACGGGGTGAAAGGGGCCATCTCTTTTGAGGGATATGACCTTTTGCAAATCCATTTTAAAGGTACAAACTGATTATAAGTGAAACGTCATGGCGTGCTCATGTCGTATTTTCATCGTGTGAATTAAGAATCTCCTTTCAAAAGAAATTAATTTGTTCAAAAATATAAGTATACTACTACTACTCCTACTACTACTACTACTACTACTACTACTACTACTACTACTACTACTACTACTACTACTACTACTACTACTACTACTACTACTACTACTACTACTACTACTACTACTACTACTAATGCTAGCCTAATCATTTACAAGCAATGCTTTTTATTTAGGCTCCCCACATTTTACATTTTTCTTCTTTTTGCCAGTCGTTCATATATCTATCGAAACTTTATACCTTAACTGTACATTGTACTTAATTTGAGTTCTTTACCCGTATGTTTTGAAATTGACAAACATGCTTGTAAAATCGTTTTTGTAAAAATTATTTTTGATGTAAAAGTGGAACAAATAAACTTCAAACTTCAAACTACTACTACTACTACTACTACTACTACTACTACTACTAATAATAATAATAATAATAATAATCTTAACAATAATAATAATGTCCATGATAATAACAATAATAACACATAGAAAGAAAGGAAAAGAAAAGAAATCAGAAATTATGATCAAACAATGATCTATTCACACGCAACCATTCATATTTGTAACTCTGTCCATTTGTATAATAGTCCTTGCACCTTAGGGCCTTTACCAAACATTTCAAAGGTCCGAAATTAACATTCTGATATTTCCCCTTCATTATACCCACGCAATTGGTTTTGCTACTTTCTGGCAATACAAAATCATCAAATATTTCATTTATGGGAGCCATAATATACATCCACAATTACATCGGCGATTAGGATAATTCCCGTTAACCATCTTGTCTGAAAACTATACGCAAAAGCCACGCATAACGCATTTAATATTAACTAGACTTTGTGAAGTCGATGAAAACAGCTTCTCTATATAAGACCAATACTCGAACCTTTGTTTTCTACTACATCAGACTCTGTCAGTGGCGTAGCGCGGGTTCAGCATTAAGGGGGGGGGGGGGAGCACTGGTGTCATGGGGCAGAACAAACTCTGAGGATAACATGCCAGAATAAAAAAATACGCCCGAACGAAGGGAGGGTGTAGTGGGGTTATTTTTTAATGTTGCAGTTCATCCTTTGTTTTATTTATTTCCACTTTATTCTGTTTTCGCCATTCGGTTGGGGGCACTTGCTCCCCATAGTCGCCCCCAGGGCTACCCCACTGAATGCTGTTTCCACAATTTGAGTTGAATCGGGCAAACAATCCCCAAAGACGATTGTAACTCTCTGTATGTCTGTAAACAGACAGGCTTGCAACCGCGACGAAAAATTACACAATCAGATGAAAACTTGTAATCATGATCATCACTCATGGCCACCACAACTACGTCATAGATTACGTCACGGTCCCCAGACAATCATCAGTAAGTGATGGAGAACTGAATTTGCAGGCGTCGTTTAGATCGAGACAACATTTTTTTTTGTCTCTTCCTAAATCTCATTTACATCTATGTCTTTCGATATCCTCTTGTGTCGTCATGCTTCTCCAACACTCGAACAGTATACAAACCTATCATGTATTGCACGTTTCAAAATATATTCTCTGGTTTGTGAGTGTAAATCTCTAAACATCGCGCTTAAGATGCGATTGATATTGAAATATTCTCTTCATATAGTCTGAAAACAACAAACACACACTCTTCTGTGCCTCCCCCCCCCCCCCCCCATAAAGATTTACAAAGAAACAAGCGCTGTCCCTGAAGACGTTATAGTTACTTACTACTTGTCTAAAGGAAGTGCCTTTTTTTCTTCGGACGATCGATAGTTGTTGTTTTGTGTGTGTGTGTGTGTTTTTTTTTTTTTGCACAAGGAAAAACATATAATAAATGGAAAGGGGAAAGTGAAAAAAAAATGCTAAATTTTCATTCCAGAAGAGAAACTCAACAAATCGTGGGAGGGCATAATAAAATAAGTAGATCGTGCTTAGTATAATCCGTCTATAGTATGTGCAAAAATTTCGGCTCGGTCGCCACGCAACCCCGCTCTATATACGCACAAAATTTATGAACGCGAGCTGATGGTCATGTGATTTTGTAAACGCGTCCTCGTGTGAATTTACTAACTAGTAATTTTAAAAGACAAGTTGCATTTAAAGCACCTTAATCAAATTGTGGAGTATAGTTTCTTTACTACAAAAACGCTGGTAATCGATCATAAAGTGGTTGTCAAAAACAGAAAAAGTTCACTTTCATGCTCGCTCGCGTGAATACCAAAACATTATTTAGCTAATCAGAAAGACATTAACGGTTAAATGAAAATACTAACAATACTTAAATCCTTAAAAGATGGTTATTAAGCAAGTTTGAAAAAGGAATCAGGACAGTTATTGTATTCTGTTCATACTGTCACATTTTTGGCTATTTGATATTAACCGACCGTCCCTTTTCCCTCCCTCTAGTGACGCCCTTGCCATTTGAGACTCCCGTGCTGTTGAAATCGTTAGAGGAAATGCAATGTTCGAATCAACAGAATCTTTCAGGAATTACAGTGCAAATTGAAAGATGGTACTAGCTGGAATTCATCGGATGTTATCGTAGCATTAACTTTCATCAACAAGCATGATAGCTTTCACACCCCCCCCCCCCGGGGGGGGGGGGGGACTCAGTATATAGTGTGCGGTGGGTATGTGCCGCAGAGAAGACCCCCATTTTTACAGTCAAATTTCCGTCCCGAAGCATACTATTTTTTTCTTAATGAGAAGAAGAAGAGAGAAAACCGTTTAGTTCCTGAGCACCGCTTTTTTTTTCTTCTTCTTCTTCTTTTTTTTCATTCCGTCGTTCCGGCCGTTCTGGCCCCTCCCCGGCCCGTTTCGAAGAATATATTTTTGGTGAAAAGTTGAAAACGAGTTCCTTAGCATCATATTTATATTGTAATCCAGTTCCAAAGACCCCTTTTCCCAAAATGTTAGTAGTTCCGAAGACCATTCCGAAGCCCCCTTATTTTGTCTTGCCAGCGGCACATACCTACCACTTTTGGGGTCGAGTGCCCCCCCCCCCCTCCCCCGGGTTCACATCATTTTCAATAAGAATGATTTCATTACTTCAATTCATAGTTGCAAGCGAATTGATCCACGGGATCATGATGTGGGAGCTGGGATCTATATTTCATTGTTCGTTATTTCCTCATATTCTTTCTTCCATTGTGACTATTATTTGATGTAGTATAGGTCCAACTATGAAATGATTACAATTATCGTTATATTTAACAAAAACAAAATGTATTTATTTAGATATGTCATGTAAAAGATAATAGAAATAACTACATCGTATATTTGAATTAATCTTATCATCATCTTGGCCTAGGAATCTTCAAAACTTCATTTTTTTTTTCATCATTATAACTACCATATTATTTCCCGAGCTTTGAATTGAGAATATGAACATGAGTTTATGACGTCGAAAGTTCATTGTATTGAAGGGAAATACGTCTATAAACAGAGTTTGTTGTTTCGTCGAAAGAGCTAAAATTATACCGTTTCCGCGTATATCGAAAAGGGGAAAGAACGACAGTCAGCTATAACAAGACGCATTATTAATATTGCTTGACCCAGATTCTAGCCTTGCGTTCAGGCGATTTCTGATATTGGGCTGATTACTTTTGGGCTGGGAAGCTTTTCACTGAAAGGTCAGTGCCAAAATCTGGTGGTCATTCAACTCGATCACGTGGGCAAAGAAGACAGTCAAACATCAGTCGAAATTTCCTCCTCCTCTCTCTAACCCGCTTATGAATTGTGATTAGCTCGTGCACTTTGCGTTCGACGGTGCATAGATAACAAGGACTGTATTCATAGCCTAGTTATTCGCCTGCCCAACATCCTCCCCCTCCCCCCCCCCCCCCCCCCCACCGGTGTCTATGTCTGATTCTCTCTCTTTCTCTTTGTTTCTCTTTGCACCCCCTTCGACCACCTTTTCTTATGTCATCCCTTTCTTCATCTCCAGTTATTTACTTCTACCCAGCTCCCTACCCCCCCCCCCCCCGAGGAAAAAAATCTCTCTCTCTCTCTTTCTCTCTCACACCCTCTCATCATATCTGTCTCCATCTTTCTTTCTGACTCTACGTATTTCTCCTTTTCTCCCTTTCTCCTCACCATCATAATTCTCCTCTGTATCTCTCTCTCTCTCTCTCTCTCTCTCTTTCTCTCTCTTTACCGTCCCAGTCTGACTGATTCACATAACAGACAAGGATCGTCCCGTCGTATGATTAACGCACGTGTGCTGTATACACGCAAACAGACAGAAGGAAAGGTAAATGAGGATAGAGGGCTGCTCAGACTCTTTTTCCTCTTCTCTCCTCTCTCTCTCTTCCCCTCTGCGCTGGTGAATGTTTGCACGGCACAGTGAACAGAGAGTGCAGGCGGTGTAATGACCGCGCGACCGAGGAAACTTGAACTCGGCTAAAGCCGACTAGTCTATCATCATCTAGTCCGCATTACATGTCTGCACCGCCTCGGATTTATCGCGGAGCATCGCCGCTCTGCGCTACCGGTACGCCAGAGCTGAGCGCGAGCATTTTGGCATTGAACGCTACAACGAGAAGCCGCGGTATCTCCTCGCTCTTGCCCTTGGAATTGCCTGCTAAATATTGGAATATATGTGATAGGTTTTGTGATAACAAATGGTCATAGTGAATTCTCTTAACAGGAAAGGATACATGGGCTCAACCGACAGGTAATCATATCTCCGCTGTAATATTTGCGAATTATTTTGCGACATAATATCGCATAGTTTTTGTCCTTTCTCACTGAAAGGAAATTATGTACGACTGAAATATAATACATAGGATACATGTCATACTTGTGTTGTTTTGAAATAATTCAATAAGTTGATTGCAGGGAGAATGGCGTGAAAGGAGGGGCATCCTCTGGAAATTATACCATGTTATATTCATTTTGTCTGGTTAGCTTACAATCTTTCTGTATTTATCTTGTTGGCTGTCCAGCCCGTCCACTGAAGTGTCATAGCGCCATCCAACTTCCACGGCCGCCCAGTGTTCAGCTGGCGTCGCCGGAGTAGCGAGTCCAAGGTCGCCCGAACCTCGCGGCGACATAGTCCGTCAATTGACGGCGTGAATCCAGGTCTCAATCCAAATGTTTTGCATGGATTCATTCCTCAAATTTTATCATTTTTACAGCTTCCTTATTTTGATATTCAGTCATTCTGCTATGAATTTTAGTCAAGGTGTTTATTCCTCAGAACCCGTTGGCAAAAAAAAAAAAAAAAAAAAAAAAAAGCTAAATTGGAGTCTACGTTTCTTAGCACGATGAATGGTCAACTGAAATCATTCTCAAGGTCGCTTTGCAAATGCGATGACGTAATAGCTGTTTGCATGGACCGCTCCATTCAGGCTTTTTTTATTTGGAGTGGTCAGCTCTGCATGCAAACTCACAACACATTGAAAGGCCCGCTTTATGAGCGAGTGGTCACTTCAAATCGCCTTTGCTTCATGTTTCTGTAATTCCACGCCTGCGTGTGTGTTGGTGGACTTGGCAATGAGCTCGGGTTTTGTGATTCAATTTTCAGCATGTTCAGTTGATTTCCTCTTCTCAGAAATGTGTTTTTAGTCTGTTTTCAGCCAATTTACAACTCAGAATCGCTACCAGGAGAAACAGATCTGAGAAGCAAGCATTATTATTATATTCTTTTATCTCTTCGACTGCAACTTCGCCCTTGGAGGCCGTGATTTTCTTGATCTTTGGCCTTAGTATAGATGAATTGAGATTCTTTGTCATCAGTATTATTTACAGGTAAAGCGACTCTTTTATAATGAAGAAGGTATTTGAAAAGATACGATGATAAATTTGTTTGGACATTCAATTTGATTGTTGCCTATTAAATGTTTTGAGCGGGTTTGATCTTTTTTGAAGAATATTCAAATTTTCGATATTAGGTAATTTGCATCGATATAATGGTGTAACCTTCAAAACGAATATGAGATTCACAGGATGCAATGTAGTTTGGATAGTATATAACTCTCTGTGCAAAATTCATACATGTACTGATGGTATACTTTCAGTTTTAGAGTCTGACGGGTATTCAAAGATTATTGTTCCTTTATCAATTCGTTGTCGCCTCGGTTGTAGCTTATGATGAACATGATAAAGATTGTGATATTTACAAAGAAAATGTCTAAACATGATGAAAAAAATTCACACATCATGTATATATATTGTAACTTTGATCCCTTATGGTTTCAGTATAAATTTACTCATAAGATTTGTTTGTAATCATGGTAATAATTGATTTTTGTTCTTCTGCGATTTAATATCCTTCATCTATATCTATGCCAATGAGAACCGCCACGGCCAAATTCGGCCGGGGTGCAGCTATAACTTTTATGAAACCGACTGAAAGTCTTGAAAAATGAAAGACTCCATGCTCACATGTTAGAGTTGTTATTCTCCCACGTTTTGTAATGATGTAAGGATTTAGAATTTAGCCCTAAAAAAGCTGTATCGAGGGACAACGACATGTTCTTGAAAGTCCCCGTGCCACTCCCCTTAAACACCCCAGTCCCCGGCCGTCAGCTCCATGCATGCAGGCCGTAACTGCTGCTCCTCATGTACCCTGCGCCATGGATAGATTACAGCCTGCGCCGAGGAAACCCCGACCATTATCCGCTCCGAAGCTGGCGGGTTTTGGGAGGAGGCGGGCGAGCAGGATAATGGAGTACCGAATCTCCATCACAAAATTTCAATTTGCGCCAAGAATAAGACTTTGTGGAATTAAATGGGCTTTATTATTATTTTTATTGTTTAGGCACTAGTGTATTACTCTAGCTACCCGCCCTTATTTCATGCAAATCGGCTGGTTAATTCTGAAATGTTTAAGTGCGAAGATTGTTGCTAGTATTGTGAATAATTATCCGCCTGAACTGAAGGATAAATGCATGCTTCACGTTCAAGTAGAGACTTTTACTTGATGGAAACTCGGTGACTATTCAGTAATTGTGCTCTCACTTTTATCAGAAAATATTCATACCCAAATAACTATACCCGTTCTATTTTACATATGGCTATGACTTAGTCACGTCATTTTATAGACATATTCTGCTATGTGCCACGACTCCTCAAATTTACCGATATATAGGTTGATCTTTTTCTCTTATATACAGTACTGCTTGGTTCCACTATGTCATTCAGAACTTCAAACTCTTTTCTTTTTGTTCGTGATTTTTCTTCCTTGAAGTGCATGTAGACCTGTATGTAAGCATATAATTATACCTCCGCCTGTTCTCCGGAGTGATATTCATTTTAAGAATTATTTATTAATTTATATCAATGTGCCATTTTCTCATTATTTTGAAACAAATTAAAGCCCATTAAAAACTTTTGAAATATTAAATTGAATCACATTTACAATATAAAATGATGATACATAAACTAATTCAAACCAACATCCACATGGAGTAAATGGAAGGGATTTGGTTACACTACTTTAAGAGCCTCATAAAATCGTTTTAGAATTTCTGACTGAAGGAATCAGGTGACGCTTAATTACGAACAAAATTATTTCCTTTTTTCTTACTGTTGTGATTTTTTTTCCAGTAGGATTTCAGAAAGTGTGCAGCAATATTCTGCAAGGGAAAATGTTCGTGTGGATAAACCCTGTGTTTGAATTTAAAACGAAATAAACATATATTTCAATCATTTCCGGACTCGTAATTCGTTTTAAGAGGAAATATATGAAACATAGACTATTATGAATAATATTTTTTTATTTGTATAATAACATTTATTTTGCTTGCATTTAAAAAAAAAACAACTAGAAAATATTTCATAATCGCGTGGTTGTCAAAGGGAAATTAAGTAGCTTCTTTATTCTTCCGACTTTGATTGCTTTTAGTAGAGCATTGGCTCTTATTGAACTTTTGCTGGTTGGTAAACTTTTCCTCTATATTGACCTTTCAATTTTGAGAAGACAGATTCACTGTTCCTTCCTTTTCAAGTTCGTAAATTGTCCTCGGATTGGTTCAATTGTAGTATAAACTGCGGGAATGCTGAAAATAGAAAATGATGAAATGAATAAAGGATATTGTGAGAAATTCGATACAGTTCTCTATAATACAATACATTTGTATTTTTGTTTCCAAATATTTCCTTCTAAACGACTAGGAATTTTATCAACATGATATAGGAATATTCGAAGGAAGTTGATCATCAGGAAATACGGAAATACACAAATTGCTTATCCGAATATTTCCAAAGAATTTTTTTTTTTTCAATGATAATAAAATTATTTTCAAATCTTTATTCAGTGTTAATATACACTCTAAAAACTGAAGTGTTAAATCACCATTTAAAAGGACCAAGGAGTGACAACTTTTTCAAAATGGTAGATCAACTCTTTTAAACTGCTGGATTCAGCCTTTATAGTGTTGTATCCAGCATGTTAAAAGTGTTAATCTATACAATTTTGGAAAAGTTGTCACTCCTCGGCCCTTTTAAATGGTGATTTAACACTTTAGTTTTTAGAGTGTATAGTCCTCCAGCTAAAGTATACACTTATAACTAAAGACCCTACAAGATTAATGACAGATTCCCTCTAGAAAAGGAAATATTTGTTTGATTTATATGTTTCTTATTTCTATGTGTATAAAGCTCCTTCATTATGATTATTTCGACAGATTTATTGAACCAATTGCGAATCCGTGTTTAGGTCCATATACGCATACACCTGTTCATAATCATGCAATTTTACATTCTCATGTCGGACTCGTAGTTTCAAGCGTACATCGCGTTCAGTAGCACTTATATACTTTCAGAATGATCAACGAAAATAGTGCCAGATATAGCAGCCCTCAACAACATTTGGCTGAATGAAAAATGCAAACCACATTTCGTTTGCAACAGCTCATATGGCGGAATATGGCCGGACATTCTTGGCTTCTGAAACTACAGAAGCTGGGGGATTTACAGACGGGGAGTGCAAGGCGGGTGCGACAGCAGTTCATTGACATTGGGGCGAACTTGACCGCGATTACAGGCAGTTGGGGGAAAAGGGAGAGCTTGTCGCAAATATAGATATAGCGTTGTAGTGTTTTCATATACAACAACAAACTAGGTTGTCGGGTCAGGCAGAATAGAAAGAGCGACAGAAGAGAAAGAAATATCTTCCAAGCAGCTCTCTTCCCCGATGCATGATCCAAAAGCTTATGTCTGCCCCTTGCAAAACACATGGGGTACTGTGAAACAGGCGATGACAAAGGTGTTTGAAAATAGAAGAGAATGAAACTGGATCAATTTATTTTTCCTGTTTTGGAAAGTCGCGACAGGCATGGCGAACGGACTTTGTAACTCTACGATATTGTGCTGCTAATGATTGTGGTCACCGTATTCAGAGTGAGAAATTAATATAGTGAAATATGATTATTGCGCTTGAGTTTTTGTGGGGTGGATTGGTACCTCATCGACTGTCAAATATAAGGGATAACTTATTCTTTTGGAGGGGAAATTACAGGTATTGTTGGTGGGAAAAATATTTTCTTTCCGATTTATTTTGGAAATTACTTCCAGAATCCAATGATTATGGTCTTTGTTCATGCTCTAATTCTCATATTTGCCTAGATCAAATGATGTTACTGAAATATATTTTACGAGGGACTGATGTGCTGGAATTTATTGTTTAGAAATATTGGAGGGTTGGGTTAATTTGAGGTTGCAAAACCACTAGCTTAACAATTTTTATTCTTTCAGAGTTGGCAAATGAATGATGTGATATGGCTCTTAAACTTCCAATATTTATACCAAGTTGAAAATTGAATACTTTTTGAAGAATTAAGACTTTTATTTGGTTACTAGCTTGTAAAGAACTTTGTATGGTTGCCTACTTGCTTGATTTGATCTTTCAGGTGATGTGGACCCAGGAAAATATTTTCATGCAAGTGTTTTGTTTGTACTTGGTTTTCAGGCTTCACCTATTATATGGAACATTTGTATTTTCTAACAAATAATGACATTTCTTGTTTTGTTTCTTGTGATATCTTTGCCTAGGTTGAGCCAGCATGGTGGATATTTCTGAGGTACCCCTAACTCCGGATAAACTTTCACCTCTAAGTGATGTCAGCAACAATAACGAGGAGGATCCCTCGGTCTTGAAGCTTCCACCCTCCAAGAGATGGAGAGGAACATTTCACAACAATAACAACAACAGCAGATGCAGTGACCTAGAAGCTCTCACACCTCCTGCAACACAGAGAGACTCTACAGAGGAAGCTCAGAGCCCAAGCAACATTTGCAGGTCCTCTGCAGACATGGACATACATATCCACCCGAGTCACTTTGATATGGGAAAGTTTCCGCATCATATGATGCCTCCGCCGCCCCTCTTGGTCGTCCCAAGTCTCGTCCCAAACCAACCACAGATGCCCCCAAGGACCCAGGACAGTTTCTTCTTGAAGAGCCCTCATGGACCTCACATTGCCAGGGTAGAGTCACCCATGTCGACCCTCAGTCCGTTCTCTGCTCTGTCCTCTCCAGGAACAACGCCAAGGATGTCTCCTCTCACGTCTCTTCCGACGCCAGTTTCAAGCGGTTTCTTGCCGTCGCCGATGACAGCGGGTACTTTCCTCTTCTCTCCTTTCTCGGCAGGTCCGGGAATCCCCACCTCCACAACTCCAACCCACTTCCCATTCCCGCCGCACCTTCCATTCCAAACCCAACATCTCTTGCGAGAGGCGAACAGCGAGCCCAAGCTACGGACTCAATCAGAGGGGGATGCTGCATCCCTCAAGTCCTCAGGACTGGACAGTCAAGGTCACAGTGAAGAGAGCAATTCTGATGAGGACGAGTCCCTGATGCTGTGCAGCATATGCTGTGACAAAGCCACAGGGCTCCACTATGGCATAATCACCTGTGAAGGGTGCAAAGGGTTCTTCAAGAGGACAGTACAGAACAAACGTGTGTACACATGTGTGGGAAATGGACAATGTGAAGTGACAAAGGCTCAAAGAAATCGATGCCAGTACTGCCGCTTTCAGAAATGTCTCCATATGGGCATGATGCTTGAAGGTAAGTGTCTTGAAACAAGTGACAGAATCTTGCAGGTGAAAAGATATAATTTCAATTTCAAGTTTTATTTGCTTTTGCAGTTATTTGTTCATAGGGTTGTAACCTCTCATTTTAAATATTATGAATTAATCAACCTGGGAAAAATAAAAATAAATCATTTAAACACCATTAATAGTGCCAATGCACACTGAAAAAGGGCCTGAATAGGAAACATCCATTTTTGTAAATGAAATTCAGTTCATCTTCATTGCTTGTTGCACATCGCACAGCAGCTAGAAGTGAATAAAACATTTGTATAGCGTCTGTGCTTATAGCCTAAGCTCTATAGAGAAGCTGCTTAGGGAGGAAAATGATTCTGAAAACAAGATTACCTCTACAACTAGGCTAATTTTAGTTCATCTGACTGAGACTGGGTCTGACTCACAATTATGAATATTCATGTTTAATCAGTAATCATCTCAACTTTGAGCATGATTGTCTGTGATATCATACATCTTCATTCTTTCTCTCCATATAAAAACCATGTTGTTGAATGTCTTCAGCATTTAACTTTGTCAGTGTTCATTTTTTTTTTTTTTGTTAGTGTATCTTTGGTCAGTAGATGAGTGTAATTTTGTTGTCGCAGATTGAATATTTCTAGAAGTTTATGATTTTTAGAGAGGGAAAACAAATTGTTTGTCTAGTTTACTATTTTAGAAATCAAAGTAAGATGTTGAGCCTAGAAATGTAAAACAGAAACCCAGAAATAGATAGGGCATTTTAATTAGCTTCTCCTTATATTTATTATCTTCTTTTTTAAAAACTTTTTTTTCTGTTGCATCCTCTTTTGCTCACTCTCTCCCACAATTTCTCTTTTTTTTTTTTTTCATTTTCTTTCTCCTTCTTTCCACTTTCTTTCTCCTTCTTTCCACTCCCGTATGTCAGTCTCAATATTCTTGCTCATTTCCAGATGGTAATTGTTCTTTAAAAGTAAGAAAGATGAAAGAGAAGTGCTGATAAGCAGGCATTAATGGAAAAGATGGGTTTTTACTCTTTTGAGGTGTTTCTTTCAGGTATCTATATAGTCATTATATCATAGTGTACAGTATTAGCCTCTGAAAGTAGACTGATAAGCAAGCACCTTTGTCTAATGTGACTCTTCTTTAGAATGCCTCATGTTTTTGTTGTGCTTGTTACTCCTTGTATCTGTGGAGGACATGGGCCATCTTTTGTTCTGCACTGCTGCCTTTTCCTTTGAGGATCAGGGTATTGTCCAGGCTACCATCTTGTCCTTGAATCCTCCCAACAAAGGCCTCACTACTGAGGATCTCGCCTCAAAGGAATCCTTTACATGTAGATTCCCTCCACTCCTATCTCCTTTGTCATTAGATAATCATTGTCTTCTTCACCTGGCCAATATGCATAAATATAGCTCCCTGAGTCTAGTCAAACCAGACTCGGTGATCAACTCAGAGTCAGAGCTGGGCATTTTCCAGTTCATAACAGGACCAGGACCGTTATTTTATTCATCTGTCTCTGGTTTTCTAGGTCTATGTTACAAAATGCACTATACACAGTTCTTTGAAGTTTATGTAAATTTAGACTTTAAGTTTAGTTTTATGGGGTATGGTAAACTTTCAGATTGCATATGTGCTGGTGGTGCAGTTAATGATGGCCTTTCTGCTCTATAAGATTGCTTTATTTAAAAACTTCATTTAAATGTTAGTCTTAAAAGAACATATTTTTCATACATTTTAAAGTTTAGAAATACGTAAAATAGAAGGAACCACATTTGATGGGGTCGATTTGACAAAGTTCACTAAGATAGGGTCATGGTTTCCAAATGAGTAATGTTATTTCTGTTTTGATCATAGATGTGTAATTGTGTAGGTTTATGTAATATTTAATTATATTTTCAATAATACACTTATAAGTTTGTATTCATATATATATTTTCATATCAGTTCAGAGTCCAATTTTTTTTTATTCAAAGGCCTATTGAAAACTGAAAGTCAGTTTATTCTTTTTGTCATGGGTGGTTGATATTGTTTGGCAATTTCATCCAAGGTTGCTGCCCTGATGATCACTGGAACCAAATTCTTTTTCTGTGTTTTTTTTTTTCATCCATACTGAATGGTCATTCTCTGTAATTGGTAGTGGTCAGTGGAAAAAATTCTTTTCACACCATTTACTATAGTGGTCAGTTGGCCAGTAATCTGTTGTTCACTGTCCCGAGTTGGTCATGTGTGAAGGGCAGGGAGGGTGTTATTCACCCAAAGATGAATGACCACTGGTTAGCTGTCATAATGAAAAGGGTTCGACCATCAGGTATTGAGTCATGAGCATTCTTTTACGCCACCTATTGTATCGTAGCTTTAATGTCCAGCCTGTCGAGGATGCATGGCAGGATCCTAAAAATACACTTTGTTGCCTGGTTGGATTATTTTGTAATATTCTAGAGTCGATCCAAGGCCTTCGTCAGTAGTGAGTAGCATTTGAGTTCCAGGCTTATTCACGTACTAGAGCTGTCTACATCGTGGGCCTTATTTTATCATTAGTATCTCTATGTTTGTACCATTTATTCTGTAATCTTGTTTTGATAAAAAAAAAATTATTTTTAAAATTTTTTAAATTTGGGTATTGAATATCAGAATGCAGAATCAAATAGGCCCATATCTTTGTCTTATGATTGGAGAAGTAAAGTCGCTGAGAAAACGTTGAATCCCTTCCTTGATAAGAAAGTGAAATGTCTTTGCTATGTCAAAATACATCCCAAGGCACCATCCCTAATTGCACATAAAACTCTCCCTCAGTGTACTTTGTTGTCCACATCCCTTGTGACATTGAACAATGGAATAGTCCAGCCAGGCCCTTGCTTGCTATCAGATGACCACAGGGTATTATGTAACCAGGTTTGCTAGGCTTGGCCTTGGTGAGATGTTTCCTATTAGGGTAGTGACAAACACAACTGCTAGTCTTCAAATACATTCTCTATTTGTTCATGTAGAGTGACTGAGCAAACAGTAGTAAGAGTCCAGTCCAGGTCCTATTTTAGGGTAGTTTTTAGTGAACCAAAGTTATCTTATGATTTGCATAATTGATGGAATGTGTAAACTGTAGTCTGAATAGATAGTGTTCAAGACTGCACTTTTCTTTCTTTTCTGGAAAAGGGTTTGTTAAGAGGAACTAGCAGAGAGCTCATAAGCCCCTTGTGTCCAGTATTAGTGAAGGTCACCAGAGGATAACTGATAGGCTAGACTCCTTCCCAGCAGTTTTAATTGAATGGTTCATTATGTTATTATTATTGTTACAAAATTATGTCATTGGGTGTTTTTCTAGAATGTCAGTAGTGGTCAGTATGACTGTTTTAGGCTTTCTTTATACTACAGGATAATATTGATTCAGTTCATTACTTCCAGTATATGTGTGCAGCAGGGTATTCATATGGTAGGAATACCCCCAAAAGCTTGCTCTAAGCTTGTCAACTAAGCAAAACCTAAATACATTTAGGCCCTCATGTATGGAAAGGCCAAGGAAAATTTTATTTTTCACAGTTCTTTTTAGGGGTTTCTGGAAAAAGCATGCTTGTATTTTAATAGATCTGTAATGGCCTATGAGCCTTTGCTACAGGAAATTCATTTTATTTCACATTTCTTAAAAAGTATTTTTTTAAATTTGAAGAAAAGAAAATAAAGAAAAAAAAAAATCGCTTTTTTCACTTGCTTTAAAATTCTTTGTTACGAGTCGATTTTCATTCTTTTTAGTAGACATATTTGCTAGTAGCCTGTTGTTACCCTACCAACCCAAGTTCAGAGGGTCTAATCAAATCCCCATACCAATTTTCTAACTCAACAACTATCATTGTCCATTACGGTCATCACTTTCAACAACAATCGCTCCCAAACAGATGCCAGAAATAGAACAGAGTCCAGACGATGTGGTCCATAGCGTGATATTGACACATGGGAGATAATGTGTGAAATACATTTCCATGTGCTTGTTTCATCAGTTTGTGGCATTTGGAGCATAATGGGGGTGTGGCGCTGATCGTGAACTTGCTTTGCAGTTCGGTCACTCGGTTCAAGCGAGGGGCAGTGACGTACATACCCAGGTCATATTTTTGGTAGATGGGGGCTTATAACAATTTATTGTGATGAGGAAAACATAGCTAAGGAATTATCCAGAGCTCTGCTGCTTTGTACATGTGCATGCCCAGCCAACCATCAGTCCGTTCACTTGTATTAACGAATAGACAAGTCAAAGGTCTTTGGTCATGTTGTGTCTCATAGGTTCCCAGTGAAACGTGTATATGAAGACAGCTCATGGAAGACAAGAATATGGTCTTTATAGGCAGGTGATCTTTATATACAGGGTTCTTTCATAGATCTGTCAATAGAAAATTCTGTTCAAAGGAAACCAAAACAGACCCCATAATAGAAATTAGCCATTGTGCAAAAAATTCTGTCAAAGTGTTGATACTGCAGGTTGTGATCAATAAAATGTATATAATTCTCTTCATAGTTTGACTTAAAGGTTGCTCTTGCATTATGATTAATACAGGCCTAATTATAACAATATAGGCCTACAGCATCCATCGTATTTCTTGAGCGAAATCAAAGCTCATAAAAAAAAAAAAAACCCAAAACATCATGTTACAAGGACCTTTTCTGTGCCAAAGGTGAAGAATTAATTTAAATTCATCAATATCGTAAGAGATACAACCTTGCAAGTAAATACAATAAACTGATAAGGAAAGGTCTTCTTTTAGTAGTTCATGAAGGTAATTGCATGGTTTGTTCAAACATTCTTATCAATTTTAGTGTATTCTGTATTTGCTCAGTAAAATAATCAACCTCAACCTTGTTTTCTTCTATATATAGTTCTTCAGCTTCTTCAATTTTTAGTTCACTTACAAAGATTTATTTGAAGGAAGATATTTATATTATCAATTCCATACACACAATTGATCTTGGTGATTTCTACTGCAGACCATGATTACTAATATACAATTTATGCATTTCTCTTCAGAATCCTTAGTTACCAACTATTGAGTGCACCTGCTATGCATAGTGGCATCTCTATAGTCTATCATGGATCCACTTTGCATACATTGGTTGTTGCTATGTCAGGAAAGCCTCTGGCAAGATTATTAGTTGTCAAGAGAAAGTTTTGATCAAGAAGTATAGTATAGTAGTCTTAGTAAACAGGTCTATTGGAATGTATATGAATGTACATGTGCGAATGAGAACAAATATAACCTTCCAAGGAAAAGGGATTTGATGGAGTCTCTGAAATTAAATTTGTTGCATTGCTGTTTATTATGATTATTTCTTTTTAAATATAGATGGCCTATGATAATACGTGTGTAGAACTATAATTAGCTGTAAGAAACCATTCAACAAAAAAAGGGCAGCAAAATATTTTAGTGATGAGCAATTCAGCCCAAGAAACTCAAATTGAGCTGTGGACATTGGTTTAAAAAAAGAAGTCTGTAAGAAAGTGCAGCAAAGAACAAAGAAATCTCACTTTTGTGATATAACATATTCTTGGAAAAGCTCCTGTGAATAAAAAAGTTCATACTTTATGAAGACTTTTTTTCTCTTTTAAGGTGCCACACCCTATAAATTAAGAAATCCAATGAAAATGGGGTATATTGAAGCAAGGGAATATAACACTTTGTCAAGTGGCTTATGTATATGGGCACATTCCACTACATTCTGTCTGTTTGGCTACAAATAGACAATTTATTTCTTATCCTGGGGGGTGTTTCACAAAGAGTTAAGTTTGACTTCAAGTTGCACTGAAATTCCTAGTTGCGTGCGGTATATGACACATCACCGCATTGGTCAGATCGTGCTCAGGGGACCCGCGCTATTGGGTGATCTACCATTGAGATTATGCGTTTAATACCGTATGTGTCCTAGTATGTGCATTGGCACTTACGCATGACTTTAAGTCAAACTTAACTCTTTGTGAAACACCCCCCAGGCCTATATGTATGTAGGATCTAGATCTTCATTACTATCACGACATTGCTCCATGAAGATATACAAGCATTCAAATATGAGTGGACTGCAACTACTAATTTAGGCACGTTGCAGTCTGCAGTCTGGTCAAAAGTCAAGACAGAGACTAGCCTTTACTGAAAGCCTGCGTGGGCCAAGCCAAGGTCCAACAAACAGACTGACCACTGCTGTCCATCCCCTTGTCTTGAGTGTCCAGACACCCCAAGGACAATGGCCTGGCCATTAACAACATCTTCAGGGAAAGACATTCAGCCAAAACATGGCAACCTTGGGCACACTTTGGCTAGACTCTTTGCCAGCCACTTTGGCATTCTACAAATTTTACTGATGTTGTTTTTTGGAGATTTAGATTTTTTAGTTTTGTTTGGTGCAATTTATCTTTTAAACAGATCCTGTTAACTAGTAGTCACAATAGTGAATGACATTGTGTATATTAATATGGTTTGATTGTCGGAAAATCATCCTTCCCACACCAGCATTCAAAAATAATCATTCACAAGTAGCATTCACAAATTGCCATTTAAAGGGAAAGTTCACCCTGAAGATTACTTGAGTTTAAAAAATGCAGAAAAAATAAAGAAAAATATTGGCGAAGGTTTGATGAAAATCGGTCAAATAATAAAAGAGTTATGAGTATTTAAAGTTTTGGATTCGTGACGTCACATGCGAGCAGCTGCCCATTGGTCATGTAATAAATATTCCATATATTCGCATTTTTTTTACGTTCCACGATAAATTAATATTGTTTCTTTTCAGAATCTAGTATTGAATAACATTTCTGACAATATATCAAATGCACAGACGAAAATATTCTAAATTTTCTGAGAAAACTGTATTTTATGGAATATTTATCACATTACATAATGGAGGAGCTGCTCGCATGTGACGTCACAAAATCAAAATTTCAAAAGTCCATAACTCCGTTATTCTTTAACGGATTTTGTCCAAACTTTCGCCAATATTTTTCTTTATTTTTTCTGCATTTTTTAAACTCAAGTAATCTTCAGGGTGAACTTTCCCTTTAAAAGTAATAATTATTTTTTTACTGTCAGACCATAAGAAGAGGTGAAAGATATGTTCAATTTTATTCAATGTTATCCCAGTTCCCAATGTCCTAAATTCTCAACAAATGTCATGCCTAACAAACAACATACTGAGCTACTAAAAGTGAAAGTATTTTTAGCTTTGTTTCCCATTGCAAACCTGTGATCGATCATGAGTCATGAAGTTAGAATGGAATGATCTTTATTATTTCATAGAGGGCAAAAATGTATAGTTGTTGTTTTTCTTTGTTACCCACAGCCAAATCATATACATTGTAGCCTGATAGTATCACCAAGGAGTTGTGATGGTATCACCAGGGAAATCCCTGGTATCACATATTACATGTTTGGAGGTTGGGAATAGAGAGTGGGAGGGGCTCTGCAATGTTGATCTTTGACTAGAATACTGTCCTCATTCTTATCTGACATTTAAAGGTACCCATGTGAAATAATGGTCAAGAATGTTTGAGCCCAGACTGCTAATCTAATTTTTGACAAACATATCCATTGATATTTGGTTATTTCATATTTGATGTTGCTGTTGTACTCGAGGAGATAATTTCCTCTATGTTGACATGGCGTCGGAGCATTACATAATCTAACATCCCAAGTCAGGGAGTTCCTCAGGGTTTTTGCCTTTCTGGAATGTGAACCCCATATTATGTTAGCCTGCTCATACATGTACATGTAGTTTTTGACCAAAAATCGTAAGTCGTAAGTTAACATTTGTATTGCACATGGGGACCGTGTGTTCCCTGTATTAAGCCCATGGCAATGAGAGAATTTAGTGGTCAACGTAATAAAGAGTCTGAAAAGGCCTGGGATGTCGATTCCATCTACATACATGTAGGTCCTGTTTATAGAGTCCACTGATAGCTAGTTGGTTTTTCCTCAAGGGGCACTCAAGTCACCGTAAATAGGCCTAATGCTTCGGTTCCCTGAATAGAGTCTGGTTTTGAAGACTAGCATCTATATAAGGGGACTAGAGAAAGGGGGTATCATGTCAAATGGTCTGTGGAGGGTTAGGAGGAGGATCAGACCCTGGATAAATTCAGATGACCTTAGCCTCTAGTCCCCCCCCCCCCCCTCTCTCTCTCTCTCTCTCTGGTCACTTATGGTCACTTCTTGCCACTCTATGGTCATCCTGTTGTAGCAGCTCAAGGTGATGTGTCAAATGTAACTTCCTCTCTGAAAGAGAAAGGCGACTTCTCTGGGCGAGCCTGCAGGTCAAGGGCAACCAATGTTCCGGCAGTGATACCTGGAAAAGAACAGACCTTCATTGTGACAAAATTCCTGGGTATTTCACAGTGTGGGTGTGTCCTGTGATTGCGCTTTTATTGCCTTCAAAGTTTTTCTTTTCTAATCATCAAGATGCTTGCTGCAATTTTTTTTGAGCATCAATTCTTTGAACTGAGCTACAATGTGTCTTGAAGAGTCACTGTCCCAGTTTCCCTGGACTGCACTTTGTAGAAGATAATCTGATCAGTTTCTAGTAATTGTGTAATGTAGGTGGGGAAAATCATATTTACAACTAACATGACACGTGATAGTGAAAGAGGAAATCAGCTACGTGTAGGATGCAGTGGTCATTTGAATATGAAACTGTTTATGAACTATCCAGTATCTAGAAATAAACATTGTTGTATCAGGGAAATGTTACAAAGGTTGCATTTCACTGGATACACAGTGGTGGATCCAGGATTTCTTGAGGGAGGGGTTCAATATACACAAAATTTCCTGACAAGCAAGCAAAAAAAAAGAAAGAAGGTCCTCAGCATTTTGGGGCCCCTTTTTAACTTTAAAATCTCTCACCGCACACCTTACGATCGGTCTGTGATTCGATTTGTGAAATAAATCGCTATGGCATTAAATATTGGCATTTTAACAAATGAAATCTACCCTATTCAGGTACTGAAATGTAATAGGAATACTAAACATAGGGTTTTGGTGAGCTGTCAGCTTTCTACAGGGAATAAGGGCAAAATTAGTTTCAAATCGTAGGCAGTCGTACGATTTTTGTGACGTCACTGCGACTCGGAGCCGATTTGGGCATTCCATCGACTAGAAAACTCGGCAAAGGCCGTATCATCGATTTTACTATCTGTATATGACTATTCAGACTCTCAATCAAAAATGTTTTTCGTTTTTAAATGATTTGTCAAATGATATTACATTTTCTTATGGACTCAGATCGCAGACCGATTGTAAGGTGTGCGGTGTCCTTAAGTTGAAAATACAGCTAACTACATGTTTGTTGGTTCAGGGCTCCTCAACTACATGTACATGTACATGTAAAGCTTAACATAAAAAAGAAACATTCAGATGGACACTGATCAGTTCACAGGTCATTGCTCTGACTGAGAGGAGGTCAGTCACCTTGGGTGATGTCCTACAGATGCGTTGTCATGGTTACAGGGTATCGTTGTCAAAACAAACTTAGAATACTGTCATGTAATCTGAAATTGATTGCATTTAATACCTCCAAAACTCATGTGATTTCTATATATGTAAGTTCTACACTAAATGCAGACATCCTCATAATCATAAATATTTGGAGCCTTATCAGTAAGAGGGAGGGAATTTTACAGAATAAAACGAAAGTCATGAATTGTAAAATTACTTTGAAAGCATGAACTCTCACTTGGTTAAACTTGCTTTTTGCCATTATATACAGTACATTAAGATTTTTGTTTGTTGCTTTGGATTCTGGTTTCAGTTTGCTTACATTTTCCATTCATCAGATATTTTATCTCTTTATTGTGAATCGCAAACTTAACCAACCAAATCAAAAAAGCTGTGGCCAAGAATCATCTTGATAGCAAATCTTACCTATTATCCACCTTTGAAAAGAGCCTAAAGACATAAAAATTCATCAATGCAGGCATTTATTGAGTCATCTTTTCCTAGCAAAACATTTTGTTAAGAGCACCACACAGTATTAGGAAGAGGTCAGATCCTCGCTTTAATTGCTAGTGATGGATGACTGAGGATCACGGCCCTGGAAAAAATATTGTTCGGCCACTGACCAGTCCACCCCCACACCAATGACCATTGAAATCCATCTGATCTGAACACCAATTTTCCTGCTCAATTTTCATAGAAATAATGTGAATAGGAAGAATAAAATAATTCTTCTGCTCTAGCAGTTCCTTTGCTGGATCATGATGTCAAAAATAAATTTCCATAAATATAATTTTGTTAGATTGTAAAGTGCTTTGTGGTTATAGAAGATTTGGGTTTGTTTACAAATTGAAGCCATTGCTTTCAGGTTTATGGAGTGATCAAGGTTATAGAGTCTAGAGTGTAATTTTTTTTAAATTCAGAGTGGGGGGGGGGGGGAACTTTGGGTATTTTCATATTGGGGGTACATCAAACACGTTTTGCTTTTTTGCCACCTGTGGGCTATATCATTGAAAAGACTGCTTCAAAAAACTTACCTCTACTTTCCCTCAACATGCCCCCCCCCAAAAAAAAAAAAAAAAAATTCTTGTTGTTCTGACATTAATATAGAGTGATATGTGTATATATATGCTGCCATGTTGTCTTAAATCCTAATGTACCTTGTGCACCATCTTTACGTGGGAAAGGAGGGGATAATGATACTGTCCATTGTCCATTTTCTCTTGAAAGCTACATGTACTTGTACAGAGGTAAAACCATTTACCTCATGGCTGGTTGGAATTTCAATTAATCTCCTTGTTTACTCAAATCCTTGTCTACTCAAGTCCAAAAGTTTCAAAAGAATGCTGTTACGAAACAAAAGGCTCGACAGCAAATTCCAAGGGCCATTTCCCTGGAAATTTGAACATTTGTTTTAGCGTGTCTGGGTTTTATCTTTTTCTTGCTACTCCGCCGAATTTCCGATTTTTCCTCATGCCCTCTCACAAGGCCGCTTGTCAACCGAACAACAGCCTTTGCATTTTTTTTCTTTCATTTTGGTGGTGATGTCTGCATCAAGTGACTCAGGTCAGGGACCTCAATTGATGTGAAACTGTTTATATCATCAGTGCTCTCATTTATTTACAAGAATATGTGTTTTTAACTACTCCTGCGTCACCCAGTGACCAGCAAAGCCTTCATTATCCCCTCCTCTGTTATTTCTGACAGACTTGGAGCAGATTAACCCCTTTGCTGCTGGTTGAGTAGTTAATTTGAAGCCTCCATGCATAGGAATGACTATTTGATAGGTATCAATAGCTACATTCATATGGGACTTGCGGTTTCGAAACTTTAAGTTAGCAAAACTTTAAGTTAACAAAACAATGACTCACTAACCAGTAACCACGGCAAGGGTTCACAGGGGCCCGAAACAATGATGCTCATTGTTCTGAAACTACAATCCGAGCCATCATCGTTGTTAACACTGGAAGTAGATACTACCGATTGTGTGTACAGTACACGTACAGATCTTGTGTTCATAATTCGCGCGAAGGGTATGACCCAGAAGGTTAACATGAACTGCGAGGTCATCGCTAACTACAAGCTTGCGAAAAGTTTATTCTGTCCACACTGTCTGAAACTGCGACGGAGGACCACCCACTGCTCATCATGGTTTTGGCATTAACCACAAGCTTGCTTGTGGTTCTAGAACTACAAGTAAACTTAAAGTTTCGAGACTACGAGTCCGTTCATATGGTCTGAAACTACAAGATATCTACAAGTTGACTTAAAGTTTTGAAGCTACAAGCGAAACTGTAAGTTTAGCTCCCAACGTGTGAACCTGACTAAGTGTATGTGTATTTCCATGTAGTTTAACCTTGGGTTGAATGTGAAAGCAATTTTGTGCAGGATTGAGCCCTTACAAGCTCGTTATTCCTACTTGTTTTATAATACACTTTGACATGCTGCTAATCAGTTATGTTTTGCTAACAGGTTAAAATTAGATCTTCTTTGCAAGGGCTACCTCCAGCGCAAAGGCAACTATCTTGCTCTGTTGTCTGCATAAATTTTTAAACCAGTTGACAGAATTTTAATACATATGAGGCCTGAATTTTGTTCCCAATTCTATTTATTTGAGCTTAGTTCAGAATTTAAGGGCAAATTGCCCTCAACCTAACTATATTTTGCATGTATAATGTGATAAGTATCCATGTTGTTTGCTAAATCGTTTAATGAGCTTCTCTATGTTTTAAGCACATAGTGGGATAGGCCTAAACGAAAAACATTTTTCCTAGAATTTTCTCATTTTTTCCCTCCCCCCCCCCCCCTGTCACAAAAGATATTGTAAGTTCATCAACCTTTCCATTTTGTCTGAGGGGTCAGCAGTTTTTATGTTAAGCTGTGCTGGGTCAAAAAATTGTTTTCCCAGTAATTTTTCCTCTTGGCCATATTATGTAATTGGTCATTGCAAGCTTCGTAATTAGTGATCACTTGTTTATTTCACCTTTGCTGTATTGTAGGTGCCTTTTTTTATGTCACATCGGAAATGAATTAAATGTCTACACTTGGTAAACATCATCATTACACAGTTTATTACTGGTTGTTTGGTAATGAGGATGTTTTATGAGGTCATATCTGTTTCATTAGGCGCTTTCACACCTCCCCGAACCAGAGCTCTTCGAGGAAAGTTCTCGAAGTTATGAGCATGCGTAGTACGGTTTATTTTGCAGACGAGGCGCGCTTTCAAATTCACTGCTTCTGCAGCGGTGGACGTGCGATACGAGAGATGGCCATAATAGCTAGTTCTCGTAATTTGCTTTCACACTGCAAATATCCCCGCGACCTTGGAGAAAGTACGTGTAGTTTTGAGAAAGTACCTACTAAATTCCGGGTATTTTCTTGCGGGGATATTACGAGTACTTTCGTTTCACACTGGCAAAATACCAGGTATTTTTCCTGATCGGGGGAGAATACGCGATCAGAAAATACCAGGTATTTTTCCTGATCGGGTAGGTGTGAAAGCGCCTATTGAGTCCATTCTGTTGTCTGTAAATTAAATATATGCATAGGCCAGGTCAGTCTTTGAGTACATATATTTTTATCATTTTTCATGTACTTATTCTTGGACTTGTTTCCTAAGATTGTCTCTCATTAATTCACTTTGAAACAAGTCTCATTTTTGTGTTCAAGCCCCCCCCCCCCCCCTCCCTCTTTCTCTCTCTCTCTCTCTCTCTCTCTCTCTCTCTTCTATTTCTATCTACGACCCCCTTCTCATTACAAGGAATAGCACACTCTAGCACGCGATGTCATTTCGGCTTGATCCACGGAGGTCCACGGTGATCCCAAACTGGACCACCTCTGGAGGGTGGTCCACGAGAGATGGCGCGATCTAGAGCACGCCTATTTGCAGTTTACTGTGCAGAGAGTGCTAAGATAGATCATGCTACCCTCTGCAGGTGTGAACCCGCGGCGTGCCAGTGGACCTCCCTGGCATGCCCCATGATAGCGCGATCCACTTTCCAATTTCGTAAAGAGAACGGGGTCTACATCTCTACCGCTTCTCTTTCTCTGTCTCTCTCTTTTCTCTTTTTCTTTCTTTTTATCTCTTGCAGCTGCATATAACTTTCACTTTCTATCTCTTGCTCTCTTTACCTCTTTCACTTCACTGGCTTGTTTTAAAAATTAAATTGTCTTTCATTTTGTTGATAAATTGTCATCTCCCTTGTCCTATTGGACTATGTGAACAGTGAGTGAAGGTCACTTTCAGCTTACTCCACCTCCCTTTTCAATTCTGCACCTCATATATTTGCTGGTAGACACCTGCCTGTTTGTGACTTTTCTTTGTATCTTTCCTTTCAATATCACTTCTATTCCACTGGGAGCAAGGTAATTGTTCAAAACAATTCTTTCTTTTTTTTTTGGTCATTAGATTTAGATTAATTGATAATTCTCTGAGGAGCAATGAAGATCAATGACAATGGACTTTAAAATAGATGTTGAATGAGGAAGTGATGCTTGAATGAGCTTTTCTTGCGAGGTATTTTAAGTAAAAGTATAATGAGCCTTTCCAATTACAGAATTATAATTGCAACTCATAAAAAGGGAATTTTTGAAGGAACAAAGATTCAAAGCCTTGGCCAAAAAATATCATTTGAATTGGGATGGATTGAAGAGAATTGTTGAATTTTGGTTTAATGACATATTACCCTCTTAGTGGGGTTTACGAGCTCTGAAATTGGCCATGATTATCCTCCAAAATCTTTATCCTCCATCTTTTTGTCCTCTTTCCTTGCAATCATTGAGATGGCCCATGTAGAGTATTTAAATCTAACCTTGGCCTGCAGTGATGTGTTGGAATGTTTCAGATTTTCTAAAATCTGGAAATTTTGAATAATTTGGTCTTGATTTCTAACTCTCAAAGGCTTGTTACGCCAAGTAAAATTGATTCCTAGTTTCTCATCTGGATTTTGTGAAAATGAGGAGGAGGGGCAACCAATATCAGGTTTTTAAAATATTTTTCCAAGATGGCTGCCACACATGCAAATGCTATTAGGCATGGCTTCCCGACTTTCCGTTATATTTATATTCTTCTGGGGTCCCTTTAAACCCCCAAAAGGCATCAGGTTTCAATTTTAGGGGTCTGCAGCAAAATGTTGGCGGTTTAATTTTTAATTTATTTTTTTTAATTTAAACAAAAATATCAAATAAAAGAAAAGGCAGGCAGGCGCAAAAAAAGAAGCGGGCAGGAACGAGAAACTAGGAACAATTCTTATTTGGCCTTCGTATTCAGATCCTTCCTCTAATCCACCATATAATTTTCTCAAAATGACTTCAGCCAACAACAGTAAACAGACCTTGACCAGGTACATGTAGTAGTCTCAATATATGTTCTTATCTCCTTCAAGTGTGTTTTGTTTTGTGTTCAACTATGTAATCCCAGTGATACTTGTATGATCTCAATTATCAATAGTTTGGTTAGGTTCACACAACAGCCTCTAAACTTTAAGTTTAGCTTGTGGTTTTGGAACTTCAAGTTATATTGAACTTGAAGTTACGGACCGTGCAGATGCACTTGTGGTTTCGCAACTTCAAGTTTACTCAAAGATTCAAAACCATGAGCGAGCTTATAACATGAAAACTACGAGCAGCAAAGGGTCTTCACTCTTTTAGTTATGTGCTGTACGGATGCAACTGCTTTCAAGATTTTGCCCACTCTATGCTAGATGGACCTCTCTGACCATTGTTACACAATACACTCAAGTATCAGGTTTTAACGACGACTGCTTGCTTGGCTTGTAGTTTCATAACTCTGAGCAGTTGTTGTTTTGGTCTTATATGAACCTTCAGCGTTGTTAGTTGGTCATTGTTTAAGAACTTTGAGGTTTTAAAACTTGTAAGTTTCAAAACAATGACGACCCATGTGAACGTAGCTAATATGATGATGATGATTATTCTGGGGGGAGGGCAATTATCTGGGGATCACAGTCACCCCTACCTACACCAGCTCCACCCCAACCTCCATCTTCCATCACTGTGATGTTGAAATAATTTGATAACATGGACACAAGTTTTTGCAATAGTTTGAAAAATTCTTTTCTGAGAAGGGTATTAACTGTGTGTTAACGTCCTGGCTCTTCCCTGAATTTATTTTCTCAGCGGTTTTGAAGAATTGTGTTAGAAATGAAAATGAAAATACCTTTCCCATGTATTTGTGTGGAATTACATAAGGCCAGGGTGCATGGGCATGCCCTATTCAGGGCAAGATGGACGGAAACTTTGGAAACGGCTCTGGGTCACATGATCTTGTGACCTTGGCTGTCTGGTCAACAATAGCCTGGCATGGCAAAGAGCTGACCTGCACTGGACATCCCTTTATTAGATAATGGCTGTGGTCAACATGCCAGGCTGGACATTCATGTAGATAGCAGAAGATTAAATGACAAGGTCAGGAGTTATCATTGTTAATGCATCAAGGTGTGAAGCAGTAGTCTTGAAATGCAGACTCATATCTCAAGGATGGGGTAAAGGGGGTGAGCTGACAATTGCTCCTGGGAAATTTGCTCCTTGCTTTATTTCTTCAAAGATATAACTACAGGTTAGGGTAGCAACTGGGGTTTTAGGTTAGGGTTAGGTTTAGGGGTAGGGTTAGAGTTACGTATAGAGATTGGTCCTGGGTAGCATTTAGGAATTTGGTAAGTTGCAAGAAATTGAGCAATTGTCACTGGAGCATGTGTCCTAAAATCGGTAAAGGTTTTAGGACATGTACGGTTTAACCTAGTTTAGGGACTAATAAAATGAAGTCATTGTCTTTATTTTAATGATGTTGCAGTGGAAGGGGGGGGGGAGGGGTGGGTATTCGTTCTTCCGAAGGTTCATAATTCTGAAACACAAATTTCCCATAGCAGGGGATTCATAATTCCAAAAATAAAATCGGGTACACAATTCCGAACATTTGATGCATTACTCCGAAGGTTTCGTAATTACGAAAATGAAATAGGGTTCGTAATTACGA
Source organism: Heliocidaris tuberculata (assembly GCA_025618425.1). Taxonomy (NCBI): domain Eukaryota; kingdom Metazoa; phylum Echinodermata; class Echinoidea; order Camarodonta; family Echinometridae; genus Heliocidaris; species Heliocidaris tuberculata. Next base: position 18,727,009 of record CM046848.1, read on the forward strand.
AAATAAAAAAGGGTTCATAATTCCGAAGGTTTGTATTTCCGAAAATGCAATAGAGCCCTACATGACTTTTTGGAATTACGAACCTTCGGAAATGTGAACCCTTTTTCATTTTTCAGAATTAAGAACCCTATTTCATTTTCGGAATTATGAACCGTCGAAGTAACAAACCTTCAGAAATAAGAACCTTCGGAAAAATGAACCTTTGGAAAAAGACATGTATTGCATCCAACCTCTTACAAAGTGCTTACTTTAATGAAAATTAATGGTATAAGATATGTCTTATATAGAGCTGTCATTTATTCTGTCTGTATGGCAATAAGTTTACATTTAATTGACTACTTATGGCTAGAAATATCCTTTTTATGATGTATAATAGCATATTTTTTTAATTATCTTTCAAAAGTCCAGCAGTTTTCATTGCACTGCATTAATTCTGCATGTGCAATAATACTTTCATAGTTTGATCAGTTTAGCTTTTGTGTTAGGCAGTTGCATGGATTCCTTTTTTGTGTAACGCCCTGTAATGCGCATGGTATGTTCATAATCGCACCTTGTTCCTTGCACTTTTTCAAGGGGGAATTTGTGGCCAAGATTTGGACACTGATATGATTTAGGCTCATATCTTTATGTTTGTTTAGCTCTATCTTCATTTGTCATTCGAAGGTGTTTGAATGTTGCCCCATTTCAAGGAAATCATTAGATAATGCATGCGTATCAGACATATGGTATCACTATTGGGTCAGAATAAGTGACATTTTGATAAGGTGTAGTAAAGCTTACACACAAGAGTAGCCTTGCCCCTTTGAAGGTAAGATTATGAAGAATGCCTGTGATAATTGATAACCAGTATTCTGTTTGCGTTATGCCTATATTTAAAATTTGCTACTAGTTATTGAAATACTGACACTCATTATTAAGAGGGTAACTTATCAACACGTTTTTGTCAAACTCAGTCCATTTGAATAATATGTAAGCAAGATGGCCTGTGAAAAGATCACAAACCAACTTTTATGTCGCATGTAGTAGAATTTTTCAAATATGCCTACCCTTAGGCCTGCAGCTACAACCTAGATAATTCATCTGTAACAGAATGCAAATGAACACAACTTGTTGTAGTTGATGTATTCTATCATCTATTTTCAGTAGATTTATGCATGATTTAACAGGAATACTCTTACGTGTCACTTACTCATTAAATAATGAATTATACCTTGAAAAAACTATGAATGTTTTAGAAGGTTTTATCTAGTTAATTTTCTTTTAATAGTATTTATGGCAGATCAAGTTTCAAGATGGAATGTATCCCTTGTTTGTGAAAACCTATTCTCAAACCTCAATGCCATTTGAAACTAAATCTTGTTTGGTCAGACCAGTAAGTTTTACCATTTCTTTTTTATTGCTCTTATCAAAGTCTCAAACATTTTACCAATACTGGATTTTGTACATTAAGCATATACGCTATATAAATTCATCGTTATCATTGTCTATACACTATATATGTATGCACCTTTAAAATTTGACTACCCCTTTAAATTTGGTCATGTGACCACATGACCTTGGCAGGCCCTGTCCAGTAGCAGCTGTATAATGACTCGCTGGCTATGTGCCAAGGTCTGGTCAGACCAGACTGACCACTTGAGTGGACATTGCCAATGAGCATGTAGTCTCACTGTCCAGACATGCTGGCCCTGTTTTTTGGAGTTTCTTGGAGGTGTTGAAATTCAATATTGGCAAACACACTTCCTTCTTTCTTGTTATTATTATTATTATTATTATGCCATTCAAGGATTTGCTTGGCTTCCGTTTTATAGTTTTCAATGACTTCTGTTTCAAAGCCAATCCCTGTGGCTTTGCAAGTACCTGTTGCAGATTGCACTAAAGGAAGGTTAAATTGAGATTGTTAATGGAGCTGTAATCAAATCAAAGCCATGTAGATAATTTGTTTAAACAAATTCTTTATTATTTGTTATTATTATTATGCCATTCAAGGTTTAGCTTGGCTTCTGCTTTATAGCTTTCTCTGACTTCTGTTTCAAAGCCATTCCATGTGGCTTTCCAGGTACCTGTTGCAGATTGCACTAAAGGAAGGTTAAATTGAGATTGTTCATTGAGCAATTTGAGCTGTAATCAAATCAAAGCCATGTAGATAGTTTGTTTAAACAAATTCTTTCCTTCATTAGCATTTCATATTAGTTGATGTAGAATTGAAATGCGTGATTGAGGAGGGGACCCATCACCCATGTTGGTCAATGGGCCTACAAGCAGCAAAACCAGTTTAAAATTACAGAATTTTTGAAGGAAAACTGTTGGAAAAAGATCTGTAGATTTCTGACCATTATGTTACTGAACCCTTTGTTTTAATTTAGATTGCGAGTTTGAAGGCCTATTTGTAGATACTATACAGGAGATCATATTCTTTTGTCTCAGTCTCACCTTAGGATAAATAATGTTTACTTTACTTTAGGCTAAATAATGTTTAATTTAATTTAGGATAAATAATGTTCACTTTACTTTCGGATAAATAATGTTTACTTTCGGATAAATAATGTTTACTTTAATTTAGGATAAATGATGTTTACTGATTTATGGAACAAAATACAATACAATATATTGATGAGAAAAACGTGTTCCGTACTTTTTTTTAAACAGGGCCTCATTCAGAACTGCATGAGAATTCAAGGGTCTTGTATTGCAGACTACCTTCCCCCCCCCCCCCCCCTTCAGTTTAACCTTGGAAATGGACACAGGTTATGATGATTGATGTAACATTTGATGGTGGTCACTAGCAGTGGTCAGAGAGTAGCTGTAACCAACCAGCATAATGTCCAGAGTATGTCCAAGGAGTTATCACAGAACTCCTTGGTATGTCATGGAGGGGGGGAAAAAATGGGTGATAAAATTAATGTCCAGCTTTTCTCAGAAGTGAGTGAAATGAGAATGGAAATATCATATTTGCAAGGCTTTTAGTCCCCTGCTGGACTGGGCAAAAGACAAATAACTTGTCTGGTGATGATGATGTAGCAACCTTGGGTATTGGCCCATGGTTCATTGCCCCTCTGTAGAGGTCAGTTGTGCCCCTAGTCTGAATGTCAGCCTCCCTAATGGTCAGCAGAATAAAGTATAGGGCCCAAATTATAATACACCTACATGTATTTGGACAAATGGCTTCAGGGAGTTAAAAGTCCAGTTCCAAACTACTGCAGTAATTTTTGTGCCATGATCACAGATGCAGAACCTGAAAACAAAATGTACAGTTCGTGAAGACTTATCAGTGGCTTTTTTTTTGTGAAAGAAACTTTAGGCCTATTTGACCATGGACTTGCTCAAGTTGACTTAAAAGAAGTTTACTTTCTGTAGGCTTACATGGTCAAGTTAGTGATGCATGACTCCATAAACCATTTTGAATCATTCCTGCAAAACTGTAAGCCTACTTCAAAGTATTAGGCAAGAATCCATGCAGGCTGGCCAATAGGACAACATTGACCATCCAACCAAGGGTGTTGTCTTTTGAGGAGCAGGGCTGTGCTAGAATGTGAACCTAGGCTATGAGTATGATATTAGCTACGTTCATACGGGACTTGTGGTTTCGAAACTTTAAGTTAGCGAAACTTTAAGTTAACGAAACCACGACTCCCTAACTGCATCGAGGGTTCACATGAGCCTGAAACAACGAGCTGAAACTACGAGCATAGCGATGTTTGTGGTTAACCCCAGAAGTAAATACTACCGATTATGTGTACAGTACACATACAGATCCTGTGTTCATAATTCGCGCAAAGGGTATGACCCGGAAATTTAACATGAACAGCGAGGTCATCCTTAACCACAAGCTTGCGAAACTTAAAATTTATTCCGTTCACATGGGCCGTAACTGCGATGGAGGACCCCCCCCCCCCCCTGCTGCTCGTGGTTTTGGCCTTAACCACGATCTCGCTTGTGGTTCTAGAACTACAAGTAAACTAAAGTTTGAAAACACAAGTCCGTTCATACGGGCTGAAACCACAAGATAACTACAAATTAACTTAAAGTTTTGAAACTGCAAGCCAAACTTAAAGTTTAGGTCCCATCGTGTGAACGTAACTATAGGTATAGACCTTACATGTACATTCATGCAATTTGCACTTTATGTTGATTAGCTGACATATAACATTCATTTGGGGTTTTACTACTTAAGTTTTCAGGTAAATTTACTTTTAAGTGACAAGCAGTCAGACCCCCCCCCCCCCCCAACAAATGAATTAACGAATGATCATCATTCGTGCCTACATTTTAGTACCTTTCAGATGGTGAAGAAATTTTCTGTATGGAAATTATTACATACCAAAAAAATCCCTTGATGGAAGAGTTGAATATGTCTAAAAATAGATAGGCCTATTCTAGGAATGGGGATCGATGTCCTGGTCCCGATTCTCTGACCTTGTCTTGACAGTATCAAAGTAACCTTCCAAAAATCAATTCTGCATTTTCTCTATTGTTCCTTATCTTGGCATGGTATGCATCGTGAAGAATGGACAACCTTGGTTCGACTTCGGTCTTGTGAGCTTTTGATACAGGTGATTGAGTAATGATGTTCAGTGACTGCAGTAAAATGTTTGGAGGATAAATCAATATTAATGATGCTTGTGAATATTCCATTGAGGGTTCATTTTTAAATTTTATTGAGGTTGTATGGTATTTTAGAATATCAGTAGTAGGAATTGCTAACTATTTTGAATGTACACAAATCTTGTAAATGGTTTCATTCATTACTTGAAACATTTTTAGCTACATCTAGAGTCCCTTTTTAGAAGATTTACAACTCTTGATTTGAAAGTCATTTTGCTTTCACTGTTACATGTACTTAATGTTTCTCATCTAAAGTGTGATGAGTACCCACATGTTCAAAAACTTTTAAATAAAAGAAAGATTCGAACATCGTTAAGTTACTTTCCACAGAAATCAGGACATCCATGCCGTAACTCTTTCTATAACGGAACTCTACATGTATTGTATCATGAGGGGTATAGTTGCATTCATTAGGGGAATTTATTTTTTAATCTAACCTAATTATCTTTTCAGTATGAAAGGTGTGCAAAGGTTTGGTTGAAAAGGTAACATTGTTTTTTTTTTTTTACACAGATGCCAGACTGATTAGATAAAAGGCTTTATAAGACTATCATGAGGAGTTATAAAGCTTACATGTATATTTTTCCTTTTATTCAATAATCCAACTCTATAGTTAGTCCAGAGGAACTTAAGATTTGGGTCAATGGGGAGAGGTTCAGAATGAAACCTCCAAGATATTTTGCACTTATGTCCTCTTTGATTGTTTGATTGTTGATTCGAGACTATACTCCGTACATGTAGCTACATTTGCCCAGTGATGCAGAATTTGGAAGTACTATAGGACTAGTTTCATTGGTCATGGAAACCATGTATGAATATGTATTCTCCTTTTAACCATGCATGCCTTGGGCTCTGCAATTCAGATTGGCAGCATTTGTTTTTCTGCCTCGTGATACAAGGAAATTTTCCCAAACACTCCAGTGTGAAGATTAAAAGGGAAATTAGTTCTGCCACTGTGCTGGAAATTTTGCGCTTTGATGTTCCCGTGACATTGCACGGAAGGGATGCCATTTGCAGCTCGAGCACACCCAAGTTCTGTTTCATGTTTTTAGGATTTTAGCTTGGTGAAGCCAAGGTTGAGCGGTTCAGTGTCTGCAGGGTGTGTTAGGGGTTGCTTGCTCACGAGATCTTTGTTTCCTTGGTCAACTTGTAGTAAATCAGGTGTGTTCAAGAACAGGCCGAACAAAGAGTTGGGTAACAATCACCTGAGGCGAGTTGAATAAATTGGGCAGGGACTCCCTCAATGGGGTGCAGTGCAATGACCTTGGCACTGACTGGCAATGCACCCTTTTGGGAGTGTCCCCATGTTTTGAAAATCGGTGATGCTATCCAGCTAGCCTTTGTCCTTTTCCAGCAATTTTGACGCAAAGTTTTGACGCAGAGGCACACAATTTTAGGATACTGGTGTGCCATACTCAATTAAAAGTGAGGTCTAGTATAGACTAGAAAAGGGCTTTGATTAACAAATAGTAAGCCTATAGGCCTACTCCACTCAGCAGGGTACATGTAAAATGGCCGTGGGAATAAACCAGTTCCTAAAACTGGAGAAGGGAGACTGTAAGTCGCTGTAGAGATGCCTGCTCATAGTATGTTCCCAGATTGCAGACAGTCTAATAAAAGATGCTCATTAGCGTGAGAACATACCCAAGTCAGAACCTAATTCATCTCCATCTCTGTGCTGTGAGTAGCTTGCCAGAGATTCAGCTAGGGAAAGCAAGGTAAACAGTAAAAAAGAATTACAAAGGAGCAGTTAATGCTTGAGGTCTGGAAAGTTCAAAACAAGCTCTAAAAAAGATAAGAAGGTGCTCTAGTAAAAAAAAAATGAAATCATTGCAATGAAATCTCATTGTAACTATCAGCAAATTCTAAGAGAGATCCAGTAAACAAAGACACATTATTTTGACTCTGACGTTAAACAAGTGTGCTGTTCATGTTAAGTATCTCATTAGTGGTTGCAACAGCCTTCCAGTGTGATTTTGTTTGCTTACCACCCATGTTATGCATATGACTGTTTCAAGAAATTATGCAAAACTTCAAAATGCAGTAACTCTCTTATTTTACATCCGATTTCAATAAAAATTTCATTGTTATGCTTGTTTAATTTTACTCTATTTATTCAAATCAACTTGATTTTAGTGTAGACTTGGCCTTTAAGTTTGCATCGATCATTGAGACGTCCAGTGTATTCCTATATTAGAACACTTGTTCACCTTTAATACATTCCATCTTTGGTTATTTACTTATTAAATAAGTTTATTACTAAGTTTCTGTCTCCTTTCATCACAAATTTTGATTTTTTAGTTCAGGAGTTGAAATAGAGAAATTCAGAAAAAATATATTGAAGAAAAAAAATGGAAATCACACAAAGCAGGGAAGAGCAAGCTTGTCTGAAGTGAGAATTTACCTGACATTTGGCAGAGCATATCCCTCGCGGCATTGACTTCATCCGCCCCTACCAAGCCAATGGAACAGTCTGTCTGGCTGTTACATAATCGCTGTTAGCGGCTGAAGGTCACTTGGTACTGTGGGCAGTTCGCACTTTGGCTTTGGCTTGGGATTTATCTTGCGGTCAGGGGAGGAAGGGCACAATTGACGTCAGTCTCTGGCAGGAGGATCTTTTGTCCATCTTTGCTAGCATTTTAATTTCTTTCTCGTTGATGACCATTGATCAGAGTCTTGGAGAAGTTAGAAAGAAAAACCTTGCAAGTGTGTCTGTTTAGTTTGGTTTGTAAATGATTAAAGTTAATCATTTAAATAAAGAAGCAAACCCACAGTATTCTCTGTATCCTCCACCCATGTTACCACATCTCTCTCTCTTTCTCTCTCTCTCTCTCTCTCACTCATCATTCATTCTCCTTTTAGGGTTTCTTTGTCTTTGCACTCCTTTCTCTTAAAAAAAAAAAATTGTCTCTTATTTTGAACATTGTATTTGCCAAGCCTGCTTTTAACAGGTTTTTTTTTTTTAATGATTTCAAGCTTACCATTCTTTCATTACATGAAAAACAAGCTAATGCCCCAAACAATTTAAAACAACTTTAAAAGAAGAAAGAAAGCTAATTAACAGCTATGTCACCTTATATGTATTTGAGTTTACAAAATATCTTTCTTGCTCATGTAATGTTACATATTCTTGTTGGAGCTACTCTGCCTTTGAGTTATGTTTAAAATAGGGCCTATAATATGATGTAGGCTCTATTTATGTTAATACGGCTGATGAAAAGACAATGAATAAAAGAAATGTTTGAAAACTTAATGTTGAATACAACTGAATGATCAAATTTGATTTGAAAGTTTTCAGTAATTCATGCTCTCCCTCTTTTATTTCCAATATCTATCCCTTTTTGTTTTCATTGCAGCAGTACGAGAGGATCGTATGCCAGGCGGGAGAAACACGGGACTGTCGTATAAGGTAAGTCAAGTCTTTATATGTAGATTAGTCACTTCTTATGAAGTCTTACTCCTAATTTTTTTTTGCACATTATATTTTTAGACATATTTTTTTTACTGGTATGTGCTGTAAAAGTAAGCCACACATGCTTTGTAGGTGAGCAATTTAAAGGTAGAAGATAGTTTTGGGAAGCTCTCAAAAACTTTTCGTGAGATTTCTTTGATTTTACTTAATAAATAGCAGGGTACTAACATAACTAAGATGCTGTGAAGTTTTTTCCTCCTCAAGTGAAATATTTATCGAATGAGAGGTGAAAAGTAATAAAAATCCCTGGCCCAAAAAAGAGGGGATGTAAATTCAAACAACGGCCACACATATTACACACATGGGGATTGCTGTGTGTTATAGAATACGCTACACATAGTGCAAAGCGCTGGGTTTATTGTGCGGGGAATCTTCGGGTGGATATGGTCTTTGCGTGAGGCAGTGAAAAGCCGTTACCAAGCGTTTCTTACAAATATTTACACTAAAATTTGTTCGAAATCGTGAATGGAATGTTAAATAATCTCGTACATGTGTCTTATGATAAAAGGAGAATAGTATGTGACTTTGTTAGATAAGTTTCTTGCCAGTATGTTTTTGCTACCGAGACTGTCTGTGAGCTTTAAAGAACTGAAGCCTAATTTTAAGTTCATTGTTCAGTGTCATGCTTTCAAGCTTTCTAATAAGACCATTAGGGATATTGTGAGGATTGATTCGGGAGATGCCAGGGTTTCATGTTGAAGCTTTTGCGTGGGAATCCATACTCTAAAGTTAGGAGAGTTTTGTGAAAGTGTGGTGTTGCTCTTTGTATCTTTAGATGAAATGGAGAGCTGATAATATGATTGCATTGTGAACGAAACATTTTAGAAGTTACTAGGAAGGCTTGATCATACTGGAATGAATATTTGGGTTATAGTTGCATTTTGGTATCATCAAATTATTAACACATCTTGTGAAAGTCAAATGCATTGAAAAGCACTGCAGACAGATATGGTTACATGGGACTAAACAAATGTTGCATCACACTTTGGTCCAAACTTTGTATCAATTTCTAGTTATATTTGGCATATGAGGGCATTTCAAAAGCAATACTTTCAGTTTTGTCATTGCTACAGTGATATTTTTCCAGTGTCCAGAACTCCATCTTCTCTTATCAAAGTTATTTCCTTTCCTAACAACAATATTCTTTTCTTTAAGATGTAACCACTGAAATAACTTATGAGACCGTTCTCTCCTCTATGCTTGCCCATTATGAAGCAGTGCAAACCAAAGAACTATGACAAATTACGGAAGAAGTTCCAACTGATGGCGCAACAGAAGGCCCAGCTGAATCGCAAGACAAGGGCCGAAAAGCAGGCGCTCAAGGCAGCCAGGGAGGCCATGAAGGCGGAGAGGGAGTCCAAGGGTCTGAAGGGATCAGGGGGAAGCGCAGGAGGAGGGGGAAGCAGCGGGAGCGGGTCTGGGAAGCAGAGTGGGGGAGAGGTACGGACACTCAAGCCTCAGACGGCTCAGCTGATTGAGGTTCTCCAGCAGACTGAGTCTGCAGTTCTCAAGGTAAACGACCAATCCAGATCTAAAACATCTTTCTTTCACTCAAATAAGAGCCCTTTCTTAAAGTGCCATTTGGTCCACTGTCATTTAGTCAGTTGTGGAACCTAATGCAAATTTACCTCTCAGAGCATGACCTATAGTGAAGGACATGTAGGGCCATACTCAGAGGCATGCTGTCCCACTAGATCACCTCCTGTAAGAGATGGTCCAGTAGAACTTTCCTAGGCTAAATCCTGGTCTTCACATGTCTGTAAGATTTGAGGATGATTTGGTTAGGACTTAGGAGCTCTTGTGAATGAATCTGTGTGTGTGTGTGAAAGAGCCTTGCTTTAGGAACATATCATCAAAAACCAAAATCGTAAAAAAGTAACTGCCACTTTACAGATAAAGTTGAGCTCTGGTCATGCAATAACATTGTGAAAGAAACTATCTCACAGCAATTGGAAAAGGTTGATCATGTATACATAAGAATTGGTGAATACTATGAGGTTTTGAAATCACCAAAATGATAAGAAATTGACCAAATCTCGCTGAAAAGCACATGCACCAGTGGCGTTGCTAGAGGGGGGGGGGGGAGATCTTAATGGTTTGTGTGGATCATCTATGAGAAATTCTCACACTTTCTGTAGAATACTTATGAAGAGCTCTATATACTGTACATGCAGTTATCGAAATACCAGTTTTACAATGACAGGCCTTGGGATAGTTATGGAAGGAAACTATGAACATTTGTTTTGTGCTGTAACGAATTTCACAATAAAGATGGCTGTATTGTAGTAAATGATTCATTTGTGGATTAATTAGTGTAGCAAATAATATGTGAAATAGATATGATATAGGGCTTCACATATCGTACAATGTATGAGGATATTAACCTGTGTCAAATTCCAAGTGCATAACAAAGAATTTTAGAGAGGCTGCGCTTATCAACAATATTCCTATAAAATTGAACCTGACCTAGTACTCCTCTGTTTTTAGAAGTGCAGGACACGATGTTTATCATTTATGGCATCAGATATCATCGCTATCAAAAATATGAAGTGTTGTCAGTACTTGGTACTTCATAGTCAATGTGTACACATACCCGTAAGACACGTGATAACCTTGCCCTTGGCTCCAATGCCCTTGAAACATGTAGGCCACATGGTGTGTGTTTACATCCTAAATATAGTCATAACTGCTGAGTAAATACACTTTATTATGTGTATTTAACACACACACATGCAATTTTGATTTATCAACTGTTGGTAATCACCTGTGTGAATACCATAGATATCCCAAAGGTAGACAATGATACCAACATTTATATTATCTCAGGAAATGTGTTGTGGCATACTTCCTTAAGGTCAATGGAAAGGTACAATTTTTAGCTGAAAATTTCTTTGTGGATGCTCTGCAGAGGTTGTTTTTAGTTTCATTTTCAAAATCAAATCCGCCTATCTAGAATAACTACAAAAAATGATTAACATTCTTATAATGATATTACTTGTAATGGAGTAAGTCTAATGGAGTCTAAAGTGATACTCAATTGCATCATTGAGTATTTCTCCATGTAGTATTCTTTCATGAGTTTCAGTTAACCTGTTGGATACGATTTGATTTTGTTATTAACCCGTTGCCTACTGGAACGGGGTGTTCCCTGTATTGTACCTATGGGGATTAAGAAAATTCAGTAGATAATGGGTTAACATGCATTTTCCATAGATTCCAGTCTGCATCATCATGGTCTTAGTATTCAGTGGGTTATGGAATAGACCAGTTCCTTTTTTTTTTTCCAGCCCGAGTTATGTCGGGCTTACTTATCCAATGAGTTGAGGAAAATGCGATTATGTCTTTTTTTTGGGGGGTGGGATTGTCATATTGGGTGTGACAGATATCATATTATCATGCTTTGGCCTACCACATGTCAATATTACTTTTCTATTTCATCTGTAAATAGGTTGCAGAGAAGGAAGGTGTCAACCTCAAAGAGCACCGATACTCTGAGCTCCCTGCGACCATGGAGCTTGATGACTTCCGACGTCTCCAGTGTCGCCTCGGAGAAGAGCTGGTGTTCCACTTGGTCCAGTGGGTCAAGCACCTGCCGTTCTTCACCCAACTCTCAGCCGTGGAGCACACCCACCTCCTGAAGACAAAATGGCTGGACCTGATGCTCCTCTGCACCATCAGCAGAGCCATGCACTTCAAGCAACCGCTGGTGAACAGCAGCGCATCCTCAGGCGGTGGCGTCAACAGCAAAAATTGTGGCAGCGGTGGGATGGACGTGGGGCTGAGCTTTGAGCAGTGTGCCCACAAGAACCTGCTGCTCCTGCAGGAGTGCATGAACAAGACCCTCGACCTGAGGCTCGATATGGACGTCTTCAGGGACGAAATGGGTGAGGTCGTGGAGAAGGTCACCAAACTTGCAGCATCCTTCAGGACACTGGGGGTCACCAGGAATGAGTACCTCCTCCTCAAAGTCATCCTCTTTCTTGATCAAGGTGAGTGTTCGCACTATGGATCAAAATGGATCTCTTTAATTTCCCATATATGTATTTACAAAACCTTGCATAACAAAGTAATTGCCCACTGTTTTGCTTGTGCAAATTTCATTTGCTATGAAAGATATTTTCTTCTACAAACGAGAGCTCTTTGAAGATTACTTAATGTTCCTGTGTGGCATGATTAATTAATGAGTTTGATTGTGTACAAGTAGAACTAAGTATGCACCAGGATGCTCCAGAAAACACACGGATATGAAATCACATATATATATATCAGGATTTCCAGCCTGTACTTCTTTCATAGGAGATTCATGCTTTACCTAGAAAGAATTTGTACAGCTTTTATACATATGTCGACAAACATATGTTTTTGTCATTAACAATGGGACTATTGGAATTTGTTTCTATTTACTTCCACTTCTCAGTGCATCCCATTAAGGTCACTCTGTTCATTCCTATTCTGAGCGCATCAAATTACAGGTAATTTGCATTGTTCCCACATTTAGACCTGCTGTATCCGATTTACCAGTGCCAAGATAAACAGTGGCGCAGTACCTTCCCTTGTATGATGAGGCCATTTGGTGAAGGTCAATGGGTTTCCTCGCAAAACGCAGTCAATGGCTTCCTCCCAAGGTTCTTGACCTAGGTGGAATGATGTTATGGGGAGACCTGGGGACCTAGGACGGTCACCCGAAACCTTGATACCCAGTATGCTTATGGTTATTTAATGGTTGAAAAATAGCAAAGGAACATTCTTGGCACAAACATTTTGATAGTTTGAAAGATGGATTGATGGATAGATAAATGGGTGGATTGATAGAGATAGATAGATAGATAATTAAATATATAGATAGACAGACAGACAGATAGATAGATAGATAGATAGGTAGATAGATAGATAGATAGATAGACAGACAGATAGATGTCATATATGGACCAAATGATCAATTGTTTTAGAGAGGATGCAAGGAGAAAAAGAGAGGAAAGATGGCTATTGACATTGTTAATGAAAGCTATTAATGGAAATGTAAAATTGATCATGATTTGATAGGTTCTGTAAAGTACGTAAAGATTCATCTATTAATAGTTCCTATCAGGATATTCAAGTAAAAATCCAATGTACTGCCCATGAAGTGAAAAGATGAATAGGTATATGTTTCGTTGAAATTGATGAGGGTTTTATTGTCCAAGATTTCATGTCCTACTCATCACTAGGAATTCAGGGCACAGCGGTATAAATGGGTGAATAATGGATTTTCTTTTGATATTGCACAGCTGGCTGAATATATATGAATATGATGAACCTTTTTACCACTGGGGCGCATTTCATCAAGTGCCTTGTCAGTGATTTTTACTGACAAATTTGCTCTCAGCCAATCAGATGCAAGGATTTCAGTAGCTTATAACAGATATCGCAACTAGTCATTGATGACAAGTTTTATGAAACTGGGCCCTGAAGTTACATGTAAAGTGAAACCTGCATATTGTAATCTCTTTGATTAATTGCAGACATACGTGTACAATGCATTTGGTGATTAAGTATTGTTAAATGAGGCTCATTTTTGAATACATTTATATGCATAAATACTTGTAGGCCTAAATTAATATGAGAGTTAATATGAGAGCTAAATTAGAAAATTCTGCAAATTTTTTTCAACCTTGCAAAAGGCATGAAAGATAATGCTAATAATACATAACATTTATATAACAGTTAATACAATGTTTCTAAAAGCAGGAAAAGAATTCTGAATTTTAACACTTCAGTCAATAAAGCTTTAAGAAGAATGTTCTGCTTTATGTGATGAAGACATTTGTTGAACAACAAAATCGAGATAGATATAGGTCAAATCTACTGTTTTTAAAGGCATTGATTAACTTTGCCCAGGATTGAAAAAAAAAATCACTGTTCCAGCTAATGCTGTAATCATAATTGCAAACCTTTAGCTCAGACAGGAATCGCCTGAGTTTTATATGCTGATCAGTCGTTTATATATCAAGATATTTACGATTGAACAGTGATGTCGGGATAGAGTACCACTGAACCCTAAAGAACTCTTACGGTTGGCATACCTCGCTCTATCACAGAATACCGTACGGGCTGGAAACCCGCTCTGAAATCGCCAAGCGCTGGTGCTTGGTTTTTGTGACTGCAGCGCAGCGGAGAAGCCGAGCGACTTGCGCTAGCGATTGATCACGATTTTCTCTTTTTTAGGATAGTAAACGGTTCCCATTTTCTCTCATACTTTCACATACCCTCAATTATATATGTAGTTAGAGGACTGCACACAATTCACTGGCATTTGAGCTGATTTTACAATTTTTCACAAAGTTAATCAATCACTTTAATAATTTGTGTGTGGATTTTTCCTGATGTGGAGTTGCCCTGATGAGCTATGTCCAGCCAAGGTGTTAGTGTACAGCCTCTGCTGTGTATTTACATACAGTGTGCATTAGCTATGCAAAGTGGCTTTAGAAGTCGGGTCATCTGCCACCTAGATCATACCTTAACGCTTCCTGGTGCATTCAATGCCTACATATGACACTCTGTTGGATGAATTCTTCTCAGTCGTGCTCAAATTACATTGTCACAATCATGCATACATGCTGCATATTGTTTACACATTCGGTATCATTTCCTTATTACTGTGTGTGCAATAGTTGTGAGAGATGGGAAATTCATATTAAATGTATTTCCCTTGAAGATCTAGCTGGAAATACTGGGTCATGTTTCCCTACACACTCATTATAAAAACCACATGCCCTTCCTTTCACCTTTAAAGGCATTGATTAACTTTGCCCAGGATTGAAAAAAAAAATCACTGTTCCAGCTAATGCTGTAATCATAATTGCAAACCTTTAGCTCAGACAGGAATCGCCTGAGTTTTATAAGCTGATCGGTCGTTTATATATCAAGATATTTACGATTGAACAGTGATGTCGGGATAGAGTACCACCGAACCCTAAAGAACTCTTACGGTTGGCATACCTCGCTCTATCACAGAATACTGTACGGGCTGGAAACCCGCTCTGTAATCGCCAAGCGCTGGTGCTTGGTTTTTGTGACTGCAGCGCAGCGGAGAAGCCAAGCGACTTGCGCTAGCGATTGATCGCGATTTTCTCTTTTTTAGGATAGTAAACGGGTTCCATTTTCTCTCATACTTTCACATATCCTTAATTATATATGTAGTTAGAGGACTGCACACAATTCACTGGCATTTGAGCTGATTTTACAATTTTTCACAAAGTTAATCAATCACTTTAAGATGCATGTAGTGTCAGACAAAAGCAAGTCCATGAAAGGGGGTTATTAACCTAAATGAAACTGAAATATTTCAGGCAGCAAGATCAACATAAGAGCGAATGATGAGTGAAAATTGGAGACGATTAGAGGATAATTTATCTGCTTAACTGAAGTTGTCTCATACTCATATAGACACAGCAGACATGATCAGTAATATATGAGTTTTAATTTGCCATGATAATCATGCCACTGCTAGGAGATGTAATGTATATAGGTCTTCTACATTATTTGAGACATGATGTATAACCAACAGTTGCCGTGCCATATATTTGGATATAGGCCACATGAAAATTATGTGATGACCTGGCTTTGCTCTCAGGCAAAGGGAATTTTCATTCTCTTAGTGACAGTGTTTTAGGTGGAGTCTTTATATGTAGATAATTTGTAACCTTTTTTTTTTCTGGAAGGGGGCGGCGGCTTATTACCATATGAAATAAAGTTGCTGTGATGCACAGAAATTATGATTTTTGAAATAAGTTGCCTGATAAGAGTCTGTGCTCAAAGACTACTAGAGATATCCCTTGGCTACATGTATGTACCAGGGTATATTTTTTTCTTTGAAACCAATTCATTAATAGATTGTGGCCCCCAAATAGATTGTGGCCTCCAAATACATGATGCTTCAGTCAGGTAAAGGTACTAGGTCTGGATATATAGTTCATACAACGACTGCACACTCCCTCCTGGGAGCTACCCATTTTGGCATTTATTAGCCCCGATATTCCGCCAATTCCCAGGGATGCTTTATAAATTACAGTCTCCCTCCCTCCCTCCTTCCCTGTTGTTCATGAGTCAAGGTAGGCCATCGGCCTGTAGCTATTATCTCTCTCCATGACATTTATCATATCTGTGGCTATCTTCCATGGTGTAGCTCCCTCTAGCAGGGAAGGCTATGCAGGGTCAGTCTCTCACATTTGAGATGATTTACGATCCTTAGGAAGGACATTTGGAGAAGGACATCTAGTGGCTAATGTCGATGTCCCTGGCCACTGTCATTTTATTTTATTTTGTTATGTATGGGATGATGCTTCTTCCTTGAGTATTTAATGTGCAGGTATTATGTGGTTGTGTAAGATGTGGTTGGTTAAGACTTAAGTTGGGTCATTTTTATTCATTAAGTTGATTTTTTTTTCATTGGTGTTTATTTAGTACTAAAATTGTCTTCTTTTCTCCCTTTGCCCTCTCTCAAACCTTTTTTGAACTTACTCTCCCTTCTCTATCAATCTCTCTTCCCCCCTTTCCTTCCCTCCCCTTCTTTCTTTTTCTTCTCCATCTTCCCTCTCTCTCCCCTTCTCTCTTTTTCTTTCCCCCTTCCCTCATTTTTTTCCCCCTTCCCCCTTTCTCTGTCTCCCCAATTCCTCTTCCCTCTCCCCTACTCTCTTTTATCCTTCACCCCCCTCTCTCTCTCTCTCTCTTTTCCTCTCTTCCTCTTCCCCTTCTCTTTATCTTCCTCTCCTTAACTCATCAGCAGGCAAGCCATTCAGCGAACAGATCCGGTCCGTCCAGGAGCCTTACCTCTTGGCACTACGGGACTTCATGGAAGCCAACAACCAGCCTGGGCGCTTTGATGACATTCTTTCCCAGCTCCCAGAGCTCCACGCTAGCTCCAAGCTCCTGCTTCACAGCAAGCTTCTCTACATGCCCTACTTGCTGAATGCCATTGCTGGAGTTGGCCCCAATGGAGCCACCGCATCAGCGCTTTCTCCATCGTCATAGCGACCGGATGTTGTCTTTGAGGAACTCTTAAAGAGCTTGTGATGGTGTGTCCTCCCTATCCCTCCAGCTGCATGTCAGCTCCGGTGCAGTGACTTCTGCTTCTTTCCTCTCAACTCTTCGTGTCCCTACCAGGATGGAAACAGTACATTACCATCGTTACCGTAATGATGCAGTGTTTCCGTGGTAATCGCCAATCATTAGATGACTGAAGTGTTGCTGGCACATCTCTCGTTGAAACACCCATCTCCAAGTCCTTTTTACTCCTCCAGGTGCAATCTAGGAGTCAGCATCCTTTCAAGGATGAGACAGACCTGTACCCACCACACCCTTCTCCTGCCCCCTTGCCGGCCTTTAGCACCGGTCTCCTTAGCCTTCTCTACCTCCACTGTGCTAGTGCATGGGGTTTCGGTTGCGACAGGTTAAGCAAGCGGTGTAATACAGGGTGATGACATTCTGGTACATGTAGGGAAAGGTCGTAGCTCATTGTGTAACTCAGAAAATATTTCAAAGAGATGCAGATTTACAAAACCTTTGATGTTTTAAGCCCCTTAAAGCATTGTGTAGATATGAATCCTAAAATACATTCATTGTCAGTACTCTTTTGTAAAAAAAAAAAGAATCTTAGCAGGAAGGATAGTTCAGATTTCATATGTTTCAATTGACCTTGTTAATGATAGAATTTCAATTGATTTCTTTTGTAAATTACTGATCGATGAAATGTAGCCTATTTATTGAAGGTAATTGTCAGATGATCAGTGGATGAAGTTCTTCCCAGTTCTCTTTGAAATATTTTCATGAGGTTTGCAGAATATGCTCTTCTTTATATTGAAAATATGAAGAGTGGAAAAATGGAGAAAATGCAGTAAAAAAATGAATGAGGTGCAATCCATTAATATCTTACTCGTGTTGTCAAACAACAATTCTATTTATGATTCGTGCTCGTGGAAGAGAGCTTGTCTCTTTCTATTTTGTAGTTTTCTTCATTGATGTTTTATAAAATTCATGTTAAACTGTTGATATGTGCTTGTTATTGGCTCAGGCTTTAGGAAGAGATATGATCCAGTCATCTCCATTGTAAGAAAGATTGTAGGCAGCAAGGGCCCTTCTATCATCTAGCTCCCATGGAATGTCCTTTCATTATCACCAAACAATTTTCTTAACCCTTTTGAGACAATTGACCACAATTTGTGGTTTGGCTCAATAAGTATTAATGCAGAGCTCTACAAAATATACAAGATGCTTGAGTAGAAATAGCAAAAATTTCTGCATAAACTATGTCCATTTTGTTTTTTTGCATGACCATATTGTGTTTGATGCCAGGAATTAAAAAAAAAACAAGAATAAGCTTTTACTCCTTGAATTGGCAACACATTAAGAGGTTCAAAATCATTCTTTATGTATCAAAATTGACATTTTTGCAACCTCTTGACAAAATTCCTAACCATGTATATTGTTTTCAACAACATTGCACCTTATAGATCCATGTAGCACTAAAAGGAAAATATTAGTGTTGCCAATTTGAAGAAAAAAAAATGTAATCAATTTAGCCCTTAAATACTTCCTGTCCTGAAAGGGTTAAAACACTGTTGAATGGTAAAAGTTTATGGTGATGATTCTGGTCCATTATTTCCATTTGTTCATTTCTTGTTGGAATTGTTAATCCTCCACTTTTAAAAAATAAGTTTAGAACAGTTTAGAGATAAGAGGAGTTGGGTGTAGGTTTGGTTTTTCTGACGAGCACACTAAAGAATACCTTCCCTGGAATTGTTCGGTCATTTTGAATCCCCTACACACATAAGAAAGAAAGGATATTACTCTTTATGCATCATTCATTGTGCAAGGCATTTTATCTTTTTATGTATCTCACTACCCAGGTGTAGGGAAAGGTTATCTACTAGAGCAGGATGAAAATAATGGTTTATCAGTCGCATAAGGACTGTAAGTCCATCAGTGATATCCTACGTATATAGCACAACAGAAAAAAATGTGATTGTCTTCAATATATATTGCTATCAGAATTTTTTTTTCTAGTTCTTGTAGAGTAGAACAGAGAATTCACACCACTTTTGGTTGAAATCTGTTCTTGTGTAAGTGTGTGTCGGTCATCGGTAAGTGTAAGCATTAATTATTGAAAATTGACTGGAGCTGGACTCTGAGTTTTGTCAGCGCACATAAGCCGATAGCTATTTATAGGCCAACAGCATATCGCTGTATTTTAGGATATATGACTCTCGTGCTCCAATAATGGAACAATTGTGTTGTAAATATTGATCAATTCGTTTCATTTATGGTTAGTATTATCAAGTCAGCAGAATAACCGATGGAGGTTTTTGTCATGCATCCACCAGTTTTCCTCATATTTTTTATGGTTGCGTCAAATCTGGGTTTAAGATTTAGAATACATATATATATTGCTATTTCCAACAGATATTGTAGAAATGCATTTGATTTTCATGAAGGGTACAAAATTATTTCTGATCCTATAACAATAACTAGACAACTGATAACTTAAAAAAAGTAATTGCAAATTGAAATGGTTTGGGGGAAAAAGTAGTGAAGTGTGTTAAATCCAAGTGTAAAGTTAGGTATATAAGACAATTTGCCTCGGAATAAAACCTTAGATTCATATTAATATAGTACTTAAGTAAAAGCATCAAACAGTCCTTGATTTCTAAAATGATACCAGTTATAAAAAAAACTTCCAGAAAGGGCCTTTTTTTTTTAAGGAGTGATATTATTTTGGTATGGGCAGTTCAAAATTCCCGATTTTATATGAACATGAAAAGACCATTTGAATTCCAAATTTCAAACTCTGTGATATTTATTTTGTTTATTTATCCCAACAATTCGATTTAAAGATTATTTTTATGAATTCACAAATATAGGCATATCTACCAAAGCTTATGTCATTACCAAATTTGTAAAGCAAGGCCTGTTAAAATAGTAGCACTTCTTACAAATCATAAAAATATTTTGATGAACTTCTAGGTACTAAGGCTTTAGAAAGATTACTGTCCGTCCTAATTTCAATATATTTAACTCGACTGAATTGGTCTAGGAATTGCAAGGTAACATATGATAGCATTGGTTTCTTTGTGATTCAGTTCACTTAACCCTTTCGAGACAATTGACCACATTTTGTGGTTTGGCTCAATAACTTTTGATTCAGAGCTCTAAATAATATATCAGATGCATGAGTAGAAAGAGCAAAAATTTCTGCACTCACTATGTCCATTTCTGTTGCATGACCATATTGCGTTTGATGCCAGGAATTTTAAAAACGAGAATAAGCTTTGAAATCCTTCAATTGGCAACGCATTGAGAGGTTCAAAATCACTGTTTTTATCAAAATTGGCAATTTTTTTTCAACTTTCGACTAAGTTTCTAATGATGCATATTGTTTTCAAAGACACTAAATTTTGTTAAAACCGTGTAGCACTAAAAGAAAAATATTATTGTTGCCAATTTGAAGAACAAAATGTGATCAATTTACCCCTTAAATAATTCCTGTCATGAAACGGTTAAAATTGATGTTCATACTATTTTTTTGTCCAATGTGTCCACAATTATGGTGCAAAGTGTAATTGAAGTCAGCATTTCTTCTGAATCGTCTCCGGTGTTTCTGTGATAATCAGTGTCAGATCTATCCTATGTTCTTAGAGATAGAGTATGGCCCTAGTTTATACATATTATTCATGTTATGTCGTTGGAACAAAGTTTCTGTTAAGAAATATACATATTGTTCATCAAGAACAACAAAACCCACCGTAATATGAAGTATTAAGCATCCAAAGAATTTTTTGTAAATGCAGAAATTTTATTGTACAGAATGTTCATATAGAGCCCTAAGAATACAAGTGCTTTAAAAAATGAAATGATGATGTGAAATTATGAAGGTGTATTTTGCTCCAAATTCAGATCTTTCAAAATTACCATCTCTGTATTTCCTCTCTTCCTTTCCTCTCTTCCTTTCCTCTCCTTCCTCTAAACTTCCTATTTTTTAATTTGCTTTCTCCATTCTTTTCTTCTTTCTTTTGTTCCTCTGATCTTCCTATATATTATCTTCATTTTATCACATGACCTACCATATATGGAGTTAAATTATCCCCTTGAGCTAGTCATTCTCAAATAATTTTACATCCACTGTCTACAGTGTAGTTGTTCAAAAGTTGTTCAAAAATACCATAGCACATAAATCTGTTATTCAAGATTGAACTACTTACTTTTGCCTTTCCTGTCTCTTTTGTGCAAATCATCAGCATTTTTGCTCAGATTTGGTGTGCTCTATACAGATTTCTTCATTTTGTATTCAATTCATGCTTAAATGGAAGTACAAATGGGTACAGTATATATGACTCTTCTAAATGTTAACATTCATCATATTGTTAAATTGGCAGAATGTTTTACCATACTCAAAAGTGGGTATGAAAAATCCAACATGGATCAACTGAATAAAATCTTATATTATAAGTATTTGGCTCGTTTGTACAGCAAGTTTGTACATACCTACATACACATATCTATGTAATATGTATATATACAAAGATGTCTATTTGTCATCAAGATTATGTCTCTGTTCTTAGGTCTGTTGCCTGGAAATGATGATTCAAAAGTTTTTATTTGTGTTATAATGATATGGTTATTAAGCTGGAGGGAGGGGTGGTATAGGCCTGCATATCTATCAAAATTTGAAATAATGTTGCTTTGCATTTAGATGATATTCAATGGCATGTTTACACAAGACAAAGTTGAGTACTGGTCATGTGATGTTACTGTGAAGGAAGCAGTTTAAGAGTTATAATGAAACATTGATTTTGTAGTACATGAGAACAATTAAGTATTATAAAGTTTCAGTGGCATCAAAATGATAACAAAATTGACTCATTTTTGCTGGAAATGACATAAAGTGAAAAACTTAGCACACAGATATGGGTATATATGGAAGTGAACACACTAGTAGCATCAAACTTTGGCACGAGATTTTCATATATTTCAAGTGATGTATGGAATATGAGGGCAAGTTAAGAGCAATCCTTTTTGTGGGAATTGCTACTGTGATGTTTCTCCACTTCAGAATATATCAAAGTAATGAGGAAGCTAACTAATTAATTACTTTTCACCTTTATCAGAACTCGACCTTCTCTTTAAGTGATATTGGTATAGCTCTGCAGAGAAAGAAGAGCTTTTGACTTCAGCAAGGAAAATCTGGACCACTTCTTGGTCACCAATAAGGAGACAATCAGACCTCGTATTCTGTAAAGTGTACAGTTTTTGTCTTTAAAAAAAAAATACTTTATATATTTCTCGTCACACCACAGTACAATGAATGTATTTATGAAGATTTATAATGTCTGTCTTTTCTTAAGTGATTTATTTTCAGTCGACGTATACTAGTGTCAGAGTTTAATGTACAAAGATGTAGAAAGTCTTCAATTTGATAAGTTATTATTTATTTTGATCAAGTGGGATTCATCGCAATTTGAAGTATATATACAAGTGTCAGTCTCGTACGAGGGACCCTTTTCAACGAAATTTCATTCGTTTGGTCCAAAACAATTTGTTTTTACTCATCTCTTTTATATTGAATGAGTGTTATGATTTGAATTGTTTGTCATTCCAAAATTATATATTTCTTATGACTACTATGTATAGAGTGATACAAATTCGTTTTCAATGTTCTAGGTATGGATACTTGCACTATCCATCAAGGGTAGATGTCAGGTTTTCCTTACATTTCTTGTCGTTAAACTATTCAGAAAGAAACGAATTTGAAGAAATGATATGAGTGTTTGTAAATTGAAATGGTGTGAGTCGAAAATAAAATTGTATTGTGTGTTCATTGAAACGGATACTTGGTCCTATTTTGTTGTTTTGATTGAGTGTTTAAGTACTTGATTGGTTGATTGATTGACTGTTGAATGATGCATTTAAAGATAGATTGATGGATGGATGGATGGATGGATAGGTTGGTTGGTTGGTGGGTGGGTGGGTTGGTTGGTGGAATGGTTGGTTGGTTGGTAAGTAGGTTAGTTGGTTGATAGGTAGGTTGGTTGGTTGGTTGGTTGGTTGATGGATAGGTTGGTTGGTTGGTTGATGGATAGGTTGGTTGGTTGGTGGAATGGTTGGTTGGTTGGTTGGTTCATAGGTAGGTTGGTTGGTTGGTTGATGGATAGGGTGGTTGGTTGGTAGGTTGGTTGGTTGGTTGATGGATAGGGTGGTTGGTAGGTTGGTTGGTTGGTTGATAGGTAGGTTGGTTGGTTGGTTGGTTGGTTGATGGATAGGGTTGGTTGGTTGGTTGATGGATAGGTTGGTTGGTGGGTGGATGGGTTGGTTGGTGGAATGGTTGGTTGGTTCATAGGTTGGTTGGTTGGTTGGTTGATGGATAGGTTGGTTGGTTGATTGGTTGGTTGGTTGGTTGGTTGGTTGGTTGGTGGGTGGGTTAGTTGGTGGGATGGTTGGTTGGTAGGTAAGTAGGTTGGTTGGTTGGTTGATAGGTAGGTTGGTTGGTTGGTTGGTTGGTTGATGGATAGGTTGGTTGGTTGGTTGATGGATAGGTTGGTTGGTTGGTGGAATGGTTGGTTGGTTGGTTGGTTGATAGGTTGGTTGGTTGATGGATAGGGTGGTTGGTTGGTAGGTTGGTTGGTTGGTTGATGGATAGGGTGGTTGGTTGGTAGGTTGGTTGGTTGGTTGATAGGTAGGTTGGTTGGTTGGTTGGTTGGTTGATGGATAGGTTGGTTGGTTGGTGGGTGGATGGGTTGGTTGGTGGAATGGTTGGTTGGTTGGTTCATAGGTAGGTTGGTTGGTTGGTTGATGGATAGGTTGGTTGGTTGATTGGTTGGTTGGTTGGTTGGTTGGTTGGTTGGTTGGTTGGTGGGTTAGTTGGTTGGTTGGTTGGTCGGTTGGTTGGTTCGTTGATCAGTCGGCTGGTTAGATGGCTTTTTCAATTGCTTGATTTATTGATCAGTTTGGTGGCTGATTAGTTAGATGGTTGGTTGGTTGGCTTGATTTGTTGGTTGGTTGGTTGCTTGCTTGCTTGATTTGGTAAAATGTTGGTTGGTAGGTAGGTTAGTTGTTTGGTTGGTTGGTCTGCTGGTTTATTGGTTGGTTGGTTGGCTTATTAGCTGGCTGACTGACTGGTTGTGTTTATTCTAGGTTTGTTTGCTGAATGTATAATTGTTTGATCAAGAGATTGATTGACGGGTAAATTGATTCATTAATTGTTTGATCACAATTAGTCCTATCCAATCATCCAATAAACAAAGACAATGCAGAAATACAGTTAAATAAACGAATGAACAGTGGCATAGCATGAATGCAGTAACTGAAGGGGCATTTGCTGTTAATGGGTTAAAATGTGGACCTACGAATGCGAGGGAGGGTTTAGGTAGGGTTTGTATCACCCTCTTCTTGACGCTCCTGTCTCCCCTCTCAATTTCTTTCCCTTTCTATCTCTTCTCTTTGTCATTCAATTATGGGATGTGCCCCTGCCCCTCCAAAGGACAGTCATCTTTAAAAAAATCACTATATGTTTCTTAACAGAAGATAGATTTTAAACAATCGAATAGCCTCTGTATAACCTGGGTTGTTGTCGGTCTAATCCTGCACAGACTTGATTGGCATGAAAGAATAAGGTATACATCTGGTATTCCATCTAATGGTACTTAATTTCTGCTTAATCTCATTGGCACTTGCAACATTGGACATTGCAATTTTCGCCTCGTTTCGATTTTTCGAACAGCCCCAAATGGTCTTACCACCCCTTGGTAAAACGCAGTTTGACCCATTAACCGAATAAACTGTTGTTGTAGCTAGGCTATAGGGGAAATAGCCGCGTGTTTTTCTATTAAACTACATTGTGTCTGCTGATGTGTTTCCCATTTTGATTTAATGACATTTATTGAGGTGAATTCAATTACAATATTTTTTCTCTCTCTGTATGGGGGTGTTGAAGGCATAATATTGGGTCAGAGAAATTCCCCGATTGGGGTGTGACCTGTATCCATCAGTGTCAGCACCCAGGGGAGGGGCGTGATGGGAGGACATTTGCCCCCCCCCCACTCCAGTTGCTTTCCTTTATACAGCTCCTGTACAGATGGTACAGAAGTTTGATTTACTCCCCCCCCCCCCCCTTTCAACATTGTCCTTGTAATCAATCAGCTTGCCAGTTTTCTCCAGCCCTTCCCCAGGTGCAAATTATATAGATGCTTAAATTTGACACTTTGCCCTCGTCCAGTGGTGTACCGAAGGGGGCACTGGGCCGGGTACATGGTCCCTCCTCAATCAATTGGTGAAAAGGAAAGGGGAAAAGAAAGAAATTGGAAAGGGGGAAAGGCAACATGAAAAAGAGGGAGATACGACCAACTCCTGCACCCTCCCCTCACTTGATGGCCTAATCACTCGCATTTCATCTCCTTAGTAACACTGGTGACACCACCCCTTTACACCAGTGCCCGCTATATGGCTGGGCCCATGCTACGCCCTTGCATCTAGCTCTCCAACCTTTTTCAAATTCCCGCCTCCGCTGTCTGTCCTAAGTCGCCAACGAATGACTTTTTTTTTCTATAATTCAGATAAAAATCAGGTCCCGACGATTATAACCTAGCAATTGAAATCACTGAAATTTGAATGCATACACAGACATGCATGGTGGGAATCACTGGCAGGCACGAGCCTGTCGGGTTCCAATTTCCAACTTGGTTATCTCCCCCCCCCTCCCCCCTCTCCCTACCTACATTTCACATTCCATAACTATCCTAAATTCAGAATCTTCCCAATATGCATGTTAAGCCACATAAGATGGATCTATTACTAATTTTATTCTTAATTCTTTTTAAAAAAGAGGTTGAATAGTTAGGCCTATAATTTCAATAATACATGTAGTTATCATTATCAGCTTAGGTGAGACTAGGTTTTTATATGCAAAAATCAGTTGACTGATTTCTAAAAATAAATGAAATTGCAAAAAAAAAGTAGAGTAAGAAGGAAACAGTGACATAAATAACATTCAATGTAAGAAGCCCTTGGTTTGAAGACGTTAATAAATTTTTATTGTATATCCAATAACCCATTATCAACTATAAATACATGCATATCTTTTTTCTGTGAAACACAAAACTCAAGGACGCACCTGGCCGGTATCACATACACGTAACTGCTTAAGCCTGTCAACTTCAAATCTTTCAGGACAAATGAAGGACCTAGAACTGGGTGTTTCAAAACCACTTACAAATCTTCCATCTTGGTCTTTAAAAGGCTAATAAACATTGCATTAATGTCACTGACAGGGTACATCAGTGACAGTATGACTAAATTATGTGCAGAGAATTATGAGATATTGAAAGGACTGCTTAATGCAGTTGTCAATCAAAGGGTGTAATGATATGGTTTTAAATTCCAATAAGCTTGGTCTATTCAAGAAATGATCAACAAAGAGCATAGAAAGGAAATTCTGAAGCAATGACAATGTAAGCAGCTCATTTTTGGTTGCTAAATCAGGAAACTAATAGCTAATGGAAAACCGGAAATTTTCGCACACAGGAATTTTGCGAGTGGCTGAGATTCGCGAAAGTTTCATGCCGTGAAATAAAAAAAGTCACAATTGAAACAACATAAGATTATTGCAATTCGCAAAAGTTTCTTGCTGCAAAAATTGGCTGTCATGAACAATTCGCGACAGTTTCTGATTTTACAGTATAACCAACAGCATGATACTGGATTAATCCCTTCCATGCATACTGAATGCAATATTGTGTTCTTTAATCATTGATTTATCATCAAATGGGCTATATATAAATGTTGAATATCATCAAATTTTATTAATATCAGAGTTGACAACTTCAAAGCATTCTGAAATTCCCCTTGATTAATAGATACTACCATACTAAAACCATTTATTTTGAATTTATGAACATATGAAAGAGATATCAAAGTAAAGTATAATAATGTATAATCATAAGTTTTCCTCATGGTCCCTGTTTCATAAAACTTGTTATCAAAAAGCCACTGCAATAATGCTATAACAGATCTGCTCACAGCCAATTAAATGCAACGATTTCAGTAGCTTATATCATTAATCGTATCTTGTTAATGATATCCAGTTTCTTGAAACAGGGCACTGCCCCTGGTCTTGGGACGCCTGATCTTGACTACAACACTGGTCCCAGATACCCATTTCTGAGTGCAGTGCATGTGACATTCACCAAGATTGAGTCAATTTCTTATCATTTTTATTCATGGGATTCCAAAACCTCACAGTATACACCATTTCTCATGTACTTCCTAATGGGATCAACCTTTCCCACTTGCTTCTAGGTAGTTTCTTATATAATGTAACTGCATGACCAGTACTCAAATTTATATTTAAAGAAAGGGGCGAGTTCTGGGAAAGGTGAAAAATAATTTGTGAGCTTTCTCATTCCTTTTATGTCAGTTTAGAAGAACATCATATCAGAAAGATCCCCTGAAAAGGAATGCTCTTCAAAGGCCCCCATATTTGAAATATGACAAGAAATAACTGAAGTGTTCGGGCTGAACATTCATGCCTCACGTGCGTGCAGTCCCTTATACCCATTTGCTTTTCAGCAAGTTTGGGTCAATTTCTTATCAGTTTGATGATTCCATAACTTTACAGTTTACACCAATTCTTATGCGGACATAATGCAACCTTTCCCAATAGCTTTGAGACAGTTTCTTTCAGAAAATAATCGCACGACCAGAACTCAACTTTATCTTTAAGAGATGACATTTTCACTAATTGAAAATCCTTGCTACAGGATTACTATTTTGAGGGGATGCACTGAAAGTATTTACAGACGCTCAATTGTCAACTGCAGAGGCCGATTGCATAAGTCTTTTATCATCCTTCGGGGGAAATAGTTTTCATTTGAAGTACATCCTGTTTTTGTCTTGGTGGACAATTTGGTAAAAATAGCCTTTATCTTCTAACAATGACTAGGAAATGGCTTAAGCCCACCGCACACTATATGATCAGTCTGAAATCCGATTTTGAAAGAAAAATGTAATAGCATTAGATATAAACAGTTAAACAGGTAAAATATATTTGATTGAGGTCCTGAATATTTACATAGATAGCAAAATCAAAATTACGGCCTATTACCAGCCTTCCAGTCAGAGTCGTAGTGACCTCAGAGCAGTCCTGCGAATTGTCTACAATTTGAAACTGATATAACCCTTATTTTGGATTTAAGGCTGACATCGCACCAATTTCCTACATTGAGTATTCTTATTATTGTTCAGAACCTGAATCAGGTAGTTTTTATTTGTTAAATTGCCTATATTTAATGCTAATGCGTTCTATTTCCAAAATCGTATCGTAATCGATCATACAGAGTGCGATGGGCTTTAATAATATCATAATTAGAGACTTCGTAGACCTGTAAAATGAAAGGGAAATGCATACCAACCTAAGGCTTCAAAGATGAAAGAACTGCATCAGAATAGCATGGGCTTGTAGGATATAATAATAGATAAATAAAGCGCGGGTCACATTTGACCGATACTGATAACGATAATGAGATTTTCAATTAAAGATACACCCTACTGTGAGTATGCTCATGTCTGTTATACTAAGGTAGCTCTACGGTGTACCTTTCATGAAAAACCTTGTTATCGATATCAGTCTAATGTGACCCAGGCTTAGGACAGGACTCTTCTAGAGTCAATACATGCATAAGAAATTCAGACTTTCAAAATCAAAATTGAATAACAAACACATACATGCATTTCACATAAATACACTAAAAATTGATACTAATACTTATACGAGTGAAGGCAATACTTGCTAAGGATAGAAGTGTCAGCATTGGAGATACCATACAAACTTATTATAGCAACTCCGAGGTACCTTAGCAACAAAAGTGACTTCCTTAGCTGCCAGACGCAATATAGGCCGAGAGCAACTACAAATCAGCATGGTCATGAGTAAACTTGGCCTCTAATTCTGAAGGGACACCATGTATTTCCTAGCTTTGATTACAGAAAAAGTGGAGCACAGCATGGCAAAATGAAAAGCGCTAAGAGAAAAAGCATTTTGGGGGTTCAAATACTAGTGGAGTCTATTGTAATCCATTTCCACTTTGGGGAAGCTTTACGGCCTCTAACAAAGCAACTACAAGTTTAGAAGATTCAGTTTGGTTAAGATGAACATGATGAACCCTACTACATGTGCCTCTGGAAACTTTTAAGAACTCAAGCGAAGCAACCTGTCCTCTAATGATTATAAGATTCAATTTGATTCATATGAAACATTCAGGGCTTGCGTTTGTAGCAGCAACGGTTGGATGACACGTTTGTGTGAATTGATTTTCTCTCTCTATCTATCTATTTTCCTGCTGATTACAACACCATTCTGCAGGACTTGTAGCAAAAAAAGAAAAGAAAGAAAATTCCCTTTTCATTCGGTGTATTCATATTTACAATATACAGGGATGATATTGCAGTCACAAAGTAGGAAAATCAAGACTTACTATAGCTTTGCACATAACAACGTGAACATTCTGTGCAGTTTGATTTAAGCAAACAAAATAACAAATTCTATCAAATAGGGAAAACTACTTAATACTCCTTTCAATATCTCCATTAGTTATAATCAATCCATCTACTTTAACATATCGAATAACCACTCCTATTGCAGATTTTCAAGAATAAAATAAACTGATCTGTGAATATTATTATATAATTTTGGTTCTATTCAATCTTTCTATCGTAGCTCTCTATTTCCTTCTGCACTAGTCTCCTCTTCACTTTACATTTTGTAAGAAATATGAAGTGTTAACATCATCTATGGCAAAGAGAATTCTGTGTCAGTTGCTTCTTGCATTTATTGTCAGTTCTCACTCTGGTTCATTGCAAACTTTGCAAACTGAGACAGACTTGTCAACCTTGTTCAAACGCTGGGCATTATATACATATAAACTCTCGGGTTTCACATCCATCTTTATACATCACAACAATTCAGTGAGCATCATTTTCCATGTCACTCTCTATCTCTTCTGCCACGTCTGTGAGCTGAGTTTCTTGCTAACAGATCCCCCAAAACAGATCAATACTACTTTAAAAGAAAAAAAAAAATCAAACAAACATGTAAACATGTTCACGAGTGGCAGAATATCCTACTCTTTGTGATTGTCTGCTGTTAGGCTATGGTATTTCCCTGCTCAGTTTGATCTCTTCTCGTAAATGATGTACAGATTAGAGCTTTGGTTGTTCTATCGCCCTCTACATAGCCTCATCAGCCTCCTAAATGCTACAACGCACCTCAGCGCTTCAGGATAACACTCACATGTTACAAGATTTGTCAAAAGAAGAATGAAATTAAGCTTCTTTAAGCTAATACATATCCTAAACGCTCTTTTTCTAGGCCTGTAAAAGTCTTGAAAACGAAAGTGAAAAGGATGTTACGTTCATACATACAGTATATCCTATCCTCTCTTCGTAGGCCTACAGACGTCTTGAAGAAAATAATGTCTCACTGACGTTATGTCCATACGTATATCCTTATCACTCTCCATAGGCCTAAGACGTTACGAAAATAAGTGTAAATGACTTCAATAACACAGTATTTATTTGTAATAGACTCGCGAAGACAACATCGCATCCTTTTAATGAGGATAATATAGAGAGAAAGGATATACCCGGATCGGCTGTTCTCTCCTTCTCTCTCTCTTTCTCTCTCCGCTTCTCTACGTGTTATTAAGGAGCCTCTTGCGCTCATTATTAGTATCTTGTTGATCTTGATGTTTTATGTTGCTGGATTATTTTGGTTTCTTCCCTCCTAGCCGCCAGTGGAACAGTCTCGAGCGAGCGTCCACGGGAGTTTAGGTCGCCTCGCCGCGGCTTTCCTTCACGTGTCTGGCTTCTGCTGTTCCAGACTCACGGTGTGGCCCAGGATCTTCTCCAGGGGCGACTGCTCTGAGCGCAGTGGACTGGACCAGATACTCTACAATAAACAGAAAGTAACTGTCAAAATCAGGGTTCCCAGCATTTTGTGAAAACAAAATTCCTTGATTTTTTTTTTTTTTTTTCCTGATGGAGTTTCAAATTTCCAGTATCATTAAAGCTCATGTACAGTTTTGGTAGCAAAAAGGAAATTGGAAAGAAACGTGTTAAATATAGTCTCATAATGTTTTCCATATGTCAACAATATGTTTGTACAAGATCATTTGGTATTCCATCAATGATTTCCGGTGAATTTTAACATAAATATATGTAAAGAACGCTAGATCACAGCAATATACTGCCCTACGCTAGGACCTTTCCACTCTGACAGCTCCCCGCAAAACAATGTCGAGGCTTTGCAAGGAGATAGCATGTGTGTCACTGTGTGCAGGTTTTGAACGCGTCTACGGTGTATAGTACACGCTATAGCTGTTGAGAGTTTATATCCCTGACCCAGCACCTAAATTACTTTTTGCCTTTTATTTGTTTAATATGCCACTTTAGGACGTGAAATCTTCACAGCATCTTTGTATTGCTAGTATCTTGCTTTTTTCAACAAACATCCAATGAATCTGACGAAAAGTTATTGAGGGCTTACCAAAACTAAACATCACCTTTAAAGAAGCCACCTGGGCTTATCATCAAGTGGATTACACTGATTGGATATGAGACAAGTACATGTATAAGAGACTGACTACTTTCTTTTGGGGCCAATAAAATTCCCTGATTTCTTCTTTTTTTCTTGCTTTTAAAGCTAAAAACTATCAAAGCACGGAGATAGAAAAGATTGTAGGTCGTCAGCGATCATCAATGAAAAACGGAAAAAATTGAAATTACCTGTATTCTCTCAGGCAACAGGCTGCTGGTGGGGGAACTAGATAGCTGAGGTTCTCTCCATTTTAGACCCAGGGTACTCCCAAGACCCTCTCCAGACTTAGTCAATCCTCCTCCATCTAGCAAAACAAAGGCATGGGGAAAAAGCTTAGATGAGAGGCATTAATGTTTACAATAAAGGCCTGGGGTTAAGCCTCTCATTACTATGTCCCCCACAGGACATCTTCTTGTTAATGGTATTCCTGCATATGGCTCTAAAAGACTTCCAAAGATACAATTTCTCACCAGAAATTCAGACATCTGGCAAGGGTCGTAAAGGTACATGAATGAATCATCAACTCCAAGACACAACAGGACATGGGGGAGGGATTGGATAGCATTCATTTTGTACACGAAGAGCCAGTTCAACAAAATATTTTCCGCATGCCTACAGACACTAAAGATATAACAAAGCTGACAGGCCTTTTCCATGTTCTCTCAGATAAAAGAAGTGTGTTCCTTTATACAAAGGATATTTCAGTTCATTTTGTCCACAACCAGATGAATCTCCATTTATATCACAGTCACATTACAAAGATGCCACTTACAGGATCCTACAGAATACCTAGTTCAATGATGTTCATGTTTCATCAACATTTGTCATGCTCTTGTCAAACTTCCCC
This sequence comes from Heliocidaris tuberculata, assembly GCA_025618425.1. Classification (NCBI taxonomy): domain Eukaryota; kingdom Metazoa; phylum Echinodermata; class Echinoidea; order Camarodonta; family Echinometridae; genus Heliocidaris; species Heliocidaris tuberculata. The sequence continues at coordinate 18,759,547 of CM046848.1, forward strand.
TTGGCATTTTCTATCAAATTTGATGGCTGTCATTCTAAACAGGTTTCTGTCAAGGCAAATTCCTCTTTAAACAAATGAAGTGAAGAAAAAAAAAATAGCTTGAATGTTTGGTACGATGGAAACTTAAAGGTGGTTATTACCACTTACCTTCCTCTTGTCTGGATGACCAGGGGGAGGGTGAGCTGAAGAGAGAATAGCTATTGCCACTGCTAGAGAAGACATTTTCTTCATCGGACTGCTTCCCTTTCAAAGCGCTGCCAGAGAAGTAGCTGTAAGAACAGTCCAATGGTAGAGAATTGAAATGGCTTGTAATCTTACAACCCCTGGTAGAAACCTTGAAGGGGACCCTGATCTGTACATGGAATTCTCACCAGTGCTTAACACCCCTGGTGCTAATATCAAGCGTGGGGACTTCAGAAAACAAGAGGAACGCTTAGCATTGTCTCACCTGCATCTTGCAATTTACAACATACACTGATCATTACCAGCATGAACGGGAACCTGTGGTAATAATTTTGTGATTCTACCTCAAATCCATAGAAAGTTATTGCTTTTTTGCAGAAAGTTCATTGACCTTTTGACCTTTGACCGTGGTCAGCTTCGACTCATTTTCGAACTTGACCTGCGCCTTTAAGAGATGTATCTGTGGTACGAATTTGGTGATTCTATCTCAATTCCATAGAAAGTTATTGAGATTACAGCATGATTGTTGATGATGCCGACGACGCCGACGCCAACGTCCATGAAGGAAATAGTGATGCCTACAGTCTCGCTTCGCTACGCAGGCAAAATAAAAATGCCAAGGGCAAATTCTACTCGACAAGGGTAATGACAAGGGGTGGTATTCTGAGATTCATTTTATCTCAAATAAACTTTTTTATTTTATCTCGGTAAGATAAAACGCGCATAAATTTTTTGTTTTTTAGCGGCATTTTTATCTCATTGGAACCCACCCATTTTATATCCGTCTTCCAATAAAAAGTGTTGTTAGTTCTCACCTTCAGCATGCTCAACCAATAGAATCTCTCTCCTTGGTACAGAGCATATTGCATCTTTACTTCATAACGCGTGTTTTAAAGCGCAAAATGTGTTAAAGCACAAAACGCGTTTTTTGCTGCAAGCGCTGGAAGAGGGGGTTAAAGTGACACTGCTGTCCGTGTATCACGCGTATCAAAGTGCAGGGCACACAAGAGGTAAGAGCATGAAATAAAATCTGAGATAAAATGTGGTCTCAGAATACAAAAAGATAAAATAAAATAGTTTAGGGATAAAATGGTGCTCAGAATACCACCCAAGGTTTATAATATGTCAATGCATATTATCAACATGCAAAATTGCATACAAAACTACATATAACGGTAATGCTTCAGTTCCTTCATGCATTTCCCTTACAGAAGTAGAAACAACAACTTCAAAATTTATCTTTTGAACACACGAGCACCAGTTTGCATGAAATATTCCAACTGTCCAAAATAGAACAATGCTAGAGAGCATTTGAGCAAACAAGCTAATTCCCTGTTGGGTTACATCTACCTGTTCAGTGCTCTCACATAGACTCCGGCGACAATTAATCTTGGCTTTATATCGTCCAAGATATAGGGTTAAGGTTAAGGTTGCCACAGGGTTTAGGTTAACCCTTTCGAGACAACTGACCACATTTTGCGGTTTGGCTCAATAACTTTTGATTCAGAGCTCTAAAAAATATACCAGATGCATGAGTAGCAAGAGCAAAAAATTCTGCACACACTGCGCCCATTTTTGTTGCAAAACCATATTGCGTTTGACACCAGGAATTCTGAAAAGGAGAATAAGTTTTAAAATCCTTAAATTGGCAACACTTTGAGAGGTTCAAAATCATTCTTTTGATCAAAATTGGCAATTTTTTCAACTTTTCAACAAAGTTCCTAATAATGTATATTCTTTCAAAATGTTACAATTCATGAGAACCATGTAGTATTAAAAGAAAAATATTATTGTTGCCAATTTGAAGAACAAAATGTGATCAATTTAACTTTTAAATAATTCCTGTCCTGAAAGGGTTACAAATAAAGTTGAGTTCTGGTCATGAGAGTGAATTGTGAAAGAAACTGTCTCAAAGCAATTGGGGAAGGTTGATTATATAGTACATAAGAATACATGTAGGTGTATGCTGTAAGGTTTCGGAATCACCAACATTATAAAAAAATTGACGCAATCCTGCTGAGAGTCACATGCACTGCACACAGAAATGTGTATATTCAGCCGTTTCTTGTCATATTTTGAATGTGAGGGCATTTGAAGAGCAATTATTTTCAGGGGACATTTATACTATGATAATCTTCCAAACTTGACACAAATAGAATGAGATAGCGCACAAATTATTTTTTACCTTTCCCAAAACTCCATTTTCTCTTTAAAGGCATTGATTAACTTTGCCCAGGATTGAAAAAAAAAATCACTGTTCCAGCTAATGCTGTAATCATAATTGCAAACCTTTAGCTCAGACAGGAATCGCCTGAGTTTTATAAGCTGATCGGTCGTTTATATATCAAGATATTTACGATTGAACATTGATGTCGGGATAGAGTACCACCGAACCCTAAAGAACTCTTACGGTTGGCATACCTCGCTTTATCACAGAATACCCTACGGGCTGGAAACCCGCTCTGAAATCGCCAAGCGCTGGTGCTTGGTTTTTGTGACTGCAGCGCAGCGAAGAAGCCGAGCGACTTGGGCTAGCGATTGATCGCGATTTTCTCTTTTTTAGGATAGTAAACGGGTTCCATTTTCTCTCCTACTTTCACATATCCTTAATTATATATGTAGTTAGAGGACTGCACACAATTCACTGGCATTTGAGCTGATTTTACAATTTTTCACAAAGTTAATCAATCACTTTAAGTCTAGGGTTAGGTATAGTGTTGGTCCAGGGTTGAAGTTTAAAAGTTAGTTGGTGCACACAATTACCACGTAGCAAATGTTGACGGAGCCTGTATGGTACAACCTACCTGTTCTTGGGCGTGGTGGTCTGATGGGGCGTAGGGTACGGGGCTGAAGTTTCCTGCTCCATGAATGGTTCCCGTTGGAACAGGCCCTGTCCGCTGCCACTGGAGTTCATCTGAAATGTTCGAAAGTTGAATTACTGAACTTCTTGCGTGCCCCTTGTGTTTGCAACATCAACAATAATTGTATGTAAACCTGACTGCTAAGTCCCAGAATAATCTTGATGACACATTATACATTTCTTAGTGGAAAAATTAAATACTCTGGTAATTGCAAAAAAGATATGTCTACAATAAAATATACAACCAACCATTAAACTGAATGATCAAGATTACAAAATATTATGTCTGCACAAATAATTTCATAGAAAATAATGAGCAAAGAGAGATGAGGAAGTAGGGCAAATTGGGCTGATCAATTAAAATTGTCTCATATGAGCAGATGTACTGGTGCTTATCTGTATACATGATTTTCAGCAAGGTTTTGCATGTTTGTTTACAATATGGTGATTTAAAACAATACACTTACCATGTGATACAAATATATTTAAAGACTTTCAAGTAGTGCAGCTTCATCAACAGATGTCAAGATTATCTCGAACATGCCATTCAAAACCCTTACCTGGGTGAATAATGCATCCTGGGAAGGTCGTCTGGCACCCTCGGCTGCCATCTGCTCCCTGGCATCAGCCGTCCATCTCGCGTTGTAACCAGCAGGTGTCATTTCCTCTGACCCTCTCCTACCAGCACTGCTTCCCCCACTACCACCTCCAACACTAACTCCTGCTGGGTTGGGACCAGGGAAGATACCACGGAGATGCTCGTTGCCATCTTCTCTCTTCTCCATTCTCCACGTCTTATCCGAGGCGGATGTTGGGGGTTTGGAGGAGGTAAAGCCGGGGGTGGAGTTTTCATACAGTCCGCCGGAGGACCGCCTGATAAGGTACAGGAAAAAATATGTATGGTTCATGGAATTACTTGTGTCTCCAGGTAAGTATTTTGAAAATCTAATGAAAATATCACATTCATTTGTAAGGGAAATATCTAAGAACATCATGAATCAATAAATCATCCATTTCACATTATTGATCAACACTAATAAAAATACATAGGAGTGGAGAGCGATCATCATTGAGGTCTTAAAATCTCCAATAGAGCTCTGGGGATAAAAATAGAAATAAATACATATGACTGTGTGAAAATCCCACCTTTTAGGAACACAGTAATACTGTTTACAAAGTTTATCAATGTCACTTAAAATTCATGAAGACCTCAGCAACTCAGACAAAATGACAAATTCATGATACCTGTACTGGAAAGATTGTGTTGATTCTTGCAGCCCTGGCTCCTGCCCAAAGATATCCCCTCCAAATTTGAGGTTGTCCCCCATCAAAAGCTGCTGCTGCTGCTGCTGCTGCTGCTGCTGCTGTGGATGCCGTTGCTCCTGCCGACCAGAACCTGGGATGAAGAAAGAGAAGGCATCCCCGGGCTCGTATGATCGGGAGCGCTTGGACTCCATGTCTGATTGAGGAAACAGGGAGTCTTCTCCTTCGGGCTGCTGTGGCTGCACTTTGCGGAATGCTGACCCTCCCTGGGTCCTGTTGCCAAGAGGGTTGTACCCTACCATGCCCCTCTGACCCGCTTGCTGCATACCATAGTAATCGGCCCCACTGGCTCTCCCGTTGTTCTTGGAGAGTTGGTCATCGTAGAACTGATCCGGTGCGTTGCGGAACCCTGGAGGATCCCTGAGATTCTTCTGCTGGATGCTAGGTTTGTCCAGGCTGGCATGGAAGGAGTCCACCGAGTGCTCTTCGGGAGAATAGCGCATCTTGCTTCCGCTGCTGCCGCTGCCAACTGGATTCTCTGGGATGATCTGTTGCTGCATCTTGGCAAGCAGTTCAAGGAGGTTGGCACCTTGGTTGTCCAGGATCTTAGGGGGTGGTCCTCCACTTGGCTGTTGCTGCTGCTGCTTCTGCTGCTGCTGTATACGACCTGGATGGTCATGGGGCTTGGCCATAGAGGGCATGTAATTCATCCGACTCTGATCAAAGTTTTGGTTTTGCCCATATCCCTGCATCTGCATCTGATGAGGTAATAAAAAAAAACAATATATGGATAGATGTCATACCAGGAATATCCAGGGATCTTTTACAGAAAGAAACTTCATCAGATTAAATATTATTCATTAGAAGAGAAGAAATGCAAACCATTATAATGTAGAACAATCTAACAAAAGGCTAACCAACAACTAAACAAAATATTTCAACAGCTTTTGATGTGAGATGATAACTGCAGACAGACTTACTTCTGTTGGGTTTGACATCCTTCTTGGCATGGTCTGAGATTGGTTAGGTTGGACTGGCCCCTGGCGCATATCACCAAAATCCTCAACTGAAGGAGAAAGCCGGAACTGAGGGGAGTTGCCTATGGGGCTACGCATGGGGCTGGTGTCCCTACCCATGCCCTGATGCCCTTGCTGCTGGTACTGCTGCATGTCTGGTCCACCCCTTTGCAGGTGAGCCTGGTTTAGTTTATCCTGCATGGCTGCATTCCACATGCTGATGTTGGTCATGGTGTCGCCTGTAGAGTGGTCTTCTTGCCTCTCCCCCATGGTAGGCATAGGACCAGGCCTGGAAGGCCAACCGCCTTGGTGGTGGGGGTGGCCCTGTGGCTGGGGCAAGTTAGAATTAGGAGACATCTGGGTTCCTTGTGGCATTGGTGGTGGAATCTGTAGTCGATATGCAAAAGTATATTATTAGAACTGCATAATAAATTACCAATTATATTACATTGAATATAGTATGGTTAATCCTTATGCCAGATCTCCAATATCTATAAGCAGAAATGTTATTTAATTATGGAAAAATATCATACCTACATGTACATGAACTGAACATGGATACACATTGGTTTGTATACATTTTCATGCATTCAAACATTATTCTTTCACCGAACTGTGGTCTGGCATAAACTGATACAATGGAAACAAAAACCCCACCTCTTAATTCAATTTTACGCTTCAGTCTTGTCCTCTCCGAAAATTATGACAAAAAAAGAGTAGTACATGTAGAGTTTGTATCCTACCTGAACTTTCGGAGGCTGCATGTGAGGAGGAGGAGGCACTCCATGAGGTGATGGTGGGCCATCTCTTGGAATATGCGACGGTTGTCCATCCCTGCCAACATCCCTATGAGGCTGCTGCCATCCTGGGGGTGCTACGTGGGGCATTGGAGGTGGACCCATGGGTCTGGGTGGTGGAGGGTGCATCGTTCTTGGCGGGGCATTCTGGGAACCAGGGTTGAAGGATGGAGGAGGTCCCATGGGTGGTGGAGGGTACATGGGATCGGGCGGGGGAATCCCCATCGATGGAGGGGGAACACCGGGCGGAGGTGGTGGTGGGTGACCATAAGGGTGTGGTAGGCGCTGCTGCTGATTCCCTTGTTGAGGATACGGGCCTGACGGAGGGGGGTGTCGTGGTGCAGGATTGTGGCCTGGACCCTGGGGTTGCTGCCCTGGCTGTGCAGCTCCTGGCCCAAGATGGGACTGAGGAGTAGGGTGGGGCTGAGCAGTAGGATGAGGCTTTGGAGGGTAGTAAGATGCGGGCTCCTGGGCAAAAGCATGAGGAGGGTTCTGCCACTGGACATGGCGTTTGGATCCTTCCTGGTCTTTAGTGGTGCCACTGCTTGGAGACTTGGAGGACTTGGAGCTGCTTCCTTGACTAGACCTTTCTTGACCTTGACTTTTGAAGGTCACAGTGGGCTTATTTACATCACTATTTGGCCTTGACATGATTGACTGAAGGTGATGCACAAAAGAAATATAATGAGTAATAGAAAACAAGCTAAAACTGAAGAAATTATAAAAACCAATAATAGAAGCAACAAATATATTCAATAATACACAATGATAAACATTCTACAGTAGAAAGAATATTCATGAAATATGCATGAACAGCTACATTTAAAAGTGCTTTTCTTCAATTCTCAGAATTCATTCATGCAAAATTCATAAAGTAAACGCAAGAGGGCAACTTTTAGAGTATTCAACCTGAAAGATAAAGTTGAGTTCTGGTCATGAGATTGAATTGTGAAAAAAAATGTTTCAAAGCATTTGGGGAAAGGTTGATTATATAGCACATAAGAAATGGTGTATGCTGTAAGGTTTTGGAATCACCAAAATGATAAGAAATTGACTCACTCCTGCTGAGAGTCACATGCACTGCACACAGAAATGTGTATATGGGACTACACACAAATGTTCGGCCTGAACATTTCAGCTGTTTCTTGTCAGATTTTGAATGTGAGGGCATTTGAAGAGCAATCCTTTTCAGGGGACATTTCTACTATGATAATCCTCCAAACTAACATAAAAAGAATGAGAAAGCTCACAAACAATTTTTTTTTACCTTTCCCAGAGCTCAAGCTTCCCTTTAATGATTTTAACTGATCATCACAATGTTGTAGTGCATGCATTCCACTATTAAGTCTACACCAAATCTTTACCTGAACAGCTATGGTCTTGCTATGGCTTTCTTCGCTCCCTCTCTCCCTGTTGCCATCTTTCCTCTGTGTTCCTACTATCTTCTTGGGAGTCTCTTTCTCCATCGGTACTGATCTGGATGTCGTCTCTGCACATGGTTAACACAGGATAGTAAATTAAAGATATGACGAAGGAAAGGTCAAAGTGTTGCTATTATCACCATCATCTTTACATTATCACCATCATCATTATCATTAAAGGGTACCAATCACCAAAAAATATTTTGCTTTGTATGTTAGTAGGCCAGGAGCCTGTCCCGAAATAGTCACCCCGTTTTACCCATAAGATTTGACCCCGTAAAGTTACTTAGACCATCTAAGTCATTGACAAAAAGGTTGTCAGCCTGACCGTAGCCGCCGGGTTAAGCCCCCAGAGCCCCCAAAAGAGACCCCAAAGTCGTGTCGATTTCACCCCATCTCCCCCATGCTCCAAACTTTGTCAGTAGGAAGTAGTATGACTGGACATTACAAAACACAACAAACTGACAAAAATTTCCGTCGGGATGGGGTGTCAGATGGCCCCTTAAAATTGGGGTAAATTTTTCCCCTTGAAGCCCTGGGACCAAATTTTGTCAAAAGGAAGAGCTTTGGATGTACATTCCAAAAATATAAAAACTGACAAAATTGTCCACCAGGAAAGGGGGTGTCAGACCCCCTGAAATTAAAACCCCAAAGTGCCCTTTGACAACGCTTTGCCCCCCAAGATGCTCTGTATGTAAAGAAAAACTATTTTCTTACCTTCTGACTAGGATAATTCAAAAGCGTTTTACTCAATTCACTTTAAATTTTCATAAGATAATTTTGAGTATAATAATCTTCATGAGGTGCAATTTGGTAATAATTGGTCTTTTGAGTAATAAGTTATTAAATTGTGAAAAATGTATTGCTTTCTCAAAAGTAGACAAAAAATATTGTCAGGATTATGTAAACACACCCATTGACCATCTGACAAGGCATAATAGAGCAGCTTGCTTGGTATCTATGCAATTAACACATGAATAGTACATTTCAGCCTGGCAGTCACATACCACAGATACCTGAAAAGCTCTTCTATTATGCCTTGTCAAACAGGTGAAGATGGACAATGTGTGTGTTTACATAGACAAGGGCTCGCATGGAATCAAACTCAGAGTTCCATTCCGCGCGCTCACCTTCATGTTTATCCTGTATGTCGTTCATACTCCTTAACTTTTGACCTTTAGAATGCTAGATAAAGTTCTTTGAGGTTAATTTTATACTTTCTGGCAGTACACAAATAGTTTTTTGGGGGTGATTGGTACACTTTAAGCCTTATTTATACAGGATAGCCCCATCAGTAATATGCATTGCTCTCTTTGAGGTTCCTGTCACAAGAAATACAAAACACATTGAGATACTGCAAATAAACAAATCTTACCTGTATTCTTTGTGGTTGGTACTGATGAATTGAAAACATGAAATTTCTAAGTTCAGGGATTCAGTATTATATACCGTAGAAATAAAGGATTGTACATTAGTTGTCTCTCTTACTGAACATAGCAAATTATTGCACAATACAGCCGGACTCTCCAACATAGCATGAAGTGTGTCTAGGTAAATCATACACACAACTCCTCCACAAAATCAGCTCAGTTTACCTTTCATGTTGGTAGCTGCCTTGGCTGCTGCCCTCTGCTGTCTCTGCTGGTGATGAGAGGATCGACGTGACGTCACATCGTCTCCAAGAGGACTTGTGAAGACCAGCTTGTTGGAGGGGCTTGTCTCCACTTTGAGCAGACTGAAGAATATAGAGACAGGAGATGCACGTTGAAAATCCAGTGTAAAAGATTATGCTTAGCAAGAGTATATGGATGACCATACGCAGCCCCTTTAAAAATCCCCCCCCCCTCCCAATCATGATACATGTATCTATAATTTTAGGATCATTAATACCATAGCACAAATAGAATACTGATAAGTCATATTGAAAAAAAAAAGTCAATTTACCTTTAATAAATGATAAATTTTGATCATTTTTCTCATAACATTCAAATATGCCATTGCTTAAATCATGATATCTATAATTTTAGGGTTATTAATACCATAGTAAAAATAGAATTCTTATTGGAATTTTTATTAGTCATATTAAAAAAAAGTTAATTTACCCTTCAGAAATCATAAATTTTAAGCATTTTTCTCATAACATTCAAATATACCATTTTTTATCCAAGTCACATCGACTAGACTGATTACAGACCAACTGCAGACCGAACACAAAAATGCATTTCCCCAACTGGCCAAAAGTCCGTCAGTTTGGCGTCAGTTAGGAGTTGGTTTGGCTAAGAGACTGAGGTATCAGCAAACTTCAAGGCTCACTGTTCATTCCACCCTAAGAATCCTAACAAAAGAACAAGACTTTGCTGGATTGCAGCCAAGCCTACCTCGGTTGATGATGGGCAAGCCATTTTCCTTGGCTGCTGAGTCTCTGACTTCTCTCCTGGTTAATGGCATTCCTATTCCAACCCTGCCGCTTGTTCTGACCAAAATCAAGATCCCTAGAGACATGGGGGAAAAAAGGAAATTTGGCCATGTAAATCTCTCAGAAGTTGAGACTGAAATGGAGATTGTTACTGCTTGTTGGCTATATTGAATAATTGGTGTTTAAATGCCAAACAGTTTTGATGAGCTAGATGAATGTCTAGTACGCTTTAACCATAGAGCCCCAAATCTTGTCAATAGTCAATCATAACACAACTCTATCTATTAAATGAAATGTTTTCTTTACTTCTAAAGTTAATGGCATTTATCTGAGATTTTTTTCAAAACAGTGGACAAGTGAAAGTGAATTTTGAGCATTGGCCACACAACCCCCCCCCCAAAAAAATAACTTCATTACTGCATTTTTCCACATGCCTAAATGTCAACCGACACTAAAAATTTTATTGATGACTTTTTACAGTCTATAATACTAAGAGTTAAGGGTCAATTGGAAAAATGTATTGCCTCAAATATACAGAATAAGCTGGACACCACTAGAACAAGATGATTTGAAACCTACAGAAAGATAAATTCAAATAACAAAGAGCACAAACTGTAGTAATATCAGAGAAACTTATTTTGATTGCTTACCGCTGAAAATCTTGTAGTGGTGTAAACCCATCAAGAAGGTTGTCCTCCGGGAGGGGTAGGGAGCTGGTGGAATCATCGCCCTGGGGTGAGGCATCTACTTGGAGGGATGTCAGCACACGACCGAGCTTACTCCACACCCTGCCAAGGAACAAAAGAAGACAAATATTCCTCTAAAAACGTCATGTTCCTAGAAGGATGCAAACACGAATTCTTGTCAAAATTTTCAATGGGTAAGTCTTGTAATAAATGGTACAGAAATATTATAGAGAACTAATACCCCATCAATGTTGACAACTAAGATGATGTACAAGTTGAAATGTATAGATGTAGTCGAGAAAGGACAAATCTTTAAAATGTTTATTTTTAGAAATTTTCATCTGCTAGCTGTTCATCCATTTGCACCCTTTAGCCGAACACACTCCGAACTACAAACACAAAATGCACAGGGACTAATTTTCCCCTACAATTCTTGAATAGGCCCCCACTAGCCTCAAGCCATTCTGAGGTTTGCCTATAACAGGGGAAGGGCAATACTGATATCATTTCATACACCTTCATGCATATGGTTCTACCAGAGTGGAGCTGAAAAAATTGCAGCTATGAAGATTTCTTTATTGTGAAATATTCCTGAGGTTCCATATAGTTGTATAAATAGTAAAACTGAAATAGAAGGATAGTGTAAGCATTCAAGTCTGAGAGAAGAACCAACTGGCAACAAATAAGGGACACTCCTGCAACTTAATTGGCCTGAAGTGTCCCAATTGGGGTAGGAATTTGGCGTTTCCAGACTCAAAGGCTTACAGGAAACTGCAATTTGGATTTCACTAGTCACAAAAGTATTCTTTGTCGGGTGTAAGCGAAGGTTTGACAGCGAAAAATTAGTTTGCCCAAGTGAGGGCGCTGTCAAGGTGTGCTGCTAATTTTCCTGTGTTAGGAAGATTTCGTTCCCACAACGATGCCATTGATTTTTGTTTAAATTTCGGATACAAGCCCAATGATGTAAGTAAATGAACATGTAATATTGAAGTTTAAGAATTAATCTGTCTATATAACCCACTCACATTATATTATGATATTGAAGTGCCTTAATTTGTGGTGCCAAATTGCTATATCATAAGTATGGTGATAGTGAAAGTGTACATGTATGTGAAGGACTACATGTGTAGGGACACTGATTTTCCGTTTCAAAAAATGGCCTTTTCCGTTTCAGAAAATCTGGAATTCCGTTTCAGATGGGCTGAAAAACGTAAATTCCGTTTTGCCATAGACTTTGTACACATGAAAAAACTAAAATTCCATTTCCATAAGATTTGCATACAAACATGAACTTGTAGGGTACAAATGTTCTAACATTACAGAGTCAGTTAAAATTCAGGTATTCGACTGGATCAAAAAAAAATCTTACATGACACACCATGAAAATCTGTGTAGTACCCAGATTATTTCAACATGATGCACAGAACTCTTACGATTTCTGAGCACTCTAAGATCTATCGCACCGTACGACGCGACGTCGACGAAAATATTTTCAGTCTTGCATTGGCTGTCATGTCAGCGATCGATCGATGTTAGGCGCACACGCCAGCCCCTTTTACGAACTGTACAACAGCGTGTGTACAATCTCGCAGCACTTAGCGCCCGCTGCTGGCGTGCGTGCCTAGTTTATGTCTACGTAATACTAGGCGCACACGCCAGCCCCTTTACTAAAAATGTGCTAGCAGTGTACGGCAATCCTGCCTTACTTCCCTCTCAGCCGCATGAGTATGCGCCTAGCTTGCATAATAGGGATTCGCTGCTCCTATTGTACCGTGATTTGTGTCACAATCTCCATTGGTCCAGCGAAACAAAATGGCAGCGCCCTGTCTCCGAAGAATCTGATGAATATCGCTAAGTATTCAGAGTTGTTAACCATTTTTAGGCCCGATATTTTTTCACTGCGTAACAAATCACAAGAATAGTGTAAGTTTTACGATTTTATTCTTGAAAAAATGAACAATTTTGAGGTAAAAGGGGTTTTCCGCGATTTTCCGTTCCAAATTGCATTTTCCGTTTCAAATGGTCATTTCCGTCAATTCCGTCCGTTTTCCGTGATCGCGGAAAATCAGTGTCCCTACATGTGCGCTATGCAAATTACATGAATAATGAATCAGGTATGAGGGCGTTTACGTTCAGGCTTCGTTGTGTGCCATGCCATGCTGATGGATTATTTATTATGACAAAACTCATATTGCTTGAATGTTTATATGAATAGCTATGATATTGAAAAGGCTATAATATACATGATATGACATGCATGCAGAAATTTGGGGCGCATTTATAATGTTTTATTTAGCTCATATAACACTAAAAATAAGGAATGAGTGAGAAGGTTTATTTAGGTATTTCAAAGCTTGAAAAGGCCCTTTAAAGTATCACAGGGCAGAGATATGACAAATTATGTTGATGCAAACAAAGTAATGAAAGAATTACATAGACAGTGTATCAAAGTCAGGTTATGATATGGTATTTAGCAAAAGTGTTATTTACATTTGGAAGGAAGTATTTTTCAATTTTTTAATGCATGTAAACAGTTGAGACATGCTTGACTAAAAATGTGTTTATTGTTTACATTAAATTGCAGACTGAACCTGCATTGCTGCAAGGTATCTCTTCATGGTGTTTGGGATAGTTTGTCATCGATGGTGTCTGAGTTTGGGATAGTTCGTCACATCAAGTTCAGTATCAGCTTGAAGTTGAGAAGGTAGCAGTCACCATGAGTGAGGTCGGACCAGAGGACTCAGTGAGTCAGAGTGGGAAGAGCTCAGCTGTCAGTTCCAGCAGTAGGGTTAGAGCTCTCGCAAAAAAGGCAGCCCTTGCAGCTGAGATGGAGGCTCTGAAGCTTCGTCAAGAGTTGGAACTTGAAGAGCTAAAACTGAAACAGAGGAAAGCTGCATTGGAAATGCAGACGAAACTTAAGGCCATGGAAGCCGAAGGGCTTGTCTACAGCCAGTTTGAGGAAGGTTCCAAGGCTAGTAGAAGTGCGAGTAATGTGATAACCTTCAAGGTCTCGTCTGATAAGGCTGAAGGTAATGACACCAAGGCTGAAGGTGATTTTTCCAAGGCTGATGGAGGACAGGAAAGTACACTTCAGTATCCCAGAGAAAGCTTGCCAAAGCAGCCAAGTAAGATTGATGTTCCTCGTGAGGTATATGTAGCTCAACCTCCAGTTTCTACTCCGAAGGATGAGTCTTGGCAAGTTAAGAGTCACCTAGATACTGAGATTCTTAGACATCTGCAGCTTGGCCAAGCAAACCAACAGCAACTGCTTGAGACTATTAACTTACCCAATGCAGAGTTAATGAAGTTCGACGGCAACCCGCTGAAGTATTATGAGTTTGTACAGTCGTTCGACTGTATGGTGGGTGACACCATGTTGCAGAGTAGTGGAAAGTTGATGCGACTTTTCAACAGTTGTGAAGGAGCAGCGAGAAAGATAATTCAGAGCTGCATGATGATGATGCCGGACCAAGGTTACCTGCGGGCAAGAGAGCTTCTTGAAGAAAGGTTCGGTAACAGCTTCAAGATTGGAGAAGCTTGGATGAGACGAGTTACTGATGGCCCAGCTATCAAGAACAGCAGTAAGCAGCTGAGGGAGTATGCCGATGACTTACAGTCATGCACTGAGACGCTAAGGGCATTAGGTATCATTCAAGAGATGAGTACTCAGCGAGAATTGGTAAAGCTCATAGAGAGATTGCCCTTTCATCTAAGAAGTAGATGGCTAAGAGAAGTGAAGAGGATTCAAGAGGATTCTAGAAGGCCACCTAACATATACGATGTAGTCATATATGTGAATGCTGCAGCAGAGAAGACAAGTGATCCTGTTTATGGATCTCTGGTCCAAGGTGGATCTAAGGATAGTCGCAGTCTAAAGTATAAGGAGAAGACTTCGTCCTCAACTTTACATCGGCAGCAGTCTCTCAAGAGCAACTTTTCATCTTCACTCAATCCTCAGAAGTGTATGATCTGTGATAATGATCATGGGTTATTCAACTGCCAGCAGTTTAAGTCCATGAATCCTGAACAACGGCTTCAATATGCCCGTGACCAGAAGTTGTGCTTCAATTGTCTCCAACTGGGGCATATGTCATCTAAGTGCTTGCTGAACCGGACGTGCTCTGTCAAAGGATGCAGAATGAAGCACACCAAGTTTCTTCACACCGGGAAGCCGTTAAAGTTCAGTGAAGACAAAATTCCTTCCAGGAAGTCAGAGAGAGTTAGAAGTCAGTCTCACTCAACTACTCAAACTGATGATGGTGCACCAGGTGAAGCTTTGTCGTCGCATACCAGTAGTGAAGTCATGGGGGCCGGAGAGTATAGAGTGGCCCTTCCTATTGTGCCTGTTAAGGTACGAGCTGCTGATGGTGACACTGTTGTTGAGACATTCGCACTCCTGGACTCTGGCTCGACAAATTCCTTTTGTTTGAAGGAGTTGCAAGATGTACTGCAAGCTAAAGGCAGAAGTAAAATTCTGTCTGTCTCTACCTTGGAAAGGGAAACAGCCAGATGAGATGTGAAATGTTGAAGCTGAAAGTCATGGGACTTACTTCAGATAGAGAGTTAGACGTGAAAGTTTATACCAGACCAAATCTGAACATCAGCATCAGTAATATGGCTACGGAAGCTGATATCACCAGCAGTCCACATCTGAGAGGTCTTGATCTTCCAGAGATAAGTAGAAGCCAGGTCACAATACTCATTGGGCAGGATGTTCCCGAGGCCTTGATGCCTCTAGAGGTTAGAGCTGGTAAGCCTGGTGAGATCTACGCTGTGCGAACAGTGCTTGGATGGACATTGAATGGACCTCTGAGAGATAAAGGAGCTCAAGATAAAGACAGTGTCCATGTCTCATCAAGCTTTATCTCAGATACATGTAACGCTGAACTGGAAGAACAAGTGAAGAAGTTCTGGAAGCTAGAAGGAATGGAGTATCTCCATGACGACAACAGAGGGATGTCTGTTAACGATAAGACAGTACTCGAGCTCTGGAAGAAAGGGATTAGCATGGACAAGGGTCATTATCAACTGCCTATTCCCTTTCGAGATGAGAATGTGCATTTGCCTGAAAATCTTTTCATGGCAGAACGACGACTAGAGTCACTGAGGAGAAAACTCAGTAGAGATGACTATCTTCTTGGCAAATACAAGGAAGGAATGTCTAGCCTTCTAGAGAAAGACTATGCTGAAGAGGTAGATGTCACAACAGAAGCCCAGAATGAGGAAAAACACGACAAGTGGTATCTTCCTCATCACCCTGTAATCAATCCGAAGAAACCAGGAAAAGTGCGCATTGTTTATGACTGTGCAGCCAAATGTAAAGGGATCTCTCTTAATGAAGTTGTACATCAAGGTCCTGATCTAACCAACAAGCTGGCAGGAGTACTTCTACGATTCAGGAGGGACCCTATTGCCATAACAGCAGACATTGAGGCAATGTTCCATCAAGTGCGAGTTCCGCCATCCCAGAGAGATGTTCTGCGATTCCTGTGGTGGCCGTCTGGAGATTTATCAGCACAGCCTCATGTTTATCGCATGTGTGTACATCTATTCGGAGGGACTTGGAGTCCTAGTGCTTGCAGTTTAGCCCTTCGTCAGACTGCAGATGACAATCAGCAGGACTATGGGCCCGACACGATAGAGACTGTTCGTCAACATTTTTATGTTGATGATTGCCTTGTATCGACACAGAGTGATGATAAGGCTATTAAGTTAGCAGTGGAACTCCGAGAGCTACTTAGAAGAGGAGGATTCAAGCTAACTAAATGGATGAGTAACAGTCCCGCTGTTGTGCAGTCAATACCTGTTGAGGAGAGAGCCAAAGAGTTGACTGGAGTAGATTTGAATCATGATACTCTCCCAATTGATCGTGCTTTGGGTATCAGCTGGAATGTTGAGTCTGATAGTCTTGGTTACAAGATATTGCCTAAGGACAAGCCATTCACGAGACGGGGATTGCTGAGTGTAGTGTCATCTATGTATGACCCGCTAGGATTTGCCAGCCCATTTGTTGTAAGAGGGAAATTGATCTTGCAGGAACTTTGTCGGAAAGGGCTAGCATGGGATGATCCCATTCCTGAAGTTGACAAGCAGAAGTGGCTGAAGTGGCTTAGTGAACTACCAGATATAGAACAGTTTGATGTAAACAGGTGCATTAGACCCCATGAATTTCCTGAGCCAGTAAAGTATGAATTGCACCATTTCTCTGATGCCTCTGAAGCAGCTTATGGGGTGGCATCTTATCTGGTAATGGAGACTGAAGATGGTCAGATGCACAGTGAGCTCCTGATGTCAAAGTCTCATCTTGCACCAATCAAGCAGACGACAATCCCACGTCTAGAGCTGTCAGCAGCAGCTATGAGTGTAAAAGTGGATGCCTTTCTAAGACGTGAACTTAATGTCCCAGTGAGTAATTCTCATTTCTGGACGGACAGTACCATCATCCTACGGTACATTAGAAATGAGGAAAAACGGTTCCGGACATTTGTAGCCAATAGAGTAGCAGCAATTAGGAGCTACTCAACTCCAGAACAGTGGCATTTTGTGGATTCTAAATCCAATCCAGCCGATGATGTGTCAAGGGGCTTAACTGCAGAGGAGCTGAAAGCTAAGCAAAGATGGGTGCATGGTCCTGAATTCTTGCTAGAAGGGAAAGAGAACTGGCCCACTGATCCAGTTGAAGTGGGAAGCCTGTCAGAAAGTGATCCAGAAGTCAAGATGTCAAAGGATGCAAGTACATTCAGTACAGAAACTGATGGTGAGAAAGCCCTAGACAAGATGATTGCCCACTATTCATCATGGTACAGACTTAAGAGGGGAGTCTGCTGGATGTTGAAGTTCTTGAAGTGGCTTAAAACCAAGAAAAGGCCACCTAAACTTGACGTTGATGAGATGAGGATCACGTTTGATGAGATGACTTATGCAGAGCAGAAAATCCTTCAGTATGAACAATCTCATTTCTTTAGAGAGGAAATAGAGCTTCTGACTGCTCAAGATGGTGTAAAGAAATCTAGCAGTATCTACAAGCTAGATTCAAAGTTGGAAGGATGTCTAATCCGAGTGGGAGGAAGACTGAGCAGGTCTGCATTGCCATTAGAGGCAAAACATCCCATTGTGCTCCCTAAGGAAAGCTCTGTGTCTAAGCTGATACTAAGAGAAATACATGAGAAATCTGGACACAGTGGTAGAAACCACATTCTGTCAACTCTACGTGAGAGGTACTGGTTACCAGGTGCAGGAGCTGAAATTAGGAAGATGATGGGGAGATGTGTATCTTGCAGACGACAAAGGGCAAAGGTCATGCAGCAGAAAATGGCTGATCTGCCCAAGGACCGAGTGACGCCTGATGAACCACCCTTTTCCAGAGTCGGTATGGATTTCTTTGGCCCTATTGAAGTAAAAAGAGGCCGAAGTATGGTTAAGCGTTATGGAGTCATATTCACATGCCTAGCTATTCGAGCTGTCCACATCGAAATGTCGTCATCATTGGACACTGACTCCTGTATAGATGCGATACGACGCTTTATAGCTCGAAGAGGCAATGTGAAAGAGATAAGGTCAGACAATGGAACCAATCTCGTTGGTGCAGAACGAGAAATGAGACGAGAGATAGAAGGATGGAATCGAGCTAAGCTAGATGATGAGCTACTCCAGAGAAACATTAAGTGGTCATTTAATCCACCTGGGGCATCACATTTCGGTGGAGTCTGGGAGAGGCAGATTGGGACAGTAAGGAAGTTGATCCTTGCCTTGACGAAGCAGCAAACACTCTCAGATGAAAGTTTGTGTACGCTACTCTGTGAAGTGGAAAGTATCATCAACAGCAGACCCATCACCGGACTTTGTGATGACGCTAATGATGTAGAAGCCTTGACACCTAATCACTTGCTTCTGCTCAATAGAAAGCCTCAACTACCTCCAACAGTGAGCGACAAGTCTGATGTGTATGCGAGAAGACGGTGGCGTCAGGTGCAATATATGGCTGACCTCTTTTGGCGACGCTGGATTAAGGAGTACTTACCACAACTCCAGGAGAGGGAGAAATGGGTATCATCACGTCGTAATGTGAAAGTCGGTGATCTTGTGCTAGTGGTCAACGAGAATGTACCGCGGAATTCGTGGCAGTTGGGTAGAGTGCTCAAAACTATGCCTGACAGAAGAGGTTGTGTTCGAAGCGTCGAGGTGAAGACGAGGAATAGCGTGCTTGTTAGGCCAATTGCAAAATTATGTTTAATTCTGGAAGCAGATGTTTGAATTTCTTTGGAGCAATTAGTGAAAGGAAAATCAGCTTAAGTTTTGAGTGCTATGAAATTATCAAATATGCTGATTTAGCATTGTGATAAGCATAAATGGAAACCACTTTTATTTATTTGTGCCATATTGGATCGCGTTTGATTTACAACAAATACATATTTCCATCAAGTTTAATGTTTGATAAAATGGAAAGTTGACCAGTATTAGTGCCTTTATCGCGTTATTTCAGTGTTATAAGCGAAAGGATCAATCGCATTCCAAGACAGGATGAACACGGTCGCGTATCAAGATGAACATTATACATGGATTTGCGGACAGAGTTGTTGGAGGAAGAGACATTTACTCGACGACCAAGTTGAAATCCAAGTTCAAGCATATATGAACAGTAACTGAGGAACTGATAAAGTTAAAGGACTCAAAGACTCATTTACAGAAAACTAGAAAAGTTTGATATTCATTTTAAAAGTTTATATATTGATGGTCGATATTTAGTGCCCTGAATATCACTTATTGCATTGAAAGTTGATATTTGGTGCCCTAAATATCACTTATTGCATTGAAAGTTGATATTGGTGCCTTAAATATCATATTCTGTGTTCAAATGTATGTTTTTTATGTAAATTTGATGGATTCTCTTGAGATATTTCATATACTACATGTTTCAATTATTCAGGTCATATTCTAACACCTTGGTATTAGTGAATATTGATACATGTTTGCTCTCTGAGCTTTATTTTGGAATTTGCATATATTCAGTTTGGACAGAGAATTTTTTAATTCTCGGATATGAGCAAGAATTTGGTTATCTAGTGCTTACCTATTTTGATCTAATAACGATTGCCAAAGTCTTTTTATTTTTATTAGCAAAAAGGGTGCTATTTTGGGGGTTTAAAAAAAAAACAACAAAGGTATTATATGTACATGTATATGGAGTTATTTCACAAGATTTAATACCAAAGATCTGACAGTGTATGTACTATGAAGTAAAAGAACAGATTTTTCCTTGAAGGAGGGTTGTCAAATCAACAGCTAAATTATGAATATAGTTATTGAGAGTAATGACGAAACAAATCATTTGTGTGAAGTAACACAAGATGACAAATTGGGTTTATTGAAAATAGTAGAAGTGGTACATATGTGTTTTGAAGTAACCTGATTTGTGGTGCTTATATTGAGTATTGAATTGATTCATGGAGAATGTTAAACCTAGATATTGACATTACTGGGTTGTCATGGTTACAACATTTTTGGAGTGTCTTGATAGAAGTATTTTATTGGCCAGCCAATTGACTTAAAGTTATCACAAAGAAGTGAAATATTTGATTTTTGTATTCAAGTAGACAAATTCAGATGCAATTGATAAAGTTGTTTTCTACTCAACGAGGAAGAATTGATGGTACATTTATTTGAAATATTGATTTATGGTGTATTAAAATGTTGACTTTAACGAGGTTAAGATGACTTGCAGTTGGCTCTGCAGAGGTCGACTTTCCTTGGGTCGAGTGGTCGCCTGGGTTGAAACAGTTTTCAGACCCAGTTGTGCAAGATAGTTGTTTGCATCTTGTGGATTGCACATTGCCTAGGTCTGGTGGATTTATGGTCCAGGGAGATTCGACTTGGGCAGAGTTACCTGTGTTGTGATTAGTTTTTTACTACAATTTTTCATATTATGACTCAAAAGAAGGTTGTTTGAACATTTGTTCATTATGAAAACATCTTTATAGTTTCATAAGTTGACAATAAAAAAAAAGGAAAGATTGTATTAATAATAAAGAATTAAGTTTTTGCAGAATTGATTAGTAGCCTTGTTATGGTTAAAGGGAACTTGTAAGAACGTAAAGTGATATTTGTATTTTTTATTAAATGTTGGTTAAATGCTCAGTAGAGCTTCACATTTAAGGGGGCCGGGATGTCGGGTGTAAGCGAAGGTTTGACAGCGAAAAATTAGTTTGCCCAAGTGAGGGCGCTGTCAAGGTGTGCTGCTAATTTTCCTGTGTTAGGAAGATTTCGTTCCCGCAACGATGCCATTGATTTTTGTTTAAATTTCGGATACAAGCCCAATGATGTAAGTAAATGAACATGTAATATTGAAGTTTAAGAATTAATCTGTCTATATAACCCACTCACATTATATTATGATATTGAAGTGCCTTAATTTGTGGTGCCAAATTGCTATATCATGAGTATGGTGATAGTGAAAGTGTACATGTATGTGAAGGACTACATGTGCGCTATGCAAATTACATGAATAATGAATCAGGTATGAGGGCGTTTACGTTCAGGCTTCGTTGTGTGCCACGCCATGCTGATGGATTATTTATTATGACAAAACTCATATTGCTTGAATGTTTATATGAATAGCTATGATATTGAAAAGGCTATAATATACATGATATGACATGCATGCAGACATTTGGGGCGCATTTATAATGTTTTATTTAGCTCATATAACACTAAAAATAAGGAATGAGTGAGAAGGTTTATCTAGGTATTTCAAAGCTTGAAAAGGCCCTTTAAAGTATCACAGGGCAGAGATATGACAAATTATGTTGATGCAAACAAAGTAATGAAAGAATTACATAGACAGTGTATCAAAGTCAGGTTATGATATGGTATTTAGCAAAAGTGTTATTTACATTTGGAAGGAAGTATTTTTCAATTTTTTAATGCATGTAAACAGTTGAGACATGCTTGACTAAAAATGTGTTTATTGTTTACATTAAATTGCAGACTGAACCTGCATTGCTGCAAGGTATCTCTTCATGGTGTTTGGGATAGTTTGTCATCGATGGTGTCTGAGTTAGGGATAGTTCGTCACATTCTTAACAACAACTTCTTGAAAAGTATGATCTTAGTCCAATTGTAAAGTGTGCAATGGAAGATGCCTTGAAGATCATTCTCACCCAGTCTTGTTGGAGAGCACAGGGTCATCAAAGATGGCAGGCTGTAAATAGATCCAACCCAGGAGGAGACGCACGGCTGGTAGACCTGGCCAAGCCTCCACGGGAGATTCCCCTCCCTTCTGAGGTGCATAGTGCAGCATCATCTGGAGCAGATTGACTAATGGATGGAAAGAGAGAGGAAAAGAATGAGGAAGAGAGGGGAGGAAGAGAGGGATGGAGGGAAAGACAGGAGAGGGGAAGAGAGACAGAGAAAGAAGAGAGAGAGAGGGAGAGAGGGAGAGAGGGACGAAAAGAAAGATTTGAAGAGAACAGAGCGGAGGGAAAGGGAGGGATGGAGAGAAGAGGGGAAATAAGGGAGGAGAGTGGGGAATGGAGAGAGATAAAAGAGAGAGACAGAGAGAGGAAGGAAGAGATACATAGAGAGAGAGAAATAAAGAGAAATATATATTTTCAAAGCCATTACTGTTGGCATCCTGTACAGAAAGCCACAAGCTTCCCTTCAGATCACTAGTTCTACTCTCTATACCTGGTATAAATAAAACTTAACCAGTCCATAAGTGTTTATTTCAGGAAATCAGTATAGGATAGTTATCCAAGGGACAGAGGTACAGAGGTAATTGTCCTAGAATACCAGTACTTGGGTAACGATCGACTCAGAGAAGAATATATTTGCCAACATGCCCTCAAGCTATGGAACACCTTATTCCTGACTTCTTGCCTGTCACATATCCTGCACTACAATACAAACTACAGTCTACTCACATGTGAATCCCATCACCAACGTCCAGCACTGAAGGTTGTTGGCCGCGTACGGCCCCAGCTCTTGAGCCCCCACCAGTCCGCCCAGATCAGAGGTGGCCATCTTGGTTCCCCGTTCGCCATTGTTGGTGTGCTGGCGGATGCTGTGCAGGGCAAAGAGGTTGATGGCTGCCATCTGGGTCAGCTGGCGACTGGTCAGGATCTCCTGTGACAAGTGGCTGCGGAAGTTCTCCTCAAGCTTGTCCTTGATGGAGCTGGCTACCTGGAGGTCTAGAAAGTATATGGAAACAATACATATCAAGGTGAAGTAAAACTTGTGTATACAGCATGTAAAACCAGTCAAGGGATATAACGATACTGGTTCATATAGGCTTTAGTACACAAGTTCCTTTTAACACAGGTTCAATGAGAAAGACTGCTCTCTTTCTCTCTCTCTTTCTCTTTCTCTCTCTCTTTTTTTTTCTTCTCTCTCTCTCTCTCTCTCTTATCTCTCTCATTCTCTATCTCATTCTCTATCTCATTTTCTTCAGTCTCTTTTCTTTTTTCCATCTCTCTTTCTCTTGTCAATCTAATTTTTTCCTTCTCATTTGTGTCCAGGCACCACATAACCACCAAAAAGTCACTAGATATGAATTTTCAAGTAAGGTCTGATTCTGAAAGTGGAAAATTCTCAGCTTTAAAATTATATACATGTATATGTACATGTGACTCATTAGCATTTGATGTTCCTAACCTATTGAAAGAGAAGAATGCCAGTCCCACAGAATGTTACTTAACCCCTACCATGCCGTGGGCAGCAAATCCTGCCCAAAAAATGGAGTGTTGAACATTTCCTTTAGGCTCAGAATGACTTGGAAATTCATTCTCATGAATACAGAAACATGTGCCTTCAATATAACGTTTATTCCTATGCAATATATCTTTGCCCAGTTTGCTCAAGAAAAAACTCAAATTGTAAGTTAATATTCAACTCTTGGAAGTTCATTTTTGACAATTGCTCAAAAATCTGGTGGCATGGGAGGGGTTAAGAGAAATAATACCGAAGCACTCTGACCTGCAAGGCATTGTGCAGAGATGACAAAAGAAGGATTAGGTCTCAATAGAAATTTCTATGAAGGGATTATCAGATTGTCTTAAATATTTGGCATACTAATTAAGAATATCCTGCTTATTATAGTGGAAAAGTATCAATGCAAGAGCTTTATATTCTTTTTAAAATTCATGGCAGATCAAAAAGAGACAAGTATTCAGGGTCGTGAAATGAAAAGCAATACAACAAAATGCAGAGAAGACAAACATAGGTCTACAAAAAAACCGTCAAAAATACAACTTTTAGATTGTATGGTGCCTCCAAACTTTAAAATCACATAGAAAAAAATACTCTTTCAGGAAATATCAAAAAATTAAATTTCACTATGCTGACCAAAAACACCTTTATTGAGCTTGAACTAAAAAATCAAACCATGTGACTTTTTTGTGGGTTTGGTGTGCCTGGTCATATTCTCTCTCCCCCCCCCCCCCCCTTTTCTCATTTATTTGCTCCCATTTTCTCTCTCTCTCTCTCTGTCTCTCTATCTCTTTCACTCAATTCCCGACTTTTTATTCTTTCTCTTTCTTTATCACTTTCTCTGTACTCAATATCATTCTTTCCTTTTCATTCTTTCTCACTCTCTATCTCTCACTCTCTTCTATCTTTATATGTGTGTGTGTGTGTCTCTCTCTCTCTCACAGGTAGCCAGGTAGCCAGGTAGATGATGGCATGGAACTTGATGAAAAGAGAAATAATTTTCTCTTTCTCTTTCTCTCTCACTCATTTCCCCACTTTTTATTCTTTCTCTTTCTTTATCACTTTCTCTGTACCCAATATCATTCTTTCCTTTTCATTCTTTCTCACTCTATCTCTCACTCTCTTCTCTCTTTACATGTCTCTCTCTCTCTCTCTCTCTCTCTCTCTCTCTCTCTGTATTTACCTTGTTCACATGTAGCCAGGTAGACGATAATAATAATAATAATAATAAACATTCTTATATAGCGCATTACACATAAGCAAAATTGCATGTCTCTATGCACTTTAGGAGAGGAAAGAAAGGAAAGATGCACTGGGTTCATGATTCTGATTAACTATAAAGTGGTGAAAAGGTATGTCTTTAGAGAATTAATGAAGTTTTCATAGGAATTTATACTTTTCAGATATTCAGGCAACTTGTTCCACAAAAGAGCGGCAGAATATGTAAAAGACCTTTCCCCGTATGATTTTGTCATTATTTGTGGAACGCAGAGCAGGGACTTGGAACTGGAACGTAACATTCTATCGGGTTTATATGGAGTTAGCTGATGTAAACATTGGTAGGTTAACATAAGTATTTTAAATTGGATACGGGACTTGATGGGCAACCAGTGTAGATCTCTTAAGACTGGAGTTATTGATTCATGTTTCTTCGTGCGTGTAACAAGTCGGGCTGCAGAATTTTGAAGGAGTTGTAGTCTTTGAATTTGAGAAGAAGGGAGACCAGAAAGTAAACTATTACAGAAATCAAAATGGCACATAACAAAAGCATGAATTAATCGTTCAGTGGTTGGTTTGTCTAAAAAATTGCGAATTTTACCTATTTTGTATAATCCAAATGAAGCTGAGCGACACTTTTGTGAGACAAAATTTTCAAATGTGAACTTATCATCAAAAGTAGCACCTAAATTTCGGCAAGTTCTGGTTGCATGAACAATTGTACCATTTATGTTCAATGTTGATATGAGGTTGCTTGACCTATGGCGTGAAGAAAGATGAAGAAACTCAGTCTTTGTATCATTGAGCTTTAAACCATTTACCTGAGACCACTCTTTGATTGATTGCACACACTCTGATATCTGTGAAGTGACATTAACATTATCAGTTCTCTTAAATGAAATGTACAGTTGTGTGTCATCTGCATAGAACATCTTATGAATTTTGTGAGTATCAATAATATCTTCTAAGGGAGAGGTATAGAGGGTAAATAGGATTGGGCCCAATACGGACCCTTGAGGAACCCCTTGAGGGATGATTTCTGTAAATCCATGATGGCATGGAACTTGATGAAAAGAGAAATAATTTTCTCTTTCTCTTTCTCTCTCACTCAATTCCCCACTTTTTATTCTTTCTCTTTCTTTATCACTTTCTCTGTACCCAACATCATTCTTTCCTTTTCATTCTTTCTCACTCTCTCACTCTCTATCTCTCACTCTCTTCTCTCTTTATATGTCTCTCCCTCTCTCTCTCTCTCTCTGTATTTACCTTGTTCACATGTAGCCAGGTATATGATGGCATGGAACTTGATGAAATAGTGGATAAGCTCCACCTCCCTCATCTTGAAGATCTTCACCTCATCCCTGAAACTAGAGGTCAGAGGGTAAGGGTTAGAAGAAAGTTACAATCAGAAGCTTAGTTCATGACTAACTTATCCACAGCTTTTGCTCCATCATTGGCATAACAATTAAAATTTAGTCCCAACGCATGTCTATATACCAGGTAATTGCATACATTCTGCTGTACGGTATTTAGCTAGAGAGATTAAGGAACAGAACAGAAAAATCTAAACCATACATACTAATTTCCAACCACTATAAAAAGAGAAGCACTGATTTTTCTTTTTAAAATCTTTCTACCGAAATCATTTGGCACATATCATTCATTTGTGGACATAAACATTCAGTTCTGTTACATTCGATTCTCTGAGAATTTATTTTCCTTCATTACCAGAATACGTTTAATGCCCAATGATACGGTTGTACGACACATGCCAGTGTGACAATAAGCCAGTTTGTAATTAGTCCATGGTACAAATGACCCTGAAATGACCCTAATTTATACGAGCACGCTAATCTGTTTTGGTGGAAGCGCTACTTGTTAAACAACTAAAATCATAATGGTGCGCACATCAAGGTGCGTACAAAATGACAGCATATAAAGGTCAATTGTACTCGGTACAAATGACCTTTATCTGCACATGTGCAAACTGTAATTTCGAACTGGCTCGATGCTTTGCGGTCAATTTCCTACACGAGTTGAATGCTTAACTTCAACGCTGGCCCCAACATTATACACAACTATAACCCTAAACCTAATATAAAGCCTAACTGAAACCCCAACCCCAACCCTACACTTTTGACGAAATAAAGCCAGAGCAATGTCAGATCAACAATGGTCCAACTAAAAAAAACTGACCTGTCCACCAGCTTGGCATACGTGGTCTGGAGATTGGTGGCAGCAGCCGGGAAAGGATGCTTGACCGCAATGCTTCGGATGTAGTAGAAGGCCATGGAGAGCTGGTCACCCTTGGTGGCCGACACGATAGCCAGCTGGTTGTAAGGCTGGCCATTTGAGGGCACCAGACTGGCCGCGTGGCAATAGAAGCTCTCTGCCTGCTGGGTGTCATTACGGTAACGTGCTGTTCGGTATAATCACATAATTGAATGATATTTTCTTGCAAGATGCAACATTTTAAAAATCATATGATGTGCATTTTCTACGTCATGGAAAAGCAAAGTCCTGGGTATTACAAGTAATAAATTAAACATCTCATCAAAGAGTTCTGTTAGGGTTACTTGTCTTATTGAATGAATTGATCACACTTTTATCAAAATTTGGGGATGCTATGAACTGCATTGAACACTTAATTGGTGCCAGAAATGATGGTGGTTTTGTTTCATTTGGACTGCACATGAAACAAATTTACAAAAATCAAGTGCAATTGTCCACTAAAGTTTAAGTATTATTTTAAGTGAATTACTTCTACCACCACATTTCCGTTTTTTCTGTAAAAGTACCAGATACAATGTATAAACTGACAAAAAGAAAAGAGTGACATCTCCAGTTGTGAAAAAGAATGCCAAATCAGAAAACAATACAGACATTCAGTATCTTGGTAAGGAAAACAGAAAAGTTTGTCAATTTCTAATACTGTAAGAATGTACCAGTAGTTTGGAAATGTTTCTGTGTTGTTGTTTTTTAAACGAATTGTGAAATAAATCTTTAAAAATTCACAAGCTGATATTGGCAAAGTACTGCAGATGTATACATATACATCTGGGGCCTGTTTCATAAAACTTGTTATCAATAACAACTGCCACATTTCTATAACAAATTTGCTCTTAGCCAATCAAATGCAACGATTTCAGTAGCTTATAACAGTTATAGTAAGTTGTTATTGAAAACAAGTTTTATGAAACAGGGCCCTGTATTCTTACCAATATCTCCTAGATGCACGAGACAGTGTTGACAGATGTAGTGACATGACACAGCCTTGGGTTGGACTGGCTTCTGAGTTGACGGCAGTGTCTCTTGGAACAGCCCCAGGCGTTGCGCTTTGATGCGGCATACCAGCTGCACGTTGAAAGCACTGCAGATTTCTTGCAGGAGCTTCATAACATGAACATACGTCAAAGTATTTCATAACATATTTAATATGTATCAGCACATAATATTTGCAATAAAGCAACTCTTCACACACCTCAAATAAACAGAATGATCAAAACTTTAATCCCATAATGGAGTTTGGTACAAGGATTGATGAGAAGTGAGAGGTGCAGTCCTTCATCATCTATCTTTATCTGCTTTTGAGTGCTTAAATATGAGCATGTTAACAGAATTTCCGCACAAATTTTGTGATCCTAGGAGCTCAAATTTAGAATCAACTTTTAGATAATTTCTTTGATTTTCGGGTAAAATACTACGAAGGTAGAAAAACCCCCCCATAGATATTGAAATGAACACTTGTCATCTGGAATCAAACACTAGGAGACCAAGTCATGCATCCTTTCCTTACAGTCCACAATGACTGAAAATAAAAATACCAGGCTCCAGTGATGATTGCTCAAGGCCTTATTTCGTCGGAGATACAGGGTTAAGGTTCGGTTTGCAATTGGAAGTAGGTTAGGTTTAGGTTTATAGATAAGGGCTGGCCACAATTGTCCGATAGCAATAACGATTATGATAACTATACTTGTAAGTTGTTGCAAATTTGCTCAAGCATTGTTTATGTGGAAAATGAACAGGAAATCTTTAGGTCAGACTTTTCCGATATATGGTAATGAGCCTCCCTCTCCAATTTTATCGCCTCGATGGAAGCGCTTGGCCACCGATCTTTCAGGACAGATCTCAACGATATTTTCGAGAGCCAATTATTTTTGTTCCTTCGATGTGACAATAGTTCAGGAGAATCAAGTAGGCAGTGTCCCTCGTGCTTGATTGACAGAACCTTATCGATTTTATCTGTCAGGTGAGACCACTTTTATGTGCGCATCCATTATCGTTATCATTATCGGAAAAGTCTGACCAACCCTTTAGGGCTAGGTATTGCATTTAGTCCAGAGTTCAGAAGTTCAGAATTTGGTAAGTGTAGAATATTGACCACAGAGCAATTGTCACCGGAACAATGTTTCGTATAACCAAAACTACTAATACCTCTATCAACTCACCTGAATGTAGAATCCACTGGCATTGTCAAGGAGGAGGGAGAGCATGGCTTGAACTTCAGATCTCTTGGGGTTCTATAACAAAGGGGTAAAACAATTGAAATAGGACATGTAAACCTGTTGAAGATGGCATCACTTCGCAGAATAATGCCCACCGCACACTATACGATCGGTCTGCGATCCGATTTCTATAGAAAATTCAATAACATTTGATTTAAACATTGAAATACAAAAATACATTGGATTTATGTTCTGAAATGTCATACAGATAATAAAATTCAAAATATGGCCTATTGTGAGCCTTCTAGTCAGAGGAAAGGCCAAATCGGCTCCGAGTCAAAGTGACGTCAGAGCAGTCCTGATTGTCTATGATTTAAAACTGATTTGGCTCTTATTCTGGGTATGAGGTTGACAGCACCCCAAAATCCTATGTCTAGTATTCATATTATTGTTCAGAACCTGAATCAGGCAGATTTTATTTGTTAAAATGCCCATATTTAATTCTATTGCGATTCATTTCCAAAATTGGATCGCAGTAGATCATATAGTGTGCAGTGGGCTTAACCCTAAAAGGGCTGTGAGAGTGGAAACACCCCCCCCCCCGATACACGCTGCGATATGTTTGAGATAATTTGTTTTGCGCCACGAGCTTTGATGACTTTATTGCCTAGAGCGTTACGCATCTTTCGATACCAAATTTATAAACAACCATTTCTCTCAATATGCTGTGGCAATGACAGATGACATCATGCAGGAAAGCAACTCATCTAAAGCATTGCTCACTCACCATGCGATCACGGGCCTTGTGCTGCAGCGATGAGATATGGTTCTTGAAGACATGGTTCCAGAGCTCCTGCTCCAGCTTCTTGTCCAGGGCTGTCTCCAGGTCCAGGAGGAGCAGTTGATGGAAGGCATCTTGCAAGGCCTGCCTAGACACCCAGGCATCACTTCCACCTTCAGCTGTAAAGATATGTGTTACATAGCCTTTATATAGCTCCATTCAGATTGCACACATACATGTGTATCCATTCCATGCAGTATTTGAGCTCCTACAAAGTACTATAATTACCCGACTTTAGCCCAGCTGGACCAGGGTGCTGAAAGAATCCAAGGAATAAACTTCCTACCAGGTAACCATCTAATACACTTTGGTGGAGATTGGCGAAAGAAGATTAACGTCTTGCCAAGGACATTAGTACCACGGCTGGGACTTGAACCTTGAACATGTGATCCACAGTCCAGTGACGTATCCACTAGACCACAGCACCTCTTTGTGTTTCTATGACTCATGCTCCTGCAAAAATCACTCCATGGCCAATTTCCCACAGCCCTGGACCTAACACTATACCTAATGCTAACACAGAGCCTACCCTAAAACCCAATTGCAAAAGTTGACTCCAACCATTTATCTTTCATGAAATAAAAAGCCAGGAAAAATCATCGCCATACCATATGTTGGAGCACCAGATTACCACCAGGGTAGGGGCATCATGGTACAGAGGATCATTCACTTGACCCTCTATCAAAAGGCTGGGGGTTCAAATCTATGCCTGGTGTGTATGCAGTGGCCAAACATATCTGTCCTCATCACAATATTTAGGCTGAAATCTAAATTTCTTCTTGCCTATAAACCTGATGTGAACTTTGCATTAGAGATAGATACAGGTATCATGTGATTTTTAAGGGCGTAAGCATTATTTTTTGGTTGCTCTTCCATGTGTTTACAATTGATTTACAATACCTTCTAGCAATTTAAGACTTACCTGTCAGTTGTACCTTGAGGTCATTCGCCTTCCTGAAAGTGAAAGAAATCCAAGAAAGATCAAGATCAACTAAAAAGCTTGAATTCAACGCGATGTTTTACCAGTTTTCATTAAAATTTTAAAATTTCTGAAAAATTTCTGGTAAAATTTCATGAAGTTTAGACAGCATTTATATTTTACAGTACTGATGTATTTTGTTGCCCGATACAGCACTCACAAGAAATTAATGTACGCATCATTGTGCTACAGAGAGACTGAGAGCTGAATCAGCCTGTTTCACAGAAATTACAATGGGAGTAAATGAGAATTTGGTATAAGAACTATGTTAGAACATTATTCACCAATACACTTGTGTTACAAACAGTAAATGGATTCCTTTCTAAAAATCACATAATATTTGACTCTGAAAAATACAGACAAAACCACATATAAATGTGGGTAAAAAAAACCCTAAAGGGCATCATAAATTCAGAACACACATGTGAAGGGTTGAAACCGTACTCATTGGCACTTAAAATTGGATGACGTTAACCAACGGTGGAATGTGTTATTATTGTTAAAACAACTTATATACATTAGTTTTCTTTGGCCAGTATGGTAATCATAATTGAGCCTTTCCTTTTTTGCAATCTCACAACCGGCCTCAAGCATTGCACTGTGCTGACCAGTGCTTTGTATTGATTCATGTGCTTTAATACAGTAGATCATAAATTGTGACAGGTATGGATTTCATCAAGTTCAGAGCACTAGAAACCCTAGAAACAACCTTACTTTCAGAAAATCAAGACTAGAAACTAGGAATTAATTTCCTTGGCCTTAAAGGCATTGATTAACTTTGCCCAGGATTGAAAAAAAAAATCACTGTTCCAGCTAATGCTGTAATCATAATTGCAAACCTTTAGCTCAGACAGGAATTGCCTGAGTTTTATAAGCTGATCGGTCGTTTATATATCAAGATATTTACGATTGAACATTGATGTCAGGATAGAGTACCACCGAACCCTAAAGAACTCTTACGGTTGGCATACCTCGCTCTATCACAGAATACCGTACGGGCTGGAAACCCGCTCTGAAATCGCCAAGCGCTGGTGCTTGGTTTTTGTGACTGCAGCGCAGCGAAGAAGCCGAGCGACTTGCGCTAGCAATTGATCGCGATTTTCTCTTTTTTAGGATAGTAGACGGGTTCCATTTTCTCTCATACTTTCACATATCCTTAATTATATATGTAGTTAGAGGACTGCACACAATTCACTGGCATTTGAGCTGATTTTACAATTTTTCACAAAGTTAATCAATCACTTTAAAGAGAAGGTAGAGTTCTGGGAAAGGTCAGAAATAATTTGTGAGCTTTCTCATTCTCTTTATGTCAGTTTGGAAGATTATCACAGTAGAAATATCCCCTAAAAAGGATTGCTCTTCAAATGCCCTCACATTCAATATATGACAAGGAACAGCTGAAATGTTCAGGCCGAACATTTGTGTGTGGTCCCATATACACATTTCTGTGTGCAGTGCATGTGACTCTCAGCAGGATTGAGTCAATTTCTTCTCATTTTGGTGATTCCAAAACCTTACAGCATACACCAATCCTTATGTAATACATAATCAACTTTTCCAAATTGTTTTGAGACAGTTTCTTGCACCAGGTGTAATCGCATGACCAGAACTCAGCTTTATCTTTAAGACCGGCAATGCACTTCATTTGAATGAGATCATCTACAGTACACATTAAAAATCAATGCGTCTTATCGTCAATGAATCACAATACATCGTACATGTTGTGCAAGTGACAGCGCAGCGCTGGCGCTTCCAGCAGAACAATTGCAATCAAATCTAGAAATTAGACAAGCTGTAACAAGAGCCAAACTTCATGCAGGAAGACACATATAACTTGAAAGTGCTGGGTGATTAATTTTAATTTTGTACTCGCAAACCGTACGACTATAATGTAGCAACTCTTCTTCCTACATGTAGACAATGCGTGCACGCATTCTCAAACTCTCGTAAGAGTTCAAAAGGAGCAAGATCACCAGCTACCATGATACAAAAACAGACATTTGATCAAAGTGATAGAGATCCAATCGATGCATGTAATTATATTGAACTAGACATTTCATCATCCTACTGTTTTTAATGGCGGGGGGGTTGTTATTGTTGTTGAATTTTGCCAATTATTCTGGCGTTGATTCTTTTTCCTTTCTTTCGTGTTTTTTTTAGCAAAACCACCACACGAAAGGCTAATGGAGGTGTCATACATGCTGTAGTCTTAGATCCTCTGATTTCTCAGTTTGTACCAAAGTTAACATGTTTCTCGATAACCTGTTATTCTTACTCTGCTCTTATAAGTCAGATTATGTTTTTCTCTGTCTCAACTTTACATACTTTGGAAATATGGCACCAAAACAACAAATTTAGATCCAAATTCTGATGAAATTCATCGTTTTATATATGGGGGGACCATAAGCTACGCACTTCGTTTCCAGTGGCTAAAAGTCATTTAATTCAGTGGTTTATACAATTTTGTTTTATCCATTTTGATTCTGTATATTCTGAAAGTTCATTGTTGAGAAACTTACACGGCTAGAGTACAGCGTCAGAAATACACGGGGGTGACAGGCGATTTCGCCCTCATTGGCCCCCAAATTGCCCCAATAAATGCTGGGAAACCCTGAACTTGGGGGCGACCGTTTTCTCATGAGTCGCCCCCGAAAAGAAATCACTATTATGCTCAAAAAGCAGCTAAATTTAACCTTATATCTCGTTGTTGACTCAGACTCGGTACATCACGAAGCATCGCGAGCTCCAGACGAAATAACAATTATGCAAAGCATAGCCAGATAGCAGGGTATTGCCCCCAAATTGCCCCAATAAAGGCTGGAAACCCTGAACTTGGGGGCGACCGTTTTCTCATGAGTCGCCCCCGAAAAGAAATCACTATTATGCTCAAAAAGCAGCTAAATTTAACCTTATATCTCGTTGTTGACTCAGACTCGGTACATCACGAAGCATCGCGAGCTCCAGACGAAATAACAATTATGCAAAGCATAGCCACATAGCAGGGTATTGATAAGGAAACTGAAGATAGCACTTTTTTCACGCGTACTACAAACATTCTAAATCAGGATTGTATAAATTCATCGAGAGCTTCATTTTGCTTAGTCTTTGCGCAGCACCTTTTGTGAAAATTTCCTTTCCGAAACACATTATCACTGTTACAATGAGAGGTCTAAAATTACAATAATACGTGTAATGAGACTATCACTAGATCAAGCTCTATGACCGAATACATCACACAGAGAATTTGTCCCTTACCAAGTAAGTCCATAGTCACCTCAAAAAATTCAATGTGTAAAGCCAAAGCCTGCCTCAAAAATGCGGAATTGGTACCATTTTTTCAAAGCATGTGGCGCGTAAGTCAGGTTGTGAGAAACAGAGTCACTGAAAACGTTTCGCTATAAATCAAGAAATTGGTGGATTTATGACGGGTTTTTTTGCTTATCACACCCAAGGCGACCAAATCTTGAGTAACCTTATGTAACACTGACCGCATACCTCGGCGATAGCATAAACACAGGCAATAAAATCAGGCTTTGAAGTCATTCTAGGCACCGCTTAAATGACGTCATATATATCCAGTCTGCATACAGTAAAGTCTTAACCAAAATATGATTCACAACTTCTGGCACAAGCATTGTTCAGTGTCGTCTGCTCATGTTAATGGAATAATGCGATCTCGGAGGAGCATTTTGCCGTTCAAACGATCGAAATCGACCAAGAAACTTGAAAGTTATGAGGTAGGTAATTGCATAATG
This sequence comes from Heliocidaris tuberculata, assembly GCA_025618425.1. Taxonomy (NCBI): domain Eukaryota; kingdom Metazoa; phylum Echinodermata; class Echinoidea; order Camarodonta; family Echinometridae; genus Heliocidaris; species Heliocidaris tuberculata. Next base: position 18,794,129 of record CM046848.1, read on the forward strand.
ATGAACTACGAGTATGTTTTCGGAGTATCATTATCAATATTTTCCAAAAATATGCAACAATTTGAAGCATCTTAGATGGAAGTTTGAAGGTGGATCTTCAAATCTACTTCAGTCCCACAAGCGTGGTTTTGCGTGTTTGCTGTGAGAAATCTGCTGAAGTTGGTACATTAATTTGTTATGACAAACTGACTCCTTCGATTTGGGAATGGTATTCGGAAGAATAGCTCCAAACTCCCTTGTGTTACATGCTAGAGACTAAACAGTGATGAATTTGGTGAATTATTGAGAATATATTGTTCAGCGATCAACAAGAATATTTTCAATAAAGCCATTTTGTCTAACTGTTAACAAATAACAAAGCATTGCGCGGAGCTCGGTCCTACTCAGTTTCCGGACCAAATTTACGAGCGATGCGAGCGCGAGCATGAGTAACTGAATTACAGGGGATAACATTCCATCCTGGCGATGCATCTAGGATAGCCTGGAAGGCTCTATGGAGAGTAAAAAAAAAAAAAGCTGACACTACTCTTCATAGAGCTTGGTTTTTTAATCTCGCTCTGCAATAGAGCAGCCATTTTAGAGTCTAAAGAACCTCCTGAACACACCACGTATACTATAGTGGTCATATTGACCACTACGCGGGACGAATGCAAAAATACTAGTCATTTTCTATCGCATGTACTTAAGGTATGGGGGGAAAAATTAGATAAATATTTAAAATACTTACTTTTCAAATTTAGCTCTTTAAAATCTCACTCCTACCTTAAATGGCCGTTAGGAAGAACTTCTGATATTTCCAGCAAAATCCAAAGTCAAAATCATGTCCAAAACCTAAGAAATCCCCGCCAATTTTTTTCGCGATCGCATGTTGTTTTCCTGCTGCCGATGTTTTTAGACTAAATCGGCCAATAAAATTTTGTCCACAACGAAACTCGGTATTGCGTGCACATCGATCTCTACGATCGCACACACGGAAAATCGGGACTTACGTGTGCACGATAGGAACCGAACTTTTAACGACCGAATTTTTTAGCGGGAGATGTCAGCGCTTGCGGCGATCAGGAAATGTACACGATGACTTGCGATACCCCGTTTCGCCAGAAGTGACAGTAAATTACGGATTTCATTTTTGGAATTATCTTTTCCAACATCGGTGAGTTGAATTTATTGTATTTCATGAATATGTTGGTGTCGTTTTTTGTAAATTAAATGCCGATTATGAGTGAATGTTGGTGACTTTTGGGCAGTGGTGTTTTGAAAGTGTCGAGGTGGATGACTGCCTAGAGTCTACACACGAAGTATAGTAAAGTCGCTATGAGTGGCTCTATGAAGAGTAGCGTCAGCTTTTTTTTTTTTTTTAACTCTTCATAGAGCCTTCCAGGCTAATCTAGGATGAAATCAAAAAAGAGGAGAGCACTCTCCATCTCTCTTCCGCCTCCCTGCTGTAATTTTGATAAGATTTTTCACAAACTTACTGTTTAGAATATCAGGAATAGATCTAGGATCTAATAATGATATAAAATTGAACATTGAGTACTTAGAGGAATATTAAAGAAATTATTACCTACCTAGGGATACCTAGGGAAGATACTTAACGCAGGCACTAGGCCTCTGTATTCAGTTCCAAGTTCTTCTTCCTTTGTTCCTTTTCAAGTCAAATCTTAGGTGTGCAGACATAGGACCCCATCAAATGACACATGTATTCAAGTTGATATCGATGTCTAACGTCTAAGACTAAGTTAGAACTCATCATGATCATGTAAAATTTTATTTGATTAAATGAATAAAATAGATGATTTGCAGGTTAGCATGTTGCAATTATTATTGACAAGACATGTTTGTATGACCTGGCATGTCACTGTCAGGCATGTGGAAGTGTGTGATGAGTTGATCTTAAATAAATATGATGGCGGCGGTCGCACCGAAATGCAAATGCCCGCTTGGTTTCTCTGAGCTGCAGCTGCATGCATGTTGATGGGGATTGTCGTCGGTCGCGCCGCGCCCCGTTGGTTCATACAGAAAGCGAAAGACTCGACCCCGAGACCGGGCAAAACGAACCGAAAGTCGGTACGATGGAAAATAAAGTCTATTTTAGTCATCAAATTCGTTAAAGAATCACATCATAATCACCACAAGCTCTAGTATAGATTTCAAGCTTCGGAATTTCAAAACTTACCGTAAGAGCTGAACAAAATTCATCACATTTCTGTCATTTCTTGTTGCTTATGTAGCAGACTTCAGCCTTACATGGTGGCCGCCATTATTCTAATTGTTCTATGTCTGAAATGATTTACCTAATTATATTTTCAAAAGAAACAGGGCGTAAATTTTCAGAATGAAAATATATATGTTCTTACAAATTTTATACTTATTATTTTCATTTATTAAACATTGTGATTGAATTGTAAAGTGAGAAAAAAAATCAGTATTTTAATAATCATCTTCAAAATGCATTCATCCATGACTCACGTCCAATCAAATACGTCACACGGAAACTTCTCCTCCTCCGCCCCCCCCCCTTTTTTTTCTCTCTCTCTCTCTCTTTCTTTGACAGAGTCTATACTTTTCAGAAAATCAGTGATACGAAAAGTCTCAACGATAAAAGGTGTTTTCCAAATATTATCCTCTGTATGAACAGGGAGGTGGAAGAGAATAAATGGCGAGTGCGGGATATTATTTTTGGCTCAATTACGTTGTATGTGTACTCTGGAAAGGTATTTCCCAGTACTTCCAGGGCTGCCGGGAAATTGCCTCCATCGTCGATTGCGCTAAAAGCGATTGAGCAATAATATATCCTTCCATGATTGCTAGGGCAATACGTTTCCAGAGTACATGTACAATACATGTGACTGAGGTAATGCTATATCCCGCTTTGTGCAGGATTGCCCCCTTATTCCTTCCTGCTCAAAGAGTTATGTGAGTGTTCCATCATAAGGCCTATTATTATGAAGTGGCCACCATCGAGCCCAAGAAAAATGATCCGAAATTTGCTCTCCTTCTCTCTCACTATCTCTCACTCACATATGCCTGTCTGTATGTCATCTTCATTTCTGTTCTCTCCAGGGGCGGCGCCAGGGTATTTTGATAGGAGGGGCAAGACGACCTAAAGATGACGTCATATTTTTCTCCATTAAATAACAGGGGTAATATAGAGTTATACGTTTAAGACCTCTCTTTTTAATACTCCTCTTTCTTCTTTCTTCCCTTTTCTTCCTTTTTTCTTCCTCCTTTTCTTCTTTTTTCTTCTTTTTCTTTCTTTTTTCACTACTTGATAAATCATAGGGGGCGGTCGCCCCCTCTGCCCCCCCCCCCTGTAGCGCCGCCCCTGGTTCTCTCCCTTGATCGCATTTCTTCCACATCTTTTAATAATCCTGAAATCATCTTAAAGAGCAATCATGATTTGGTTAAAATAGATTGTTGTGAAAGTTATGAGATTTACGAAAATAATGCATAATGAAATGACCAGTTTTAAGAAATGCTCAGCAAGCACAGGCTGGAAGGCAGATCCAGGATGCCCCGCCCCCCCCCCCCCCCCCCAAAAAAAAATATCTGAAAAAGTCACCACTTATACTTGAAAATTTCAAACAACAAGGAGGTGTCGTGGTTTAGTGGTTCTTTCACTTGACTCCAGGGGCGTCGATCCGTTTTTCGGATGTTTGGGGGGGGGGGGAGGAGGAGACAGTCTAACTTAACAATTTTCATATCGCACACATGATTTTTTTTTAACGCCTTTTAATTACCAGCTTCTCCACGGTTATGTATAATGAACAGCGTTGTCACTATACGGTGCATGGTCGGCGCCGGTCGGAACCTTCCGACCGGCACTCAATGCAATATCACACCCGCCCGCCCGGCACTAATTTCCCCACTGACAAAGAAAAAAATACTACGATTTTGACCTACCAACATGCAATTGTGGTTTAAGCCAGTAATCTGACAGCACTCACAGCAGGTATATGTACAAAGTAAACCAAATACTGGTATTTATAATGCTTAATGCTGCAGCTATACAGTACAGTGTGTACTATGTAGATACATGATATTTTTGCTGTTTAACTATAACTTACAAGCCCTGAAAACAGACTAGTTTTTGTCCCTCTGAGCCCCCGTGGCAAGGTGTTGAGCGATAAAATTTCCATGGTGACAACCCTGATAATGAAGCAGGGAAAATTAGAAAATTTGTGCGCGTCGAATTAAAGTGAAGTCTGCTCGTGTAATACCTTTTGTATTTCTTGTTTGGAAGGTTTCATTTCCCGAGTTTTGCATCATTTTTCCTTATTTCATCATACACTTCCGGATTTATGGGGGGGGGGGGGGGACAAAACGATATCCCCACACTACAGTGGGGGCAACCCAGGTGTAAATGGGTACCCGCGGTATGCCAGAGCGCTCGGCTATGACCGGGGTAATAAAACGGCGCGGCGGACCTGAGCGCTATACAAGAAGCCACCATTATTATTAAGAAACAACAATAACAACAAAAACAACAACAACAACAACAACAACAACAACAACAACAAAGGTTAACAATGATTTTCCAGGTGCCACTTCAAGTTTGAAGATAATATGGCTATATATATATTCTGTAGGTTATACGCAGGGGCGGCGCGCCCGTGGGTGGGGGCCGCTTTATCAAGTACCCCCACTTTATCAAGTATCCCAAAAGTGCCCTTTTTACATCTGAAAAAAATGCCCCCTTTCTCTCTGATAAGTGCCCTTTTTACTACTAAAGTGCCCCTTTTCCTTTCTAATAAGTGCCCTTTTCCCTCCTGATAAGTGCCCCTTTTCAAAATCGATATTTGGCTCCTTAACTCTCTAATAAGTGTCATTTTCTTCTTCTGATAAGTACATTTTTACTTATGATAGGTGCCCCTTTTCCCTTCTAAATAGTGCCAACTTTCCCCTTCTGATAAATGCCCCTTTTCAAATCTCATAAGTTCCCCTTTTCCTATCTAATATGTGCCATTTTCCTCTTCTCATGAGTGCCCCTTTTCACTTCTTATAAGTGCCCCATTCCATCTCTGATAAGCGCCCTTTCCTCTTCGGATAAATGCCCCCTTTTACCTATATTTCCCATTGTTTCTTACAAAAAGAGCCATATCTAACTTCAAAGAATCGATGCGGCTTTATGTAGTATACAGGTACACATATTACTACAATGTAAGGCAGTGGAGCTGGAGGCAAGAGGGGCATAATGCCTATCCCCCCCCCCCCCCAGCAAAGGATTTTCCATTCCGCTCGCTCGAACATGCCCATAATTTACACCAATTAAGGGCAATATTTTCTGAAAATCTCCCCAAAACTCGCTCGCTACGCTCCCTAGCTCTTATGAAATCAAGCATATAAAGTATGTTGATATCAATGTAATCATAAAGAAAAAAGACAGGGATAATGTATGAATTAAAAGATAATTCGACATTCCCCCAATTAATTTGCTGTCGTCATTTTCATTATATCGCTATATAAATAATTCTCAACCAAAGGAATTCAGCATTAGAAAAAAGTCTGAAATTTTTTGCTCGCTCGCACATGAGTCATTAGACCATCACACACAACTGCTAATTGGTGAAGCTGAAGTAGTGTCCAGAACCACAATAAAAAGGAAGAAGATGATGCTTGATAATGTATTAATCATATTAACTGGACTGTATAGGGTAATACCAATGTCACAAAAATGGTCCCATTTTTCGTTTTATGTTCATCCCTAGTAGGTGCCCCCTTTTTTCCCAAAGTGCCCCTTTTTGGCTGGTGCCCCCCCCCCCACTTTGAAAGACTCTCCGCCTCGGTTATACGTCGAGAAAAAGAGGCACTGATCGGTTGCTCGCTCGTCTGGCCTTCCGACCCCCCCCCCCCCCCCCCCCTCGTTTCTTGCTATTCAGATCGGGGTAACGAGACCTTTTATGCATAACAGTTACTCATAACACGATAAAAACTATTTTCGAAAAATCAACTCAAGGCAATTTCAATAGCCCTGTCTATCACCTTTAGAAATGTGCAAACATTACAATGGCATATTAGGTAATCCGAACCTGATTTCTATGGGCAGTACAATAGGCCTTTGAAATTACTCTTGAGTTTATTTTTCGAAAGTAGTTTTTATCGTGTTTCATTGTCTTGACCGTTGTAATAGAAAGTGATCTGAGCCTGGGTCAAGTATAAAAAATTGATTGGGGATACTGACATAATATTACAGGCCAACGGGCATATAAAGAAATTCGTCCCCGAATATGATGGTTTCCCAAATATCGAGTCTCCCCCCCCCCCCCCCCCACGCTTAACGCCTATGGGTGTCAATAGTGTCTTGGCGGCAGGCACCAGTCTCACTATGCGAATGAACAAGGGCACTGAATGGGGAAGTGAGTCATAATTATCATGATCTTTTTAATTGTTTTTCCTATACCTCTCACTTTCTGTATAGTTATATCTCTCCCTTTCTCTCTCCCTTTCCGCTTATCGAGGGGACACATGCCTCTGTGCCACTATACGCAGCGGGACAGTCTGGTGGAGAATTTATCAGAAAGCTAGTGTTTACAGAATTGTAAATCAATTTAAGCCTTAACATGCACAATAGCTGGTGTATAAGAAGAAGTTTACTACCCTATAGACAATCATCCGGACAAACTACCACTTCTTCTAACTAATATCATAGCCTTTTCATTACCCAAATAATAATGAATCGGGTAGTTGTCTGGGGATGTCCTGAATTCAGGGCCCGGTGCCTTAAACTGCATTCCATAGGCCACACGCTTTAAGATGCACAGATAATTCCAACATATACCACGGTAATTGCCCCCCCCCCCTCCCCCGCTCCCTCCCGCTGCCGCCCGCCCTCCTCTCGAAGTGACATGGACCAATCACCTATTCAGTGGCAAATATTATTTAGTAAAAGAAGGAGAGAGAGAGAGGGGGGGGGGGGGGAGGGGGGGGGGGGGGGGGGGGGGGGAGGGGGAGGGGGGGGGGGGGAAATAAAGGGGGTGCCGGTGGAGTGTACACTCATGACTTGTGTCCCCACCAGTGGTGACGCAGCGCCAGAAGTATAGTTTGCTATGTAGGGACCAATGAAAATTGTGCTAAATTATGCCATATTATGTTGGACCCATTGAAACGGGTCATCAGTGGATGTCTTTTTCCTCCAAAATTCTCTGACAAGCAACAAACAAACAAACAAACAAACAAACAAACAAACAAAAAGTTCATGAGTTTTTCCTCTAGAATTATGCTAAAATTATGCCAGACTGTGTCAACATAATGCTAGAAAGCAGAAAGCATGATCAGGCCAACCCTGGCAACTATGTCACCTACCCCATGACTCAAGTGCCCCCTCAGTTGTAAATTTACCCTTTTCCCCTATTGGTTCTCCTCTCTCTCCCCCCCCCCCCCTCTCTCTCTCTCGCTCTCTCCTTCTCTCTCTCTCCCTCTCACTCTCTCTCTATCCCCCCCTCTCTCTCTCTCTCTAATTCTCAAAAGTTCTGTACTCTCCCCCAGTCATTTCTTGTGCATGTTTGCGTTCAAAATGATGCTTCCTATAATGCTTTTACAATCCTTATTATAAAATAGATATTAATATAGCGTAAATAATAATTACTGAAGTCTTTATCGTAGTTCGTGGGGGCATCATTGCACTTCCTGTAAGAACTTCTTAACCTTTTGTAATGAACAATTGTACTTTACACAAATAAATTGTTTGCCAAAACTCTTTTCATGAAGCTATTGTATTTTTTAAAAACCATTAAATGCCAGCTATAGGCCCTATGTTGTAAATCATGAATGTTTGGTCATATTCATAAAACAAGTACTTGTCCCTAGATTGGTTATAATCAAAACAATGGTCATGATAATAATTTTCACATGACCCCTCGGCCTCATGAAAGCGATGAGGCCGAGGGGTCTTCTTAAATAGTAAACAACCCCAAATTACTCTGAGTTACAAAATAATCAAAATAATTAAACAAAACTAAACAAAAATCTGAAAAGATTGAACTGTTTTTAAATAATGAATTGAGTTATCGCAGTACAGTAACAGTAGACCACATGACTTTAGCTCGAAAGCTGTTAATGTCATATTACAAAGATTAAACAAATACATCAATGTTGTCTATGTTGACATGATACAAAAGAATGTAGTGAAATAAGTTACAAAATATTGGGTCCGCTCCGGGTACGCCCCGAGGCGCGAGGCTGCGTTCCGATGCTGATGGCATATGACTGCATGCATGAGTTCAGTGATCTAGCGAGCTAGCTAGCTATAGCTTAGTGGAGTAAAGAGTGTTGACATGGTTTCGTTGACAACAAACCACCGCACGGAAAAAAAAAATATTGGTAAGAATGATCTCAAAATAATTTGCCTTTGTACCTTCTCTGTTATTTTTTGGATTATCAGTTTAAGATATGTTGAGAAAAAAAACTTAAATGTGGTTTTATAGCTATCTTTGTGTGGAAACTATGGTTATTTTGTGGTATGCTATGCGTGTGATTCGAATTTGTTTTCTGCGTAAATAATTTAGTACAGTCCCACCTATCCAAATGTGTGTAGACTTCCTATGATATTTTCAAATTGATTCGGTAATCGACGGAGCTCGGAGCGCGAGCGGAGCTCCTTTTGTAAGACTTTGTAAAAGTTTGGTAAAAATATAACAGAAATGATACAAGTTAAAATCACAACTTCTACTTGCTCTTGAAGACAATTGATAAACTTCATGGGGTTGGTCCATAAAGATATTTAGAGGGGGAAAAAATAAAGGCAAATTAGATCTAGATTTATAGAAATAGATGTTTTGACTGTTAATATATTATGACTTTATGTTATGAACAATTGCGATCCTTTCTCACAGAGCAGCTGTGTTAAATAACTCGGGGGGGGGGGGGTTAAAGTACAAGTGATATATAAAGTAGATGCCTACATATACATACAGCTCTGATATACATGTACATGATGTGCTGCCCTTTTATTCTGTTTTATTATTTGATGGCAATTTTCAGCCAAAAATCATTTGCAGAGAGTGTTAATAACAACTATTTTCTTCTTTCTATATTATCAGGTAAAAAAGAGATAACTGGGAAATGACAGCGGTGGCAATTGCACCAGATGTGGGAGATTTTCCCAAGGCTCCTGACCCCACCCCACTGCCCTTGGACACTGGAGCCAGCAGTCCAGCACTGAAGAAAGAAAAGGGTACCGTCTCAAAACAGGAAAATGGTAAGCCCTATAAAACTTCCAAAACAGAAAAAACAATGAGGGAGTTTATCATGTCTTGTTTAATGATTTAAAGATACGAGTTGGAAGATTGATCGATATGCTTATAATAGATAATTTTTAGGCAAGATGTTTTGAAAAATGATGTTGAAAAATAAACTCAGCAGAGATATGTTTCCTTCTTGTTTGAAAAAAATCTTTAGCTCATTTGGAATTAAATGTTTAGCTCACAGAATCCATCACAATTTAGGAGATTCCTCTGCCTCCAGCTATCACCATAGGTGCTCTTAGTGGATTTGTGATTTATGAATGTCCTTCTTTCCAATCCGTTAGTACAGAGGTTATTGTGTAAATTATGAGCATAATTAACACCGAAGTATCTTGAAACTGACACTGAAATAATAATACAAGAGGTACATTTTTAAAGGTGATATTTATGCTTGTTACAAGAATCATAAAATGACAAGTATTAGTAATACTACACTTGGTACTTTAAAAATGGTCCAAAAGTACTCCTCATGGTCATGAAATTTAAACTAAAGGTGGTGGTAGAGGGTCAAATTAAGGGGGGAGGGGTGACCTTAATATTTGAATTTGAATTTGAATTTATTGATACATCTGTCATTATAAAAGAAATTATTCTTCCATTGGTTAACAATAAACATAAGGCATTTTCACAATAAGATAGTACTTTAATAACAATGAGGTGTACAAGTATACATAACAATGTGAAACAAATATTAGAGATAAAATATTAACAAGGCTTAAAAGAGATTACAAACCAAAGTTTGTAATGAAAAGCAACACAAGAAAAGGAAATTCTTTCATAGTGATGCCCTCCAATAATGAGAGAAGAAAAAAAAATGTTTGTATTTCTAAGATTAATTCAGATTCCCCTTCCCCCTCACACCCCCGCACTGTATCGCCTCACTTGGGAGAAGGGCTGACATGAATTTAGTTGCATCAGCTCGGGTAGCTATTGAAGGGTGTAGATTATTCCAAGTTTAATGGTGCAAGGGGAAAAATAAATATTCATACACCTCTGTCTTTGTTGCAGGTACTTCAAATTGAATTGAGTTTCTATTACATTGGGTTTGGGTGTTTTAATAATCTACATGTATATTGAACTATCCATTGAGCATTTGTGTGAGGACCTTGGAAAAAGGGCAGCCTTGAATGAGTTAATAATACTGAAATTTATTTCATATTTACAGGAGGTAGTCCTCTTCCTGAGCTGCGGTCAAGTGAGAACTACCTTGATAGGACCAAACCATTGCCAACATCCCTGCAGAGTGACTTCATTCCAGAAGACATCTTGAGCGCTCTAACACAACTCCCGAAACCAGTCAGCAAAGACAAGCTGAAAGCTCCTGGGAAGGCCAAGACTGCTTTTCCTACAGACAAGAAGGTAGGAATTAGCAGATTATTATTATTTTTTACTGACAGTTTTCTTATTGAAATAAACCAAAGTATAAATTTGACCTAAAAATTTAAAAGCTTATTGTCAGCTGAAAGCCAGAAGAGCAGGGCATTAACCCTCAATTTTTAAAATACTATATTTTTTTTTTTTAGCTGGCTTTGGTCAACCAATAGAACAAACAGGGGCCTGCCACAGTCGACTTTTGGCACATGTACAGCGTTCATGTATAGTATACTCCAAACAATATGGCATTCCACGCTTTCGATCCAAATAAAGAGTTAATACCCTTCTGACCCCAGCAGACCATGGCACAGCAATTATTTTAACTTCTGATCATCTCATCCTGTCCATAACCCTTTCAATGCAATAGATGATGGCATGGTTGAGGATTGAATTATTATTTGATGGTGCCCTTTTATTATATCACTATATTCCATGTTCACAGACGAAAGCTTAGACAAGTTTGAAAATTCAAGCTGCCACATCCATTTTTTTATTGACTTCTAGCAATCGGGAATAAGATCAATTCATTTCCTTGACATCTGGCGAAAAAGATGTAAAGGTATTAGTTCAAATGCAAAGTTCAGTGCCTAATAAGAGGTTTTTCATCCCATTTCTTTCTATAATTCTATGCTTTTCAACAAGTTACTGTAAAATGAATTAGCAACTCAATGAGGAAATTTTACAATTCTGAAACATTCATGCAGTCTTTGTCGTTTCTTCCTCACCAGACCATTAAGAGTGGACCACCAGCCAATGTCTGGAACTTTCCCAGCAGGAGGAGGAAATTCCAGCATTTGACGGATCAGCCCGTTTCTGTTACTGGAGCAGGACGGTGAGTGTCTATGGATGATTTCCTGGTATTGGTACAATGCTCAGCATTTACATCAACTAAATACAAGGCTGGACTTCCCCTTTAAACATTCTTTTGGAGCAATGTGTATGTAGTGGAAGAGAGACATAGAGAGAAAGAGAGAGAGCGAGAGAAAGGAGGAGGAAAGAGAGAGAGAGAGAGAGAGAGAGAGAGAGAGAGAGAGAGAGAGAGAGAAAGGAGGAGGAAAGAGAGAGAGAAGGTGGAAAAAGACTTGTCTTTACTGTTATTCTAATAAGCAACTGTGGAATCATGTAAATGCCAAAATAAAATACAAAACCAAGCATGAAAATGACAACAAACTGAAAACGAGTGCACTTGAAATTTATAACACATATTTCTATGGGGCGTTTTAAACCATTTTGGGGGGGGGGGTAAAAAAAACCAGGCGATTTAAACGCATTTAATGATGCAGTGTTTTAAGCGCGCCAACCCTGGGTAAAAGAATTACACAGCTCTTGTTTTCTTGCTGGTGTGTGAGTTTGTATGACATGAATAAGTATTTTGTATCTTACAAGATTTTAGAAAGTGGGGTTATACGCTTTGCTATCATATGAAAAGAAAGTTATTGATATCTCTTGCTCATGGAAGGCTTCAGGTCAAGATCCAAAGAATGTCAATAATAATGGGATGTATATGAATTTTTGATATTTTGTCCTGTATTTGCAAGAAAAGATTCTTCCCAATCTCTTATGTGTATAAAACCATTGAGTTATGGAAAAATTATACTCATATTTATTCTTATTACATTAAAGGAGATTGAAACCAGCTTGTCTCCTTCTTAGCTCAAGATATATCATGGGAAAATTTTTTGACACAACATATGTTGAGTTCACAAAAAGACAAGCAGCATCTTTAGAGACAATGGAGAAAATATGAAATTTTGTGTACAAATTATATTGAGAGTTGTACTACTAAACCTGCCACTTTGGAGCAATATCGCCAACTTGAGGATCGTCATAGAAAGTAAATTGAGACTTTTCAAACTTTCATAACTTTTTCATTTCGTAACTGATTTTGATGGAACTTTTTAAAAATTGCTTCTCTCTATCCTCTCTTCTAAAATGGATATTTCCCGAGGGTTTCATTCTCCTTTAAGACATTGACTATATTATGAATCACTTACTGGAAATAGAGCTACTCACAAGCTCCATTACATGAATATGCTTTTGCACAAGATACATGGACATGGATAGGTTTGATAAAATCTACAAAAGGATTCTTGGATTTTTATCCCCATATGCTTGTCCAGTTAGAGACTGGTCCATCTTTATTCTCAAATAATTACTGTTGGATCTATCATTTGCAAGAAGCAATATATTATCAGCAAAAATACCCCCAAATACTAACTTGTTAAAGGAAACCAAAACCCAAGGAGAGAATCAATGTTATTGGAAAGTGAAAATTCAGAGAAGCACTTTACAAAAAGTTTCATTAAAATTGGTTAAAACATGAGAGAGTTATGGAAGTTTGAAAAGTCTCGTTTTACTTTCTATGGGGATCCTCAAATTGGCAAAATTTCTTCAAAATGGCTGATTTTGTGAACAACTCTCCATTTGTTTTGTACACAGATTTTCAGATTTTCCCCATTATCTTTCAAGGTGCAGTTAATCTCCTTCTGAGCTCAACATATATAATGGGAAAATGTATTTTACGCCACATATGTCGATTTCAGGAGGAGACAAGGAGCACCCTGAGAGATAATGGGGAAAATCTGAAAATCTGTGTACAAAATTTTGCCAATTTGAGGATCCCCATAGAAAGTAAAACGAGACTTTTCAAACTTCCATAAATCTCTCATTTTTTAACCAATTTCAATGAAACTTTTTGTAAAGTGCTTCTCTGAATTCTCACTTTCCAATAACATTGATTATCTCCTTGGGTTTTGGTTTCCTTTAATAATGAACACTGTCATGTGCTCTTAGATTGACTATCCCCTTACAATCTTGATATTATCAATATCTAATTTATAAAATGTTATTTTTATAAAACTTAACAGAGTTTTAATTTGCTTCTAACTGGATGTTCTCATTTGTTTCCCCCTACTTCAGAGACATATCTTTCCTCTACGATGTTGCAATGAATGGTTCCAATGATCCACGGCCATTACCAAGTGACCCAAGTGCAAAACGCGGTATCGAAAAGCAGTTACAGAGTCAAAGTAATAAGGTACATATATTTAGGAATTTAAGTTTCTTCTTCAAGAGGCTTTTGTATCAAAGATGAGTTCAGAAGATGTGTATTGATGATTGCACTCTTTTATTAGAAGGACTTTCAAAATTTAAGGAAATATATGATCACTTCTTGTGAATATTCATATTCGTTTAGGTCAGAAGAGTTTAGAAGATGTGTATAGATAATGCCACTCTTTTCAAAATTTAAGGAAACATCTCACATCTTGTGAATATTCATATTCACAATAGGTCAGAACCTTTTGTATACGGCTTGTTCAGTTGAGGTGGCCATTTTTCAGTTGATTTGTTTTTTAGAGGGAGATCATGAATCTGCGAGTTGCAACAGAAAAAAAAATGTTATAACCTTCATGGTTTCCTTATGCAAAAAATGGGATGACATTAAAGATCTGTTTTATGTATTTTGATTCATATTTTCATCATGCCATCATGTTCCTAAAAATCGACTTATTCTTTTCTTCTCCTAGGCAATGACTGTTCCGAACACACTAGTTCCTTCAGAGTACCATGTAGTTAAAGCAAAGGGTGTTCAACATTTAGAATTCCAAGAAGAGTAAGTTATTGAAAGAAGATTTATTATATTTGATGGTATAATAAAGGAATAAAGTAAATTATTACCTATACAGGGCATTTTAGCTGCAAAATAAAAAGCCGTATTTTGCGCGCTACTCCGAATCCGTAACCGCAGCGGGCAATATTTGCCATATTGCCCTCTTCCGGGTTTTCCCCATAGCCAATGTACTAAAAAAGAGGGCAACATTTTGCCATATTCCGCCCTTTCATTGTTACCGTGCATATCCATTGTTTAAGCCTTTGTACGTGTTAAAGTGTACAAAGGCTTAAACAAAGGATACGCGTGGTAACAATTTACGTCACAATTGCTTTCCCAAAATTACATACCTGTATGAATAACCTGAAATTAGAGGGACTGACAGGCAGACAGACGTGTTTGTAATTGCTACAAAATAGGCATATACATGATATAGGTAATAATAATACTATTGACTGGCTCTACTTTCGGGGAATATCGAAAATGTTGCCCTTAAAAGGACCATATTGCCCTCGTCTTCGACTCGGGGCAAAATGATTCTGTTGCGGGCAACATATTCGATATCCCCCTCAAGGCCAGTCAATATTATATGAATATTGCTCCTATTCTAATACTTCATTTCTGTAACATAGTGGAATAAGAGTTCTAATAGAAGAATCAAGCTATCATCTGGCTTCCTGTCTTAAAATCATTTTGCTTTAACAAAATCAAATGAAGAAATACATAGATGACTGTATGTTCCATACCGTTAGTTGATTTGACCTAATACAATCAGATTTGCGATTGCCATGTGAGCAAGGTATTGCTGAGCATGGCTGCTGTATTTAGAATTTAGAATTTGTATTCAGATATTACAATAAGAATTTCTTTTTCTTTCAATTCTTGTAATTTCCTATCTTTTTATCTTACAAGTTCTAAACAAATGGAAATTCTAATAAGAACATTTTGCATCACTTGCACTTTATTGCAAGACTTTTGACAATAGTCACTTTTAATGAGTGTAGTGCGACCATTTATGCTAAAATTTTCTACATCCATTCCTTTTCTTTCAACAGGAAATTTAGCACACAACTGAAGAATGAGGATGAGGCACCAGTCGCCTTTCCATCACTGTGAGTACCCAATATAAAAAAAAGAAGAAAGAAACTGTCCCTATGAACTACACCAAAGTTACCAATTTCACAATTCACTATATAGCCCTTGGGAGTTCTTATTTTAGTCAAATTTTATAAATTTCAGTGCAGTTTTATGGCATTTGATTTTCTTTTAGGATGTTTTTTTTTTTTTGGTTTTTTTTTGGCGAAATTAGAATTGGATCTATGTTTTGCTTTAATTTTCCTTCCAGGGCATATTACTTACATTTTTATTGAGTGCAGTGTTGATTTTATGACATACCTGTATATCTTTCTTCATGAATTTGGAGTATACATGTATGTACTGTAATATGGAGCATATGGCATATGGGATATACAGCATATGGAGAGGGTGGCAGATGGAATGTTTCCCTTTTTCTCTTCAAAAGAAGTAAATTATATATCTCTCCTTCGCTCTTACAATGCATAGCAGTAAACCCACTATATGTACTTATGGAGCATATAACAGTCAAATCTTAATATAAAGACACTTCAGGGGAGACAAATAAGTGGTCTTTATATTCAGGGGGGCATTATGTGTTTGAATGAGAACACTTTACAAGGGAAACAAAAAAAATACAGTCTTTATGGACAGATTATTGTCCCCGCCGAACGAAGTTCGCGAGGGGACTATGAAACGGGCTCCGTACGTATGTGCGTGTGTGTGTGTGTGTGTGCGTGCGTGTGTGTGTGTGTCCGTCCGTCCGTCCGTCTGTCCGTGTGTGCTCAAATGTTAGAAAATGCTACTTCTCCGTCATTTCTTGGCCGATTTTGATTCCGATTGTTTTATCTGATAGGGCTGGGTGGGGGCTTCCAAACTTCTACACAGAATTTTGAAATTCATTAATTATGCAAATTTATGCAAATTTATTCAAAATCGATGAAAAATGCTACTTCTCCTCTATTTCACATCGGATTTTGATTCCGATTGTTTTATCTGATAGGGCTGGGTGGGGGCTTCCAAACTTCTACACAGAATTTTGAAATTCATTAATTATGCAAATTTATGCAAATTTATTCAAAATTGACGAAAAATGCTACTTCTCCTCTATTTCACATCGGATTTTGATTCCGATTGTTTTATCTGATAGGGCTGGGTGGGGGCTTCCAAACTTCTACACAGAATTTTGAAATTCATTATTCATGCAAATTTTTGCAAATTTATTCAAAATGGCTGAAGGTTCATAATGTTTTCATGTTTTATATTTCAGTTGTATACGTGCATTGTTGGTATTCTCTTCTTTTGCATGCAGTAACATTATTATTTTATTCACTAAAGTTTTTCACTGAAGTTTTAAGGTTCAGGCTAGTTAATTTCCACAGATCTGCACTTCCGGCGGGGACATTTATTACGCATTGCGTAATTTACTCATTCACTTGTTTATCTTTACAGGTAATCGCTTAGGCAGGCTTCACTGTATTTTCCCTTTTTTATTTAACAGAAGTGAATTATATGTCCTCTTTACCTCTCTCTGTTTCTCCTCTCTTTCTCTTGATACATTGCAGTAAACCCACAAGTCGATATGAAGTCTTGCAGCTCAAGGAATCCCTCCAGGCCATGCTGGATAAAGCTGGAATCAATGATGAGGGGGCAGAGGTCAAAGGTCCCACGCAGGTCAGTACCACAGACGATATTATGGAGCTAAATGTTTTACCAATATTTGAAATTGTCTGCAGAGAGCCAGGAGGGCATAAAGTCCTATCATTTTTTGCAGAGTGACCACCCCCCCCCCCCCCCTTTAGCATGGGCTTAGTGCCCTTGAAGCTTGCAGCAGATCATAGATGCCTTTTTTTTTTTTAAAGTTATTTTGTATGATTTATGATGATTTGAATCCTTGAAATTATTTGCTATAAACAAACTGTAATTGTATGGTTCTGTGTAATACGTTATTTGATCTGTACTTGTGCCATATAGGCTTAATGATATACATGCAATTTATGCTGAAGATGGAAATAAATAAAATCAAATCTAATCTAATTTATCAAGTAATCCTCATCTATCCTTATTTAACATTTTCTCTCGGCAGATGCATAACCTCCTGGAATTGGTGAAAAAGGAGCAGAACATTTACAACATCATTTTCCATGAGCTCATCAGACAGGTAATTCTGCACATCTCTCATACTCTCCATGCTTTACATTTGAGGATTTGTGAGTTTGTATTAAAAAGAAAGAGAAATAAATGTTTGTAAAATTGTAATGTTGCTTGTGGGATGGAGGCTCAAAAAGGAGGATATGGTTATATAGATACATGTAGGTTAACCATGTGAGTTCAGAGGGAGTGTCAAATATTTGCTGTGGATAATTGCTTAATTTGTAATTTTATACATGTGTTGTCCATCACAACATACCTGTACGTAGGATGTGGGTTAGTACTTGACATGACTTTAGTCTTTAATTAGTATTGCACATGAGGCTGTTAAGTGTCTTTGAGACACAAACAACTCGAAATTCCTACTATTTTCTAAAGAGATCATTTCTTCAAGAAGTATCTTGCTCACAGATAACTTCTAATAACCTAATTGCACAACTGTGTGGACCTTTTTTGTTTCATTGTCCATTTTATAGACTGCAAATAAATTCTGTTACTTTTAAAGTCGCACCCTACTATACTTGATATTCTATTTTGTATCATGATTACATCATTTAAAATTATATACTGTACATGATGTTGCTATGCTTTCTCTCTTGCAGGTGAGCGTGGAGTGTATTGAGAGAGGAGACCTCTTGTCTTCAGTTAGAGAGCTCTACAACAAACTCTTGGACAAGGTGCCTAGGCAAATCAAAAGGTAACAAGTTCTTCACGTTCATTGCATTTGAAAGCATGCTCCTGCAGTAGATACTATTTCAACCCTTGAGGCCCGTTGAGACATGACTGGCTTACTTGCCACAAGCTCCCTGCATTTTGAGTTTGGTGCATTTCATATGCCAAATATCCAGAGATAGGGGTCGATAGTGAGCCATGATCGCCAATGTCTAGAATAGACTAGGCACTTAGCAAGCAAGCAAGTCTTCATATGTTTGATGCAAATTTGATATGTTGTATGTACATGTATTTTGTTAATATATAGTAAATAAATGTCATTTTGAACTAAAATTTGAACTTTTCAACTATCTTTCCATAGCTTACATCAGGAAGTGATGGCCCAGCGAGCGCTTGACCGAAGGCTGACTGAAGAACTCTTCAGATTCAAATCCACAATATCTGATCTCACCAAGGCATGTCTCGTAAGATTTATAAACAGGGTTTAAATTTTGATCACTAGAGAACAGGGTTAATTAATCACTGGATAGAATTCATAGCTTTGAATTAATTTACAATACTAGTCATGTATCTGACTCATTTTTCTTCTAAAAGAATCTAGTCTCTAGGGAGGCAAGTTGGCTCAGTCGGTAAAGCGTTTGCCTGTAGAACCAAAGATCATGGGTTGGAATCCACCCTGGGTGGATGACTGAAGCCTGCGTAGTGTCACTGTGTTAACATGCCCCTTTCCTGGTTCACAGACACAGGCTGCATTACAGTGGAAAACACTCCGTCTCTTTAGGACGTCAAAATCAAATGGAGGCCTCATGTAGAGGAGAGTCACCACCTCTGCATGTTAAGAACCCTCTGCACTATTTGTGGAAAAGTAGGGGGAAAACCCTGGTGTAGTGGTACATCTGCACATCCCAGTCAGTTATATCAGGAAGAGAAGGGAATGAATATTTTTCCTGTGCCTTTAATTTGAATTGCTCAATAACTTTTGTCTGTATTGTTTAGGTAAAGTTTTCCTGGAAAATTTCCATAATATTACCATACTCTTCATCTCCCCCAAGAAAAAAAAAGAAGAAATGAGTGGCAAGGTTTATAGTTCCATTAGAATATATCACCATGGTGATACAGTTACTGTATTTTTGAAAAGAAGTTATTAATACTGATATTTTGAATATAGGATAGCAGCATGGAACTCAAAAATCTGAGAGCAAAACATTTCTTCTTTTTTTTTGGGGGGGGGGGGGGTGGAGGGGGTGGTGTTGGTTCATTTCTAACTAATATATTTACACTCTTTACAACATTTAACCAGTGAACTATCTGACGTGAGGGAACATGACAAGGTGGTGACTGGACAAGCCCAGCAAGCTCAAGAACAGGTAGGACTATTGAGATGATTTGTAAAACTAGGGCCCTGTAAATGACCATCACAATGTTTTAACAAAACACAAATAACAGCTAATTATATGAGATGATATCAATAGCTCATGTATTGTAATTTGGTATTGACAACAAATTTTTTTTCCTCAAACATGTCCCAGTAGCTAATTAGAGCGCTTTCAATTTGGATTTCAAATAAAGAAAATTATTGGTTGAATGGAACATGGTATTTGGAAGCGGCCTTATTTGTGCTAGTAGATCAGCTTATTTGTAATATGAGAGGTGAAAATGATGTGAAACTTGAGCAATGGTTACAGCAATGTAAATTATACCCCGTGAAGTTGCCTTTGAGTTCCAACCAGCATAATAGTTGAACGGTACCTGATTAAGAATAACATCAATATAAAGCATTTGTTTCAAATCCAGTGCTGTATACCTTTGAAATCGTCTTTTTCTATTCTTGTTTAACATTTTCAATAATGATGTATCATGCATAAATATGATGGATACATCCATTAATTGATTTGTACATATGTAAATATCGTTATTAGCATGTAAAAGTCAAGATCAAATTACCATCACTGATGTGAATTTCCCTTTCCAGCTTGCTCAAGCTCTTGCCGAGTCAGAGAAAAGTGCCAGGTAAGATAAATGTTTGCACCAAATGAATTCTCCTTCCAGTCCTCTTCTTCTCCTCCCCTTCAATCATCCATTTACTCGCTCTCCCTCTCCCCCAAAGTTTTTCATTGTACACAATTTAGTGATTGAAAAAGAATCATCTCTGGGTTTAATAGCAGATTAAGAATTGTAGGTTAGTTTGATCACTTGCAGATGAAATACAGTCTAATATCACATAAATATACATGTAAGTGTCATTCTCGAAACTTTGTTCATTAGTAAAACAGAGTCAGAAATATGAAAGACCTGAAGAAGACTGTACAATTTATTGAAGGCACCCTTGGTTGTCTTTTCATGATATATTTCATATTTTTATGAAAGTGGTGAATAAATCAAATTCAAATTCAATACAATTCTATAAAATATACAACACTGATAATTGACTATATATTGACTATATTACTGTGTAATCTGTGAAAGCATAAGTCGATAGTAGATGTTGTCTTTGTGTTTACGTTTCAGTTTACTGGGAGAGTACCATGAGCTTTATGAGCTGCAGAGACGAAGGCTCGAGAAGCAGGTCTTTCATCTAACGTCAGAGAGAGATCTGTGGAGTAATGCTGCATACTCCCTGGCATTGAAGGTACAGTTAACCTTGCATAACACGAAGTCGCATAAGTCAAACTTTCCCTAAGTCGAATCAGTTCTTTTGCCCAAACTATGCAAAACATGTGTTATTTACATTTCCTAAGTTGAATTTGCATAAGTCGAACAATTTTTTTGTGGTCCCAACAGATTCGACTTGGGCAAAGTTAACTCTACATATTTATTTTAGTTATTGTAGTTAGGTAGCTTAGTGAAACGTCGTGGCACGTAAAACCGCGGGAAAGACCCATACGACAAAATTATTTAAAATCGAAATTTTATTTTGTAGAGGTAGAACCAAAATGATAGGATGTAGAATTAGTATTTACCTCTTTGAACACTTTTAAGCAAAATAATATGAAAACTTTTATTCAGATTTGTCTGATTCTAATTTTGAAAGTACAGACAAAACTAGCAATTTTCCTCTTTGCGTCTTTTCTGTGTCTTTATGCGCCATTGTGTTTCGCTATGCTACCTTATTTTACTCCAAGATGGGGTTTAATTGTCTTATCATTCCCTCCATTTGAAGATGTGTACATATATGTAGGGATCTATAACAACTTCAAATCATTTCTATAAGCTTGTCTGTATTGAAAGTATGATCACAGGTTGGTGATTGTTATTTCCTAAGTATCGCTTTATTCAGATTAGAAAAACAAGAAATTGGCTGATGCTGTATCTGTGAACATGCTCATTGTGACTGTACGCAAGTGTGCTGCTGTTGCCGTATCTGTATTACTCTACAAGCTTTAAGCTTTTGATTGATTACTTTCCAAAAGCAATATACAGTCCAAATTAATTTTTTCTTTCTTTTTTTGGACAAGACACATTGATATCAATGCAATGGATATATCAATACTTTATTCAGCAATTATTTGCATCTCAACTGTAGAAGGGTTTCCTGCATAATATTAAAATAGTGATGTATTGATTTTATGTTGCTTTGAATTAGTTGTTATATCTCACTTAAGTTACAGTACGTCTATATAGCAATCCATAGACATATCACCTTATTCTACTGATCACTACTTTCAAACTATATTAAAAACAGCTAGATTTTATTGTAATAAGCCCCACATCACTGGCATTATTTCTAGGTTACCGAGGCAAACTCCCTGACCACTGCACGACGCCTGCACATTTGTGAGAAGGCCTGGTCTAAACTGACCCATCATTTCACCATCGTACTGAGTGACCGTGACACTGTCCAGCTCTCTCAACTTCAGGTAAGATTCTTATAGATAGACCTGGGGGCATTTCATCAAGTGTGTTGTCAGCGATTTTTACCGACGAATTTGCTCTCAGCCAATCAGATGCAAGGATTTCAGTAGCTTATAACAGTGCCCTGTTTTAAAGGCCCATTCACACATGAGACAGTAAACAGTTATAAAATAAAATGAGATATAAAGCATTGTCCACTTCACTTTTCTGCATCTTATAACACACAGGTCAGTACACATAGAATGAAATGATGGAATGGTATTTTAAGCTACAATTATTACACATAATATTATGCTGTACTACACTTGTAACATAAATATGCGAAAAATCAAGCCCTCTCAATAGCTGATAAATATTTTCAGAAATAAAACAAGGAAAGGCAGTGGGGTGGTTCTCTAAGAACATCATCGGCTTCAAATCATGGAATATTCTCTAAATTGTGATTTTGCTCACGTGTGCGTAAATGGGTAATAAAATTTGTGATAATTAATTGTTTCAGCACAACTTGGAGTTGGTTCTTACTTCAATTTGATATTGCATCGTTATTAATTACATGCGTTTGACTCTAGGTCCTGGTAGAGCACCATCGCTTGTTGATGATAGACTTCAGCAAGGAACTCAAGAAGGAAGATGCTGTCTCCAAGGAGAGGCTTGCATTGATACGATCTGGCATCAAGAAATGGATGGATCTCTTCTACGGTACAATTGTGTAAGTAGTTCTCTTCATTCAATTTCATTTATTTAACTCTCCTTAAAAACCATGTTCATAATTGTGTTCACAAATTAGAAAGAAATGGTGAATTATGAACATACAGTGGCTTGTTGGAAATGGCTATAAAATTTTTGCATAAACTAAAATTTCTTTAAAGTAAATGTCTGTTTATAGATATGCTTGGGTTTATTATGTCATCCACAAGAATAATTTCTGATTTATTTGAATATGTATCTTTTTTTCCCCCTCCAAGTTGGCAACATTTATATGGTTTGTTCACTTTTCCATGTTGCTGATTAAAAAGTGTGTGTAAAGATCATAGTTTTTTAATAAAATTGAACAAAAGGAGTATAGAGATCAGTTTTTATTTGGTTATTGTCTAAATTCAGTAAGAAAAGCAGAAACTGTGTTTCAACCATTACTAATATGGTAGTACTAGGAAGTGACAGGTTTTTTTCTTCAAAATTCAGACATCATTTTTTAGAAAAGAACATCTCTTTTTTTTTTTTATATTTAGCATTGGTGCCTCTCATTATTTATGATATTCTTAAATAGCATTCATGTACAGTAGTCTTTAAATAGTTCATTTTATTATTAAACTGCAATTTATGTAGATTATGTTTTTAACTTCAAAGTTTTGAATTTACTACAAATATAATCAGCTTTTCTGTATCCCATCTTTGATATTTATTATCATATATGATTACTCAGGTTCAGCTAATCTGTATTCCTACCATTGTTTCCTTGGCATACCTAAAGGTATACTGTGGATATGTCTAATAAAAAGACCAGGTTTTGTCTTAGGTAGGTTAGGTATTCTTGGTCTTTGATAAGAAATGGGAACTTGGTCTTCAGTAAGAAATTGATTTTCACTGGTGTTGGGAACCACATTTCTAGAAGGTTTCTAAGGTTGATGAATTGAATTTGTAACTGATAAGTTTTGTCTTTTGAGTAGGTTTAAGGGGACCTTGGTCTTTTATATTTCAAAGGAAACTTTTTTTTTTTTTAACTGGTGTTGGGAACCACACTTTCTACAATTTTTTTTTAGGGATGATGGATTAAATTTTAAACTGATATATCTTATTTTGGGTAGGTTAAAGGGGATCTTTAATCACCTTTCATTGCAAGGATTCTAGAGGTGATGGGTTCAGTTTTCAACTGAGTAAACTTACAGTAAATTTTCTTTTAAGTTGTAAATCCTTTGACTGTAGTATGGCAAGTCCAAGGTAGTTTGTGCCAGGGTCATTCCATGTCAGATCACCTATTGATGGCCAAATTTAGATAGCTTTTGAAATTATCTTTCTAAATAATATCAATATCAACAAAATTGACACGGTAGTTGCAGATATATGGTCATTTCAAAATTGAAAGAAGTGTCCATTTTTGGCTGTTATGACTGTGGAATGTGTGCCATGACACAAAAACATTTGGCTAATGAGGATAAAACTAAAAAATTCAGCTTTGGAAAGGTTGACTACCCCTTCTAACAAATTTGGGTGGTATAAACATGAACTAAATTCAAAAAAATGTGGGTGATTTGACAAGGAATGATCCGCCATACTTCACAGACTGTATCCAAGATTTTAGTTTACCGGATGATTATGAGTTGAAAGCCCTACCATGTATTTTATTAGTTGTGGAATATTTTACAAATCATAAATGGCTAATGGTGTAGCAGGAATTTGTTTAAGATGCTTCTAATGAAAAATTGATTTGAAAATACTCAACCTTCTCTTTTTTCTGCCTATGGGTGGTACAGTAACCAGTGAACATTGTACATTGTTCACTTTTCAAGTTTCCTATTTTTTCAACAGTCAGTGTTCGGATTTTGCCTTGGGCAGAAAAGGGGACTTTTCTGTCAATGTTTTTCCTTTTTTTTTTTTTTCCTTTGGTAGTAATCAAAGCTGTGACACTGGGTCTTCTCTTGAAAAACAAGAAGAAATACTGTTTTTATTTATCTCTGATATTTGTGTTTCAAATGTCATCTTGTCGTGGTGGAAAGGGGATATCTTTCAAGGAGAAAACTAGAGTAGATGGAAATTGAAATCGATTTTCATGGTTACTGTTCTCATTTGGCAACTTTGGGGTAATAAATTGTGCTTGTCTTTGATTGTCATAAAGATGATATATTTTGTTTCATAAATAGAAAGTATATTACGTTAAAGAACATTTCAATTTTGCATGCTTCATTCACTAGTAATAAAAATGAGCACTGTTTTATTTTTTGTCATTATTCTTAATATCACTGAATTACTCATGATTCATACATCAAGTGAACACTAAAGTCTTCCTATCTGTATGTTTATAAAATCTGCATGATTGTATTTTGTTGAAGAAAAAAAAGTATTTTTTAAATTTGCATGCTTCATCAACTAACAAAGAAAGAGACACTATTCCATTAGGTATCATACTGAATATCAGAGTTTCTAAAGTGAAATTCGCATAATGTTTGTTATAAAAGATTCCTGAAATAATGTCATTTTTGCATGTTTCATTCACTACTGATTCTCATTATACAATCATCTCTAACTCTTGTCATGCCATTTGGACGGACGTAGCGGACAGCTTGAAGCGAGTATTGTGGAGTCGGACTTTATGTCTGGGCGCCAGTCCTCCAGGTGAATTCAAATCAGAACTTTTTTTCACTCTCAGCACCAACACAGTTTTTTCCCCTCCATGTCATGTTATGCTGTTGCACTTTTGTCATCTTGTGTAGCTAGAGCACCATGCATCTCTGTTTAGCACCGCCATGCACCGTTATTCAGCGCTGCATATGCACCTTCGTTGAGCACCATGTACATGTACCTTTCTTGAGTGTGCACTTGAGCACTTCTTGAGCACTTCTTTTCTTATTTTGCTTCATTTTGTGATTTCATCATAAAGATACATGCAGACGTAGAGATCCATTCGTTCTCCATTTGATATCTTTTTACTGTTTATAAAGACAAGCATTTTCAAGACATTCTTCTACATTTGCTTTTCTTTATCTCAGTGTAGTAGATAGTTATCTGGTAAGAAGACATTATGAAATGGTGAGAAGTCTGTAATGAATATCTATATAGTCATCTGTGAGTGTTTGTGTATTTGGGAGTTATATATTTTGTATATGTGGGGGGGGGTGTTATATCTTGATAACTACTTAACCCTTTCAGGACAGGAATTATTAAAGGGCTAAATTGATCACATTTTATGTTTCAAATTGGCAACAATAGTATTTTTCTTTTAGTGCTACATGGTTCGAATAAGGTGTAATGTCTTTGAAAACAATATACATGGTAATAAATTTTGTCGAAATGTTGAAAAATTGCCAACTTGATTTTTATGAAAAATAATGATTTTGAACCTCTCAGTATGTTGCCAATTTAAGGATTTTAAAGCTTATTCTCATTTTTAAAATTCCTGGCATCAGACACAATATGGTTCTACACCAAAAGTGGACATAGTGTGTGCAGAACTTTTTGCTCTTTCTACTCATGCATCTTGTAAATTTTTCAGATCTCTGAATGAAAACTTATTGAGCCAAACCACAAAATGTGGGCAATTGTCTTGAAAGGAATAACTTCACAATTTGTATTATATGGGATTATTCAAGCGAAACCTGCATCATTGATTCTCAAGGAAAACCACATGTTTTGCTGAATATGCACATGTAGAAAGGTATTTCATTTGATTGAATAAGTTTATTCTTACATGATTATGTGAGACATGATTCAGTTATTTGTTCATGTTTTTCGTTGGGTGAAGTGATTGTTCCTACATATGTACATGTGAGGATATCAGTCATTTAAATTCTAAACTTTACAGAGATTTGCCAGAGCTTGAAATATTGGGGAAAAAATTGATTGTACCAAGTTGCACTTCGAGCTAATTGACCTGTGTGTTTTTTTTTTTTTTTTTTTTTTTTTTTTTTTTTTTTTTTTTTTTTTTATTACAGCAAAGTTATTTCACATTTTACACTTCTGTACAAAGCATACATGCAGTTGCTGTTTTCTTTTTTTTTAGCTACATGCACATATTGACTCTTGGTTTGCCTTTGACTTATGACCCTCCCCTGTTTTCCATTGTCTAACATACTCTATACTCATTTAATTTTTCCTTGTACTACCATCTTTCCTATCTCTGAATATTATATGGCTATAGAAAATTAAATGTAACTATGTGAGTACATTCACAGTTAGTTATATTTGAGCTGTTTTAGGAGTATGTGTGATACATGTAGCTGCTATTCCTTCTATGCCACAAGATAGATTAACTGCAAATGTGACTGTTTATATGAAATTCTAGTTTTAGTCACAGTTTTAGAAATGCACCAGATTTTCAGAGTCTTGACTATGATACCTGAAATGATGCTATTTTCATTTATTTCATCTACAATTATGTTTTAGTATCAGATAATTCATGTTTTGTTTGCTGATTTATTATTTTTTAAAGTCATTGATTAACTTTGTGAAAAATTGTAAAATCAGCTCAAATGCCAGTGAATTGTGTGCAGTCCTCTAACTACATATATAATTAAGGATATGTGAAAGTATGGGAGAAAATGGAACCCGTTTACTATCGTAAAAAAGAGAAAATCGCGATCAATCGCTAGCGCAAGTCGCTCGACTTCTTCGCTGCGCTGCAGTCACAAAAACCAAGCACCAGCGCTTGGCGATTTCAGAGCGGGTTTCCAGCCCGTACGGTATTCTGTGATAGAGCGCGGGATGCCAACCATAAGAGTTCTTTAGGGTTCGGTGGTACTCTATCCCGACATCAATGTTCAATCGTAAATATCTTGATATATAAACGACCGATCAGCTTATAAAACTCAGGCGATTCCTGTCTGAGCTAAAGGTTTGCAATTATGATTACAGCATTAGCTGGAACAGTGATTTTTTTTTTCAATCCTGGGCAAAGTTAATCAATGCCTTTAAAATCATTTGTTGACACCACTACACCAAGAGATATTCTATAACATTGAATTCCTTTGTTTTTCTAATTTATCAAGGGTTCCTTGAAGTCATATTGTACTTTATCCCTCTACACTTCATTACTTATATGTACATGTACAACACTTGATTGGCAGACTGTTTAAACAATGTGTCAGTGCGTCATATTTGCAATTTTTTTTTTTTCCAGTGTACAGTTCTGGGCACACACACAAAAATAACAATGACCTACAGCAATTTCAAACATTGCTCAAGATATCATAGTTCAAAACCATACTGATACTTCATTTATCAAGGTGGATGACATAGTATGTATACAGTTCTCATATATTCCAGGATATTATACGTTTGTCATGTATTTATGTTCTCATAAAACTAGTGTTGAAACCGATAGCTTTTCAATTTATATGAAAACATCATGGAGGCTATAAAGTGCCAAATTTAAAGGGGTACTCTTCTCAACTGTCAATGATCGAATGAAAAAGTGTATACTTCTGTTTTTAGAGTCAATTTTGAACATTGCTGTGAAAATGATGAGTAATGTGACCTATAATGTGCGCTCAGGGTTATATGCAGTATCATCGATTGATTAGCAATGTGTTCCATATGTCACAAAGTTTCAAGAAAGCACCTTTTTTTAATGAGAGCTGTTCGTTTTATTAGTCTTTCTGCTTTTTAAGTCAGCTATTTCAGTAACTTGAAATCAAACTTATTTGAAATTGATTAACTAATTTCCCTGTTCTTGTTTGCGTTGAGCAGAGCCAGTGATAAAATTAACACCATCCTTCAAGCTCCCAGCAAAGAGATGATTCAAGCCCTCTATGAGGACATCCGGACATGGGAAGAGGTATAATATTATCACCAAATATTTTTGTGATATACATTATCTGGTGATAGCCAGAGGGTTTTAACTCGCACAAAGATAGCAGCAAGGACTTGATTTCCGAAGGTTCCCAATTTCGATGATGGTTCATACTTCTGAAACACAAATATGCAACACCAGGGTGTTCTTATTTCCAAAAATGAAACAGGACACCTTCATGATTCCCAAAGCTTGTTGCATTACACCAAAGGATTGTTATTTTGAAAATGAAGTAGAGTTCATTATTCTGAAAGTTTGTAATTCCGAAAATGACATAGGGTTTCATTTTCAGGTATGTACCTTATTTCTTTTTTAGAATCACAAACCATTCATTTTCAGAATAATGGTCCCTATTTCATTTTTAGAATTATGAATCTTCAGAATAATGAATCTTAGTAATTTTCTGAACTGGATTTGAAAATACAATACTTTCCAAGAGTTTTACTATATTTATCTGTATATCTTTCACTCTTCTTTCTGTCACCCCCCCCCCCCCCCCCCCATCTCTCGCTTTTTCCCCCTGTCTCTTTCTCTCTCTCTCTCCCTCTCCCTCTCTCTCTCTCTCTCTATCTCTCCATCCCCTGTCAACCTTTCTCTTCTCCTACTCTCTCTCCTATCACCCCCTCCCTCTCTCTCACTCTTACTATCTCTCATTATCAATAGAATTTGAACAAGGAAGTTGAGAAGTTTGGTGGTGACATTCTCCTGGGCCATGAGGAGAGCCTGTACGACATCAAGAAACAGACTGACCAGTGGACAGAGACGGCCATCCAGATCTTCAGCCGGCACATGCCCACGGATGGGTCCGAGTATCCTGACCATGAGAAACTTGTGGAAATGAACATGGTGAGTACAGGCCCATGTTTCACAAAACTCATTTAAGATAAAAACCTGCCATAATTCTGTAACAAATCCGCTCACGACCAATCAGATTTCAGTAGCTTAATATCAATGATCGAACTTGTTACTGATGACAAGTTTCTTGAAACAGGCCAGTCTACCATAACCATATAAAATAGCCTATCCTACTTTGCTATCACGGTGTAGCAGTTTATTCACTTGACTTTCGATCAAGAGGTGAAGGGTTCAGTTCCCTACCCCGCACTAATGTATTTGGCAAGACATCAGTCCAAGTTTGTTGTCCTCAACCCAGGTGTAGCAATGGTTCCTTGGACAGGAATTTCTTGAACGCTAGTGAGCACCATGTGGTAGCCTGCAATGTAGCTAAAACTTGGGTAGTATAGAATTACAAGAACTCTGTGGTGGAAGTGAACGCTATACAAGAAACCAATATTCCTGCCTGCATTTTTTTTTACTACTAACTCATCATGAAAGAGCTATGTTTGTGCATGCTTGTCATTGACGAGACAAGAAAATATATTTATACTGTTTGACTGGTTATTGTATTTGCACCATGTATGCACATTGGTAAATAAATTAGCTTATTGGCTAATCATGCATTATGAACATAATTATGTACATGTATATTAAAATAATTCATTCTTATTGAGATGAAATGCATTTTTTTTTTTCACTTTTACATTGCAATATTTATTATATGCATCACATTTAAACAAAATAGCCATCTGCTAATTACTCATCTATGTATTCAAACATTAACTGCCCCCCCCCAAAAAAAAAAAATCTGTAGCATCATGCAGTGCTGATTTTACATTGACATGCTTCATTTATTATAACATTCATTTGCTTTGACACCGTTTCGTCGTTGTTTTTACAAACTGACGAATCCATGCACACGCGTAAATACATGCTTTGGAGAAAACAGTTTTACAAACCGTCGAATCATGTTTGAATGGCCAGTGCTTCCTTATTCCGTATTAATATACATAATAATATAATTAATTTCAAAATTAAAGTCATAAGCTTTCTTTTAATGTATATATGGATACATGCAATTATGCAACGAAAGCAGATTCCATTATCTAAGTACACCTAAATCTATAAATGCTTTTCCGGCCAATTCACGTTTCTGCGCAGCGCGCACGGATTTGTCAGTTCATAAAAACGACAATGCTTTGTTCCTATTTATTTGTTTACAAAAGTTTGTTTTAAACAGTTTTACAAAATAATAAGGACCATGTTTTTCGTTCAATATTAATTGGTTTTAAAATGCTGCCTATGCAATAACTCTGCTTTGTGCATTTGTCATTCATCATTTTAACATTCATATTTGTATTGACATCATTGTTATTGTTTGTGTATTCATTCTGTTTTGTTTTTATCATCATGGCTTCATCATGCAGACAACCGAGGTAAAGTTTCAATGTGTGAATCTTTGCTCAAAAGTAGAGAAATAGTGCTTTCCTTTCTTTCTTTATTGGGAAGGGAAATGTATGATCATTGATGATAGCTTATCTAATGATCCAAATAATGTTTTTTTTTTTCTTTCTTTTTTTTTTCTTAAATGAAGCTTCGTAATATCCATTAGTTTTGGCTTTCCAAGTCTAAGGAGCCTGTAATTCTGTTTAATTTAACCTAAATTATACTCAACCCTGAAAGTGTAATTTTTAAGAAACTGCAAACAAGCAGGTTACTTTTATTGTTTATTTTGACCCTACTGATTCACTGAGAAACTGAATCCATACGTTTCATTGCATAGAGCTAAAAAGAAATCAGATATATTTACTCTTCAATCGTTTATTCTTCAGGTATTGACTTTAACAGTATTTGTATCCCTGGTAAATGATTGTCAAGTTTTTGGTTATGCAAGCAAGTAGTGAAATTAACTTGACAAAGAATTTTGTTTACTGAGAATGTGACCAAACATATATTTTGACAGGTGTGCATAGTAGATTACATATCTGATAACAATAGGAGGAAGACATATCTCTTGTTAGTTTCAGGCTGTAATACACTCCCCAGGAATGTAATATGTAATCAACATCTAATGTTAATTTCATTTAGCTATTTCCTGTCAACATGTAATCAACACAGAACGTTAATTTCTTTGAGGTATTTCCTGTCAACAACATGGTCATTACAGGTGTATTTTATTGTAGGATAGAGATATTGAAATAACTGAAGTGAAATAAGGACAGGAATTATTTGGGTTTTTTTCAAAAAACTTTTATTCCTCAAGAAATAGAGAGCCTTATAGTTCCTGTTTTGTTTACTTTATTGCTTAGAAGAGTTTTAATTTATTGTAAAGATATTTTCTTTTTCCCATTTTGATATCCATAAATGTAAATAATGCCCCCTTTTTAACACGCTAACCAACCGGGGTAACCTCGCTAGTCATAAGGACTGCTATTCATAAGGACCACTCATTCATAAGGACCGCTATCCATAACGCGTGACTAAATGAATAGCGGTTTTGTATGAATAACGGTCCTTCTACATAGCGAGTAAACCATAGATAAATTACCTCGCTATTCATAAGGATTTCCGTTCATAAGGACCACTATTCATTTATCCATAAGGACCGCCATTCATAACGCATGTTAAATGAATAGTGGTTTTCTATGAAAAGCAGTCCTTATGAATAGCGAGTGGACCCCAACTAACCATTAGCAAATTCCTGTGCTATGCTTTTTAGGTATATTTCTTTATTTTCTAAAATTAATACATATGTCCTTTTGTTTGCATTTTCAATGTACAATGTTAGCGCTTGAAAGAGGTAATGAGAATTTCTTTTTTCATGTATGTTAATTGTCACTTTTCTTCATAATGACACAGAGTTTCAGTTTCTCTACAAGTGTAACAGTAAATTGGTGATTTGCAGTGATGTGTACTTGTAGTTTGTGTCGAATGAAAGAGTATGATAACATTTCTTCCGAGACATTCTTTTAACACATTTCCTTTGATATCATAGTGCAAAGTGTATGTGTCATTGATTTGGTAGATGATTTCTCATTTTTATTCTCATTTAACAATCTCAGTTTATTTGATTTTGGCAGAAGAGAGAGTGGAGAAAGAGAGAGAGAGAAAGAGAGAAGGAATGAGAAACAGAGATGGGATGAAAAAGAAGAAGAGTGACAGACAGATAGACTGAAAGACAAAGAGTTATCTTATTTATCTTATTTATCTTATATCCATACTCCAAAATTCTCTTTTTATATTCTATTATTTCCATAATTCTAGTGTATTAGTTTCAAAATGAATTTCCACATTCTTTTTTTCTTTATACTAATTTTTTGTAGTAACTCCACTGATCACATTTGTTGCACAATTGTCAGATTTTTTCTTGCATGTTCTTTGTAGATTTGTGTATATTGCAGTGGAAACTTTTAAATGATCAATTGGTCTAAATTTTGTTGTGTATGATTTCAATTGGTGATTGATTTGGGAGATTCTGCCATCAATACAAATGTTTCTCATGCATCAAATTTTTTTTTTTACAATTAAAAAAAAAATTGCTAAATGAGGTATTTGTGAAATTTAAATTTAATGTAAGTAGGTTGCAATACATGTACTTGTAAAGGAAATGATAGTGTTTACATGTCCATCAAAACTCACACTGATTTATTTGGATATTTGAAACTTTACTTTTATTTTTGTGACTTTATTGGACAAAATGTATGAGGTGATTCCTCTTTTCTCAATAGCATGGGTTGGAATTAGTCATGAGTATTAAAATCTAAGTGAAATGATATTTTTATTTGTAATATGTTGTGGTAATTGAATTGATTTTATAGTGTATGCATTAACTATATAATAGATGTAGAACAATTAATTTTAATTTAAAAAAAAATAGGGGGAAAAATTAAAATACTGTGGTTCATTAGCTTTGAAGATGAATCTTTGAATAGCTTTCATGAGCTTGTCAGGGTATACAATTAGTAAAATGAACAGTCTAGTTATGCAGTCCCATTTTGAAGTGAAAACTTTTTTCCATTTTCAGGAAAATTGAATCGTATATCATTAAAAGTCATTATTACATTGTATTAATATTAATAATCAACATGTTTATATCTTGCTTGAAAATTAGGTTTGTGAAGCTATGTGCAAGCAGTTCCATATCAGAGTGAACGGAGAAAATGGTGAGTGATATTTTTTTTTTCCTCCAAACAACCTTATGCACTAGTATCATCATCATTTAAATGTACTTTTTATGTTAGGGTCAGTGGTAACCCATAGTGTTAGTCGTTTTCATGGAATAGGAGAAAATATGTTTTCATTATTTTCTTTTCCTTTAGATGTATTTTAATAAGGAAATAATGTTTGTATTAAAAAAAAAAATTACTTTGAATTTTAACTAACCCTTGACTTTGAATTCACCAAAAATTTAATTTTTAAAAAAAAAAAGAAAGAAAGAAAGGAAAAGGCCTGATAAATTGAATCAGGGACTATGCAATAATATGTACGATTGAATTAATGGCCCTACTTGTTATCCATGATAAAGCAAGAAATCTAACAATTGTAATAATCACATTCTTTAAATATTTTTAATTGTGAAGGCACTGCTAAAGGGTTCATCCAGATCACCAATGCCCTGGAGAGCTGGGACACCAAACTGAACAGCATCTTGAATGGGGGCGCTATGCCCATGGAAGCGGAGTGGCTCCGACTCTACGAACTCTTCTCCGACTGGGTGACAACCATCAACGAGGTCGAACACAACATCGGCTCGGAGCAGTCGGAGGACGACAAGGCGGAAGGGAAACCTTTCAATCCGTAAGTGCCAATTTTTAGAAGACGAAAGAAAAAGGGAATGATGAAACTTGATTGCGTGTCAATAATGGGGGTGATGGGTTAGTGGTAGAGTGATGGTCTTGTAACCAGGAGCTCCTGGAGGATCTAAACCAAGTCGATAGGCTAGTACCCTTACGACAGTTACCAGGTCCCTCGAATAGGACTAAAATATATATATATATATATCCAGTGATTGCTTATCTACAAGCATATCTTGCTTTCTGAGCAATCAAGTTAAATTATCAGTCAAGTAATCAGTCAGTGGTAATGACATTTGTATGGGATGCAGTGCCATTCACATTTTCTTTTGTAAGTGAAATTGGTCAGATGTTTTTTATTTTAATTTTATATTCAGAAAGTTATCCATTTTCATTCTTATTTTTTTCCTTGACAGTATAATCCAGGAGGATGTGTTTAGGCTTGCTCAAAAATGGGTTGCTACCACCATCAATGGTATCGATAGCCAGGATTCTAAACTCCTAGAACAGGTGAGGAACAAGGAACCCTGAGGATTCGTTCGTACTTGCAGCAATAAACCATCACACAAAGTCCCCTTCTGTATTGCAAGAAAATTTCACATGCATGAAATTTTCCTTAATTTCAACATTGCCTCTTCCTACATGTATGTATTTAACCCATTGGCTACGGGAACTAGGTCATCCCTGTGTCAAGCCTATGGGAAAGAGAGAATTCAGTAGTCAGCTGGTTAAAGCAGTTTTGATTCAAGTACCACTGCATTGGTTTCCAACTCTTCAGAAGGGGTGTTTTGTGAGATGCATTACTGCCTCATACTTTTATTACACCTTCCTATTTCCAAGTCTTCCAGAATTAATTGGAAGGATACAATTTGTTTATGTAGGGCTATTTTATCATCATTGTAAAAATATCTTTATTTTGCATAAAGTGTCTCCCTTGAAATTATACCCTAGAATAGTTCTGAGCATTTCAGAATTAAAATGTGTTCAATCCCTTTCACTGATTTGTTTTTCATGTCAGGTTTCGGTCCTGCACGCAGACATGGTCCACTGGATGATCCAGGTCCTGCTTCGTCTGGCCCCGAACCCCCCAGAGAGCCCCCAGGAGGTGGTCGATGCCTGCATGGCCAGCGCATGGAGCCTCACCAAGATACAGGAGAAGGCTGTAGGCCTCTTTGATCGCATCACAGCGTTCTCAAACTACATTACGAGGTAAGTAGATGTGCTGGGGTCGAGTGGTTGAAACGCTCAACTAGAGATGTAAGTTTGAGGTTGGGGCCCCAACATGGCTCCCCTGTCTTTCAGCAAGATATTAATGTAAATTTGGCATTCTTGGAAATAAGAATTCATTGAATCATGGTCATGAAATGTGAAGTTTGATGTGAAGTTTGATGTGAAGGAACTCTGTTTTCATAGAAATAAACAGTGAAAAAAACAAACTATGATCTAAATCATGTGCAATGAAATCTAAGTCACGATACACATTTCTAAACTTCATACTGTCATCGTTTAATAGAACATCCTAATTCTTAAGAATTATCTGCAAACATTTTGTCCATAGCTGCTGCTCAAGCATAGTGTCGGCTGAGATGCAGCAGAAGATAGACGACGGGGAGCCAAACGCAGACCAGGAGTACCGAGACCTGAAGAAGATCAAGTCCGAATGCGGGGAATGGATCCACATGGCGACCATCCTCATGGACGAGCTGCGCAGCGTAGAGATGGCGCGGCTCGGGGGCGAGGAGATGCTACCCACGCCCCTGCATGTCCCAGAAGGGGTGCAGGTGGCGGACCCCAGGATGGACAGCCAGACACCAGCCTTTACCCCAGGAATGCCAGACAGAGGAGAGGTGAGAAGAGAGGATAGAAATAGAGAGAAGAAAAAAAAATGTCTGCCAGAATTTTTTTCTCTATCTGCATCTTTTTCCATTTTGGGGTGAGAGTTAGACAGAGAGAGGGGGATGTACTTCAAACATTTGTTCAGAAGTTGTTGTTTTTTTTTCAAGTAAAAGTTAAGTTTGAAGAAAGAGGATGGGAGAAAGAAAGAGAGAGAGAGAGAGAAAGATAAAAAGAGACAGAGACATAGAGACAGATGGAGAGATGACATGAAGATCTGGGGAAAGAAAGGGAAACATTGCTTGAAAGATGGAGGAGGAAAAGTGAAGAGATCAAAGAACTTGAAAAGAAGTAGAGAGGAGCCCTAAGAAAGAGAGAAAGAGGAAGAGAGAAAGAGAAAAGGATAGGGGCATGACAGTTTTAAAGATAGTTTCATAGTTAGGGACATAGGGTAGAGAGTGAGAGAGAGAGAGAGAGAGAGAGAGAGGTATGTAGAGACAGGGAATGGAGAGTGGATTTTCATATCCCAGGAGCCGTATTCTGAAAACTTTAACTTCTGTTAACTTCTACGTTAAGTCCCAGCATTAACATACCCTTTATAGCATACCTCTAAATCAGTATTCTGAAAACTATGTTAAGTGTATGTTATCTTTTTTAGTTACGCCCCAATCATGCTTCTTGCCTGCAAGTATGTCAAATATGGCACACATTTAATATTGAGTTATCATCATTTCATACACACTGCCTCTCTTGCGAAGGTGTCCATAAAAAGATACTTTATTACTTTCTTTTTTGTTATTTCTGTCTGTTCCACGTTCAAAAGTTTTAGATTAGCAGAATAATATGATAGTTATCACAGAAACCATATCGGAAGAACACAGAAAAGAAAATATCTTCTTCATTTCATGTATAAATAGACTGATTTATAGTTAAAAGACCCCTAGACAAATGTTATGTTTTATGTTAACTTCTATGTTATCTTCAGGTTAAAAGAGGTTTCAGAATACCAAAGCTATGGTAACTACTATGTTAAATCCGCACATGAGGCTTGCGTAAAGGTATGCTTATACGCGCTGCATCTTCCCGCCAAAAAGCTTTGTTTAACATAGTTTGGGACTTAACTTAGTTTCAAAATACTGATTATGTTAGGTAACATACTTTTCACGCTAACATAGTTCTTAGAATACCACCCCTGCCTTTACAAATCCTCTACATGTACCATACCATCCCATCCCCTTTCCCAACAGCTTGTAGGAACCGAGACCCCCATGACAACGGCAGACCGACCCCCTGGCACCGCCGACACCCAGGCCACCCAACGTCTGGATACCCCCAAATCAGGAGCCCCATCCACGGCCCCCATAGCTGCCCCATTGGCAGCCCCTGTAACAGCACCCCGACCAGCCACTGGAAATCAGATTCAGGTGAGTAGTATATCTTTATCAGCCTGCTACCATTTTGGAGAATTACAAGTGCATTGTACATTATGGTGTCAAACACATTTTTTTCAGAGCATTGTTATGTTATGAGGGTTTAAACTTCTAAGTGTTATGCAGATCTACATGTAGGTACATGTAAGGTTAAAAGTGTTTATTTCACTTATGAAAATACCTACTTGGAGTATATTATTTTCAGAGGACCACTTCCCTGTTTATTTGCAATGTGTGTTCAAATATCTATTTTATACTCCTCTAGCATAAACCAAGAAGAAGATTGTTTAGGATAGAGGGCTATTAGTTAACATTCATGTTTTACTTAGAATAAGCCACATTCTTCCTTGCATTTGACAAAATGTTACTTCCTCCATGCTAACAGTTCTTTCGGCTTTCGTTTGTCTTTCGTGCTTAGACTCCATCAACAGCCAACAGCCAGCGTTCTGTCTTGCCAGGCTCCACTCCAGGTGGTGCAGAGGACTTGGTTAACATGAGTGAGATGCAAGTCTTGGGATTTGATCAGAATGTCTGGACTCAAAGCCTAGAGGAAAACAAAGATCAGCCCCCTCAGGTAATGATTCCATCATTGATTGAAAGACCGTGAACAGCCGTAACCCTAACCTTAAACCTGACCTAAAACCCAATTTCAAGCCTAACCTAAAACCCAATTTCAAGCCTAACCTAAAACTCAATTTCAAGCCTAACCTAAAACCCAATTTCAAGCCTAACCTTAAAGGGAAGGATGAGTTCTGGGAAAGGTAGAAAATAATTTGTGACCTTTCTCATTCTTTTTATGTCAGTTTGGAAGATTATCACAGTAGATATGTCCCCTGAAAAGGATTGCTCTTCAAATGCCTTCACATTCAAAATATGACAAGAAACATCTGAAATGTTCAGGCCGAACATTTGTGTGTAGTCCCATATACACATTTCTGTGTGCAGTGCATGTGACTCTCGGCAGGATTGAGTCAATTTCTTGTCATTTTGGTGATTCCAAAACCTTACAGCATATATACCAATTCTTATGTGCTATATAATCAACCTTTCCCAATGGCTTTGAGATAGTTTCTTTGACCATTCAATCTCATGACCAGGGGAGTGTTTCATCAAGCGTTTTGTCAGTGATTTTTACTGACAAATTTGCCAATCAGATGCAAGGATTTCAGTAGCTTATAAAAGTTGTCGGTAAAAAATCACTGACAAAACGCTTGATGAAACGCTCCCCTGAACTCAACTTGACCTTTAACCCTATATCTCTGATGAAATCAATCTTAGAGCAATTATGTCAGAGCATCAGTGAATTCAAGGGGTAGAATGCAAAAAAAGAATGAAAAATAAGTAATAAGGAGAAGACAAAATCTGTAGTGCCATTGGCCAGAAGAGGTGGAAAGAGGAAGTGAAGGAGTATAGGAAATAAAAGAAAAGAGAGGAAAAATTAAAACAAGGCCGAAAAAGGTTTTTGTGTGGCAACTGAACAGAATATGAATATGAATGAGGATTTTAAAGAAAAGGAAGATTTAAAAAAGAAATGAATAGTAAAAAAGACTTTAGAGAAAGGGGATATTAATGAATGCTTATTGATATGAACAAAACCATAAAGAAAGAAAGCAAGGTTAAAGTTTAGTTATACAGACTGGATATGAAAAAAAAATTGACAGTTTTTTAAAAGGAAAAACAAGAAAAAAGAGAAATCAGTGATGTTCATACCGAGTAGAAATAGAAAGTTATTTAATTTAGTTTAATCTCGGAGGATTGTGAATCAATGACAATTTTAGCATAGGTTTGTAAGTACGCTGAATCTTTTACGTATGTTTGACTTAAAATGAATGACATGGATGCCCATTTATCGTCTAAATATTCATGCAATGTTGTAAAATGTCCTTTGTAATTTCAGTCAGCACCTCAGGATCCAACCCCTGCCAAGATCATGGATGCTGCTTCCAAGACCCCAGACACATCCAAGGCTTACGAGGCTCTTACAGCTGTCAAAAGCCTTCAACAACAGCTCCTGTAAGTC
Source organism: Heliocidaris tuberculata (assembly GCA_025618425.1). Taxonomy (NCBI): domain Eukaryota; kingdom Metazoa; phylum Echinodermata; class Echinoidea; order Camarodonta; family Echinometridae; genus Heliocidaris; species Heliocidaris tuberculata. The sequence goes on from CM046848.1 coordinate 18,833,519, forward strand.
ATTATTCTAGAGTTTCAATTCTCTTGGTAGAGATCGGGAGGAGCATGAACTCTCAGTTTTATTTGAAAGTTGTCAAAATTACTTATTTGTGAGGAATGTTGATGATGGGGATTATGATTAGAAGTTAGGTATATATCCTTTAAAAAAAAAAAGTTGCTGTATTGCAGAGAGGCAGAACCATAATACAGTTGGACCTTGCTATTACAAACTCTCTGGGACCAAGGAAAGTAGCTTGTTACCTGTTATATTAGGGCTAAACCAGAATGGAATATAGAGAAGCTGGACCAGCAAAATTATCTTGTTATAATGGGAGTTGTTTTAAACAATGTTCTGTATAATGAAGTTCCACTGTATTAGGATCTAGAACTAGTACATAACCTTACAGCTATTTATTCTAAATAATACCTAAACTGTCATTCAGACAAGTTGGATTATGCTTTCAGGTGTACCGACATCAACAATTATGCTGGATGCGTTCCACTGGCTTCACGTGCCACTACATTTCGCTAAGCTTCCTTGGAAGTTCCTTTATTGCTTTACTTGTAGCTTCAAGTTTCTTTTTTACTTGTTTTTATTCTTTTAATAGTTTTTATGTGATGAGAGAAGTAAAAATTTAACTTGGACTTGACACATATGAATGTGATTTGAATTTGGATATTGTATCTTAGCGGTCTTGTTTATGTACTTGTTTTAATAGTTCAACTGAGGAAAGAGCACAAACAGCAGAAGAGAAGGTCCAAGAACTTGAAGAGGAACTGAAGTCACTCCAGGAGCGTGTGCGGGGGATGGAGCGAAAGAGCGCCACCCCAGCCATCCTCAGTACCACCCCTGGCCCGACAATTGGCACATCTGCTGAGCCCCCGAAGACAGCCCCCGAGGCCCCTATTACTGAGGAAGCCACCACAACCGCCCCCGGCTCGACTTTGATGTCCCCTGTGGAGACCCCTCTGACCAGCTTCACCAAGGACACGGCAGGGGCGCAGTCAACACCCCCGATTCGTCCTGGAGTAGCGGGTGTTGGTCCACTCCCCACACCCACAATCACTCCTTCGCCCCCTCCCACGCCGGGGAGGAAGACCTCAAACTCCAGCGCCTCGCCATCTCGCCCCACATCCAGATCATCACTCAGTTCACGAGGCTCGGCCAAATCCAGAAAGAAATGAATGAAATGCATATCCTGATGGCAGAGCCAATTTGGCATCGATAGCAGGATAGCAGGATTATTTGTTGAACTGTTTCAGTCATGCACCTGTTGTAGAATTAATTTATGAATAGATTTTCAGCATGTGAGAGATGTATCTACTGATCCATGGATCAAATGTTACAGATCAAGATTTGTTGTACCTAGTAGAACAGTTTAATAATCCAACAAAAATATGTAGCATTTGCTAGGTGACCTCTAATTCTGTTACGTTATCCCTACACTGCACCACCCTCTCATTGTAATAATTGGCTAGTACTCCTTTGTGCCGAGATTTGATCATGTGAGAATGCCTGTATTTAACCCCAAATAATTGTCATCATTAAATATGTAGATTTAAACCTGAACATGATAAAGATGATGAAAACAAACTATGAAGTAAGTGTGAAAGTATACATGTGAGAGGTCTTCACTTTCTTTCAGAGTTAGAATTTTAATGCATTACATGTATAATTTAACATTTGACTGAAATAACTTCTACCAGATGATATGCTAGTGCCTATTCCATGTTTATATGCAATCTCACAAAATACATCTATTTCTTTCTTGTTATCTTTGTGTTTGAAGATGTCTGATTTACAGTAATACTTGTGCTTCTATAGACAACCCAATGTTCTTTTTAAATGAATTATATGAATATTATGAAGTCGATGCACTTTAAACTATAGGAGCTTAAATTTCAGCTCTGAGAGTGATAGAACCATGCAGTAGACATTCCTATTGTAGTTCCTATCTTTAGACATAAATACAATCAAAGCAAAGTTCTTATAATTTGATGGGATAAAATATGGAAGTTACCTGGTCCAAAATGACAAAAGATAAGGATTATATAGAGACCGTATATATGTAGCTATGCAATGGTATTCTCTATGCAAAATTTTAAAGTGTCTTGTGAGTTTGTAGACAAATATAAAAAGAATATTGATCTGATAAGCCATGATATTGTGAACACATTCATTGACTCCTGTTTGAATACTATACTACATGTATTTTCCTTTCATTGGAAACTTGAGCCTTTTTTTATTGAATAGGATGTCTTGTATATATCATACATTTATATTGTTCCTCGTGAAATTTTTGAACAAAATGTTTTTCTCTCTTTCAAATATTGCAATAGAAGATCAAGATCCATGTATGCCTTTACTGCTGATGTACAAAGATTATACTTTTCAAGAAAGCCTTGTGCCTATCAGATATTTTATTGTAAATATGTCTATACTCTCTCTTTTGTCTTTTTTTTTCACCTCAGAATTTTGACTTTTGAATTGTTCTTGAAATGTTAATAGAGAGGCAATTGCAAAGGGAAATGGAATTAAAAACAAAATTATGTAATATCTGTTTATCAAATTAAGATGTTTACATGCATGTAAATTTCATATTGATTTCTCTCAATTTTAGCAAGCTTGGATTCATGGAAAAGAAAGGATAAAAGGCATATTTGAGAATTCCTACAGCAAACAGTTGCAGTCAGAAAGTGATACATGCACTTTCATACACCATAAATTCAGCATTTACTAGATATTTGAAAGGATAAAAGTCAATGATATGCAGGAGAGAGAGAATGTAAAATGATTCCGACCTGTAAACGCTGGGCTCAATGGGTAAATTGCTCAGTTGATTTATTTTTTACATCGGAAAATAGCATCTGACCATTCAAGTCTTTTCTAAGATCAGGGGAGCGTTTCATCAAGCATTTTGTCAGTGATTTTTACTGACAAATTTGCTCTCAGCCAATCAGATGCAGGGATTTCAGTAGCTTATAACACTTGTCGGAAAAAATATCCGACAAATCCTTTCATGAAACGCTCCCCAGTATGTTCAGCAGTCTTTGCAACAAAGAACAAAGTCGACGCCTTGCTATTTCATTATAACTATGTACATAATTGTAAGATTTCAGAGACTTCCCTGAAGTTTTAAATGTCAATATGAATATTAATGTACATGTGTATATAGTACTCATTTCCGTCCTAGCATTCTTCTTACTATTCCATATTTAACCGTCTCATACAGATCAACTATATGTATATTATGTATTTATTTGACTTCTATTCTAGAAGAATTAAAACAAGTGTCAGATGAGTGAGAAATGTAGCCTTTCACAGTACTTGTTTTTTGACAGTGTGATCTACAATGCAAAATTAAATGCTTATCATTTGCATTTGACTCTGAACCTCTCCCTTCACCCCTATCTCTTTCTACCCCCTCCCTCCCTTTCTCTCTCTCTTGCTTCCTTTCTCTCTCATACCACTTTTGTCTTACATTCTTCAAAATTAAGTGATTGTACCATTTAATAGAGAAAATATAAGACGCAATTTAATTTTTTAAAATACAACGGGACGGGCAGCTAAACAAAGTCGATGTATTCTGTCTCTCCTGTCTCGTTCTTTTTCACTTATTTATTCTCACTTTCTCTAACATACATGTATAATCTGCTGTCTTGATTCACTGTAGTTGCCAAATAGTCCATCTGCTAACGTCAAGCCCTGGATTATTCAAAATTGTACACACACTAATCAAATCAATTTTTACAATGGAACAAAAGATTTATTTTGGTGAAAAACAATAATTAACTGTTGGTGAATGAAACACTTTTAAAATATAAACAACAGACAAATCCCAACATCTATGAGTCTCTCTTTCTTTTATACTTAACAGATTGACTGGCTTTAATATCAAAATCTTAAGACGTTTTTCTGAAATGATGAAGTTTCAGGTAAGTGAGGAAAATATCACTATGGCAACACTAAAAGTGAGAAGTTTTGATAGAATATTGTCGACCAAAGTTCCTGACTTTTTGTAGTCTAAGTCACTCTAGCCTTTTAGTACAGCGGAAAATCGCTATAAAGAGCTCTGATATAACGAAATCCCTGATATAACAAGGTAATTTTGCTGGTCCTTGGTCTTTATATTCTTTTGGGTGTTTTTTACCCTGATAGAGATTTCTGATTATAACAAGGTAATTTTCGTTGTTCCAAGGTCCTTGTTATAGTGAGTTTCCACTGTACTGTCGAACACAGAAATTATTTTGTCATCTCACTAACCTATATCCTGGGAGGCCTTTCATCAAGCGCCTTGTCAGTGATTTTTACCGACAAATTTGCTCTCAGCCAATCAGATGCAAGGATTTCAGTAGCTTATAACAGTTATTGTAAATTGTCGGTGAAAGCAAGTTTCATGAAACGGGGCCCTGACTCCTGACAGATGACTTCATACTGTCTAGCTATTAATGCTACTCTGGAAGAAAGGATTTTAATTTTATAATGAACAAGATCATCCTAATTGTTCAACATTTTGTTTAAAAATACAAAATGGACAAATAGTATCAGCAACCTTGACATATGGTAGGCTGTGCTAACATTCCATTTTAAAACAAATAACAAACTTTGTAATGATATCAGAAAATCGCAGTGACGTTTTAAAACAACAATGCCATGGACATTGTACATCATGTCTTCAGGGTTACTAAATCACAGGTAGAGTATAAAATGCACCACCCAAGTTTTTTTACAAAAACAAAAGCAGTATTCAGTAGTATATAAAACAGATGTAACCAAGACAAGACATACAATGTACTTTGTGTGATACAAACATGACCGAAATTGGTATATTTTGTGAATAGTAAAAACTCAATATTTTTTACTTTAATTAAAGGTTTATTTATTTCAGCATCTTCAACTGCTACAAATATGTATAAAATCGTTGAGAAACAACAACTGTAATGGTGTAATGTTGTCTTTAGAAACATATCAGAAACATTTCTTACAGAGACTCATATAAAATATCTCATTTTTTTTCACCAGATATGGTTCAGAGACATTGGTTTTCCCTTGGGAATGTGATAAAGACATGTATTAAACTGAATGATACACTTTATTTCTTTCTCTGCAACCTCTCCAAGTATCTCAGCAACATTAGTGATATGTGAGATGTTCAAAATGACCTGCGCTGCAGCTAAATATGTATTTAAAAAACTGCTGTACCTGATACAAAAATTAGAGTCAGATAAGAGTATGTGGGCTGTATAATACAAAATATTAGTTTTTTTCTATTATTTGTTTTATCTACTGTTACAATTTGTTGTAATTAACATTCAAATATTTTCAGAAACTTTGACCAATGCAAATGGACCTTATCTGCGACGCAGTACATGTGCACTTTGTAATGGCACAAATATATACAAGTATGAATCCTGATTTTAAAAAAGGAATTCCTTAGGCTTTTCGCCTATACAGGAGGAGAATATGATACATATAACTTGATAGAACAAGACCATGCTACCTTCTATCCCGGCTTCGACTACGACGATGATGACGGTCACGTGAGCGCGATCGAGACCTCCTTTTTCTCTCCCTGGAGCGACTCCTTCTCCTCCTCTCATGATTCCGACTGCGAGACCTTCGATGCCTGTCACCTCGGCTGCCGCCATGCCCACGATCTCTCGACTGGCGCTCCCGCTCCTTTCGAAGGGCTACATCAAAGTCCAGGTCCCGGTTCCTGTCACGGTGTCTGTCCCGATCGCGGGAATGATCTCTGCTGCTGTGACGGGACCTGTCCCGATGACTGTCGCGACTGCTACCCCTATCCCGATCTTGTTCCCGATCTCGCTGCTTGTCTTTATCTCGTTTACGGCTTGTCTCATCATCTCTGTCTTTGCTGGGGTATCTCTCCTCACTGAATCTATCTGGTTTCCTGTAGAAGATGGACGAACAACAAGACAGTGTCATATCTGAACACGTTTACTGTCTGAATATCATTTTCACACATGTCAAATTTATAGGACATAATCTGTCACTTGTGTAAAATTCGCTGCCTCAATGAAGAGTTCAAAGTTCAGACAAGTCAAATCAAAGGTCTACATGTACATCTTTGCTATCTAAATGAGGTACATGTATTCACACATGTCAAATTAATGGAGACCTACACATCTGTACATGTTTGCTATCTAAATGAGATATTCACACAAGGCAAATTAATGGAGACCTTTACACCTGTACATCTTTGCTATCTAGACGAGGTATTCACACGTGTCAAATTAATGAAGACCTGGGGCCTGTAACATAAAGAGATACAATCAATCTTACAATCAATTGAAACTCTTCAGTACATGGTTTGCCATAGACTTATGACTGATATCAATCATAAGATTGATTTATCTCTTTATGTTACAGGACCCTGTACACCTGTAAATATTTGCTATCTAAATGAGGTATTCACACATGTCAAATTAATGAAGACATTTACATCTGTATATCTTTGCTGTCTAGATGAGGTATTCACACAGGTCATACTCACAGATAATTCTCCCTTGAGTAAAAAAAAAAAAAAAAAAAACCCTTTTTCCTTAATATCAAAGTGTTGTGTCTTTGGATTTATATAAATGACACCTTCAGAATTCTTTTCCCCTTTCACTTTGCCCCACGATGCCTATTTCATCAAATGAAAGACAAGCTTCACTTATCAATTATTGCATAATTTACCCGTCATTTGCATTCCAGTCATCGTTGCCAATTTGGGCACTCTCATCCACGGCTTCACCTTCAGGGTTGTTCTGACGCTGTGCATACTGCCATTCTGACACCTTCCTCTCTATTTCCTAAAAAAAAAAAAAAAAAAAAAAATTTTAATTAAAAAAAAAGAAGAAGAATCAAATAAATAAGGTCTGAATACAATTAAAATTGTGTATAAACTAAGGCCATATAAATGTAGGAAAGACATGTAACGAGAAGTGTGATGTTTCCGGCAGGCAAGCTTCTCCATCTGGGCCCCGTTTCATAAACTTGTTATCCATAACAAGTTACCATAATTGTTATAAGCTACTGAAATCCTTGAATCTGATTGGCTGAGAGCAAATCTGTGATGGAAATGGGGCAGTTGTTATTGATATCAAGTTTAATGAAACAGGGCTCTGCAGGGATTTGTTTATCCTTGGTCCAAATCGAGCTAACATGGTTCGGTGACAATCACACCACAGCCAACTCCCTACACTAACCAACATTCCAACCACTTCAAAACTCTACTAAACACTACACCTACCCATAACTCTAACTCTTGGCAGTACACTGTCTCCTTTCAGTGACATTTTTGGATCTTCTGATCTAGAAATGAACATTATACATGAGCAGAAAGACAAAAATTCACAGAAAATTTTGTGTCTATTTCCAGTGAAGTGTGGTGTGCCGTTCACAAATAAGAGCGATTTAATGGTTACGAATCATTACATTCCCTAAATTGTTAACAGTGTTAAAGTATGTAATCACTATTTTCGTGTACCAATTGGCCATTTTTCTGTTGAATTTCACAATTTTCATTCACACAGGATCATTTCATAAACATTTTATTGATTTTCAAACTAACTACATGTATGTATAGACTCTAGGTGAAAAGTAAGAATAGTTGTTGCCAATTTGAGGAAGAAAAGCTGATTAATATAGACCTTAACCCTTCCAGGACAGGAATTATTCAAGGGCTAAATTGATCACATTTCGTTCTTCAAATTGGCAACAATAATATTTCTTTTTTAGTGCTACATGGTTCTAATAGGGTGTAATGTCTTTGAAAACAATATACATGGTTGGGAATTTTGTCGAGAATTTGAAAAGACTGCCAGTTTTGATAATAAACAACGATTTTGAACCTCCCAATATGTTGCCAATTTAAGGATTTTAGAGTTTATTCCCGTTTTTAAAATTCCTGGCATCCTACGCAATATGGTCATGCAACAAGAATGGACATAGTATGTGCAGAAATTTTTGCTCTTTCTTCTCATGCATCTGGTATATTGCTCTGAATCAAAAGTTATTGAGCCAAACCACAAAATGTGGTCAATTGTCTCGAAAGGGTTAAGAAAACTCTGAACTGCTATGGGTTAAAGGGAAAGTTCCCCCCCCCCCCCCCTGGAATTTAGTTGATTTTAATAAAGCAGAAAAATGAGAGAACAGGTTAGTCAAAGTTTGATCAAAATTTGATAAGAAATAAGAAAGTTATGAATTTTTGAAGTTGTAATCAATGAAACACATATTGGCAACTCTGTGACGTATCTTGCAAGCTCCACTCCCATTTGCTCAGTACAGAAACTTTCATCAATTTCATTTTCTTAGTTTCTGATGAACGAATAAATTTATTTCATACAGGTTTTGTGTAAAAACGTATGAGAAATGGTTATATCTAAGGTGCATGTATGTTTGAATAATTTCTTTAGAGAAAATGGAAATAAATAATTTTGGGGGTAAAGGGTAAATGGGAGAGGAGCTCGCAGGACACATCACAGAGTTGCCAATTTGTGTTTGCTTTATTACAACTTCAAAAAGTCATGAAAACTTTCTGATTTCATATCATATTTTGCTCATACCTTCATTGTTTATTGTTGCATCACTCACTAATACCAGCCTACACTTTCCAAGTCAAACAACAAAAACCTCATGTACTCACTTTCATAACAGGAACAGGAATGCGAGGGAAGAGGGTGGAATGCCATTCCAGCTTGACCAAGAAGTGCATCAGCATCTGTCCAATGGTGACGCAGTTACCCCCGCCAGCTTTTGAGTCCACCTCCTAACCAGAGAAAAAAAATCAAAGGGGAGGGGGCGGGAAAAATAGAAAGAAAGGCATAAATTTACTGGCTCATTTCAACTCTGTATTTAATTTTTCTTTCACAAATTAGGCTTCCATGATCGATAACAAAGATATTCATGTTCTGTATCGCAAAATGAAAGATTGTTGTGAAGCAGAAAACAAATGTTAAACACTTCTTTTGCTTTTCCTTTTAACCATGTTTGTAGGAGTCTTCGAAATCCTGTAAATGTACATCACTTATTATAATTATTATGTAATCAAATTTGCACCTCTGAAATGACATTACTTGAATGCACACTGCTTAGCAAAGACATAACTCAATCTGAGTACAGGGTACTAACAAATTTGGCTGAAGATGTTTATATTTCTCGAATTAACTGTGCAGCACAAGAGCAAGAACTGTTGTACATTAAATCTTTTTTGCAATTTTCCTAATGCAAGAAAATCACTACTTTCACATGAACCACCACCTAAGCAATAACGTAACAATTTTCATAAACCTATCAGGGACAGATTTGCTTTCAACTCGTTCGATTTGACTGTGTGCTTACGAACGCTCCTCAGATGGCCCATCAATGAAGCACGCAGCCATGAGTGAGGGAGAAAGAGAGAGAGAAGGGAGGACTCGTGTCTGTGATGTCCGCCATCTCCTACATTTGGGTTAGAACATATGAAATGCGTCAATTGCAAGGATTAATGATAAAATCCAGATTCTGAAGAAACATGCACATTTTTTTCAACATGTTATAAAGTATGGCCTAAATCAAGAAATCTGTTATTACATTTGTTAAAGAAAGATAAACACACAATTTTTTTTCCTATCAAGAAACACACTTTCATTATACCTTAACATTTCATTCTTTTCTCCCTCCCCAACCAAAAAGCATTCTGGCATTTATATTTTCCATTTACATTATGACACGCATTAATGCATGCTTTGTTCGTCCATGCTCAGATTATACACATTATGGCTATGAAAAAAATATTTCAAGTACTGAATGATGAAGAATCAAAATTCCCTGTGTGTGCTTCAATGTTAATCCATATTTCATGGATGAAAGTCAGTTTATAATCATAAAATACTTTAAGGAATCCCTTTGTACACACATTGTCCTGATACTATCTGAACACTGAGATAAACAAAAGACAATGTAATGTCTTACCTTATCTTGTAAAATCCCATTTGGCTCCCATCCACTTTTTATCTAAAACAATTTTTCTAACAAGGCAGATGACGACATCAAGACTCTCCAATCCTCCCCCTCAGGAAAAAATTAACCCTTCAAATTGAAGACCTCTCTGGGAACATTTGCCTTATCTTTCACAGTTTTCAAGACTGAAATTCAGTGACTGGTATTCGTTTCATTACAAATATACTTTTGATAACCCTTGTCCATTTTTGTTGTAATATAATAATCCTGCTAGGATTTAATATCACATTTGCTTGGTGTATATTGTAATTCAAAAGTATAGTACCATTGTTTTGAAAAAAGTAGAGAACTAAATCTTGCGTATTTATTGCTTTCAGTGATTATTCACATCACAATCATCTACAAAAGGTAGCAAAAATTAAGCCTGGGTGTATGTGTCTAATTTGGCTGATTTTCTTATTATAACTGTCTACACACAGCCATGGTGTTAGAACATAAGGGGTTAAAAAATTATAAAACACATTTTTGAATTTTAGTTTTAAAGTGGACCATCCAGTGTTGACTTTTTCAAAGATATATTTGATAAACAAAAGAAATTGATTTCATTTTGTATTTTTCGATAACCTATGTGGTTAGAACATAATTATAAAAACTTTCGTCTGGAATGAATAGATTTTCAGGGTATCCCATTTAGGGTATCCCATATTTAGGGTTGAGATCTTTCTGAAACAATGTTTCTAGGTGCAAATCTAAAGGGTGAATTTCAAATCAGATGGATTCATCTTAAAATCAAAATCAGAACCAATTCATAGCATTCATACGACAAAATATGTATGGCCCACGAGTAAAACAATAAACTTAAACCTTCTCCTCCTATTCACACTTGCTCTTGCACATAAGATATAAACGAAATAAATAAAATTATAATTTATACAGACCTCCTCGTCATTCAAATACTCCTCATACCAATCCCACAGATCCTGAGGTGGTTGACTGTACCTGTTATGGGAATGAAGGAAAAAATAAAGATTTAAAAGTAAGAATGACCCAGAATAGATTGTTATACAAGGAGAATTCTTCCAAAAGTTGTTCAAAATACTGTATCACCCTTCTCAACTCTAAGGATTAGTTTCTATTTTCCATGATGCATCATGGTCAAAAATTTGTTTACATCTTTTTGCTAAAATGAAGGAAAAAAATAATAAATATGAATACAAGAATAGAGAAAAAAAAAAAGGAAACGGAGGGCCTGTTTCTGCCATCAGAAGTGGGAAAATTGATACCTTGAGTATTATTTGAGTGAAAAAAACAAATGGGGAGAGTTCTCCATTTATGACATTACACATATTGACTGCATGACCATTAGGATATTCCCAATATTATTAATATTCTCAACTTTCAAATGTTAATTAGATTTATACACTGTCAATTTTACTGACACTTTCACAAACAAAATTCTCTGATTTTTCTACTCCAACACAAGCAATCTTTCTATAAATGTTTCATTCACCTTTAACCACATTCACTATTCATTATTCAATTTTACATGTTAACGTTAAAGAATTGTAATGAAAAATATCTTAATTCCAATCTTTGCTCCATAGGAGCTTCTTACTCTCCTTACCTGATGTATAGGAATCCCAGTGCTCTGATGTAAGGTGAATCAGTGTGTGTCAATAGACCGTTCAGCTGCTTCCTGGTCAGTTTCAACGTATAGAGTTTGTACAGCAGACAGTACGCAGAGGAAACAATCCCTCCTGCTCCTACACCACGGACCTGAAAGTGCCAATTTGAAGATTTGAAAAAGACAACACTTGAGTTTTCTTCAGTTTATATAACCTTATTATTTATCATGTGTCTGTGTGTGTTTGTTCTGCAGAGGTATGAAGAAGAAACTGCCTCCTGCACACCACAGACCTGACAGTGCCAATTTGAAGATTTGAAAAGATAGTGCTTGAAGTGTTTCTTCAGTTTATATAATCTTATCAAAGTGTGTGTTCTGCAGAGGAATGAAGAGAAACTGAGTGCTTTGCGTGTTTTCTTCAGTTTATATAATCTCATTATTTATCATGTGTCTGTGTGTGTGTGTTCTGCAGAGGTATGAAGAAGAAACTGCCTCCTGCACACCACTGACCTGACAGTGCCAATTTGAAAATTTGGAAAGATAGTGCTTGAAGTGTTTTCTTCAGTTTCAAGAATATTTTATTCTCTTTTTATACATATAACTTTTTTTCCATCTCTTGCTTTATCTCTCTAACATTTGTTTTTTCTTCAAATCAATATGAGTTTTTATTTGCGTTTAACACTTTATATGGTCACACAAGAGGCAAAATTGTCTGCAAATACCTACTCCACAATCCACTCGAACAAGTGAAGGTATGTCTATATATTGGATAGAGAAAATGGATAACAGGGAATAAAAATAATAAAAGACAAATATGATAACAATGAAAGATAATACTTTGTCTGTTTAGAGCCAGAAGGGCATTAAAGGTAGAAGATAGTTTTGGGAAGCTCTCAAAAACTTTTCGTGAGATTTCTTTGATTTTACTTAATAAACAGCACGGTACTAACATAACTAAGATGCTGTGAAGTTTTTTCCTCCTCAAGTGAAATATTTATCGAATGAGAGGTGAAAAGTAATAAAAATCCCTGGCCCAAAAAAGAGGGGATGTAAATTCAAACAACGGCCACACACATTACGCACATAGGGATTGCTGTGTGTTATAGAATACGCTGCACACAGTGCGAAGCGCTGGGTTTATTGTGCGGGGAACCTTCGGGTGGATATGGTCTTAGCGTGAGGCAGTGAAAAGCCGTTACCAAGCGTTTCTTACAGACATTTACACTAAAATTTGTTCGAAATCGTGAATGGAATGTTAAATAATCTCGTACATGTGTCTTATGATAAAAGGAGAATAGTATGTGACTATGTTAGATAAGTTTCTTGCCAGCCTTGTTTTTGCTACCGAGACTGTCTGTGAGCTTTAAGTCATATCCTTTGACAAAGAATCAGGTGACCTACCCCTCCACACATGCCTATCTGTCCCGATGTTTGCCTGCTACCTCGTTCCCAGGGTTCAAGATGGGCCACCTGACAACAGCAATTTGAAAAGGAAATTTCACAATTAATACCTGCACAGATAACACCAAGTCTTACTAGAAACAAAAATAAGAAATCATGAACATAGAACTATTTTGTGAAATAGTAGTGAAATACAGAAGATTCCTGGTACAGACATTTTTAAAAATGTAGAGGAATTGGAATACTTTTGCCTCGTTGATGCCTCGTAACTCGTTGATACCAGAAATCTCTTGGATTTTTTGAAGAAAAAGAGAGAAATTTCTGAAGGGACAATTTTTTTTTCATGTACTTTTCGCAGGATTGTTCTTCAGTTTCCAGAGCCCCGCCACCACCCCCCCCCCCCCCCCCCTATTTGTCTTTAATGGATTGGAACAGTTTGAACACAACTATAACAGTTTATCAGTTCTTTAACAGAGGGAACTCATGATACAAGTTAGTATTCAGCTATGCTTTTTACTAACGACTATTGTCCGGATTAGGAGATAGTTTCATTCCAATGGGATTAACTCCACATTATCTTGGATTATATACAAGATCAAGAAGAAGATAGAAAGTGATGGCACCTACCTCCACCCCTTACCTTGTAGTAAATCTCATCAATGACCTCATGGTAGGTCTTGAGCTTGAAAAGGTCATTCTTGAAGTAAGGCGATGACTGGATGTTGGTGAGGATCAGAGGGTTAAGGTTCATGGACACCTGGTTGCCCCATACGGGCAGTGTGTTGCTCTTTGGCGGCATGGCAGATTGTCAATACTGTGGGGGAACCTAAGCCTCCTGCAGGTAGATTGATCAGACAGTTCTCTCTTCTGGCAAAATTTGGTTGCAGATTCTGAAGAAGAAAACATAAGGTATGCATAGGTTGAGCAAGTTCTTAGGATATAGTCCTAATTCTACACAGCACAATCTACAAGTAGGAACACCTTTTTCAAGATAACATAGCAATCTAAATCTAATGTCAAAGTTCTTGGTTACCCTGATAGGCACCCATGGAATCATCCATATGTGAGGCTATGCAAATTTCAGTGATGGTTGATCTCTAAACTGAAGAGGTAAAAACACCAGAATATCAATTGTCATAAGCAGGGCTGTCAACCCTCCCACTTTTGGTGGGAGTCTCACACCACCACGCTCATTCTCCCACCACCACGACCTACCTCCTGCTCTCCCGCCAAGCATGTAAATCTCCTGCCATATTTACCACAAAACCTCCCGCCTATCATGTAAAATAACCTTTTATTTTCTTTTGTTTTGTTTTTTTGCTTGTCAGTCGAGAAAAACTGCATGCCGAAGACGCCCAGTCAGAATGTGTACAAGGCCCGCTCGTAGCGGGCTTGTCTAACATACATGTATGGTGGATCTGAAAATTGCGTGAGTGACTGTAGGTCAATGACATTGCGGGACACTTCCAGGTCTATGAGCGCATTGAAGGCTTTTTCGGGGAGTTCAGGCAATATTGAACCTGCCGGTAAACATTAAAATCAATATTTTATATTTTGTTTTCGACAATTTTTAATTCTAGGGTAAAAAATGGGGTTTTAATACTCTAAAGCTATGGTGAAGAGGAGATGAGAGACGATTTTCAAGAGGTTCTTTCGACTCTAAAATGGCTGCTATGCGAGATTAAGTACCAGGCTCTGTGAAGAGTAGCGTAAGCTTTTGTTTTTTCTTTTACTCTTCAAAGAGCCTTCCAGGCTAAGCAAGTCATCAAGCGATGTCCACATGGTATAAAATTTCAAATTTAGACTGTGAAAACCTGTCCAAAAAGGAACTAATTCAAAAAAGCTTTGCAGGATGCATACCGCTTCGTGACAGCGCTGTGTATAGTTATGTGCGGGTGCACTCACACTTATGTGAGATTATTGTAGATAACCTCGCACTCTGTACCTTCATACCGTGAGCAATTTGCCTCCCATGGCAAGTGTGTGATATCTAGCACATATGTGTGCTGGAGAGGAGCAAGATCATCAAAAACAGCCTGATATATATGATATTCTATCATCCTAACATGTAGAAGGAAGTATTTTCTCAAAATTTTGCTGATTATATTGATGTTTTTACCTCTTCAACTGAGAGGTCGTGACCGCCGCCGAAATTGACACAGCCCCAAATAGTGATGGTTCTGAGAGTGGCGTGTGTGTGACCTTCAAAAAGTGCAGCGATTACTTTCTCCCATTACGGAGCGGAGAGAATACAGCTAACTTGTACTGAGGGCCGACGACGCAATAAATCATTGTTTTTTTGTAAGTTGTAAGTCGGTTAACTAAATTTAACGTAATGAATGCAATCAATCAGTAGTCTAGTTGAAGTTTTATTTAGTTTAAGTTTTAGATAAAAAATATGTAATTTCAGCGAAAAGAATGTAGATCTAATCGCACTTTGTAATTGTAGTCGCAGTTCGCAATGCTACAGAAAGGCCAGCTTGAATGGCTAGAGTGCCCAAGTCTGCGCAGTGCCAATGTCTGCGCACATGCGTAACTACACGGTTCTGATAAAACAAAAACATTAAACGAACACAAACTTTTCATCGTTATAGCAATCAGTATTCATGCAAAAAACGAGTCTTTTCATTTTCATGATAGGCTGCATAGCCCTTTGAAGATTATTAAAGAAGAAGAAATGATGAAAAAGGGTCTAATTTCTGACATTTCATTCACAAGCCTCAAAATATGTCTTTCACGTCAAAACTCCCGAAGTGCGTGTAAAAATAAAATGAATGCGCAGACATGGGCACCATTGTTTTTTTAACGTTGAAATGACAAGGACGCCGTTTCTTGCGAAAATGACATTATTCTTATTCTAATTTTGATGAAATTTTTTTGCAAACATACTCTTTAGAATATCAGGAATAATATAAAATTAAGCATTAGGCTAGACTTTTTAGAGGAATATTGGAGAAATTTTTGTTAATTTTCAGGTCAAATCTTAGGTGCGCAGACATAAGGGCTCCCCATCATACAGCGCTGGGCAATCCCACTTATCCAATGAACAAGGTTATATAACCTGGGCAATCCTGGGTTTAATATAACCTTGTTCATCATGTTCATTGGATAAGTGGGTTTTAAATAACTGTCACAGTGTCAGTGGTCTAAATTATTTTAGGTTGCTAACTTCAGCGTGGGTTAGGCCTAGGGTATAGGGATTGAGTTGTTAGACTTAGAGTCGCCTGTCGGGATCAATTCAGTTATTCACATGATCATGAATCTTGACGACATCAAAAGACAAAATTCAGAAACTTCATCATTCATCAGTTCATATTCAATTCATGTCCATGACTTTATTCAAATTTCAATTTAATAACTCACCGCGGGGAGCAAGTCTACGCCAAAGACACATAGTCTACACACGCAATGACCAAGCAAAAGGATATTTTCATGTTCATTTAAACAAAAGTTGACCTTTCATCAGAGACTCTGTCACTCACCGAATCACACTTGAATCGTCTCAATTTCGTTCAGTCTTCATGCCAATCCGCCATTTCGTGCACGTACGTACTGTACTGGTAAACAACAAGCAGCAAAGACACGTGAAGGAAGAGTCGGCCCAAATCCACAATATGTAGAGTCACCCATTGGTAAATTCGCCTTGAATTCGGTCGATTCCTACTTGCAGCATTATGCGGCATTTTTTTTATTTTTAATTTTTTTTTTTATTAATAACACACATGCACACTCTGGTATCAATATGCCTGTAGCACTTCATTTATTTGATGTACGATAAAAGAGCAATGTAGATAAAATGCCTTGCTCAAGGGCAATAAGTGCCGTGCCGGGGATCGAACGCCCGATCACGCATCTCCAGTCAAGTGCCTTAAACCACTGGACCACGGCACCTCCATGAACGGTCTCTATATCGAACAGACCCCCCCCCCCCCTCACCCCTTATCCACAAGCCTCTGGCAATCTTAGGGGCCGCGGAGCGTTTATGAAAGTGGGGCTGATCTGATTTTGCACCGGCGTAAATCCAGTTTAAGGAGTGTGGGGCATGATCGCAATATTGCGGGGAAATTTCCAAAGTTTGGGGGCACCGATAAGGGTTATTTCTGGAAAAAAGGGGCACTTACATGTACAACGGGAAAAACATATACCATCTCTAAATATTGTCATATATACCCTACATTGTGATTGCATTTATAAAGATTTCAATTGTTTCTCTCTTACATTCTCTAATATAATTTACTTAAGCATCAAAGTTTGCAGTTGGGTTTGATGACCTACATATTAATGTGCGAGCGAGCGAAGCGAGCGAGCAATTTCTAAGATCTGTGAGGCTGCATGGTGATCAATAACATCTTATAAAGAGAAAAAAACAACAACCCAGTTCTGAAAGGTGTTTAAACACTGTCTCGGCATGAGAGACTGAAAAGACCTCTAATATAAGTAACCTAACTATATCAAATATAAATGTAAGCGAGCGTAGCGAGCAAGCCTTGACGAAATAAAAGTAAAATTGCTCTAAATTGCTATAAATTAGGGGCACAAATTATGGAGCAAGAAAAAAAAGGGGCCCTTATCAAGAACGAAAATGGCACTTATCAAAAATAGAAAAGAAGCAGGAGTATGTCATATTAAAAAGAGCAATTATCAGAGGATGAAACACGTGGTATTTGTCGCACATGAATATTGGCACTTTCAATACCAGAGGTGAAAAGGGCACTTATGAGAATGGAAAAGGGGTGTTTTTTTTTAATAAAGGAAGAGGGGCTCTTATCAGAACGAATAATTGCACTTCTTAGATAGAAAAGGAGCCCGTATCAAAATGAATTAAGGAGAACTTATTAGAGGTGTAAAGGGGCACTCATCAGAGATGACAAGTGTCATTTAGCAGAAGGCGGAAGGGGCACTTGTCTAATTAGAACGGGCACCTCTCAAATTTGAATAGAGGCCATTGCCACAGGTGAAGATGCACTTATCAGATGGAAAGGGGTAATTCTTGTATCTGAAAAGTGAGAATGGAAAAAAGGCAGTTATTGAAAGAGATTAATAGGTACATTTGATGCAAATGATTTAAAAGGGAATTGTGAAGGAAAGATTTTATTAGGAGTCTTATGAGAGCTAGGTGAAAAGGGAAGAGGCTCGTTTTTAGATAAAATAAAGGGAGCAGTTATCAGAAAGAATAGGGGCAATTATAAGATTGGAAAAGGGGAACTTAAAGAATATGAAGGATATACGGTATTATAAAGGGGGAAGGGACACTTCTTACTAAGGAAAAGGGACAGCTCTCAAGGAAGAAGCTAGGGGTACCTCTCAGGTTTTAATAGGCCTCTAGCAATTATCAATTGTAATAAAATCAAATTTTAAGAATGTGGAACAGGAAGGAATATAAAGGAAAGGGGGTACTTATCTGAAGTAAAAGGACCACTTTCCTATGTAAAAGGGGGAACTTTTAGGATACCCAAATTCCTGAAATACTGGGGATACTGTACCCCCCCCCCCCCATGATCCAACAGCGCCTGATTTTAAATAATCCTAAAATTTCTCTAAAGAGTTGATGCGTCATTCTGAATCCTGAAAGGAGACTCATGAATTTGTAGAAGATGTAATAGATAGACTGTCATTTTGGAGAATGCTGTACAGTCCCGAGAAGTCTCCTCGTGTCCTCAGCATGACGTGAAAATATCTGAGCTTGTTTTCTACACTTTGTTTATAATACCATGTTTCATTAGGCCTAGATTTTGCATTAACTGTGCATTAAAGAGGCGGGGATGTAATGCCCAATGGAAAACATGTTAGAAATGGACATGGATGAGAGATTTTAATATATAAAATCGGAAATATCGGACATTCAAATCATATCTTTAGCATTTTAATTGCATTTTATAGGAATTCCCACTTCAATAACAGTATTTTATATTAAGTTTATCAATTTTATCAATAACTGACTGATATATAGAAATTATTTCTTCCTTGAAAATTAGGGGGTATATTTGTACAGGCCACCCTCCCCTTCCCCGAAAAGTGTGTGTGTGTGGGGGGGGGGGGGGGTATATACCCCCATCCACCGGGATTTACGCCAGTGCATAAATGACAATTTTTGAGCCTTTTTTCCGAGATTTTTTTTTTTTTTACGTGTCTACTCAAAAAGTGTGGGGGGGGGGGCTGCAGCCCCCAGCACCCCGGTTCCGTGGCCCATGAATCTGGCTCCCTCCCTTGGAAGGTCGAGAACATAATTTAGAAGACTTTGACTATAATGATTGAGCCACACACTTATTTAAATGGAGTGGGGTACTGCCCCTACCCCCTAGTAGTGCCAATAATCCCCTCCCTAGTTTTTATGCTTTATTATGCATCAAATCCACCTTAGGGATAATAACAAATAAAAGATGAGAGAGAGAGAGAGAGAGAGAGAGAGAGAGAGAGAGAGAGGAGAGAGAGAGAGAGAGAAAGAGATAGAGAGGGAGAGAGAGAGAGAGAGAAAGAGATAGAGAGGGGAGAGAGAGAGAGAGAAAGAAAGAGAGAGAGAGAGAGAGAGAGGGAGAGAGAGAGAGAGAGCTAACTTTAATTTACAAGTGCGGATCCATGATTGTCAAACAGGGCAAAGAGCGTAATTTTTTTCTTCACTGACTACATTTTTTTCCTGAAATGATTATTTTCGAAAGTCCTGTACCAGCCGTCCGATCTAAAAATCACTCAAAGATCAGCAGCCGCAGGGGGGGGGGGGGGAGAGATTTTTCCCCTGGTGGCGCTGGCAGGAACGTATTTCCCTGGGGGGAACACTTTTCCTCAGAAAGACTTTTCGAAAGAAAGGCAGCCCGGCCTTCACCCCTAAATGTATAGATTATATTGATGATGAATGGAGTCATGTTCTCTTCATGCAACTATTTCCAGTTGGCTGTACGGATTGTTGAACGTGGTGTTGTAGATCGACTTCAGAGCCCTTCATGCAAACCATTTTGAAAAGAGGGTAGATTATATTCAATTAGCAGCTGTTTGTTTTATTGTTAAATCACTAATTGCCATTGGTAACAGTCTCTCTCTCTCTCTCTCTCAAAAAGCTCGTTTCAATCAATCGTCGGCTTTTATAATTGCAACCTAAAAAACGTACTGCTTTAAAAAAAAAAAAAGAGAGAGAGAGAGAGAGAAAAGTAGTGAAAATGAAAAGAAGAAGGGGAAGAGAACGAGAAAAGAAGACGACAGAACACCTTCTCCGCACCCTCCACCTACAGTGGCCTCGTATTATAACATTCACATTGAATTTTCGAGTAGAGACTGGTGCCCCCCCCCCCCCCCCCATGATGCCAATGCCCCCTCAACGGCTGGATTCAAGCTACATCACTGGTTGTGATTAATTAATTTCACGAAATGAAAGTTCGCGAATATTAAACGAAATTCGCGAAATTGGCAAGTGATAGTGATAGCAGGTGCATGAAAGTTTTTGGTTTTGAAAATGATTTGTCCGATTATTATTTTTTTTAAATAATTAATAAAATAAATTTAAAAAAAAATAAAAGTCCTGATATGCACGTATTCTGTCGCAAAATTCGGAGGGATAGCATTTTGTAAACGTTGACTAATTTAGTAATGACTGTCTGTTCGGGAAATTTGCGTGTCTCACAATTTGAAAATGGTTGGCCTATTAGTTGGAATAAATCATGAATCCTATATATTTGAAACCCGTGCACACGTAAATCGTGCAAGTGAGACTATGAAGGGTGTCAATAAACGCATACGAAGAGATCATGTTTTTATGATGAACATGTCGTTTTTCCGAAGGTTCATTTACTCCAAAGATTTGTTACTCCGAACTCCGAAGGTTCATAATTCCGAAAATGTAATAGAACCCGGCTACATCATATTTCGGAATTACGAACCTTCGCAATAATGAACCCTATTTCATTTTCGGAAATTTGAACCCTTTTTCATTTTCGGAAATACGAACCTTCGGAATAACGGGCCTTCGGAATTATGAACCAATGAAGTAATGCAACAAGTGTTCGGTATTATGAACCTTTTTTTCATTTTCGGAATTATGAACACCCTGGTATGAGAAATTTGTATTTCTGTGTTTCGGAATTATGAACCTTCGGAAAAACGAGTGCCCCCCCCCCCCTCCCGTTTTTACTTGCACAAAACATGGGATCTAAGCGCCTAGCTAGAAATTCGAACTCAATAACAATGGGATCTAAACACCAAGCTGTCCAGAAATTCGAGCTCAATAATATTAAGTCCCGGATTTGAATAGAGCATGGACGAAACATGAACTTTAATCTGTTTTTCACGTTTCGTTTCGCCAGCCTATATCCTTTCCGCTTTTTTAAATGTAAGAATTTGATAAGCACATTTAAATGAAAGTGCGACATCGATTGATTCAATCAATATCGCATTTTCATTTTTGGCAATATACAGCTATATATTATCCCGAAATTGCGCCGAACAAAACAATTACCAACCAGGCCGTTCGCCTCTAGCTATTATTATTATCTGGTCTTTGATTCTATTACCATGATCGAATTTATATCCATTCCCCTCCACTGAAATAAAACCGCAAATTCAATGCACCACGCTGTACTTTAGCCCGCATCTCATAATTGGATATCGAGTAAACTGATTAGTTGATCACGACAGGGAAGAAGTCTATTCCGATGGGCGGAGATAGTGAGGGGGGGGGGGGGGGACACCTCCAAAAGTGATTAGCGTATGAGATTTAATGCTCACATGCATTATATGCTTCCAATTAATGTTTACCTCTCACCCCCCCCCCCCCCCCGGATGGACCGTGGATGCCTTTGTATACTAACAATGTTTCAAGCATGGGATACGAATAACTACAAATTAATAAGACAGGTTATAATTGAAAATCGACTATTCAAAAACGAGTCATAACAGTATACGCTCGGCTTGATTAAAAAGTAATGAAAAATGTTTTGGGGCGGAGCAGTGTTAAAAATTGAGCTAGGGAACACCAAAGAAATTCCACTTTTCCAGAGAAAAGTTGCATACACAGGCATTTATTCATCATGTTCATAAAGGCTTTCTTTTTCATTGCCTCAAAATGTTGTCTTTTCACGTCAAAAATGACACGGCCGCCGTTTCTCGTAAAAATGACATGGTTCTCGCTCTAATTTTGATGATTTTTTTTTGTTGCAAGCTATACTCTTTAGAATACTGTCAAATTAAGCATTAGAGGAATATCAAAAAAAAATTCTCGTTCATTTTCAGATCAAATCTTAGGTGCTCAGACATAGGGCTCCCCATCATACGCTTTTCGATTTCAAGCTTATAACTTTTCCAATGAGGGGCACTTAGCATGGAGCTTCAAAGTACCTTGGAAAGGCACATTATAGAACCAAAACAAGTTGAACTGTTAAGGGTTCTTTAAAAAAATAGTTTGTACTGTTGGCTAGCAGATCAGTCCCACTTTAGGGGCGGGAGGATGGGACTTAGTATGCAAATGTGAAAGCATGGGCCGCGGAACCGGGGGGGGGGGGGGGAGGGAGGGAGCTGGGGCTGCAGCTCCCCAGCTGTTTTGAGTAGAGTAGACAACGTTTCATAAAACCTCGGGAAAAGGGTTCGAAAATTGTCATTAATGAGTGAAATCAAATCAGCCCCTCCCCCCCCCCCACTTTCAAAAACGCCCTTGTATTGGAAAGGGGCATATTTTGAGAATATATAGGATCGTGTGGGCTGCACGGTAGAAGAGCGGTAGGCTCTATATATTTTGTTATAGGCCTACCATTTTTAAAAACATGACAGGGATTTCTCTCTTCATCAAATAATACAAAGTGAAAGTGGATGGTAACTACCTAATTTTACTAATTTCGTATCAAGTCCAGACAGTGAAGTTATGGATAATTTAATGCTAACAACCTTCTGTTTATGAATAGTGCGTGTCCGGCCGCGTTTAGGAGAACGGCGTAACGCGCTTCATACGACCTTCTGCATGCCAACTGCATAACTGATATTAAGGTCAGAGCACTTTGCCTCTCCCCCCTCCCCAGACCCCCGGCCGCCGCCCTACCGCCCCTGCCCGTCGCTGCGCAATGCTAAGCAAATCCATGTATTAGTGGCCATTATTCGATGCATCACATGCACATCAATTATCATGTTTATACCTTTCAGTCTACGTCATATAAGTATTCTGGTGTAATCCTAAATTTAGCTGATACATTCATTTTAAAAGGAGCATGCTCGTGCGAGTAGGTGTACAATCAACTTTATCGTCGGCAGTATAGATTCGGAATGATAAAAAGACAACAGAACAGCTTATCTACCGAGGTATGTTTCATCTTATCATCATTCATCGTTCATGGTGTGACTTCTCTGAATATGCGACGAAAACTAGTTTTTACAATGTATGTTGTGAAATCATTTTGATCGTTTTTCGGATTGGGTGGGCAAGACAGCCTAATAGTCCCCTTCAAGTTTTTTTTTTTTTTTTTAACGCCTCTTAATTATCAGCTTCTCCACGGTTACATGAAGCAGGGAAACTTAGAATTTGCGCGGCGAAATAGAAGTCTGGTCGTGTAATACCTTTTGTATATTCTTGTTTGGAAGGCTTCCCCCCCCCCCCCGAGATTTGCATCATTTTTCCTTATTTTATTTTACACCTCCGGATTTATTGGTGGGGCAAAACAATATGTTTGCCCTCTCAATATTTTCGTTGGGAGTGCAACTACCCCCCCCCCCCTGCCTCCCCATAATCGATGCCCCTGCATTTGAGGAATTAATGCTCTGTAATATTTTTTTTAATATGGGTGATCTTTGGTGTTTCAAATTTCAAATTTTCTTTTGGGTAATTGTTGCTGAAATTGCTGGGAACACAATGTTTACCATGCCTTTTCTATATTTTGAGTATATTGCGAGTTTATGAAACGGAATGCATGCAAAACCTTTATATCCATATAGAATAAAGTGAAATTGAAAGTTTATATTCAATGAATATCTGTTGATAAGCAAAATTATCACAAGCAAGAAATTACAATCTTTTAGAGGGCCAGAAAGAAATTTCGATCCGATCCGATCATTTTGAGTAGAAATTTACTATCGTTTGTTTACCATGTTTACTGTACTGCCAAACATCACTTCGTAACCATTTCTGTACATAAGTCTGTAATTCTGTTATTCTGTAACTACTTTCCCCTCTTTCTTTTTCTAATTTTCTTTATCTAACTATTCAAAAAAAAATGTTTATCATGATGTTCTTGCAGTAACATGTCTGTTGTTGTTTGTTTGTTTGTTTGTTTGTTTGTTTTTGTTTTGTTTTGTCTTTTGTTTTGTTTATGGCGTTCCAAATGTCAGATCTATATAAGCACTGTATTTTGCTATGTCTGGCGATAGGAACCAGTTCTGTTTATATAGGTGTTGGTTATGAATTTACACACAAAGAAATACACAAGTTTCATTCATTATTTATATATATATAGGTTAAATCTTACATCCACAATTTATTAATGAAATTACAAAAATCCTGCTTCATCAATCAACCAGTATTTTCCAAGACGTGTAATCTTACATAATTATATATCCCAATGAAAGTTCCAACAATGAAATTGTATCACGTGCCTTTCATATCCAAATACAAATTATTCTCACAATCTTACAATGTTTTTATTGAAAAGTATAACCCCTTTTGGTGCAGTACTGCAGGTTTTAAGACGTGAGCTCAACAATTCCCCTTAATCATTCATGAAAAAAATACATATTTAAATTCTTTAACCCTTTCAGGACAGGAATTATTTAAGTGCTAAATTGATCACATTTTCTTCTTCAAATTGGCAACAATAACATTTTTTCTTCTAGTGCTACATGGTTCTCATAAGGTGTAATGTCTCTGAAAATAATATCCATGGTTCACAATTTTGTCGAAAATTGAAAAAATTGCCAATTTTGATAAGAAAACAATGATTCTGAACCTCTCAATACGTTGCCAATTTAAGGATTTTAAAGCTTATTCTCATTTTTAAAATCCCTGCAATCAATTGAAATATGATCATGCAACAAAAATGGACATAGTGTGTGTAGAAATTTTTGCTCTTTCTACTCATGCATCTGGTATATTTTTTAGAGCTCTGCATCAAAAGTTATTGAGCCAAACCACAAAATGTGGTCAATTGTCTTGAAAGGGTTAACGTTTGTACTAGCTGCAAATAAACTGTTCTATAGATATAAATGATACTCAGCATTCGCGACTGTATACAGTCATTTGGACGTAACACGCAGTCTGTCTCTATATGTGCTCATGTCTCGACTAAGCAGTCGCACGTAGACTCGCGACAGAATGTCCACGGGTATTCGAAATGACAGTCGTCTAGCTGTACTGGATGAAGAAGTAACCGTCTCAACGAGTCGTCGTAAGGTTGAAACTAGCTGTTAGAACCATCGTAGAGATTCGTGTAAACAGTACTCTGAAGTCGAATACACTCAGGCGCGTCTTAAACGTCTAACAGAACATGTAGAAGAGAGCCCAGCTCGTCTGTGACTGAGGTTTCAAAAACGTGGTGGAAGCTGTAGAGGAGTCTTCTCTTGGCCTGCTTGCCCGGATTTCCAAGATGGCACCAAAATAAAGATTAATGCTGCGCATCCTATCCTAGCTCCTCTCACATGCACTCAGCATACAGGTCCTGCCTTGACCAGTGCTAAATTGGTTCTCCACTGCAGCTAACTCATGCAACATACACTCTACATGGTACATGTATAGCTGCTTGCCTAATGTACCACTGAAAAGCATACATCACACACACATAGCTCTCCCATCACCCATTGAAAACGTGCACTCTAGCCTAAGAGCCTATTGTTCCCTTATAGAAATAACTATTCCCTGGCACCCAAGTCACTTTGTGACACCAAACACAAGCTCTGTTTTACGGGTATTCACCTCTTTCTATGTAATATTTACGGTAATTGATCTCTAATGTCCAATACATTGATATTTTGTCAGAAGGCAATAAATGTGAATTTCAAATTTCACATCTTCTGTATAAAATCTGAATTAAAAAAATACGATGCTTTGAAGTTGAGTGTATCATGAACATGTGTCTGAAAGTGATCTTGTTCCCTCAATTTCTTTTCATTTGGTTTATCTCCAGATGGACCCTCCCTTTTTCGCTGTCATCATTGCGTTATCGTTCATCGCTCATTTGGAAACTTGTCACGGTAAGTATTTCACACCTACTTTTACATTGTTACAAGGGCGGCGCTACAGGGGGGGGGGGCAGAGGGGGCGACCGCCCCCCCTATGATTT
This sequence comes from Heliocidaris tuberculata, assembly GCA_025618425.1. Lineage (NCBI taxonomy): Eukaryota > Metazoa > Echinodermata > Echinoidea > Camarodonta > Echinometridae > Heliocidaris > Heliocidaris tuberculata. The sequence continues at coordinate 18,859,706 of CM046848.1, forward strand.
TTCAAGTAGTGAAAAAAGAAAAAAAAAGAAGAAAAAAGAAGAAAAGGAGGAAGAAAAGGGAAGAAAAGGGAAGAAAGAAGAAAGAGGAGTATTAAAAAGAGAGGTCTTAAACATATAACTCTATATCACCCCTGTTATTTAATGGAGAAAAAATATGACGTCATCTTTAGGTCGTCTTGCCCCTCCTATCAAAATACCCTGGCGCCGCCCCTGCATTGTTACCATTATACATTAATGTCGTCCACAATTGATGCTGCTTTTGGACAAGGGCGTCGCCTGTGAATTTCTTCGGGGGGGGGGGGGGGGGGGGGGGGGCGTGGGATCAACTTTAACACAAATGAGCCGACAATTTCCAACAAGCAAAATCAATTTTGATTTCCAGCGAAGGTAGACACTGCACTGGTCTTCAGATTTTCTTGACGATTTTTCTTGAGGGGTACAAGAAAAATTACTTTCAATATCATCATTCAGTTGACATCGTTTTGAACTGTACAGACCTAAAAAGACAGCTTGTAATGAGTATTACAAACTTAAATAATAATATATTATTTACATACTAGTAAATAATATGATATTATTGGCCTTTTTGAAGTTTCTTCTCAATAAATAGTTGACATCGTTTGGAACTGTACAAACCTAAAAAAAAAAAGATTTCAATGTATCAAACATACTAGTATAATATCATATAATAGGCCTTTCTGAATTTTCTTCTCCATGCGCATCGCATTGAGTGCAGTACTTTTAAAAAAAGACCCTTTTTTAGGGGGTGATCATGGGCGTCGTTCTATCTTCAGAAATCAGAATGGTGGTGGGGGTAGAGCGGCAAACGCTTAATGATAAGATACACAATTCAAATTATTCTGGGCCTTACCCTGCATCCACCCACGGATCGACGTCCCGGTGCGTAATGTTCTCCTGAAGGTGTGTTTCGCCTTTACCCGTACTTTGTATTTTTCTCTCTTTTACCAATTCTCTCACAGCTTGTGAATCGGGTCATATCGCATTCGACGGGTCGTGCTATTATTTCTCTTCAAGCCCGTCCGACTTCTACTCGTCCCAATCATCCTGCGAGGACCTTGGAATGCACGTTGTCGACATCGAGTCGCAAGGAGAACAAGACTTCCTCGTCGACAACCTTCCCGACAACAGCAATGATTATTGGATAGGGCTAACTGGTTTGACTTGGCTGGACGGCTCACGACTGACGTACAACAACTTCGGCAGTAATGATGATACAGTTTTTGATGATGACGGACGTTGTTTCAGGATGCATCCATCTAATTTCCAGTGGAAAGACATTTCGTGTTCCAAAGACCGCCGGTACATTTGTGAAACAGAAGGCGGTGAGTATCGATCTGCTGCGAACAGGGCGCAGGAAGTTAACTACAGTTTCACAAGACAGACGTATTCAGACTCGTGAACCGTATGACATCTAGACTCACGCTCAATAGAACCGACATATATTCAGACCAAAATCTTCTTACCTTTATACCGGCGCGGTGGTTCCCGACACTGATATACTGGTAGCGTGACATTTCTGGGTTTCCGAGACTGACCCTAAATAAGGTACTGTAAAATCTCCTTAGCAGTCTGGTGGTTCACGGGGAGAGCATTAGCAAATTAATTTTACGGAACTAACGTACGTTACAACTCTTTATTTTTTTTCTATTCCGCGACAACTGTGCTTCGTTTACATGAACCTCCAATCTTTTCAACATTCGGTCTTTATTTTTTTTCTATTCCGCGACAACTGTGCTTCGTTTACATGAACCTCCAATCTTTTCAACATTCGGTCGATGAAGAGTTCCGAAGACATGGAAAATGTGTATGATTTTCACTGAATGTGATGTATCGGGAATATCATATTTGAGTATAAACGTTCTCCCCTTAATGGGCGTCATAGTTCGGCTTAACTATTGTTAATCCGCTGTTAATACTATATACTGTCTGACGTAAAGTGTCCGTAATGCTCAAAATTTACAAGTCTGCAAAATGACATTAATCATCAAACAGATATAAGGTCGGGAATCATTATTTTTTTCTTTGTATTGATGAGCACTGTTATTTAGCAACAATAGTAATGTATCAAAGAAAGTCTTTTACGGGGCACAATAATTAAAGGGCAATGCAACTTTCTAAAAAAAGCTGATTTGTGTGAAAGCAGGAAAATAAGTGAAACAGGATGGTGAAAGTTTGAAAGAAATCGGACAAAGAATAAGAAAGTTATGAATGTTCGAAAAACAAGATCACTACATCTATGCGAATCTCAAATTGTCAATTTTGCGAATCAACTGTGACGTATTCGCGATTAACTCTCCCATTTGTCGTACACCAAAATATTAAATTTCGGTTTTCTCCTGAGCACATTGTTATAGGTCCTCCAAAAATAAAAAGATCCTACAAAAGTTATACATTTTGAAAAATTTATTTTTGAGTCATTTTGTGTGTTGGAGCAAATTGGGAAAGTTGACCGCCGCTACATCAGTGACAGTACCGATTCGGCCAATTTGAAATTTAAATATATATATAGTTACTACAACTTAAAAAGAAATCACAACTTTCTTCTTGTTTGTCCGATTTTGTTCAAGCTTTCACCAATCTGCTTCTTTGTTGTTGTTTTTCTGCTTTCACACAAATCAAATATTACAAAGGTTGGATTGCCCTTTAATGATAGTCGTTCATTATATTATATCACCACATGGTGTGCAAGTTTCGCCCTAGACTCACGCTCATGTTTCGACATTCCTGGGTATGTATTTCGGTAGCCCTATGTTTCGACACCACGTGTGTCGAACACCTTAGTATGTTTTGAAATAAACTGTATTTACAATCCCTCCCAATGTTACGACACTGTCGACACACATGTTTAGACATTCAAATCGTTTGACACTCCTGTATTTTTACTATAACCCTATTTTTTCACCAATATGTTTCGACACCCTTATATTTCGACACCCTTATATTTCGACACCAATATGGTCTGACGTGCCTATGTTCCGGCACACACACACAAAGATGTTTCGACACACAGATGTTTAGGCACGATGTTATAACATACCTCATTTTTAACGCCCAAATGTTTCGGCACCCTACTTTTCGGCACCAATATCTTTCGTCAGCCAGATGTTTCAACACCTTTCTAGACGATACCCATATATTTCGACACCCATATGTTTAGACGTCAACATTTTTGGACACCAAAATTTTCTGACGCCCATATGTCCTGACATTCATATGTTTCGCCATCCATGTTTCGATACCCCTATGTTTCGACAAAAATGTGTTTCGGCAACCCTATTTTTCGACAGCTCTCTGTTTCGACACCCCTATGTTCTGATGCCCCTGTGTTACGGCACCCATATGTTTCAACACTAATATATTAAGACACCAATATGTTTCGACAACCCTACGTAATAACGCTCCTTTGTTCAGGCAATCGTATGTACAGACTTCAGCGTATTTTGACAACTCTCAGTTTCAACCCCCATATGTTCCCACACTCAACTTTTTTTACACCCATAACTTCCGATAACCCTCTGTTTTGACACCCCTATGTTCCGTCTCCCATTTGTTTTAACACCCATATTTTTCGACAAAACTATGTTTCGACACTCCTATGTTTCAACAACCACTTGTTTTGGCAATTCTAATTTTGACACCAGTATGTCCTGACGCCCCTTTGTTTTGACATCCCCATGCTCCGATGCCGCTATGTTTTTAAATCCCTATGTTCTGATGTCACTCTCTTTCGACGGATCTATATTCGGAGCTCCGCATGTTTCAAGTCTTCTTACACACTCTATGTTCTTAGACCCCTTTGTTCCCATTCAAATCCATAAATCCGCCAGTGTTTATATGAAAATTCTTACTATTTTTTCATCCGTCTTTTTTTCCCAGGTTGTGATTCCGATTCGAACGAACATGACGGATCCTGCTATTACTTCTCTCGAAGTGAGTCCGACTTCTCCACGTCCATATCATCCTGCGAGGGCCGCGGCATGCACCTGGTCTTCGTCGGATCCCAGGAGGAACAAGACTACCTGGTCGACAACCTTCCAGACGACGATGAGGGATACTGGATAGGGTTAACCACTGTGGAGTGGGTGACAGACATCTCTAGCCTGCCCTACGTCAACTTCGGATCTCAGTGGGCTTTTGATGACGGAAGAGTGTGTTTCCGATTGTACTCGAATTCGAATTTTCAATGGCTTGATGACAGTTGTTCGACATTGTACAATTTCATTTGTGAAAGCGAAGAAGGTATTTGGAATCGAGTGTACATATTTCACAGGCAACTTTGTTTATCAGATTTCTGATTAGATTTTTTTTTCATCAATCAGTAATACTGATTTTTCTTTGATTTTGTTTTGTTTTAATACGGAAAATGTACTTTGGTTTGAAATTTAGAATCTTGATTTTTTTTCATTTCTTCTATAGTTGTGTTGTACTTAAGGAAAAATCTTTGTGTTTACTTCGCTTATTATTGTTTAGTTACAACATCTTACATAACACCATCACCAACAACACTCACAGCAACAACAGATAAGGCGTCAGCAGATGCAACTTCAGAGTCTCCTGCATCAACAACTCAAACCCAGACCGCACTTACAACGACAACGGGCACAACGCAGAAGATATCAAAGACGGCAACCTCCTCACCACAGCTTCAAAGTAAACATACTTTGGCAACATGACTGTCTACAGGGGCGTGTGTGGACGTATCTAAATATAGGGGGTGTGGGTATAACACCCACATTAATCATTTTTTGTCCTTAAATTCGACATTTTTAAAGACTGTCCTGCAAATCGCCACCCCCCCCAAAAAAAAAAAAGAAGCAATAAATAAATAAATTTTAAAGAAAATTTTCTCTGTTTTTTTTTTTTTTTTTTAAATGATGACCTTCTTTTTTGCTTGCTGGTGGGGGGGGGGGGGGGGGAGATGTGAATATCTGTCGGGAAGTTTTGGAAATCCGACATTCCCTTCTTTTTTGCAAAGAAGCTGTGGTGAGGAGGTTGCCGTCTTTGATATATTCTGCGTTGTGCCCGTTGTCGTTGTAAGTGCGGTCTGGGTTTGAGTTGTTGATGCAGGAGACTCTGAAGTTGCATCTACTGACGCCTTATGGGCCCCGTTGCATAAAACTTACCATTAATGGTAACTCTGCTATCAATGGTAACTACCATGGTAACATCACTCAACAGCCAATCAAAATCAAGGTTTCCATTGGAGTTACCATTGATGGCAAAGTTACCGTTAATGGTAAGTTTTATGCAACGGGGCCCTGTTGTTGCTTTGAGTGTTGAGCAAAATTTGGTCAGACATCTCCCATTCTACCTTCTCTAATATGTACTAGAAATTAGACGAAATAGATTTTGATTTGAAATTAAGAATCTTGATTTTATCACTTCTTCTGTAGTCTTGTTGTACTTAAGGAAAAATCTTTGTGTTTATCTCGCTTGTTATTGTTCAATGACAACATCTTACATGACACCATCACCAACAACACTCACAGCAACAACAGATGAGGGGTTAGACGATGAAACTTCAGAGTCTCCCGCATCGACAAATCAAACCCAGACCGCACTTACAACAACGACAACGGACACAACGCAGAAGATATCAAAGACGGCAACCTCCTCACTACAGCTTCAAGGTAAACATACTTCTTCAACATGACTGTCTACAAGGGCGTGTATGGGCGTATCTACATATAGGGGGTGTGGGTTTAACACCCACATTAATCATGTTCTGTCCTTAAATTCGACATTTTTAAAGACTGTCCTGCAAATCGCCACCCCCCCCCCCAAAAAAAAAGCAATAAATAAATAAATTTTAAAGAAAATTTTCTCTGTTTTTTTTTTTTTTTTAATGATGACCTTCTTTTTTGCTTGCTGGTGCGGGGGGGGGGGGATGTGAATATCTGTCGGTAAGTTTTGGAAATCCGACAATCCCTTGTTTTCTTTGTGAGCAGAATTTGGTCAGACATCTCCCATTCTACCTTCTCTGATATGTACTTGAAAATAGACGAAATAGATTTTGATTTGAAATTTAGAATCTTGATTTTATCACTTCTTCTGTAGTCTTGTTGTACTTAAGGAAAAATCTTTGTGTTTATCTCACTTGTTACTGTTCAATGACAACATCTTACATAACACCATCACCAACAACACTCACAGCAACAACAGATGAGGGGTTAGACGATGAAACTTCAAGGTCTCCCGCATCGACAAATCAAACCCAGACCGCACTTACAACAACGACAACGGACACAACGCAGAAGATATCAAAGACAGCAACCTCCTCACCACAGCTTCAAGGTAAACATACTTTGGCAACGTGACTGTCTACAGGGGCGTGTGTGGACGTATCTACATATAGGGGGTGTGGGTACATTAATCATGTTCTGTCTTTAAATTCGACATTTTTTTAAAGACTGTCCTGCAAATCCCAACTCCCCCCCCCCCCCCCAACCCCGAAAAATCATGACTTTCTTTTTGCTTGCTGGGGGAAATAATGTGAACATCTGTCGGGAAATTTGGATATCCGACAGTCCATTTTTTTCTTCTTTTAAAAAAAAATTTGTATGGTCCATTATTTTCTTTGTGGACACCTCCCATTCTACCGATCCCCTGTGCGTATCCAGCTTGTCAGAAAGGGGTGGGGTGGGGTATATTCTCCTGGAAACATGATTTCGATTGTCTAAAATAGGGGAGGGGATCGGCCTATTTTGGCTGAAATAAAATTTCGTCTGAGTTGCACGAGCAAGCCTCTTCATTTGCATACTTCCCATGCCATGACGTACATTATTTCCTGAAATATGTCTAGTCATTGCTCATCAGTTTAGTGTTAATCATATCCTGTTCTCCAAGCTCACATTTAGATTCTATTAGCTTCATTTTCTTGACACTGTTCTGTGACAGCCCACAAGAGAGGTACAAACTTCAAACTTCTGGCCGATAATACTGCACTCCTCGACGCTTACGTGAGGGCATCACACCCCGGATCGTCCCTCATCGAGTGCGGCCACAAGTGCTTCACCGACGCCCATTGCTCATGTTTCACGTATATCGCACAAGAGGAGGCGTGTTTACTGGGCGAGATACGTCAGGCCAAGTCGGAATCCAACTATGTTAGCCGTCGTGGGGCTAAAACATATCACTAGTATACATTGGAAGTAGTGGCGAAACGGGGGCACATACATACAACGCCCCCTCCCAATGGAATAGCGAAAAGGGGGTAAACGAAAAAGATAGGGAGAAGGAGAAAGGGAACTTGAAAAAGAAGATAAGATGATCTCGCATTTCGTCCTCTTAGTAGATCGGTATACCCCCCCCCCCCTCCCCCGACACCAGTGCCCAACAATAATGTCTGATCCCACACTGCACCCTACTAACATGAGTAAGTGGAAGTGAATTCAGAAAGCATTTATATCACTGGCGTAAATCCCCCGGGGGGGGGGGGGGATGGGGGGATATATCCCCCCACTTTTCGAGGAGGGGGGTGGGGGTGGCCTGTACAATCACCCCCTCCCCCACTTTTCACGAAAGAAATGAAAAAATATATGTTACTAGATAATTGTTTTATTGGCGAAAAAATTCTCCCTGAAATGCCGCTAAACGCTTGAATTGAATCAACTTTAATTTAGAAAATGCTAATAAAGGGCCTGCTCACCATCGCCATACGAAAGACCTATGCCATTATCATAAAATTGAAAAAAAAAATGCCGTTCCCTTCTAATCATGATATGTACATGGGCAAGTGGTTAAGATGAAATGTCAAAAATGTAACTTTACGCGCATATTAGCATTCCAATCATATCTAAAATAACTTTACCACTTTCATCAGGTTGGGGTGAGACTGCTTCTCCCCTCTCCACGGTCTCAACTTCTGTCTGGAAAGTGGTATTATCATGGTCATTATAATAATTGTATTTAATTTTCCCCTGAGAATGTACAGAAATTTTTAAAGCAACAAAGTCTGAAATAAAACAGATTTCATCTGATTTTATACATCATGTTCAAGGCTCTTCTTCACTCTTCTAGAATGACGCATCATTTGAAGAAAATTAGATGTTTGTAGACGTTGATTAGAGGTGTGTGTGTGTGTGTGGGTGTGTGTGTGTGTGTGTGTGTGTATGGGGGGTGTGGATGGGTGTTAGGAACAAGTTAGACAAGGAACAAGTTAGACAAGCATTTGTTAAAGTGGGAGAAGTTGTATGAAAACAGCAGGACTGAGAGCGGTATCCAAGATAGCCTTTTGACAAGGCCTCGTGACTTGGCTATTTTCCTCGTCATGTTGTGCCTGAGATGAGACTAGCCGGCGACGAAAAGAATCAACACGGCCCGGGTGAACGCGCGATCGAGCGACTTTAGTCGCGAGGCCTTTTGGAACCTGGGTTTCCATCGTCCGATATGAATTATTCACGAGTTGACATTCGTATGCTAACACGCCTACCGAGGATTATCGACCAATCACAACGGTATCTGCGGGGCTTGCTTTCCATGATTGATGTAGCTTGCACGGGATGCCGAGATGAAGGCGAATTTGCATACCAAATTTATGCTGACGTCATGCGAAGATACGTTCGCTGATTGGCTCCTACCTATAAGGTAGCAGATCCTCGCTAGGAACAAGGGATAGCATAAGAAATACAGGCCAGGTTCCAAAAGGCCCTCGCGACTCACGTCGCTCGATCGCGCATTCACCGGGCTGGGCGGCTAGTCTTGTTATGCAGCCACTACTAGCTTACTTGCCGAGAAAAATAGCCAAGTCACGAGGGCCTTGTCAAAAGGCTATATCCAAGAGTGAGAGAGAGAGAGAGAAAGTTCGTGTGTGTGTGTGTGTGTGTGTGTGTGTGTGTGTGTGAGAGAGAGTGAAGGGGGGGGGGGGGTAGGGTTTGGGTGTAGGGAGGCCAGTACATTGTATATGCAGTCATATGATATAAATATTGTTTCCCATGTTCAGGGGGGGGGGGGGGCTATTTTATGAAAAGATTTCATTCAATGCTTTCTTCATAGTTTTGACTTTCAGTTATCTATTTAAAGAAGATGTTACATGATAATGTGCTTTATTTGTTATATACTTTCATTGAAATGTTGATTTATGATTTATGTATAATTATTGAGTGGAATCAAAATGAAGATCATTGGAAAAAAAAAAGTTAGACTGAATGTGAATGATATGGGAGGGGTATATGCCTAGGGTGTTTTTTGAATGACAAAACGTGCCTTGTGTTTGTCAAACAAGATCACGTTGGCAAATTATTTCAACCATCCCCCCCCCCCCCACTCCTCGATACGGATTTACGCCACTCATTTATATGGACAAATATGAAGTCTGACGTGATGCATATCAGGAAAGGCGGGAAAATAAACATTTCATGCATGCATTTCATGTGTATATCATAAAAAATAATGATAATATTACACAACCTTTAATAAGATTTTGGTTCTTCTCTTGCTGCACATGCAAAATGGAACTCAATACATGTAGTTTATACTCAATTCGTTTTATAAATCCGGAGGTGTAAAGTAAAGTAAGGAAAAATGATGCAAAACTCGGCGAAATGAAACTTTCCAAACAATGAAATACAAAAGGTATTACACGATCTATAATACGTCTATGGATCACACCTCAATTTGCGCGCAAATTCTCTAATTTTCCCTGCTTCATGCAACCGTGGAGAAGCTGGTAATTAAGAGGCATTAAAAAAATCATGTGCGAAATGATTATCGTTACGTTAGGCTGTCCCCTCCCCCCCCCCCCCCTCCGAAAAAGGGATCGAACAAAAATCATGTGCGAAATGATTATCGTTACGTTAGTCTGTCTTGCCCCCCCCCCCCCTCCGAAAAAACGGATCGACACCCATGGTAGGCTACACTCATTAAAGATAAAGTTGAGTTCTAGTCTTGCGATTTCATTGTGAAAGAAAATGTCTCAAAGCAATTGGGAAAGGTTTATCATGTTTACATAAGAATTGGTGTATACTGTGACGTTTTGGAATCATCAAAATATGGACTCAATCTCGCTGAGAAGCACATGCACTGCACACAGAAATGGGTACATGGGACTGCACACACATGTTGCATGAATGTTAGGTCCAAACACATCAGTGGAGTGGAAGTTTCATCTATTTCTTTTTAAATTTTGATTTTTTTGTTAAATAAGGCATACACATACTGAAATATGCCACATACCACATAATTATCACTACGATTACCAGATGAAAGAAAAAATTACCAATGGCATAACATTAACAAATACAGATGTTGTAGGGATGGAAAGTTGTTGGAATGGCAATAATGAGGTATCAAATTTCGATTTGAAAAGTATTTTTAAAAAGTTGTTTATGCTTCATGTTCAGAAATTTAAAACCAACGTTTTAAAATATGCAAAATCCTAATAATTATCAAATGAATATTTTTTGCAACCATAACCAACGTAAACTTTGATTTTACTATAAAAACATTATCAAAAAATGGTTATACATGACAGACTTTTGGGGAGGAGATACTAAAATCTTCCACTCTGAAATTTTGATAGCCGCATATTGACAATAATTAAGTTTGATGAAACTGACTAAGACTTTTCTTTAAAAACATTAAGAAGGTATCAAATTAAGCCTATGGTTAAAATTTCATTCTTAAAACCCCGATAAATCTTACTAATACATAACACGTACTCAATTTTATAGACATATACAATAAGAAACCTGACCCAAGAAAATTCTATTTGTAACTGCTAAACTTAACAGAGTTATAGGACCAATAAACCAAAATTAGAGTATAGTCAAAATAATCTACCAACAGAAAAACTCTTCAGTAAAATTTTCACAAAAAAGGATGCTCCGCCATAACTCGATACACACAAGACCTTATTTGTACGATAACTTACTGAAAAACCTCCAGAGAGACCAAAATGTTCCCTGTACTGAATTATACACAAGATACTCTGTACAAATTATTAGAATCTTTTTTTTTTTTAATTACAAAAAATCAGAGAAAGAAAATAAATGTTACTTTGAAATTGAAATTAAAAAAATGAATTACAAGCATATAATAATAATGATAATAATTAACATTTAGATAGCGCTTAATTTACATATTGTTCTAAGCGCTTAACAAACTTAAAGATAAACTAAACAAACAGCTTATGAAACAGAACATTAGCAATAAAAATCATTAGAAGGACAACATTAATAGAGATACATCGTATAATATAAGACAAAGTCATAAGATTAAATATAATTATGAAATTATACATAGGCATAACTACGAATTCGGAATTACAACATGATTATACATATTAACTAAATTGTGGGATTACAGTGTGAAGAGATAGGTCTTTAATCTGGTTTTAAATGTGGCAAGTGTTGGGGAGTCACGGATAAATAGAGGTAGATTGTTCCAGAGTTTGGGAGCACATACGGAAAAGGCACTGTCGCCATAGCGGGTGTGAGTTCGGGAACCAAGGGTTAGTTGAAGGTGGGCAGATGTCGATGAACGAAGCCTGATGGAGGAGGTCTGTAACTTTGATGAGATGAGATCTTTGATGTACATATTCATGTACAATTAACTGCTAAATGCCAAGAATTATGAATAATGCACTTAGAATGAACTATGCAAAGAATTTAACAGCTTGAATAGTTAGCATGATTTAATTTCTCTTATACCCAAACATAAGTACTTCCCATTTCTATACCAACCTTTCAAGTCATCTCTTGGATACCCATTGTAAGTACTCAAAGGCCCTGTCTAACAAAAGAGTCGCAATTGATTCAGTCTATCTTGAGTTTGATATTAATTTCAACTCTGTACGTAAAATATTTGCTATTGCATTTTGATTGGAGGGCTTGCTATCGAATCAGACGAATCACAACGCTTTTCAAAATGGCACCCAGAACCTATTAATTAATCATATTCTGGAATCCCGTAATACAAGTACTCCCAAACCACATCCAGAGCCATCTATAAACAGAGTTTGGCCTACTCTGCTCCAGTAGTTGACAATATGGCGCATGTTGCTTTGTCGGGCAAGCATAAATGTAACAAAAGATATGTGCCATATTATGCCCAACTGAAACCGCGTTGGCCTAACTCTGATTAAAGATGGCTCTGACCACATCTTGAAAATAGCGCCATCAATAGCGAAGATTCCTTGGGTTAGTTTGAGCACCGTATATCCTAGGTTGGCGTTGATACTGTGGAAAGATGAAAAGAAGGAGGGTTGTCGGGTGAAGGTAAGAAGAAGATTGAAGAAAAGAAGAATGGGAATATTGAAACAGTCAGGGGAAAGCAAAAGTAAAGCGGATATACAGGAGTAAGAAAAAAAAAGTTGCATTTTGTTTTTCACAATGCAATGCAGGTGTAGATGTGTATACTCTTTTCAATTCTTACGTTCATACACAGGCGCATGACTTGTAATTCAAATTCATGAAATTGTATTGAAAAATCGTAAATCCCAGCAGACTGACAGCGCACGAGTCCGATAAAACAAAGAAATTCATAAGGAAAAATATCGGTCTCGAGGGCCGTCGCTCTAGTGAACCCTCTGAAAAAGTGGCTAAAAGGCCCACAAGTCTCGTGGGCTGTAGTCGTTTCTATGATTTGAATAACAATTATGCGCCTGTACATGAAAAAAAAAAAGAGATAACAATTAAAAAGAGAATCGCGGGTAAACCGTGCGTTGCATTATGAAAGATGATGGAGAGAATAAGAACAAAAAGAAAGAAAATATTAACAATCCGAGAGAAGGAAAGCCAAGAATCGGATGAAGGCAACGACAAATGAAGTAATAAGAGCGAATATTTTGACCTATAAAGAAAAGAGGATATGGCATAATGACAAGGTTTTAAAGTCATTGTACCGAAACGGTCAATTTTTACTTCACTGGTGTGTGTATTCTTACTCCAACTGATGGCCGGTTTTATAACAGCCATTGTAAGACAAGATATTGATGTACAGTGTCAGTTAAGTTTCATAATAAACATCAACATATCAGTACATGTACCAGCCATGATCACAAGATTAGTTTTATGCGTGTCGAATTTTACTTGTTTATATTTTTGTACAATGAAGTAACACAGTTTTTTTACAGGAAAAAAAAACCCAAAACAATTTGAATGCATAGGGTAATGGGAATGAAAAGATATCAGTACCAGGACTATAACTGATATTGATATAAAGGAGATAGTTCCAAGCATGAAGTGCATGCAGCCCACGAGACAGACGGTCAACGAGACCGACAGCACACAAGACCGACAATGTTGGCTTCAACATGTCCAAAGACCTTCTGGAAACTTATCTGATGGTTCGCGAGACCGACAGTCAATGAGGCCAACGTGGCAGTCTCACGGGCCTTCTGACAACTATTCCGAGGATTCAGAAGACCAGCATATTCGGTCTCGTGGGTTGACGGTCTACTGGGATGTCCCCGTTTCGCAACAACGTTATTCATTTTAGACTAACCATTAGATGTTGCATCCTTTCAATGTCTATGGTAGTAGGAAAGTCGCTGCGACGTTGATCTGGATATTCCAAGGCTGAACGATGACGATGATCTGGATACTCCAGGGCCAAAGGATGTCGACCGAATCCCTCATCGAATCCATAGTCGAACCCATACACAGTGTTCGAAACAGTTCGGATAGGACCTCTACGTTCATGGTAGACGGGCCTGTCCCTTCGTGTTCTATGACTCCTTGCCTCTCTAAAACCCAAAGGGTAGTCGTTGTCCAAATGGTAGTCGTGTTGGAAGACAGGCTGGTTGGAGTAGAGAATGTTATCGTCACGGATATGTCGTGGGTATGGTCTCTTCATGAATTTCCTTGCTGATATCTGGCAGCAGATCAGTATCACGGTCAATACAGCGAAGAGTACGAAAAGGATACCCAGGATGATTGAGAGAATGATGATGGCTGTTTCTTCAACAGGATCTGGAAAACATAGAAGATTGATAAAATAATAAACGATAATGCGAGAAAAGGAGGAGCCCCCCAAAACAAAACTTAGATAATTACCGGGCAGTTGTGCACCACCAGCAAAAAATGAACTAAAACTGGGATAATTTTCCTACAAAGTAATTAGGGCTCATGGGCGTACGGCATGGGAAAATTTCGGAATGACCAGTATTCAGGCAACCGCCATCTCATGTTACGGCTTGCTTTCGGGCATCATTGAGCTCCCCGGGGCAACCACCATCGCCACCCTCACCGTCAACTTCACCCCCTTCATCCCCCTGCTAAATTGACAAAATTGTATCCACATATTATTGTGAAAAGCAAAGATAAATAGTCCCAAACTTTACGACAGTGAAAGTAGGAACCGAAGATATTCCCTTAAATTTTTATGATGGCAAACGCACCAAAGTTTCATAACCGAGAAATCACCTTGTCATATTTTTGAGATACATGTATATATATGTATATATATATATATATATATATATATATATATATATATATATATATATATATATATATATATGGCCTGCCACCCCCCCCCCCCCTCCCATGGTGTATCCAGCATTGGGTGAAGCCACCCCCTATCGTCTAAAGGCCCAGAAAAAATAACGTTATAATGCTTGTAACAGAGCAGCACAGACACATTCCATCCCCCCCCCCCCCATCCCGGTCTGGGAGGATTTTTAAAATCAATTTATTTCAACAATTTACTGGATAGGCCACTGCCCTTCCCAAACTTAAGACTGATTCCAATTATATGCACGTCACTAATTTATGAGTTTACCTTGCTCACACTCCCTTCCTTGTCCTGCACCAGTGGGTGAGATGTCTGTGTAGCCAGAAGGACAGGAGCAAGAGAATGTTCCTGCCACGTTGGTGCACTCCGCCACGGGAGAGCAGTCATTCGTCTCGACAGAGACGCACTCATTCAGGTCTTCAGGAGGAGAAGGTGAGAGATAGGGAGAGAGAAAGGGAGAGAGAGAGAGAGAAAGAGAAAGAGATAGAGAGAGAGAGAGAGAGAGAGAGAACAAGAGAGACAGAGAGAGAGAAAAAAATATGTGAGAATGAGATACCAAAAAGGGAGAAAGATGGAAAGAGGGATGAAAAGAAATTGGAAATAATCAGCAAGGAAAAAGAGAACGAGACAAAAGAAGGAAAGGGGAATGGGAGAGAGAAAAATAAATAGTGAGATGGAAAGTTTCAAAATAAGGAACAAAAATCATATCATAAAGGTAAAGCGGAGGAGAATGAGAGAGAGAGAGAGAGAGAGAGAGGAGAGAAAAGACTCTTGTCAATGGCTATCGTATAATGATTCCGTGCTCTCCCAAAAAGGTGGAGATAATGAGCTCAAATAGTTCACATAGATATCGAAGTGGTGGGTCGAGTTATAAGTAACACAAAACCCATTATCCTAATTTTAAAAAAATCTGTGACAAGAAGTTCAAATCCAACATTATTAACTATCAAAACTTGACTTGATATGCATCTTTGCTTTTCCTTACCTCCAATCACCATGCTACTCGGATCCACACCCACTATATCCTGTCCTGCCAAGAGGGTTCCGTCACCAAGGCCGTTCATGACCGCGGTTGTGACCGCATCTCTTGATGTACCACCCGCGACGAAGAGGTCAAACTCTCCGATGACGCTACTGTTACGAAAGGAGGTGAAAGACACCTCTAAAACGTCCGGGATTGCAGATAGAAGCTTGGGGGAAAAAAACATGTAAAGAACAATTGTCTCAAAAGGTTTGTTTTAGATACATACATGTAGGATCTGGATAATTTGATTATCATTCATTAATGGGTTATTGCTATAACTTGAGATATCCAACTGTCTCATTACCACAGATGAAAGTTGCAACAGCATTTCAGAGCAATTTTACCGTCTTCCTCTTTACCAGTACGTTAAAGGTGCTTCATCAATTTTGCAGCCCTAAATGTTGAAGTTGTGTGAGTATGCGATAAATTACAAAAGAATTATAAGTGGAAAACTTGTGCGAATGTGAAAAGGATTATAATTTGCTTTTAAGTAATAACAACAATTTGGTACTGAAACTTTTTTTTTTTACTCGAAAAAAATCGCGTAATTATTAAAATTATTTTTTGACTGTTACTTGATTTTTCTGAATAGTTCCCTCTGCGACAAAAGCAAGATTTTCATTTCTTACAAAGGAGTTATAGAACTTGTGACCTTGAAATTTCATAGGCAGTATCTACAGGATGTCTACTAAACCTGCGCAAAGTTTCGCGGAATTTGTGTAAGTCTGTAAAAGGAATGAAGCACATTTAACGACCAACTGCCATACCGGTAAATGTACTTTCATATCAGTGAATGGATACGCCAATGCCCCCAAGCCGTATTTTCATTTTTACATCTTCAAGAATTGTTTATTCGTTTCGTTGTAAACCCGTATTCATGATATTATAAAGCCTTCATTTAGTTTGTTAACCGTTTTCAGTCTTACCGTGCCTCTGAGCTGTTGAGCCAACTGTTTAAACCCGTTCCTAGAGCTATCGGCCAGACTTGAGGTGTACAGCAAGGGTGACCCGTTGAGAGAAGTGAAACTAAGAGAACCTTTGAAGACTGCAATTGCTTCAGAGACAAGATATTCAGAAATGTGTCAGTCTGACACAGACAATGCTTAGGCAAATGGATTAAATGGTAATTAATTCTGTTAAACCCCTAGATTCCCATTTATACTCTCTCTATGGTGTAACCCAATAAACATGCTGGAACTCACTTTTTGTTCAGTTTTCCTATGATACTACGTGGATACAATTTGTGCAGTATGTGATTTATCATTTCATTTAATTCGCAACCTCCTTTCTAAACTATTTTAATCTGTTCTGGTTCCAAACCTCCTTTCCGTTTTCTTCAAATCACCATATTCTTCTCTCACCATCTTCTCTCCTTTATATAATTTTTGTTCTTTCCCTTTATCTGTTAATCCTTTCTTTTCACCCATTTCTCATCAAGACAACATAACTAAATAAAGCAGTCGACACCAGTATACAAAACAAAACAACATATATCCTTTTACAACCCACATTTACATTACATTATAGGTTTTTGTGTAAACAAATGAAACATGGGCCAAATAGGCACAATATCTTTCATTACGAATGTCCAATATTTGTAAATGCAATGAATAAACATGGCTCCGACTACATGAGTAACTCGTCTGTTGGGAGCCAGAAGGGTGTTAAGTCATATACTTTAACACAGAGTTAATGCCATTCTGGCTCTGAACAAATATATTGCAATTGTTAAGTCATTCATACGATTATGATCAAACTCAGTTATTTCAGGACGATCCTGATGCGTTGATAACATTTCGCCTGATTTTGAGGGCAAAAAATCAACATAGAAGGAACAGAATAGAAGGAGGGGGAGAAATAAAAACAGAGAGAGAGACAGACAGAGAGAGATTTGTTTTGTTTTGTTTTGTTTTTTGTTGCAGTTGTTTTGTTGTTGTTGTTGTTGTTGTTGTTGTTGTTTTTTTTTTTTTTTTGGGGGGGGGGGGGACATTTGATACGATCTTACCTTGGCATATTCCATTTCTTCTGAGGTAGCCAGGTCTACAAGTACAAAGCCCGGATGTACTGCACATCTCGTGATCTATTTGGGAGCACCGGTCTTCAGTCGCACAGGACTCAATCACTGAGAGAGAGAGAGAGAAAGAAAAAGAGAAAGAGAGAGAGAGAGTAATTCAGCAGATGAAAGGAGATTGAGGAGAGATGTAGGGAGAATAGGCAGATAGGCGACACACAGGAAGAGAGATAGAGAGAATATGATATGGAGGGAGAAAGCGAATATGGCCTCCATTAACACAAATTCCGCTCACCAATCAGATTAAGAAATAAAAATTGTATCAGAGTCATTATGTGTGTTGGAGAAAATTGGACAGTTGTCCAAGATTACATCACAGTGACACTAAAAATTCGCCAGTTTGAAATTCCCTTATTCATAGTGATCACAAATGTCAGTATTTCATAACTTTCTTATTGTTTATCCGATTTTGTTCCAAAAAAATATTGTTAAAAAAAAATATATCACCTATCCATTTTCTGATTTTTCTGCTTTCCTGCAAACAATTTGCGGTTAAATGATAACCATTTGGTAGCTTTGACAAAAAAAATCATAATGAAATGTACAGAAATGGCTAAAAACAAATTCATATTGCTGATCAAATAAATAACATACGTTACTATAATGAAGACTCTTGAAAGATAACTTACTTGTTTCACAGTTCGTTCCTTCGAATCCCGTAGCACATTCACATGTGAATCGGTCTTTGAAGTTCCTGCATGTACCTCCATTGGAGCATGGTTGCGAGATACACTCGTTTATATCTAATAAGAAGAAGAAAAGAAGAGAAAATTACTTTATAAAAGCAATTGGATATACTGAAGATATTCATCAACTTTACCTTTTGATCAATAGTAGTAATATCAATGTCTGTTGTTATTCAATAATTATCAAAACTTGAATTCGACTCACCATGAACAACAACCTAAATAAATACCTCAGTGGAAGCTTGATTTGTTGTGTAATTGAATGTCTTGAAACGTCAATTGACTTTCGAGTAATTTAGAGCATGAAAAGAACACGCACCACTGAGCGATTTTGGAAGTGGGAAGTGTGGGGGTAAATGAATGGCCTTCTTAATGGCCTTCTTAAATCTGTACGGTAAGAGAAGGGGGTTGCTCGAGCACCTGAGGCCCCTTCCTCTCCTGGTATCCCTTGCAGTTGTATAACCTACCTGCACTGGCTGGAAAACCAGACTTATTGAAAGGGGGGGGGGGGTTGTTACACAAAATCACAGAGTCACATGGTCACACACACTTCCTTGGATGAACAGGGGGACCATGGCCCCCTTGTGCCCCTTGGTTACGCCTATGCCTACCTGCACATGACCTTCCAGAGGTCCCGCTGACGCCACCAGCATCAACATATCCATCCAGACAGCTACAGTCGTATCCACCAGGTGTGTTTCCACATCGGGCGAACGGGGAACAGTCATTTAAAGATGAATTACTGCATTCGTCGATATCTAAATGGATGTCAGACGACATGATGAAGAGAAAAAAGACAGTAAAGAGTGGAGAAAATTTAATATTTGCACCGGATCTCTCAAAAGGAGCAAAGGCCTCAAAAATCTGTGACAAGCAAAACAATTAGGATTTTAATTTTTCCGGGTGCATATTAGGCAATTCATAGGTAGAAAATGCCCCTTGCCCCCTCGTAACACTGCCCCTTCATATATTTTAACATAATACTGCGATTAACAGAATGATGATTACCTATAGTTAATCATTGGTGAAAAAAACAACACTTTTTCTCACCAATACAGACTGTTCCTGGACCATCTATCGCATCCCCTTGATCTACAAACCCGGTCAGACAGGCGCACTGGTACGAACCGATGGTGTTGTTGCAGGTAGAATAGACGGAGCAAGCGGAATAGTCCGTTTCGTTGCATTCATTCAGATCTGTGAAAAGGGGGTGGATTTTCTTTTTATCGGTGAAAAATTAATTAAATCATTATTGAGCAAAAGAAAAACAACAAGTAAAACAAGCAAGTCCATTCTGTGACATTAAATTCGTAAATGAGTAAATTATTACATCAGTTGTGCATGTTAATATTGACTAAATATGAATTTGTTCTGTTTGGTAAAAAAAAAGAAAAAAAAGAACCAGCTCCAATCCATAAGAATGTCTTAGTATGACTCTAAGGTAATCCCCTCCCCCAAAGGAATAAATAAATCGAGACGCAATTCATTATTCAAATTACAAAAAGACTTTGCTAGTTTTATTTTCAGATTTTAAAAAAATTCCCATCCAATAGAATTGGTAATTGAGGATTAGTGCGTCTAAACAAATTAGGGCAGTCAGTAGAGCAAATTGTTCCGAACCCGAGATCTTCCACGTCTAAGACCACTATTCGTTATATACTGAGCCATCGCGCCTCTTATACCTTCAACAACGATAGTGCTAACGTTGAGGATGTAAGCCGTATTTCCAGATGACAGATCTTCAGCGGCAAAGAAAACATCATCGGTCATTAGCTCATAAATTGTGACGTCATCGGGCGTAGTGTCTGGATGCAGAACAACGTCCATTTCAACCCCTAGACTTCCACTGTAGAAGGACCTGATGTTGACACTGTATACGGACTCAACAAAGATTTCCCATCTGGATAACCGATGAAAAATCTGCGAAAAGTGGGGAATAATGAGCAATTATTATCATTTTGTGTTATCACTTAACTTTTTGCCAATAATCATGATAATAACAAAGAAGTTTAAGTGCTACATCGCTGGCCTCTGCAAGGTCTTCACAGGACACTGTCTTGCAGCAAGTTTAGGAGATGTTCTTAGGAAGCCCCTTGTGCATTTACATCCTGTCGCTTTTTCAGTGTGTCCCTAAAGGACACCGCACACCTTACGATCGGTTTGCGATCCGATTTCAGAAGAAAATGTAATATCATTTGACAAATCATTTCAAAACGAAAATATTTTTGATTGAGGGTCTGAATAGTCATACAGATAGTAATATCGATAATACGGCCTTAGCCGAGTTTTCTAGTAGGTGGAATGGCCAAATCGGCTCCGAGTCGTAGTGACGTCACAAAAATCGTACGACTGCCTACGATTTGAAACTAATTTTGCTCTTATCCCCTGTAGAAAGCTGACAGCTCACCCAAACCCTGTGTTTAGTATTCATATTACTTTTCAGAACCTGAATAGGGTAGATTTAATTTGTTAAAATGCCAATATTTAATGCCATAGCTATTTGTTTCACAAATCGGATCGCAGACCGATCTTAAGGTGTGCGGTGGCCTTAATTCATCATTTATGACTTTCTTCAAAGAATTTCAGAACCTGGGTTCCATGAAAAGCACTCTCGAATCATGATTATTGCTTTTCTGATATAACTTATTTAATAAAGTAATAGATCTATTACCTAAATAATTTTCAATCCAATTTTCATTTTGAGGGCATATTTTACCGGTATCATTTTGACTTATAGCCTCTAGAGTATATTGCATAAATTAAATACCAGTATAAAAGGAAAACAAAAACCATTATTTTTTACAAAATCATCGTGAATAAATTTGATGCTGGGAATTTTATTTTTCATATTTCAACACCTGTTAACCTTTAATCTAATCGATATGATACGTGATGTCACCCTTTTTAATACCAGGGATGAGTTTGGGTATCTATAATTCACAAGGAAAGTTGGCATACCGCATATTCAAGTTCTCTTCTGATTTCTTGTTCTCCACTGTTGAGAGTGTCAGGGTAAACTGCAAGTGAACCGTTGACCTCTGTTAGCACAAACCTCATATCGAATCGTCTCGGAACTGTAAGAAAAAAAGTAATAAGTTATTTCAGCGAAGTGAATGAAAATGATAACTTCTTTAGCTGTTCTAGTACGACTCAATAAGCACCTGCACACTTTACAAATTTTCGGGTAGGAATCTTTAAGTAAACATGTGAATGCGCTATTCAAATTTTTGTATTAAGATACGTATAAGCCTTGGTAATATTTCCAGTAACGTAATTTTTTTTTTCAATTTACTTCTTATCAAATCTATTTGTATCTTGCTTTTAACAGAAGCATTCCGATATTCCGACAATCCTATGTTCCAGCAAGGACTATAGAATTTAACACGTCAGTGTAAACATACTCAGTATGCAAAGTGCTGGAACATCGGACCGTCACCAGTCACCAAAGCCTATAACATTATGTCCAGCAAATTTTTATCGCTTTATTCCCATCGAATAAAGCTGTATTTAATGATTATAATATGTTATACTTTTATAGCGAATTATAATACAAAGTGTCTCTATGCTCTTTACAATTAACTACCAGATATACCCGTACAAGTGGCGTAGCCAGGATGTTTTACAGGGGGAGCAAATTTTGTCAACTGTCAAATTCTGCTTGGAGGGAGACCCGTATTTTTTTCTTCTCGCCAGCCCTCCAAAACCAAAACTCGCTCAGTGGGAGGGGGGGGGGGGGGGGGGGGGGTATCAACAACAACAACAACAAAACAAAAAACAAAAAAAGGGTACAAGTTTAAAAAGGTAGATCCGTATTTTTTTCGTCTCGCCAGCCCTTCAAAAGTCGCTTAGTGTGTGTGTGTGTGTGTGTGGGGGGGGGGGGGGGCAAAAAAAATCCCCAGCGCTCTAAAAGTCCCTGAGCGGGGGGGGGGTATCAGATTTTATGGGATCCACAGTTCTCTGACAATGAAAAAAAAAGGTCTAAAAGGGCGAGAAAAAAAAATCTGTCAAAAGTTGTCAGGGGGAAAATCTGCCCCCTGCCCCCCCCCCCCTTGGGTACGCTAGTGACCCGTACAACTGCCAAGCATAATTGTCGTATTACATAATGATATTGCGATCAAAATACATGCAAGGATTACATTGGCGAAATAAACATGCAGACCACAGATTTAAAAGTGCACAATTAGTTGAAATAGACATCCATGAATTATGTTTAAAGTATCAAGCATTTGCTTACAAATTATACATATTAATTAATTTCATACAAGTCTTTCGTTGAGATAAATTTTGGTATTTTTTCGCTTTACAATGTTGTCCATACTTTACTAATTTGGCAACTTATAAATTGGCTATTTTCACCACTATCTTCAGACTCCAAAAGTACAGATGGAGTTGACTCGAGCTGAAAAAGTTACGAATTTTAAAAAACAGGTACCCAAATGCGACAAAAATACCTAAAATAGACCCTCTCTTGGCAATCTAGAGAAACTTTAACTAAGAAAGAGTAAACTTCTACCGCGATTTAGTGGACAGTAACGGAGAAAAGCTGCCTCAAAAAGACTTACAAACACACAAGATTAGCCAAATTATAGTAAGGATTATAAAGAGATTTACCCCCTCCCCCCCCAAAAAAAATTATATATCACTCACTTTGACAACCTTCCATTGTTCTGATCCGACCATGTCCGCAGCTGCATAGCCCATCCGTGCAAACCTCATTCTGCGCACATTGCTCCGATGTCGAACAAACGCTTTTACCTGCGACAAGAGAACATACTCGGTTTTAGATTCTCCATTTTCTTTAAAGGAACTGTTTGATATTTTAGGGCTATGGCCGTATGACGAATTGTTTAAGACATGAAAATAACCAGTAGAAAACAACAACACGCAAGACTTCAAGATTATGAAATTCGTTCTAAATTTTGGCACCACCCACCATTGTCTTTACGAAAGTAACTCCGAAAACAAAACAGAACAAAACAAAAAAGCCTCGATTCATTCAGTCATTATATTCAGTTAGGTTAGATACCAATATATATATATATATATATATATATTGTACTAACTTAATAATCATAATTATGTCACAAGGTAACTGTTTTGACCAAGCAAATTTAGTTACCCTTTATTATTTCAATAATGAATCATACTCAGTAACCAGTGAATAATCCCTTTTCCCTTGTTATTTGGACAATAGCAATTAAGGTCAATATTACATGCATCAAAACTTGGTTTTTCAGCCCCTTTCAACATACTGTGATTGCAGTTGGGTCCCTCGTACTCAGCAGTGCATGTACAGAAATAGCCCGTGATGATGTCCGAGCAAGTCGCTCCATTGCGGCAAGGGTCACTGGTACATCCGTCGATATCTGTGTAGTAAGAGAACAATTCCGCACTGGACATATAATCTCTTTTGTGTTTTCTTTCTTTTCAGGGGGGGGGGGGGGGGGGGGGGGCAAATTTTGCCAACTGTCAAATTCTGCTCGGAGGGAGGAGACCCGTATTTTTTTCTTCTTGCCAGTCCTCAAAAACTCGCTCAGTGTGTGTGTGTGTGTGTGTGTGTGGGGGGGGGGGGGTTATCAAATGTTTTCCTCCATAATTCTCTGACAAGCAACAACAAAAAAAAAAAAGGTATATGTTCGAAAAGGTAGATTCGTCTTTTTTTTCCATCTCGCCAGCCCTCCAAAAGTCGCTCGGGGGGGGGGGGGGGGGGGTGTCAGATTTCTCTGAC
Source organism: Heliocidaris tuberculata (assembly GCA_025618425.1). Classification (NCBI taxonomy): domain Eukaryota; kingdom Metazoa; phylum Echinodermata; class Echinoidea; order Camarodonta; family Echinometridae; genus Heliocidaris; species Heliocidaris tuberculata. Next base: position 18,883,690 of record CM046848.1, read on the forward strand.
AAGCAAAAAAAAAAAAAAAAAAAAAAGGTCTAACAGGGGGGAATTTTTTTTCTGTCAAAAGTTGTCGTGGGGGGGGGGGGCAATCTGCACCCCCTGCCCCCCTTGGGTACGCTAGTGGATACATGTATTACTGAATTGTGTATTCATTGTCTATTGATTTGATATTATTCGTTTGCCGTGTGCACTGTTTTAATTTGTCATTAGAGTTGCATTGTGCCCATACAATGTCGCCCTGTAGGCCTACTTTGTTTGCTAAGAACAATTAGCCTAGGCTTATTACTCCCTTATTAATTGATAGAATGGAGTAAACTCAAATCAAAATCAAATCAAATCATATCAAGTCTTGATGATCATTTTTTTGAAAACTGTATCACATACTAACCAAACAGTGATCTAAAAAAAAAAACCCAGTACGATTAGTTTTACATCATCCACTTACCTTTGTCACAAGTTTGTCGTCTGTAATCATTGGTTTGTAGTGAATACAAAGGCTACATGGCGCAATCACGGATGAAAAAGCAAAATGAATACATTATCAAAAATTCACCACAAAGCGACAATTGCGATGCAAAGAAACATCCTAAATATTTTGATTTCGCCTTTCGAATTTAAAGTGATTTGTATTGATAATGCAGTTTGCAGGCAATCTGGAATATAAATCTTGTGATCACGAGGGGAAAACATATTGTAATTGCCGTACCCAAAGAAATCCCGAATCGAATACACATTTTAGAACTTTGCCGCATCTATAATTATGTCCATCTACACTTTGATGAAAATATCCTTTATAACTTCGAGAAATTAAATGCAATTCTGGATATTTTTAAAAAACTTTATACATGTACACGTGGTTCCTTTAAATGGCACATCATTCTTGATAATTATAGTTGGTAAAAATTCCCTTTACCCTCTTTAAAAAGATAACACTTATGAAATATGGTTTAAAAAGGGAAAAGGAAAGATTTATGGAAACTTTCAACTTACGTAAATGACAGGGCAATGATCAAAGAACATTTCTGCACCACCAACTTTAGCTATCTCCGTTTCGTTGTAGCCAGGCAGAGAATCGAAATACTGAAGTAGTGTCATATAATTTAGGGAGAAACATCATTGCCACTATACTTTCCTACTATCTAACAGGCATTGTTTTTCTTATAATAACAATAAATCTTATAATAACATAAAATATGATTGATATATATCGCAGAATAATATGAAAGAAATTAAATTGTCATTTTTTGATACTCGCCTTTGTGTTTTAAAACGATCAATAATTTAAAGAACTGAATGATTTAATACCTTGATAACTACAGAATGCTGATACATTTGCTGAAAGACACCATGTTTTGAGAATTCAAACATAAAAAGTGTATTTTCTGTGAACACAGTCTCGCATTCATACAACTGTAAAAGGAATATCTCAGTAAAAAGATAAGAACTGTAGCAGGAAGACTGATGGCGATAAAAAAAACCAAAGACCCACTGGTCAGCCGAATCAGAGTACAGGAAATTTTATGATTTCAGAAAAAAAAATTTCTTGAAATTAATGTTATAGGTTTTCCCGCCCAATTTTTTGTCCGCATTATCGTCTTACGAGCGATATCGGTCTGTCAAATTTAAAATCTGGTCAATAGAATTAATTTGGAGACGCGCAAATTAATTTATGAGCATCCAAATTAATTCATCGGAGAAATTATTTCAATTTTTGTTATCCGCATTCAATTTATTTTTAGGGCAAAAAAAAAAAAATCGTTAACGTGCATACGAAGTTGTGAACGTACGTATACGATTTCAAATTTCGCGCATTGAATTTCGAGGTTCGTGCATTCAAATTAACAGTAGGCCTGAGGAGCCTGTTTGGGTGTTCAGTTTCATTTGGGGGAATTCAGTTTATTGATTCATAGGCTTGATGTGCCATACATCCTCTTTTGTCTATGGGATTTCTCGTTGCCTCATAATTATACAAATTCATCAGATTTCAAAACTTTTCACATTTTTAATGATGCTTACCATGACAGTATGATTGTTAATTCTTTTGTTTTCATCAGTGTTCTTTTTTTATACATTCTGGAGGGTCTGTTTTAAACCACTGCATGACATTTCTTGCACGTTCTCTTAATTATGTTAAATCTAATGCACTTATTTAAAACATGCTTGCACTTTCATGAATTGGAATGATTGGAGATATGTTCAGGCCATCGTCCTCTGATTTTGAATGCCCATTTCTTAAATTTTATGCTCCTAGTTTAAATGTGAATAACTCGTTTGAAAAATTTGTTGCAAGGATAATGAATTCGCACGAGAGAAAATTAAATTGAATGACCATTCGTTAAATCGTATGCTCCTTATTCAAACTGACATGACTCATTAGAAGAGCTTGTTGCATGAATAACGAATTTGAACGAACGAAAAAGAATTCGAATGACAATTAGCCGTGGCGATCACAGCTATCGTTAATTGGAATGCTCTTATCATTAAATTGAATGACCAAATTGCTAAATTGGGAAGGAAAACCTATATCATAAACTTCATCATTAGTCTAGACTACTTGACGCTTCGAAGTCAAGAACTAAGCTAACCTTTATGCTATTATCCTCACAAAATTCTCATAAAATTGTTGTAATCGAAAGTGTTTATTTATTTTTGTTTGTTTGTTCTTTAAGAGTAACCTCAGATGTTGAACTATGAATGAAACAACGTTGGTGGTTTTATTTATCCAAAAATAAATGTACCCAATGGCACAGCTTGGGCTACCTAACTAACATGACTATTCTCATAAAGTTTGCTTTTCGGTACCTGATATTGCTCGGGTAGTGGTTCATCATGTTTTATGTTTAAACAGATGGATGCAGAATTACCCTCCACGCTACAGACAAGCTCGAGGGAGTTCTCGCAGTATGGACTTAGAGACTCCCCTCTTCAAAGCAAACGCGTTAAAAAAGACAAAGGCATTACATGAATCAAAATTGATAAACAAGAAGGGGAAATACATTATAAGGAGTTATAATTATATTCACCTTCGTACTTATTCATTTATTCATCATATTCAATCATATCATAACGTTCCATCATAAAATGAAATATCTATGACATTGCTGTATAAATTCGTATTAGTATTCCGCACTTAACCATTAACCCACCCCGTCAACAGAAACATAAACGCTGAAATGGATGCCTGCAAATATGCTAAAGCATTTCTTCCAATCAAAATGTAACGTATTTGATATGCACCCCGTTATAGGCTACAGGATGAAACTACAAAGTGACCCACTGACAGAACAGGTGAAGTTGCAGTGTTCAAATGTGAAAGGAATGCCTCTTTAGTTTTTATATTACCATTAATCAGGTAACCGCCATCTTTTGTTGTTGTTGTTGTTGTTGTTTTCTGTCGCAGCATTTCTTTATCTCTTGTTTTCGATCAGCTCTAAATTTATCTCACAAAATAGCACGTTACGTTTTCGAAGTAATACTTCTCAATCTTTTCTCTTTTCTCTAGGGGCGTCGCTAGACCATTTTGAATGATGAAGGGGGTGGACCAAATGTGCCAACAAAGTAGCTAAAAAATTTCAACAAGCAGAAAAGAAGGGCATCAACTTTTTGCGATTGCTATTAGCCGATAGCCTACAGAATGTGAATTTACCAATAGAAAATTTGTAATGGCGGGGGGAGTCACATATGCGTCCAACACCCCCTCAAGTGATGCCCCTGTCTCCTGCTTTTTTTGATTACCACAATGCACCTTCCTCACGGTTTTTCTCTTTTTTTACCTCTGTCTCTGAGTGTCCATCCACCATTTACAGCTCTGGTTGACGAAGCCACATCCAAAGTCACGACCCCAGGTGAAGGGGTCAGCAAGGTCATAGTTCGCCTTGTACCACCCGGTATCTTCGAAGAACGCCAGAGTGAAACGAGAAAAGGTTCGCCCTTTGGCAAAGGATGGTGCCATTGACTCGATCTAGCAAACCAGGGAAGTAGCAAACAAAAGGGAAACAGACAAGTGTTGGTTGAAGATTTGAACATGAAAAAGGAAGACGAGTTGTGGTCATTTGATTACATTGTGAAAGAAACTGTCTGAAAGCAATGGGGAAAGGATGACTATGTAATACATTAGAATGGATGTATACTTTGAGGTACTGAAGTGACTAAAATGAGAAGAAATGAACTCTATCTTGCTTAAAGTCACATGCAGTTTCAGTTTCAGTTTTATTTTCATTTCCAACAGAACAGTGATTTTAACAAGAAATCAAATATACAATTCAATATTCAATAACAAAATACATTTTACATGGTTTAAAGTTATGAAATAGAAAGTATACATAGACATCCAGTATAATATGATTTTTGTTATTGTTGTTGTTGTTTTTTTAAAGTTAAACCTGTGGAAATGGAGGGATTCACTGAAAAGCAAAGCTTGTAGTATGTGGATCCCTCCAAATAATAACAAACGTATTTTTGTAACATGTAAATATATTGACCAGAAAAAATATAGATATACACAGATTACCAAAAAGTGGCAGAATAATAATACAATTATAAATCCGTAACTTGAAAACTTGTTACGACGAGTATATAGTATGGTCAACAGAATATAAGACAACATAAATTAAAGCAAGGGAAGAGAAAAATACAAGGATAGTAAATGTTGCTGCATATGTGAAGAGTAAAGAAAAAGAGAGGAGAGGTGGAGAGGAGAAGGAGAGAGAGAGAGAGAGAGAGAGAGAGAGAGAGAGAGGGAGAGAGCACACGATGTGCATACTACAGGGGTAGTGACTATAATTATAGTAAGTTGCATATAGAGCGTAAAGACATGACGGAAAGGATAAATGCATTTTTTTTTTAAAAGGCGAGACATGATTAGACTATGCACTGATATTAATTTGTATTGTAAGAAAGTATAAGAAACAATTTCAATTTCCTTTTAAATGAATGAAGTGAGGGGGAAAGTTGAATGTCCTTATGAAGAGAGTTCCAAAATTTGGGGGCTGTATAAATAAACGTGTTTTGAGCTAGAAGGGTTCTCAGCAGAGGTAGATGAAAGTCGTTACAGCGCCGGGTTGGGTACTTATGAGAGGATTTATTTTGGGTGAACATATCATCAAAAACGGAAGGAAGCATGTCGTTATTATAAGAATACATAAACTGACCTAACTGGAGAAGATAAAGATCTTTAATTTTTAATATTTTATTTTCAAAGAAAAGAGGATCCGTATGGGAGCGAAAATGAGAAAGGCAAAATGATACGAAGAGCTTTCTTTTGTAATAATAATATTCTGTTTAACAAAGTTTGGTGCGTATTGCCCCACACCAGGGTGCCATTGCATAAAGACTTACTATTATAGTAACTTTGCCATCAATGGTAACTACCATGGTAACGTTGCTCAAGAGCCAATCAAAATCCAGTATTCCATGAAAAGTTACTATAATAGCAAGTTTTATGCAACGGCACCCTGGAGTCCATAATGTAGATATGGTAAGACCAGAGAGGAATAAAGCATAAGTAAGGAAGATGAACGGAGATGTGTTTTTAATCTATTCATGACACCAATATTTCGAGAAATAGTTTTACAGATGTTGTCAATATGATACTTCCAGGAGAGTTTATTGTCGACTGTTACGCCCAAAAATTTAGTGTGAGAAACACTCTCCAACGGGAAGTCATCGAATTCAATATTTATTGGCAGTGAGTCTATAGTGTTACTGAACAACATATACATGTATTTAGTTTTTTGGAGATTAAGTGAAAGTTTGTTTGCTCTAATCCATTGTAGAATCTTAGATAGTTCAGAATTAACCGTTTGCGCAAGAGTGTATGGATTGTTGTGGGAAAAGAACAGATTCGTGTCGTCAGCAAAAAGTATAAACGATAAAATATGGGATGATCTGCAGAAATCATTTATATATAAAATAAATAAAAGGGGACCTAGGAGGCTTCCCTGTGGAACACCACAGCTAATATTACATAAATCTGATGAACAATCGTTTAAAGAGACATATTGCTTTCTGTTAGAAAGATAGTTCCTGAACCACTCCAAAGCCTTTCCACGTACACCGTAATGGGAAAGTTTATTAAGTAATATATCGTGGTTTATTGTGTCAAAGGCTTTGGAGAAGTCCAGGAAGATACCAACCATATGAGAGGAATTATCAATAGCATGAGCTACTTTCTCCACAAAAGATAATAAAGCATGAATGGTACTATGCTTTTCCCTAAAACCAAATTGAAAGTTAGAGAAAACATTATGATCTTTTAGGAAGGCAACTGTTCTAATATATATGATTTTCTCCAAGATCTTAGAGAAAGAAGATAACAATGAGATCGGTCGATAGTTGTTTACATTTAGTTTGTCCCCTTTTTAAATAAAGGAATGACTTTGGCGATTTTCATAGAGTTGGGAATTTGCCCATGTAGTAAAGACAAATTAAATATATGTACCAGGGGATCTACTATGAATGGAATAATGGCTTTAAGGATAACATTATTGATATCATCGTAGCCAGAACTTTTCTTGTCGTCTAGATTTGAAACGATGTCTATAATTTCATGGGTATATGTCGGAGTAAAAAATATAGAAGTCTGGTTAGCTGGACCAAGAAAATCTGTAAAATGTTTATTGGAAGAAGGTATATTTTTGGCAAGGTTATCCCCTATGGAGGAAAAGTGGGTATTAAATATATTAGCATTGTTAACAGGCTCCTGTACAATTTCATCGTTAAGTTTGATTTCCGTTATAACAGCTTTATTGTTTGCCACGTTCATTGCTTGTTTGAGGACTTTCCAAGTGTTGTTCATATCATGTTTATGTAGTTCAAGTTGGCTTATAAAGTATTTTTTCTTTTCTAAACGTATGATTTTAGTCAATGTATTTTTGTAGGATGTATATTTGTGTTTAGTTTTGTCTGTACCTTTTGATTTGTACTTATAATAAAGATTATTTTTCCGATTTATAGATTTAGATATCCATGGAAGTCTCGGGGACTTTTTGTAATTTCTATTATTGTCTCTTTGTTTGGGAATGAATATATCTAGCTGGCTGTTTAGAATATTACAAAACATATCGTACGAAGAGTCCACATCATCTATATCAAAGACACATGACCATGCATATGCACTGCATATAGAAATGGGTGTACGGGAGTACACGGACATGTGGCATGAAAGTTTGGTCCAGACTTTTCAGTTTCTTGTCATTTTTCGAATATGAGGGCACTTGGAAAGCAATCCTTTTCAGAGGACATTTCTACTATGCTCTTCCAAACTGACATAAAAAAAAGAAAGAGAAAGTTCACAAATTATTTTTCACCTTTACCAGAACTCAATCTTCTCTTTAAGCTCATGAAGTTGGGTACAGGTATCCCTTCGAACCTTCGAACCTTCAGACTATTTCAGGGGCGTCACAACATATTAAAGAAGTCGAAACATAGGGGAATGGGGATTTATGGACGTCGAAACACAGAGAGTCGGAACATAGGGACGTCGGAACATTGGGGAGTCGGAACATAGGGACATCGAAATATAGGGACGCCAAAACATAGGGGCGTCGGAACATAGCGACATCCAAACATAGGGACGTCGCAACGTATGGACGATGAAACATAGGGACGTCGAAACATCGGGGCGTCGGAACATCGGGGCATCAAAACATAGGGGCGTCGGAACATCAAAACATAGGGGCGTCGGAACATAGGGACGTCGGAACAAAGGGGCGTCGGAACATCGGGGCATCGAAACATAAGAGCGTCGAAACATAGGAGCATCGGAACATAGGGGCATCGAAACATAGGGGCGTCGAAACATATGAGGGGCATCGAAACATAGAAGTGTCTGGATTTATGGACGTCGGAATTTAATGGTGTCAGAACTTGAGGTAGTCGGAACATACACGGATGTTGGGATAATTATAGTTTTTCGGAAGATATAGATGTCGGAACATGGGGTAAAACCCATCACATACAAAGGCTTGAACATCTGAATTAACGTCACATGGAATGTCACTCTCCAATATATCAACGTCAAGATTATTAGGAAAGATCCATTAAGAAGAAAGACCTAAAATTTCGAATTCCCTACCGGCATCAGTCGGGCCTCAAAATGACTGAGAGCGCTTCCAGATGGGAATCTTCCGTAATCGTCTTCTAATTCAACTCCCTCAATCGTGTCACATCCGTAGTAATCTCGGGCTTCTCTCTACAACGATAAAAAACATGTACTGAGATTAACAGGAGGCGTAATTGCTCAGTGGTAGAACAGTGTTCTAGTAACTCGGAGGTTCCGGGTTCGAAACCAAGTCGATGAGCTAGCGCCCTTTGGTAAGACATTAATCCTGAATTATCAAGTCCATCGGATACTACCTAAATGATGGGTTGCTTTGCTATAAGCATATATAATGCTTTCTTAGCAGTCAGGTAAAAGAAATCATCAATCAGTAAAATTTAAGGACACTCTGATATCAAATTGGTTTTAATGAAGCAAAAAATAAGAGAAGCAGATACATGAGCGTTTGAGGGAAATCCGACAAAAGATACCTGTAAGAGAGTTATGAATTTATAAATGTGTCATCGATCAGGCAACAATTTGTATATCTATTATTTAATTTATTGGCGATGAGCACTCCATTTCTTATAATAGTGAGCGTTATAATAAAAAAAAATCCCTCTTTTTCGTTCTTTGTTGTTGATGAAGATAGTTTCAAAGAGGGGGAGGTGAAAAAATATTTACAGTAATACATCTTCATCATCATGATTATTATCATGATCATCATCATGATTATTTTCCATCATCATCATCATAATTATTGTTACTATTACTCTTACTATTATTGTTGTTACTACTACTACTACTACTACTACTACTACTACTACCACTACTACTACTACTACATGTACTTCTACTACTACTACTACTACTACTACTACTACTACTACTACTACTACTACTACTATTACTACTATTATTATTATTATTATTATTATTATTATTATTATTATTATTATTATTATTATTATTATTGATATTATCATTATCAGCATCATCATCGTCATCATCATCATCACTATCATCATGATGATCACCATATCTCATCATCATAATTCCTCCTCCTCCGTTTCACCATCATTATGAAAAAGCATCATTATAGCCCTCTTCGTTACCGCCAATATTACCAGCTTCTTTTTTTAGATGGTGTAACCATCATTGTTACGTTCCGTCCTATTTGACCCCCGCGAACATCCCACCCTAGTGTTTTAACTTGGGCTACACGATCACTCCATTTATAATATCCCCTGTTAAAAAATAAAAAAAAGAAAGAAAAAAGAAAAAGAACAAAAGTCTATAAAAGCGAGGATGAAAAAATGGATCAACAAAAGTCCTTAGGATGGGACTTTTAAAGCCGAAGGTTCACTTGTTGCTCAACGACAGTCATACACTTGCTATCTTAGCGCTCGGGTAATATAAGTCCAATACAATCCAATCCAATCCATGGAGTATTTGATATAGCGCCTTTTCCTTACGGTTACAAAGCGCTTCACAATTTGCTCTACAAAACTGTAAAATGGCCACTTGAACAATGATAACAACTTCAAAAAGAGACCAGTTCAGCCAATAAAAACATATCACAAGTCCTCCTCTTCGTCACCATCATTATGTAAGATCCTTTTAGCTTTGATCTTTAGAAAGGTCTTGACAAAATGTGAACTTTTATGCCTGAATGATAACGAAAACCATGTTAATAGTAAGTTGTAACTGATATCAATAATCACAATAATAGTCACATGATTGTGGAAAATCAATATTGGCCTGTAGTTCATCATTCATGCCTTATTTGGCGTGAATGGTTGACGGAAATACCCTCAATGTGCCTTCAATAAGAAACAACATAACAACAAAAGCAATACACACTGTAAAAAACAGAAACTCTGGCGATATTAAACTTTTGCTAATCGTTATTAACGGCAATTTTGGCAGCAAGAAACATTCGCAAATTGAAAAAAAAAAATTTGGTCATTTTATTGAGACCACTTGCAAATTTTGCAAAAGTTTGTGATTTAAGTATCGAAAAAAAGGAACAATTGAGCCTCAGGTGTAAAGAAATAAATATAATTTATACAGATCATGCAGAAAATAGGTTTTATAACTTATACGTCTGGATTTTTTGGGGTCTTCATCTTACCATTGATTAGTTTCATTGGGGTAACCATCGTCTCCAAGGGGAGTAAGAGGGTCCCCATTTTGATCCCGGAAAAAAGCATACAAATCTGGTGAGATTCCCTGTAAGAATTAGAAAAAAATATATTTAAAGAATAATTGAAGGCACATACACAGTCGGGAAAAAAAAGAAGATTTGTTAAATCAAACGGATGTGTCCTACCATGTAGGATCTTGGTCAAAAGGAACAATCAAATTGATCATTGTGGACGAAATGACCAATCAAGTCAACTGTTTTGGTAAAGATTTTGATTGGAAGATGATGCCTGACAACAAACCCAAGAACATCGGAAGAAAGTTATATGCAAGGGCAGCAGGACCCCGTTTCCCAAAACCTGTCATATTCATAAAAACTCCCACATTTCTATCACTAGTTTACTCTCAGCCAATCAAATACCGGCAATATTTTCAGTAGCTTGTAACAATTATTTTAAAATGTCTCAGCAGGCAGTATCATTTGGCAGTCAATTTATTATTTTTGTATTTAATATTTTATTTGAGTCAATCTCTCTATTCCGTAAAAGATACCGATATTAGAAAACAAAGCGAATCATGAAGTTGAAAAGTTTATTCATAATACATGGAGGGGTATCGAAAAATAAAAAATAAAATATTGAATTTTTAAAGCCTCGTCAGAAACCGTAAAAGTTAACTACATTAAAAAAATAAATTTGGGCATATATGTTTGCAAATTAGAGATTTTATAAATTTTGTAAAGAAGGGAAGAGAGAGACAGATTAAGAGATGGAGAAGGAGAGAAAATCTTGGGCATGATAATATTTACAGACACGCGATCTCACTGACATGGCTTAGCAGAACAACTGAGCGGCCATTTACTTTTTCACTTACTATGGCATGGTAGATCTCATGTTGTATGATCTGTTGAACATCTTCCGGTTCAAGCAGTTCTGTGGCACGTGGACAAATATTGATGAACCCAGTAATAGGTCTTGGAGTGGATGAACAATCAACAAAACAAAGTAAAATACTAGATTAAGTATTTACCTTTAGTTCCTTACAAAGTATGATAGCACTCTCTCAACATGCTCAATTACTGTTTGTTTTCAATTAGGCAATTGCCTCACTAGAAGATTGTGTGAGGGAAGAGTTGGACCTAGTCATGTAATTTGCAGAACAGATTGGACGAATATTTTCAAGCTACCCCCCCCCCCCCCATGTATTCGTATTTTCAGATTTTCCGATGATGGTTTGATATTTGCCCATGGGGTGTCACATGGGGCGGGGGGGGGGGAACCTCGCTAGTCATAAGGACCGCTATTCATAACGTGTAAGTTCCTATACCTAAAGGTCCGCTATTCATAAAACGGAAAGGGGGTCACTATTCATAAAGTCATAAGGACCATTATTCATAAGGACAGCTATTCATTCATTATTAACTGTCATTATGAATAGCGGTCCTTATGACTAGCGAGCGGACCCCGATGACCGTACCCCACCATCTGGTGATCGTGACGCACCCCCCTCCCCTGTAAATGAATCCTTCTTCATATTACATTGACTGATTTATTCCACATTATAACTGACTTTACTTCTCTGAGCCAACGTCATCCTACCCTACCTGCTATTGTGCTTTAAGAATATTCTTTTTAGCCAACATCTAATTTTCTGGGGGTCTGCAGGTCTTATTCCATAATTTTATTGTGTAAAGATTGTCGTGTGTCTGTAATCATGTGCACCACAATCATAAAGGGCACTCCAACGCGAGCTCGGGGGGGGGGGGGTCTGTTGGAGTAGTTTTTCAAGTAAATTTCTTTGATGTGTTTTAACTGTGCAAATTATGTAGAAATTTAAATATTTCATTCAGAAAATAAGAATGTATGAACCTTGAAAAGGTAATTTTTTATGAACTGTGCTGGCATCTTTTTAGTGACTACAAGTTAATGATTTAAAAGCACTATGAATGTATATGGAAAAAAGCATGACATTTTAATGTTTCCCATTAACTTGGGGTGGGTACTAAATGATTTAGCATCACTTTACATTTGAATCCTTTTACCACTGTTAGACAAAGAAGATAAGATGACTAGATAGAGATAGAGAGATAGAGAATACCGAGGAAGAGACAAAGATAACGAGGGAGAGAGAGAGAGAGAGACAGAGACAGAGACAGAGACAGAGAGACAGAAAACAAAAAAGAAAATGGGAGGAAGAGAGAGAGGAGGGTGAATCGGGATATTTATTAACAGAGAATATGAGGGAAAGGGGGGAGGGAAAGGTAAGGAGTGGGAGAGAGGGAGGGAAGGAGGGAGGGGAGAGAGAAAGGTAGGAAGAGAGAGAGAGATAGGAAGAGAGAGGGGGAGATAGGGGAAAAGAGAAATAAGGGAGAGGGAGAGAGAGAGAGAGAGAGAGAGAGAGAAATAACTCAAGCCCATAGTCCCACCTGTTGTAAGTCAGGTCAATATAGCAGACATTAGCAAACCCAATGGCACTACTGGTGCAGCTACCAACGGCAAGGGAAGTGACGTAGAGAACGTAGTGGACATCGGAAACACCTCGGTCGGCTGGTCCGCCTGGTTCGGGCTCACAGTCATACTCGGTTCCGTTCTCATATCGCTTACATGTGAGGCATGGCTGAAGAAATTGTAAGGAATGAAGACACTGAACAGTTTGAGTATAGTTTCAGCTTACACTTTTCACTGAAAATCACTGTCGTCGAATCTAACCATAGTGGCACAGTTCAGTGCAAAACCTATTCCCGCTACATATTATTAGTAACACATATTTCATTAGAGCGTCCTTTCAAAACATTGATAGGCACTGGCGTAATGGTATGGGGCGTGGGGGCTGGTACAGCAAAGTGCAAAGACTTCTTATTTGTGGAACCGTACCCCCTCCTTTTGTACCCCCACCCTATTCAAAAGGATTTATATACAAATATAATACGTATTTCGTTCCTGACGCTTTTGAAAATTCTTCAATTCTTGCTCGGTCAGCCCCCTCAAATTTTTTAGCTCATTACGCCACTGTTGATAGGGCAGGGTATAAATGAAATAGATTATATCAATATGGGCGTTTTCGTTTGTTTGCTGTTGTTGTTTTTTTTTTCTTGGGGGACACTTTTTTGTACGGGAGCTGTCGTCCTTTGCCCTGATATCAACCAGTTTCTAAAACTTCGCGATTGAGCAAAGCGACCTTACAACAACTATAGGCCAACATTAACTTTAATCCATAGCGCACTCTGTGATATTATAAAGAATTTTTACAATGATCGCTTCCATGTCTGTTTAAAATTACACCATATACACCTCAATATGAAAAATGTCTACGCAACATTGTACTTCTGTATTCTTTTAAATCACAGGCTACAATTGAACGTCACCTAAGCGCTTTTTCATACATCATTGTTTTTCTTTCACTTACACCATTTATTCATTTTATATTCACTTGAAACTATTTATTGATAAACATCGTTCGCTGGCCGTTGGCTGAATTACAGATTTTTTTTTTCTACAAAGGGTAACATAAAACTAAGTGCAAGGTAAAAGAAACATAATGAAATATTAAAGTTTTATTCAAACATATCCATTTAGCAAGTGTTAAAATAACAGAATTATGGTAATACATCAGGTACATATATGTAAATAAGAGAGCAAATGCATATATGAAAAATTTAGTATTATTACTATTGGTATTGTGTTACATTCAATCAAAAATAAGGATTGAATATGTGAAATATTGCTTGATTTGAATACAGTATAAAGTTAACCACAGAGTATAAAGCTAACCCATTACCAACGTAAACCGGGTCATCCCTGTATTAAGCCTATGGAAAGAAGAGAATTCAGTAGTCAACGGGTTAACACAATATTCTGAAAGCATTATTATCAACTTACTTGTAAATGATGTTCGGGCAATTGAGCTGTACCGCATGTCACGACGCCGCATGTACAGTTATGCACTGTTCCGTTGTGCACATACGAACCAGTTTCACAAGACCTGGCGATTGAAATAAAAATAGTAGAATAATAACAATAATAATATTTGTAAATTTGTATTGTGCAATTTCTATACAAATATACTCAACTGCGCATAACAAAAACAAAAGCATAAATGAAACTAGTAAAACACATATTAAAGATAAAGTTGAGTTCTGGTCATGAGATTGAATTGTGAAATAAGCTGTCTCAAAGCTATTGCGAAAGGTTGATTATATAGCACATAAGAATTGGTTATGCTGTAAGGTTTTGGAATCGCCAAAATGATAAGAAATTGACTCAATACAGAAATGTGTAAATGGGACTACACACAAATGTTCGGCCCGAACATTTCAGCTGTTTTTTGTCATATTTTCGATATGAGAGCATTTGAAGAGCATTCCTTTTCAGGGGACATATCTACTATGATAATCTTCCAAATTAACATAAAAAGAATGTGAAAGCTCACAAATTATTTTGTACCTTTCCCAGAACTCAAGTTTCCCTTTAAATCATATTTACGGAGAATCAGGGGCGGGTATTCGAATGGGGAGGGCAGGGGGTTGCAGTTCTTTCGAGACCTTCCTAATTATGACAACCAATAATCTATAGGTATACCAAAGGGGTCATCGCTATAATGTTTTGAACGGGAACGTCAGATCAAATTGCCTACAAATTGTGCCAACAAAGATTAACAAGCTCTTTGTTTGAGAAAACCTACAATAATTGCCCAACAAAAACAAACAGATAAACAATGAAACAAACAAAAAAGCAGTTAAGTTCCTGAATTATCGAATTTGCAGACAACAAAGTACTGAAAAGTGAAATGGGGGCTGTCACAACCCCTCCCTAGAAACACTTCTCCATATCCCTTGAGAAAATGTGAATACTTTTTTTTTGTTTTGCTTGTCAGATATTTTTCTGACTTGTATCCCCCCCCCCCCCTCCCGGCCTATCTATGATAATTAAAGTCCCGGTCAGACCTCAATGATAACAATCACTATAATTTTAAAGATAAATCGTTCACAAATGGCTCCCCTGTTTTTGTTTTTTTATGTAGAAAATGAATCGGAAATCGTTGTTGTAGGTCAGACCTCAGCGATTTGTACCACTGAGCCTCCCTCAACGATTTTATCGTCTCGATGGGATGGCTCGGCGAGCGATTTTCTGATGACAGACTTCAACGATGATATCTGTGATCCAGTAATGTTACCCCTTTGATGTGACGTCAGTTCAGAAGAAGTCATGAGGGTATTTTTCATCTGGCTTGATTGACAGGACCCAAGGGATTTTATCGATGAGATGTGACTACTTGTATCGTTATCGTTATCGTTACATTATATCTGCCTTTATATCCCACATCATAAAATTCTCGTGCAAGGATTGACCAAGAATGTCTAACGTGACATAAAATACTTTCACCATAAAGAAAAAATGGATATCGCGTGAAGTCAGACCTCTGTATATTTTTCGCTATACCGATATTTTGACGTCCGTGACTATTTTGTTATTCTGGATATTTCGAAGCTATCGATATCGCGACAAGTGTATGCAGGTCTACTCTGATTCTACATTTAGTTTTTATTTTGTACCTATCTAGGCTTTCTCTTGGAGGATATAAATCAAATATATCGTCGAGGTGTGACCAAGCTTTGAAGGTTACCTGTCAAATATAATGTCGGCCGAGTCTTCCTTCACTTGAAGCTGACGAGATATCAAGTCGACTGTCTCTTGAGTGAGGTTCTGGATTTAAAAAAAAGAGTAAAGGTTTTAGTTAGATGTCATGTACAATGTCATATACAATCAAGAAATATTGGAGTCATTCATCAACTTAAGTATGTTCTTCCATTATCAGCACTTCTGATGTTATATTCAACTCTCATCTTACCATATCTAAATTATGGCATTTTGGCATAGGGAAACGCAGCCAGATCCAGGTTAGATAAAATTTTACTCTTGCAGAAAAAGGTTTTGAGAATAATATGTAATACATCTTATAGAGCGCAAACTGATATTTTGTTTCACCAAATTCGTATTCTCATAATTCATGACCTTTATCGATTTCAGCTGTATCTATTCATGTTCAATCATGATAGAAATAATATGCCATTCGTTTTGAAACAACAGGGGAGCGTTTCATCAAGTGTCTTGTCAGTGATTTTTACCGACAACTGTTATAAGCTACTGAAATCCTTGCATCTGATTGGCTGACAACAAATTTGTCGGTAAAAATCACTGACAAAACGCTTGATGAAACGCTCCCCTGTTTGCAAAAAATAGCATTTTACACAGGTACTACACCATGGAAGCATTCTTTACCTCTCGTGACGATAGAGAGAGAGAGGGGGGGGGGGGGAGGAGAGAGATAGAGAGAGAAAGACAGAATAGAGAGTGGATGATGGGGGAGAGAGACGGGGAGAGGGGGAACAGAGAGGATGAGATGGGATGGGAGAGAATTATGGAGAGTAATGGAGATACAGGCCTAGACAATGTAGACAGAAACAATGGAAAAGAATGAGATAGAGAAAGAGAGAGAGAGAGAGAGGGAGGGAGGGAGAGATAGATATACAGAGAGATAGACAGAATGGAGAGTGAATGAAGGGCAGGGAGAGGTAGAGGGGGGAGACAGAGAGGATGAGAGAGGATGTGAGAGAATTATGGAGAGTATAAATGGAGATACAGGCCTAGACCATGTAGACAGAAACAGTGGAAAAGAACAAAATATATATATATAGAGAGAGAGAGAGAGAGAGAGAGAGAGAGGAGACAAAACGAAAAAGCAGCGATATAGAGATACACATGGAGTATACGCTTGATAAGGTGAAAACAACCACCACCCCCTTAAAAAGAATTACCCCGACCGGCCAAGAATCGGTTGTTTAGTAGTCAGATTGGAGTCCGTTTGGCGTTTAGGCTGAGCCGCTGAGGTATTAACTATTTGATCTCACATTTGCTCCGGGACTTGTTTCGTCAAAGATGGAGGGTCGTGAGTTGCACTTTGGTCCAGGTTTAGTTTAGGGTTTGGGTTAGGGTTTGGTATAGTGATGGGTCAAGTTGAATTGGGAACTTATTCAATCAAAGTTATGATTGGCCTTGCGCCCGCAGAGCATGTGTCGTAAAATCGCTTACCATTAATATGTCTCTCCCTGATGAATTCGTGACGGACTCGTCGTACCAAACTTCAAATTTCATTTGTTGGTATGTGCTACGTTCAGACCGACTGCTGGATGATCGGGTAATGTGTATCCCTGGTTTGAGCTTGACAAGATAATGAAGGAAAGGACAATTTCAAAATGATTGAAATTCAAATTTTAGATAAAACAACAACAAATATAACAGCAAAAAGTTGATTTTGTGTGTGTGGGAGGGGAAGGGGGGGGGGGCAAGGAAGTACTATGTCAAGGGGCATAGGCTTACCTAGTTAGATGCAGGGTGGATTAATATACTAGAATAATTATTTACAATACGTGAGAAATTCATGTTCTAATACAATAGGATCAGCATATCTCGCGGGTAAATCTATGTATTTTTTTGTTGTTGCTGTTGTCTTGTTCTGTTTGTTTTTTGTTGTTAAAACCTTTGCACTTATTCCACGAAAAGGAAAGCGTTAAAGAAGAACAATGAATTCATAGATACGGGAATCATTCTCATTCCCTCATTTCATTTTTCACATAATGTAAATTTACCCATGACAATTGAAAATACTCTTACAACATACATTTCTCACGTATTGTAAATAATTATTAAGGTGTTTGGATTGACATTGTTAAATGTTCCTATGTCTATAAAAGAAACTGAATTTCCCTACAAAGGGATTAAATTAACTGTCAAAAGGCTGCAGTGAAGCAAAATACCACTCCGCCCGCCTCCGTAGTCTAGTGGTTAAGGTACTCGGCGTACAGAGCCAAAGACCCGGGTTCCATTCCCGATGAAGACAGTTTATGTTACCTGTGCAGTTATTAAACAAAGAGGAAGTTAACGAGATTATATATATATATACACACACACATATAGACTCTCGAAATGAAGTTTCGGTGATGAAAAAATGACACAACTATAAAGTCCTCTTTGGTCTCTGATCTCGCAGTGAATGTTGATTTAGGGTTGAAGCAACATCAAGATTAGTATAATGCCCGATACACATGAGGCGTCATTTCGACTGTGTGCCAGTCAGTTATATGCCAGTCAATGCTATTATTTACACTGTTCATCTGTAATTACTTTTTGCACAATATCACTCTCACAAGGCGCGTCAAAGACCGCACCAGCCACAGCCGCTATTCTGCGTCAGTTAAAGGGTGACTAAATTAGAGAGAAAAAAAGGTGCTATTTCCATGTATTTTTGCATTCAAATCACGAATCTGGCAATTGATTGTCAAAATTATGTCTCGTTTTGGCGAAAAAGGGGGAAAAGTAGAGGTTTGGGGACCGTTCCTTAAAACTCGTGAGCTGATTGGCTAATTGACGTCACACCCCCAAGTGACGTATGAAGAGTAAGAGGCACAAGATCTGCAGGCTGCGGCAATGTAACATTGTACACACAATACGGTATTTGACCCCTCTGTTCAACGGACAATTTATGGAAAAGGGAAATTAATCAATACAGTCTAAGGAGTGATTAATCATTATCAATATATTTTCTTTAAGATCAGTGAACACTTTTACCCAAATATACAGCTCTTGTTTTGTTTTTTTTAGCTTTTCTTTGAACAATGTTCTCATCCATCTGAGCTTGCCGAACGATAGTTTTGCATTGGTCTTAAACGCGTACACAGCCGTTTTATGCGTCTGTGCAATGTACTACACATCTTTAGTACGGCAACTATGTTCCCCCTCGTACTAAGCGACTGGTGAACGCTTTTGTTTGGTTTGTTTTTACTCTCGCCTTTTTTTACTTCGCTTTACATGTACTACGGTAGTACTGACTTAGATTTTTGGCTGAATTCTTCGAGTAACTTAGAGAGATGGATAGTGATCGCGAGTCCGATTTGGAGGACTTTTTTGAGCCAGGTACGAACTCTGATTTATCAGATGATTTATCGATCCCGAAAGAGAAGAAGCTCAAGTGCAGTGGCAAGGGGAATTCGACCATTATGTTTGAACCCCTCGCAGAAGACGCGCCAGGGCATGGTGAAGGGGTCGCGGGGGAAGGGGCCGCGGGTGAAGCTGCTGCAGCTGCTGGAGAAGAAAAGTGATCACTGCAAATTGTACTCCACTCGCTTGGCCCTTGCCACTCTGCCCGCGTGAGCATACCTTTGCGACCCACAATTTCCGTAGATTTTCATCTTTAGGAAAATGATGTACGTAGGCTTACATCATCTTTAGGGGTCTTGCTACAGCCCGCAACTATACACCGATTTGGCATTATTGATGAAATTGTTTCCCAAAATCAAAGTTATCGTGATGAATTAAACACACGAAAATATGCGATGCAAATGGTCGATGCGGTGAATGTCATGCTCGGCACCGGGCTGGGCCTGCCGGGGCCTGCGGGCGCCCACGGTATATAGGTTGGTGGGATATTTTCCCTTACTTCTCGTACGTCACAGATCACGTGATCATGATGTCGCTCGATGGGTTTTTTTTAGGGGCGGGGCTTATGACTGTGTAAATCAGCAAAAATGTACTTTTCAAATGATTATGAAATACGACTGAATGCATAAAAAAGTGTGTGATAGATATTTTTTGGCTCCTGATGACTCCTTCCTACGAAAAATGGGCAATTATTTTTTTATTTTAGTCACCCTTTAAATGACGCTTCGTGTGCAACGGGCTTAATGGAATGAAAGGGTTATCTTACCGCTTTGAGCTCAACTTTGGGAAGAACGCACATAGGTGAATCCAGGTCCTCAAACATTGGCTCACCACGAACAAAGTCGAAGACGAACATTACACACAAGAAGAAGATCACACGGCGCCCCTCCATGAGTTATGTGTTTTGAGTATGTAGAAATGTAGAAAAACGCATCATCAAAATGAGTCGGTACTTTAGTGTGTTTGTGTGTGTATCAGTCAGATGTGATTATTTACGTCTGGGACCGACCTTTAACGTCATCATCCGAAAGACGTGACTCTGGAACCAGGGTCCGTCCATAGAGATACATACTATATTAGGCTAGAGTGCGCACTCGCAATTGGCGCGTACGCAAAGGCTCTGTGATCGCATGGAGCATGGTCCGCCATTATTATGTCGGGCAACAGTTGGACTGCACTGCGCGTATACGTGGGGAATCCCCACTCCGTCTCCCCACTAAAGTCGGGTGTCTGTCCTACGCCCTGATTTCGCAAGACACTACGTGTAAATGGATTACAGAGAGCTAGTTAAAATGCATTTTTAGTTAACTCTCCATATACTATCAACCTGGTAATGGAAAGATTTTGGTTATTAGTGCGTAATTCAAGACATTGCCCCAAATTTTCATGACTAGAATTCGAACTTTACCTCTCTCTTCCTGATCGCTTATTTTTGCTGTGACGAGCTTTCACACGGAGCATTTAACTTTCCTTAAACAAAATATCCCATCTTCTTTTAACTTTTGGAGCAGGGCATCGATGCATCATGTTCAGTAGGTGGTTCTTGGCAGTTTTATGCCCCGATTGCTAATCAATGAAATCATAAATGCCAAAATAGTGCAAATCGGGTTTATTTCATTTTTCTTTATTTAAAATTCAAATGAATGCCAAAATAATGCAAATAAGCTTTATTTCATTTATTAATTTCTTTATTTATCTATTTAATTACATACTTTTCAGTTTAAAATGTCAAAATAAGCTTTGTTCCCACACATTCAACCAACCAAACCATTCATATACATGTATTCATCCGTCAAGCATGCCACTCGTCCATTAACCTATCAAATCATATTCTTTCAGGCCTTCAGCACTTTTTTTGTTTATTTCATAAAATTTTCTTGATTAAATATAGTCTTTTGCCCTTTCACAAAATCAAGTTCACATATTTTATCTCGATTTATTTCTAAAAGTTCACACAAAATGAACATAAATAAATGAAATACGTGTACTTCAATCATAAAATTCAATACAGTATCTAATGGTACATGTATATTTACACATTAATCTCCTCACAAGATATTAAAGGCAGTGGCTAACTTTGTGAGCAGCCGATTGAAAAAATTCTCAAACTAAGATGAAACACGTGTAGGAGTACTTGTATTTGTACTCAAAAACCCTGAAACCAACCATAATTTGGAATGAAAAACTGTTAGGAAGACGTCTAGTCTGTGCAACCGACCGTTATATATTTTTCGAACATTGGTTCACATTTCCAATATTTAAAAATACTTCCTGTGGATATTATACTCTGAACCCTTATGTTGAGACCATTTTCAAGTAGCAAAATTAGTTTTTTATTTTAATTATAACAATGTTAACCAATGCCTTTAAAAGATTCTTTATAACACAGACACAGCCTTTTTCACATCTTAATATGGCTATAGGAAAATTCATGACACACAATACAAAATAATTTATACTCATTTAAATAAACAATCAGTCAATTAACATGTGATCTAAATGTAAATTTATTGATCTTACAGAAATAAACCAGTTTCTTTTTTTCCAATAAATAAATTCATTTCAAACAAACCAATGGTTAATTCTCACAGTTTTGTCCATCATATGTGGTTTTGAATAAAAGAGCAGATGCTTTATACATGTATAATACAGTTGTACGTTAAATTTCTGTTTTAACCTATCATGGACAAGCTACTGGGATACAAGCACAGTTTAAGAACATGTGGAATCAACAATAGATCATGCTATCTGCTACACTTTTCAAATGATTTAGACTTTTTACATGTTACATGGAAAACTAGTGCTGTCCTCAAAGACCCCAGTGTCATACCATCCAGATAGTTTTCATGTACAGAGTTATGTGGCACTTTTTAGGAACATCTTTGTGCAACTTTATCTCTAGAGACTAAAAGATTCTTTACCCCTGGCTTGTAGACAACTATCGACATGAGATAAGAATTCCAGCAGATATATGTCGACAATGAAAACCAATATTTATTGAATTTTGTGTGATGTTTGATTGAAACAGCAAGAAGATAAAATCAGTAAAGCAACCCAAAAGCATCAAGTGCTTCAAAAGATTGAAAATATATGATGACTGGGAATGACATTCCCATTTCTCCACATAGATGGCAGTGTTAGAACAGAAGTCGGTCAGACTTTTAATCAAATGGCTATTGTCAGCCATATATTCCTTGAAAGTAACAGCACCTTTTTTTGTTTTTGTTTTTGTTTTAAATTTGCATTCAAGGGTATTAGAGGATCCACATGAACAATATTATCATCAAAGTTCAGCAGCTTTTAAAACCAAGCCTCTGCAATGTTAATGAATGTCTTTAGGTATAGTCAACAAACTTTTACCTTTCCATGTGCTTTGGAATTTATATACTATTGAGCACTATTGTACATAAATTCCTTTAAAAGTCTTTAAAGGACTGTCATTATCATTTGAAATACCACATAAGCATGCCAGCATACAACTATACAATCAGTGATTTTCACAATAGGGTCAACTCTGCCATACTGAAGTCTCATTATTCTAACATTGCCCGAAGGTGAAGGTATTTTAACCAGTGTCCATACTTGTACACGTATATTGGTGTTTTTTTGTTTTTTTTACCCCTTACAACTTGAATTCCCCTAAATTGGAACTTTTACTTCAATCCAAAGAGATTTCTCCCAACAGCAGAGTTGACTGTATACCGGTACATAAAAATTCCATATTAAATATTTATGTTCACAAAATGATTGTACCAGTAAGCATGCATTGTATTTACCAGTCGATACTTTACAAGACCACTTTCTTCCATTTTACAAAAACAATGACTTTTCAAAGATTCTATACATATCACACTACAGTCATTTGCAAACCTTTAAGACCACCCAAATAACCTCCACCTAGTTACACACATTCATTGCTTTTGTTGGAAGAAGCTTGTTGGGAGGTATGGACCAAATCACGAGTCAAGTAGCAAGATACGGGTCAAGGCATTGACATCTAATGTTATTCCCCTTAATATGCAGGCCACCCTGATCTCTTTGCACGAACGTGAGGGAAAGAAACACCTTTTCAGACACTGGCCTGATAGTTGTAGAAGCACTTTCTTGCTGCTTTTGCAACGAATTTAGGCAGAAGTTGACATCAAACCTCTTGCGACCAAGGCAATTAATGTGTAGGGCAAAATGTCGAAATTCTAAGTTGAGTTTCTCTTGTACATGAGTGTCACTTCATTATTGATGTAGATTGGATAGAATAATTTATCCAATTGTTGACACACAAATAAAAAATGGCTCTGCTTTTCTAGAGATCTTTGTAAAGTTGCCATTTCCTCCTACATGGATAACTATAAAAACAGATTTTGGCAATCTGTATCAAAAGGTGATTAGGAAGAACTCGGACCCACCACACGTGTAAGCTGCGTCTGAAATTGAATGATTTTGTTTTCTCTTCTTTCATGTTTTACAGTTCTGTAGAGGGAGTCTAAAGCATGGAGAGATAATAAAACTACAATGCAACCACTTGGCTCTCACAAATGCCAGATGGCTGAATGCTAAGAGCTCAGTTTCAGCGAGCCAATCGCTGACCGGGGTAGCCTAATAATGAGCCGACCACAAAGGATTAGTGCATTTGAGTAGACCATGAGTTTAAAGGAAACCAAAACCCTGGGGGAAAGTCAATACATGTATTAACTACATGAATCCTCAACCACGTACGGTCGAAATTTATGCCTTCGCCTTGCCAGATCAGAATCATGATAAAAAAGCCATTTTTATGTTTAAAATGACCTCTATAACCTTTGACCCTCGACCTCCTGACCCCCCCCCCCCCCCCCCATCTAATAAGATCAATGTCCCTCCCATATGCATACATGACTCAAGTTTGAAGTTGATCTATTGAATGGTTCTGAAGTTATAGCAAGATAAAGTTATCGCGAGAATGAAAATGGGACAGATGGATGGACGGATGGAAGGACTGACAACCCGAAAACATAATGCCTCCGGTACCCACTTACGGTGGGCGGGGGCATAATGAAAAGAGGGGATACAGAGAAGCAATTTAAGAAAAGTTCAGTTAGAATCGGTTACAAAATAAGTTATGAAAGTCTGAAGACTCTTAATTTACTGTCTATGGTGATCCTCTAATTGGCAATTTTGCTTAAAAAGAAGTCTTTTGTGAACTCTTCTCATGTTTTGTACACATATTTTCACATTTTCCCTGTTACTTCTCAAAGTGCAGCTTGTCTCCTTAGCTGAACATATGTTGTGTGGAATACAATTTATAAACTGATTCAACGGATCCAGGTTTGAGTCTCGTCCGAGTCAAGTCTCTCGGATGGTGACGTAAAGGGGCGGTCCCAGATGTAAATAATCATATCTTGTTGATACGCGTCTGTAAAAACTCAATTAAACAACAAGAAACAACCTTCTTTTAATTAAAACTGATCCCCCCCCCCCCCCCAACGTTACTGGAACTTTTTTTGTACATGTAATTGCTTCTCTGTATCCCCTCTCTTAATTCAAATTGATTCCCTCCATGGTTTTGGTTTCTTTTAAGGTTGAAATCGTTCCTGTTTTACATTTTTTTTGGGGGGGGGGGGGGGGGTTACTCCCCAAGAAATAAAATTTTCTTGGTCAGAATGTGCCGTTCAGAGGATTTGTTGTGCTTGACATAGCGTTCAGTGAACAGGCGACCATGGTGATACAAGAGAGTCCTGATGAAGAGTCCACTCATTTGTTTTACAAGCTGATTACCATGATCATCTTCACACTCCAGGTTCTGTTCACAGAAATGCTCTTCAAGATCCATGAATACTTCACTTCTTATTGAAGATATTACCTGCCCTTGGACCTCCTCAATGAACTTATTTGTTGTCTTCATAGGCCCATGGCTTACCAATGCCCTCCTGCATGATAAAAAATAAAAATTTTAATTAACAGAAAATATTTATCAAAAATTATGCCAACTGAAGTTTTCACAAACTCCACAGACCACAAAAATTTTCATCAGTAAGCACAGATTTGTTTTAAAATCATTCCACATGCAAATTATGAAATTTCATAATCACAATGAAAATTTACATTTTCAAAGACGCAAATAAATTGGTTCAAAGGTAGATTTTAAAAGAGAAGGAAACATCTCTCCTGTCATTTGGATCATGG
Organism: Heliocidaris tuberculata; assembly: GCA_025618425.1. Lineage (NCBI taxonomy): Eukaryota > Metazoa > Echinodermata > Echinoidea > Camarodonta > Echinometridae > Heliocidaris > Heliocidaris tuberculata. The sequence goes on from CM046848.1 coordinate 18,909,019, forward strand.
CAAAAAAAAATGACAAGCTCACCTCTCATATAATCCTCTTTCAGGAAATGTTCACTGCAGAGAAAATGGTATTTCCCTGGTGTGAAGTCATGCCGGCTGATCTTCACAAGCCACTGTTTTAACAATTCTGGATTACTAAGGGGTAGTCTGAAATTAAAGAGGAAAAACAGATCAGAAAAATATAATTCTGTACAAGTATCATGGTGTACCCTTCACAGTAACACCAACACTAGTCTATTTACGGACACATTTTCAAGCCTACACTCAAAACCACTGGAACAACAAAGTTTTCTCATCACGTAAAAGGGGAACTTCTGCATTTTAATATTCTTGTAAAACCCACTGCAGAATAATATTTAGAATTAATCATCAAATCCCGGTTTGGAAATAACATTGTGTGTCAAAATGGTTATCTATGGCCAATATGGGAAATTGCACGTAATGAATTGATTGCAGCCACTGTGTTCAGCTCAGTCCTGCTAATTCATGATCGACAAACTTACTCAGCTCAGACTCCTGTCTGTATCATTTTAAATATGAAATGAAATTCAAATTTCAACTAAATATATTATAGGAACTTACCTGTGAAAGATTATGTCACTCCCCTTCACGTATCTATTGTTGCAACCAAATGCAATACACGAATTCGGCATTTTGAAACTAGTATGACAGAATCATGACAGTCATAATTATGCCGGCTGATCTTCACGAGCCATTGACACTGTTTCAGCAATGCTGGAATGCTGGATAAGGGGTAGTCTGAAATAAAAAGAGGAAAAACAGATCAGAACAAATATAATTCGGTACATGTACAAGTATCATAGTATAACCTTCACAGTAACACTAACACTAGACTATTTACGGACACATTATCAAGCCTACACTCAAAACCACTGAACAACAAAGTTTTCTCATCACATAAAAGGGGAACTTCTGCATTTTAATATTCTTGTAAAACCCACTGCAGAATATTTGGAATTCATCATCAAATCCCCGTTTGGAAATACCCTAGCTTTTGTGTCAAAATGGAGTGACTTTGCCTGGGAAATTGCGTGTAATGAATCGATTGCAGCCACTGTGTTCAGCTAGCTCAGTCCTGGCGCTATTCATGATCGACAAACTTACTCACGTAAACTCAGCTCAAACTACCGTACTGACTGTCTGTATCACTATCAGTATCATCATTTTAAATATCCAATGAAAATCAAATTTATTAGTCTAGATCAAGTATAGGAACTTACTTGTGAAAGATTATGTCACTTCCCTTTACGTGCACGTATCTGTTGTTGCAACCAAATGCAATAGTTCTCCACGAATTCGGCATTTTATGACAGACTCATGACAGACATTAACTCTTGAGCCTTGTTTTTTTGGTGCGCTGGCTGTATAGTGTGTGCACACTATATACAGCCAGCGCAAAACCTTTGCCCGACATAATAATGGCGGCCGCCACTCCACGCTATCACAGCGATTTGGCCGAGTGCGCACTCTAGCCTAATATAGTATGTATCTCTATGGGTCCGTCGTAGTTAGTTTGTAGGCGAAGACATAGAGCTGACCTATACCACTAGACCAACTCAAATCTGCCTTGTACAACTTTACTCGCTTTTAAAAAAATGGCGTCCTGTCCTTCCAAATCGGATGATTAATATCGTTTCAGTGTGGAACCAGGGTTTGCAGACTACATTTTTCACGCCGTAATGATTTATATAAAAATCTTCATACGGCTTTTAAGGCCTCATCGATTTTATTGTTTGAAACAACATGGATATTTAGAAACTGTGAAGGTCCTTGAAAAAGGGAAACTGAGTTTGTTGTTGTAGAAGTGGTATGTGATGGGCGCAACGAACCGTACACCTTGCTTTACCAAGGAGTTGTCAAAGAGCTTTACGAGATTAGAGATAATGATACACACTTTTTCTGACATAATTACCCTGTGGTTGAATAAAAACAAAACAAAACAAAACATCATTCTATTTTAAGTAATGTACTTTTATAACACTTCTTACAAATTTCCAAGCGAAGTGAACAAAAAGAGAAGAAAGCCTCTCTCTTTTTTGTTTTACATTAACGGTAGTTCTTGTCGAATTTAGTCTGTGAGTACCCTGAGCTTAAACGATTTGACAGAGTAAGGAAGCTTTATACTTTGAGACCTCGTTTTAGACGGATCTGCCGCAACGGATGCATTTTACCAAAAGTTTGTCCAAATTCTGAAAATTTTAAACTAACACCCTGTGGCAACGATGTCGAAATTAATAGCGGTGTGACAATCGGATTGTTCGCATGATCAGCTAAGCTTGATTGCCTGTAAAGAGATCGACCTTGTCTTTTAAGTCTTCTGGAGCCATTGTTCACCGCCATTGATCATGTATGCGTGTTTGACAGTAGGCAGGTAATAAAGTTGTTATGGGTGGCTAATATTACCCTTATAGTGGTTTGTCTCTTTCATTGTCAATAGGGTAAAAGTTGGAAACTGTCTCTATTGTTGTCGAGTCGGCCACCGGATCGGCATCACAATCTAGCGTTTCATGAAAGGAAGTTGTCGGATATTTTATCCGACACTGTTATAAGCTACTGAAATCCTTGCATCTGATTGGCTGAGAGCAAATTTGTCGGATAAAATATGTATGTGACAAGTCCTTTCATGAAACGCTCCTCAGGAATCATCAAAATGATAACAGTTTGGCTCAGTGCTGCTGAAAGATACACGCACTGCACACAAAAATGTATTTATAGACTACACACACATGCGTGTGGTGTGAAAGCTTGGTCCAAACTTCAGGCGCTATTTCTCATATTTCGAATATGAGCTGGACATTTGAAAAGAAACATTTAAGGGATATCCGATATTTTCTTCTAGGATATTTTTTTCAAAACTGACATGAAAAGAATGAGAAAGCTCACAAATTATTTTTTACCTTTACCAGAACTCAATCTTCTCTTCAAGTCTTCTGGAACAGTGAGTTAATAATACCTTCGTGCTTTCTCTTTCTCTCTCTCTCTCTCTCTCTCTCTCTCTCTCTCTCACTTAAAGGGTGACTAAATTAAAAAATTGATTGCCCATTTTTCGTAGGAAGGAGTCATCAGGAGCCAAAAAATATCTATCACACACATTTTAATGCATTCAGTCGTATTTCATAATCATTTGAAAAGTACATTTTTGCTGATTTACACAGTCATAAGCCCCGCCCCTAAAAAAACCCATCGAGCGACATCATGATCACGTGATCTGTGACGTACGAGAAGTAAGGGAAAATATTCCACCAACCTATATACCGTGCGCGCCCGCAGGCCCCGGCAGGCCCAGCCCGGTGCCGAGCATGACATTCACCGCATCGACCATTTGCATCGCATATTTTCGTGTGTTTAATTCCTCACAATAACTTTGATTTTGGGACACAATTTCATCAGTAATGCCAAATCGGTGTATATTTGCGGGCTGTAGCAAGACCCCTAAAGATGATGTAAGCCTACATACATTATTTTCCTATATAAAGATGAAAATCTACGGAAATTGTGGGTCGCAACGGTATTCTCACGCGGGCAGAGTGGCAAGGGCCATGCGAGTGGAGTACAATTTGCAGTGATCACTTTTCTTCTCCAGCAGCTGCAGCAGCTTCACCCGCGGCCCCTTCCCCCGTGACCCTTTCACCATGCACTGGCGCGTCTTCTGCGAGGGGTTCAAACATAATGGTCGAATTCCCCTTGCCACTGCACTTGAGCTTCTTCTCTTTCGGTATCGATAAATCATCTGATAAATCAGAGTTCGTATCTGGCTCAAAAAAGTCCTCCAAATCGGACTCGCGATCACTATCCATCTCTCTAAGTTACTCGAAGAATTCAGCCAAAAATCTAAGTCAGTAGTACCGTATTACATGTAAAGCGAAGTAAAAAAAAAGGCGAGAGTGAAAACAAACCAAACAAAAGCGTTCACCAGTCGCTTAGTACGAGGGGGAACATAGTTGCCGTACTAAAGATGTGTAGTACATTGCACAGACGCATAAAACGGCTGTGTACGCGTTTAAGACCAATGCAAAACTATCGTTCGGCAAGCTCAGATGGATGAGAACATTGTTCAAAGAAAAGTTAAAAAAACAAAACAAGAGCTGTATATTTGGGCAAAAGTGTTCACTGATTTTAAAGAAAATATATTGATAATGATTATTCACTCCTTAGACTGTATTGATTAATTTCCCTTTTTCATAAATTGTCTGTTGAACAGAGGGGTCAAATACCGCATTGTGTGTACAATGTTACATTGCCGCAGCCTGTAGATCTTGTGCCTCTTACTCTTCATACGTCACTTGGGGGTGTGACGTCAATTAGCCAATCAGCTCACGAGTTTTAAGGAACGGTCCCCAAACCTCTACTTTTCCCCCTTTTTCGCCAAAACGAGACATAATTTTGACAATTAATTGCCAGATTCGTGATTTGAATGCAAAAATACATGGAAACAGTACCTTTTTTCTCTCTAATTTAGTCACCCTTTAAAGAGTAAATGTTGAAGAAGAAAAAACAAGTATTTGCTGTAGTCGAGCAAGCCACCTGATCAGTATCACAATCCATTGGCAGACTGAATGTTGTGTGGGCATGTATGTATGTGTGTGTGGGGGGGGGGGGAGGGGTGGGGGCACGAGCGATCCAGGGACTTGGGAAGAAGGGATGTTCGCCTCCGAACGTACTCACTAATCCAGAAAGTGGTGGTGAACTATATAGTAACACAGAACAGAGCAATCTACAGGCCAACTATTATACTACTCGCCGTTCAAAGTATTTTGGCACATGTTCCACCTAATATGGCGCATAGTGCTTTTGGGCAAGCATGTGTTTAACTGAATTTGAGTTGGCCAAAAAATGTGGGCCTTGGTCTTTACCTTTTGCTTGGTCTATGAATTTGCCGGTGTCATAAAGCGAAAAGTCGGCTACGATGTTGTCTATCTGGTGACACGACATTTGCTCCTGCGACATTTGCTCCTCCGTCTATATCTCGAAAGGTCAAAGGTTAAGGTCAAGGTCGTCATTTGGTTTTTTGTTAAGGACAATATGAAGATTAGGATTAGGGTTAGGGTTAGGGTTAGGGTTAGGTTTAGGTTTAGGATTAACATGGCAAGTTAGACCGGAGCATTTGTCGCAGGAGCAGATGTCATGGAACCTGTCTAACAGAAGGCGTATGATGTTCCATGGCTCCGTATCCGGACACCTACCCCCTTGACAACCACCCCCCCCCCGGATTACCACCCCTAGGATAACCACCCTGTAGGACAACTATCCCCTAGGACAACTACCCCCTAGGGCAACCACCCTCTAGGACGACTACCCCCGGGACAATTACCCTCTAGGATGATTACCCCCCGACTAACTACCCCCTAGGGCAACCACCCTCTAGGACAACTACCCCCAGACAACTACCCCTTATGAAAAACACCTTCTAGGACAACTACCCCCGGATAACTACCCCCGGACACGTGTCCTAGGGGGTAGTTGTCTGGGGGTAGTTGTCCGGGGTATAGTTGTCCTAGAGGGTGGTTGCCCTAGGGGGTAGTTAGTCGGGGGTAATCATCCTAGAGGGTAATTGTCCCGGGGGTAGTCGTCCTAGAGGGTGGTTGCCCTAGGGGGTAGTTGTCCTAGGGGGTAGTTGTCCTAGAGGGTGGTTATCCTAGGGGTGGTTATCTGGGGGGTGGTTGTTCAGGGGGTATGTGTTCTAGAACCCCACGGCTCACCGCTGGTGAGGTTAGTGCTTCCCCGGTAATTTCATCTTTTTCTTTGGGTACAGCTGCCTCCTTCAGTTATGAAGATTATTGCAGTCTTTTCTATGGTACCACTTGTAATAAATCTTACTTGCCCAGGGTAGCCTCATCAATACTGCGCTTCCTGAGGGATTCCCCACACAAACAGTAGGCTTCGATGTCATCTACCCATAAGTGAGCACTTTTGCCATTAATCCCCAAGTTTTCGTCGAATTCTATCATCAAGTCCGTGCCAAAGAGGCATCTACCCATAAATCGGCCCTATTTTTTTTCTACACACTCATCGACAAAAACGTTATACGACAACTGAATTCTTTGATAAACGTGATTCTAATCTTGAGTTGGCCAGCTCTGTTAACAAAATTTACATCTTATTCAGTGTTATTAGGTGACTTTAACTGCAATTATATGCCTAATCAAGCTGACTCTAATACTAATAAGCTAGACTACTACACAAAGCTATATGGTTTTAGTCAACTGATCAACAGCCCAACTCGAGTTACTAACAGCTCGAGTACAATAATTGATCTTGTATTTGTTTCTAATCCTGAACTCTACCGTGAAGCAGGGGTTTGTCACACTAGTAATAGCGATCATTTTTTCGTCTATGCAGTAAAATCCTTCAATTTTAGTAAAAGAAAAAAATCCACCTCGGTTGAATTTCGCTCTTTCAAGAATTTTGATCAAGAAAGGTTTCTTGATGATTTAAGAACTATGCCTTGGCCTTTTTTTTTCAAAGATATTAGAAATGTTGATCTTGCATGGAAAACCTGGGAACATTTATTTTTCAAGGTCGTGAAGAAGCATATTCCGTTATGCCACAAGCGAATTCGTAAAAATGCTTGCCCATGGATAAAGGACGATATTGTTCGTTTAATGAAACAACGTGACCATGTTCACAGAGCTGCTATACTTACAAAGACGATGAGTTACGGAATACTTACAAAACCCTTAAGAATGAAGTTACACATCTTATTAGAAAAAGGAAGAAAGAATACCATTGTAACTTTATTGAAGAAAATCATGGAAATTGTCGGAATATATGGAAGTGTCTGAAACGTGTAATTCCAGAATCCAGCAAGATATCGCCGCATAGTTTGGAAATTGATGGTGCTCGAATATCAGATCCACCAAAAAAATAGCTAATGCTTTCAATAACTTTTTTACTACCTGTGCTGCCAATATAACAAAAAACCTGAAAAGTTCTAGAACTGAATCTCATATCGTTGACGATATTCCGATTTATTCTATCTCACAGTTTGATTTGGACTGTGTGTCTGAGGATTTCGTCATTAAGGAAATTGATCGCATGTGTAAAGATAAAGCTACTGGCGATGACCACATTTCTTGTCGTCTTCTAAAAATGACGAAACATGTGATAGCGGGATCGTTAACCGATATGATAAATACATCTTTGACCACGGGATGTGTACCCAAGGGTTAGAAAGAAGCTCGAGTAATTCAAATATTTAAGGCTGGTGATATGTCCGATCCAAGCAATTACCGCCCGATTTCTATTTTGTCTGTTGTTAGCAAAATCATAGAGAGGGCTGTACATCGCCAACTTTCTGAATTCATTGACGATAATAATATATTGAACTCCAGTCAGTCTGTTTTTCGAGCAAAGCATTCTATATCAACAGCACTCATGAAATTTGTTAATAATTTGTCAATTTGAAAACAGACAGATCTCTGGAGTCGCTTTCATAGACCTTCGTAAAGCATTTGACACCGTTGATCACAATCTATTATTAGGAAAGTTATCTGCTATTGGATGTTCATACGAATGTGTAAAATGGTTCAGATCTTATTTAACAGGTCGTGAACAGTCTGTTCATTTTTAAAGGTGCTAAATCTAATCCATTAACTGTATTGATGGGCGTACCACAGGGATCTATATTGGGTCCATTATTATTTTCCATCTATGTAAATACTTTACCAAATTGTATATCAGATGGTTATGTTAATATGTATGCGGACGATACCACTTTAACTGTAAGTGGAAGTAGCGTAGCTGAGGTTGAACAAAAACTTTCTTTCTCATTGGAAGAATTAATGGTATGGATTAATTAAAACCGCCTTGTACTAAACACCGAGAAGACATGCGTGATGGTCATAGCTTCACGTGCTAATTTAAACAAAGTAACATCCTTCAATGTTTCTGTAAATGGAAAGGTATTGAAAAGAGTTAATGTCGCCAAATGTCTTGGTATATCAATTGATGAAGAATTGAATTGGTCCAAACAGGTTGACAAAGTAACATAGGTAACGCAAAGAAATGTCAGTGTAATAAAACGAGCGAAGGATTATTTACCATTAACATCTTTAAAGATGCTGTATAATGCACTCGTGTTGCCTCACTTTGATTATTGTTCCTCTGTGTGGTCAAATCGATATCAGGAACAAACGTATAAACTTCAGAAAGTTCAAAAACGAGCTGCTAGAATAATTTCAAACAAAAGTTATGAGACTCCATCAAGTGAATTAATAGCAATCTGAAATGGATGCCAATTGAGAAACGATTTGAATTTCAGCGTGTTACTATGATGTTCAAGTGTGCACATAATCTGGCACCATCCTATTTACAAGGAAGTTTAGTTAAAGTAAGTGACATTCATCAGTATCATACGAGGCAGGCAGATGAAGGTTTACTTTCTGTGCCAAAGCATAAAACAGAATGCTTTAAACATAGCCCCCTCGTATCTTCAATTTTGGAATCAATTGGACAGATCACTAAAAATGGCAAGCTCTGTGAACACATCTAAATATATGTTCAAAAGATCTTGCAATATCTGTTCCCAATAAGATAGAATGGCAAGAGGAATTTTATTTAGTTTCTTAGCTGAAGTTTTACTCTCATTCCTTATCGCATTTCTACGCATTCTCTTGTAAATTCAAACGATTGGTTTGATTCGTTTACAGAACAGCATGGTAAATACATTGTAATTTGTATTTTACTGTTTTATAAGATACACTGTACATTCGATTGCTATACTACTAGTATATTACATGCAATCATTGTGTAATCTTTGAATAAGTATACTATCTTATAATATATTTTGTAAATATGTATATAACAATTTTGTTTCTATACTGAGCTAAAGCAGTCTTTATACTTTGTGTATGTACTTTCAAACTATATAATGCCATTTCAAAATAACTAATATGCACATGGTTATTTTTTTCAACGGATTTTAGAAAATATCACCGTCTATACATATGATTTATTAAGATGATAGAAATGTGCAACGATTTCAACATTTTCGTAAAAAACAAAAGTTAATTACGAGGATACCATATACTTTATATATATATATATATATATATATATATATATATATATAAATATATATATATATTTATGTATGTTCTTATTTATTTTTTTGTTATGAGTTTATTTTCATGATTTTGTTGGCTATTATTGTTACTAATTATTGCTATTAGGGTCTCATGGAAGACCACCAATATTGGTGATAATGAGTCACCCTGTATAAATATCAGAAATAAATGAATAAATAAATAATAAATCGACGCCAATGCCCTTTGCCCATAAGTAGGCGTTGGTGTAGTAAAGGATTGAGGCAAAAAATATCTGTTAGTGTACGACTTAGCATTGTGCAATAAAGCATTGTGGTATATTTGCTGAAGGCTCTTGACTCCCATACGAGTGGTTAGGGCTTCGATCCTTGCTCGGTGCTTACATCCTTGGACATTTGGATTTTACCCACATTTTGTGCCTCTCCACTACTAAACGGGTAGCCTACCTGGCAACGCTGGGGTAATAATAATTGCAGGGTCCTCAGGAAGAGCAGTATAAGTTTTGATGAGGCTACCCTGGGCAAATAAGATTTATTATCATTATTATCATTATATACTAAAGAAAACTATGAAGCCGGTGTGACGCGGCAGATTGTGCACGGTCACAAAATCCGCCAGGCGGCGGCGCGGATTTAGTACTCTGCTCGGCGAATGAAGGGCTGGCGGATTTGGTATCATTTGGCGAATATCGTTCCCTTTGAAAGTATCGTTTGATAGTCTCATGTTATCAGACCAAAAAATTGATAGTCTCATACAATCAGACCATACATAATTAGATGATGATAATGATAACCAATCATGACAAGTGTAATTCATTTGAAACACTAGTTCAAATAAACCCCAATTTAAAGCTACTGTTTGTTATTGTTTTAGCTGTGCCCTTTGACAACACTTTGCCCCCCCCCAAATGCTCTGTATGTAAAGAAAAAAAGCACACATTTTCTTACATTCTGACTATGATAACTCAAAGAGTATTTTTATCCAATTCGATTTAAATTTTCATAACATGATTTTGAGTATATTATTCTTCTTGAGGTGCAATTTGGTGTTAATTGGTCCTTTGATTAATAAGTTATTAAATTGTGAAAAATGTATTGCTTTCTCAAAAGTAGCCCCCCCCCTAAAAAAAAAAAAAAAATTGTCAGGATTTATATGTAAACACATTTGAATTGAATTGAATAAAATGCTTTTGAGTTATCATAGCCAGAAGGTAAGAATTTTTTTTTTTTTTTTTTTTTTTTTTTCATACAGAGAATTTTTTTTTTTTTTTTGGGGGGGGGGCAAAGCGTTGTCAAAGGGCACTTTGTGGTTTTTATTTCAGGGGTATGACACCCCCTTCCCGATGGACAATTTTGTCAGTTTTTATATTTTGGAATGTCCTTCCATATATCTTCCTTCTGACAAAATTTGGTCCCTGGGCTTCAAGGGTAAAACTGTACCCCAATTTTTAAGGGCCGTCTGACACCCCATCCCGACGGAAATTTTTGTCAGTTTTTTGTGTTTTGTAATGTCGAGTCATACTACTTCCTACTGACAAGGTTTGGTGCATGTGAGAGATGGGGTGAAATCGATCCGACTTTGGGGTCTCTTTTGGGGGCCCTGGGGGCTATTTCGGGACAGGCCTCATCCATGATTTCCAGTGAATTTAAGTGTAAATATTTGAAAGGAACGCTAAAACAATGTTCTACGCTAGGACCCTTCAACCCCCGACGGCTAAGCTCTCCGCACATCAATCTCAGCGCTTTGCTGGAAGTTAGTGTGTGAGTCGCTTGTGTAGACAACCCTCATAGGTTTTACACGTCGTGTTTAGTGATCGTTGCCGTTGTTGGAATTTACGCCCCAGGCCGGGTAAACTTTTTTAAAAAAAGAAAGAAGAAAAAAAACCCCCTCTCCTTTGTGTATTATTCTACTTAAGGAGGAAAGGACTTCACAGCATCTTAGTATGCCTATTGCTAGTAGGTGTTTATTGCTATTTATCCTCTAAAGCAAAGAAATCTGACGAAAAGCTCTCTAGGACTTACCAAAACTTTACATGACCTTTCATTTTAATACCATGATTACGAGTCAAAACCTTCTTATTAGAAATATGCATTGATTATACCTGGCCTACCGTGAATTTCGAGGCCACACACCAACAGTGTACAATCCAACATTTCAATGTTGAAAGGAATTTAGCGAATTGGCAGAAACTGGAATCTGTTTTCGAGGTCCCTCTCCCACACAGATATACTGAGTCAAGGCAAGGGTACCGTTATTCTTTTCAACATTTTAATGTTTCAAGGAAACAACCAGAAACTGAAAAAAAAAATTTTTTTGAAATCCCTCTCCCACACAGACATGCATTCATTAATTTTAAATATATTCTCTTCAAAGTTTCATTATTGAAAGGAAACGAACCAGAAACTGGAATATGTTTTTCAAAGTCCCGCTCTCACGCAGACATGCGGTCATTATTTGTAACAACACTATACTTTGTTACTTAGAACAGCAGTTACCATAGCCGCCTCAACACAGATATCACTCAGAGAGGGTTGCGACTGCTCAAATATATATCTTCATTTATCACCGTGTTTGCCACTGCTTCTTCTCTGCCTCCTCCTCCTCTTAGGGATGATCCCAGTAGACCGACAACCCATGAGGAAGAAATGACTAAGCATAGAACAGCCTACCAAAATACTAATGCACACATTTCCACCTTAAGAGTAAACACATCAGAGTAAATAGAAAGGTAACAACTTCCACTGAAATTTCTTTGCTTTTTTTGTTTCATCTGCTTTATGGGAATACACAAAACTCGCATGGGACTGTTTGACATAATGAACCTGTCATATTCGCCAGGAAGGTGTTTTCAAACTTTCATTTTAGCATTCATAATTTCGAGGCCACCCACCAAAAATCTACAATCCCACTTTTCAGTGCTGAAAGGAATTAGCGTACCAAAAACGGGAACATATTTTTCGAAGCCTCTCTCCCACAGAGATATGCATTCATTGTATTTATCAAACACCGTTATTATTTTTACCGTTTCATTGTTGAACGGAAACGAATAAAAAAAATTGGAAATGTTTTTCGCAGTCCCGCTACCATGCAGATATGCCTTCATTGTACTCTAAACCGCACTATTCTTTGTTACTTAAAACGGAATTATAAACCATAACTGTCTCAACACAGATATCCCTCAGAGAAGATTCCGACTTTTAAAATATATACATGTATCTTAATTTATTGCATTTTTGTCACTGCTTCTTCTCTGATCCCAGTGACCGACAACCCATGAGAAAGAATACGCTATGTAAACAACAACAACAACAACAAAACAAAAATTAATGAAAAATATCTAAATTCCGATCTTTGCTCCATCATGTCCATAGGAGCTTCTTACCCTCCTAACCTGATGTATAGGAAGCCCGGTGCTCTGAAGCAAGGAGAATAGGAGTGTGTCAATAAACCATTTAGCTGCTTCCTGGTCAGTTTCTCCCTGGGGGAGGAACATTTTTCCTCGGCAAGGCTTTTCGAAGGAAGGGCAGCCCGGCCTTCACCCCTAAAAGTATAGATTATATTGATGATAAATGGAGTCGTGTTCTCTTCATGTACAACTCTTTCCAGTTGGCTACGGATTGTTGAACGTGGCCTTGTATATAGACTTCAACGCCCTTCTTGCAAACCATTAATTTTTGAAAAGAGGGTAGATTATATTCAATTAGCTGCTGTTTGTTTTCCGAGTAAGACCGTGCCCCCCCCCCCCCCAATGATGCCAATGCCCCCTTAATGGCTGGATTAACGCTACACCGCTGATTGTGAATCATTAAGTTCGCGAATATTCAGCGAAATTCGCGAAATTTCATACACGTGATAGTGATAGCAGATGCAAGAAAGTTTCTGGTTTTGAAAACGATTTGTCCGAATTTTTTTTATATATAGTTAAAAAAATATTTAAAATAAATAGAAGTCCTGACATGAACATGTCGAAAATTCGCAGGGATAGCATTTGTAGACTTTGACATTATAATTTAGTAATGTCTGTTCGGGAAATTCACGTGTCTAACAATTTGAAAATGATAGACCGTTGTTGTTGTTGTTGGTTTGATGGCGATATCCATCGATTTCGATGATTTACGCCAGGCTAGTTGTGTGAGGGCGACATTGCCATCTTATCTGATCTTGATCTCTCGTTAAATAATTCTGAAGAGGTTGGCAATTCTGATACCTTGCCCGGTGTGTGAGATAAAGACTTTAATACCTTGGCCTTTGTTATTGGCGTAGTGCAAGTTTAGGGAGGATTAATCTGTGCTTGTTACTCCTCAGGTGTTAGTTATTTGGTATTAGAACTGGGTAAGACGAAAAATTATTGCAGTTTTATTGTTAACTTAAGAGTTATGGATGTATAATGTGTCCTATATTTAGTAATAACACGATAAAAACTATTTTCGAAAAATCAACTGAAGGCAATTTTAATAGCCCTGTCTATCACCTTTAGAAATGTGCGAACATTACAATGGCGTAATACGTAATCCGAACCTGATTTCTATGGGCAGTACAATAGGCCTTTGAAATTGCCCTTGAGTTTATTTTTCGAAAGTAGTTTTTATCGTGTTTAATAATTATAGTCCGTCGGCTGCCATATTTACTGGCAATATCAAGACTTTGTATTCGCACCATCTACTCAGCTTTCTCTCTCTCTCTCTCTCTCTCTCTCTCTCTCTCTTTCTCAAATATTTTCCTGTTTATTTATTGGTATGTATATATATATATATATATATTTTTTTTTTTTTTTTTTAAACACAAGCGCACAATTATTGTATCAATAATGCCTAAAGCATTATCATTTACTTGAAGTATGATAAAAGAGCAATGTGAATTAAATGACTTGCTCAAGGGCAAAGGTGCCGACTGTGCCGTGCAGGGGATCGAACCCCCGATCCTCGGATCTCCTGTCAAGCGCCTTAGACCACTCGGCCACGGCACCTCGGCATATATATACGTGTATCCACACACAACACACACACACACCCGCACACACATTGACTTGTGGGGAACTGTATTGTTTTCTCCTTTTGTACTTTGTACCCCACAAGCACTTCTCCTATTGTATTTTGTACCCCACAAGCATGACGGAATAAAGGCCATCATTGTGCTCTTTTGTTTTCTGTACCCCACAAGTGTATCTATGTAAGGGCACACACACACACACACACACCCGTACACACAATGACTGTAATGTGCTGGAAACATTTTGTAATGGTAAAGAATAACCATTCTAAATATGTGTGTGTGTGTGTGTGTGTGTGTATATATATATATATATATATATATATATATATATATATATATATATATATATATATATATATTTGAGTAGTTTTCTTCTTTTCCCAGGAGTTTTTTAAGTTAGGATTTGTCATGTTGAGTCTACGATACATACGGTTCCTCTGCCTTTCATATTTTAGGGCATCAGATAACATAAAATGTTCAATAGTTTCAAAAATATCACAATTGTCGCAAAGGCCAGAATCATGTCTTTTTATTTCATAATTATAATAATCAAGTCTACACTTGCCAAGACGGAATTGGTGTAAAATTCTTTCATCCTTTCGACAAAAACCTTTTATCATACATGTGTGTTTAACATGTCGTTGAATGTTGTAGAGATATCTGCTTTTCTTGGTAGTATCCCATAAGTTCTTCCATGCAGTTTTGTAAAAATCACCTGTTTCACTCAAAAATTCTTGTCTGTTTTTATTGACAAAAAATGTCTATATTGTTTTTTAAAGCTGCCTGCTTGGCTAATGAGTCTGCCTCTTCGTTGCCTGCTAGGCCACAATGTGCTGGAACCCATCCGAAATTTACTTCTATTCCAAATAGATTAATTACCGATAGTTTTTCATATATTTCGACTATCATACTGTTTTCATGTAAATTTCTAATGGCTTCTATAAAGCTGATAAAATTACTACAGCTACAGGGTGGTCCTCCTCTACCCATTCTAGAGCCATTAGGATCGCTGCTAGTTCAGTCCCTCATGATATTAACCTTACAAATTTTGAACTTGTGTCTTATATTGAGTTTCGGAATGTGAAATGCTAAACCTGTACTTCCGTCTTGTAACCTGGAAACATCTGCGTAGATTCTCAAAAACTGTGTCCATTTCTTTGTAATTATTTCGTTGGCATATATTCTTGATTCTGTTGGGGATGAAAATCTCTTGCTTATGTGTTCTTTAATAACCATGGAAACATTTGGTGTTTTATATTGCCAAAAGGGTCTTCTTATAACACAGTCCTCTTGTTTTTCGATATTATTATCTATGGTTTCCTTATTCTCTTTACAAAAGGACCTTCACCTTTTCTCCCTGTATATGTTTCGTATTGCCAGCATGGCAGTAATATTCTTTTCGCGCGATGATTTTCTTTTGCAGCCCGTAAGTAGAAATTGTAAAAAAAATACATGAAAAAGCTCACAAATCAATTTCACATTTACCAGAACTCAACTTTCTCTTGTAACATAAACACTGATAAGTTATATATCTTTTTCACTTAGTGTTTGTATGTGAGAGGATGGGTGTAGAAGTGATTAATAATGTTTCGTGTCTTTCGTGCATGGATATTAACGAGGGTTCAGTATGAAATCCTATCAAAATGATTTTAGCATGATTAATGCCTTTGGGTGATTAATTAAGTGCCATTTTTGGCATAACCATAGAAGTGTGCCATTCTGAAAGGTTACTGACTGCGTGAACTGTTTTGTCGAGCCCCCCCCCCCCCCCCGTGCACAAGTTACAGTAAGGTTGATGTTTGACATAAAACCACACCACTAAGACTGAACAGAAATAAACTAAAGTAAGCGTGAAAGAAATTTTCATCCATTTTGTTATGTTTGATTATTCTGTTTTGTTAAATAAGCATGCAAATATCAAAATATTCCACAGACCACTACTGTATCACTAAAATTACCAGACGACAAAAAAATCTACCAATGGCATAACAATAACAAATATAGATGTTGTAGGGATAAAAAGTTGTTGGAATGGCAATTATGATGCAGCATATTTCGATTTGAAAAGTAAAAGGAACTATTCATACTCCATGTTACAAAATTTAAAAACAATGTTTAAAGAAAGGCTAATTCCTTCAGTTATCAAATATTTCTCGCAACCACAACCAAAGTAAAATTTGATTTGACTGTAAAACATTGTTTACCCATAGACTACGGGAACCGGGTGGCTCCTATATTAAGCCTATGAGAGTTAAAGAATTCAGTAGCCAATGGTTTATTAAAATCTGGTGATACATGAGAGACTTTTTTTTCATGGGGGCACATTAAAGGGCAATCCAACCTTGATAATAAGATGATTTGTGTGAAAGCAGAAATGTAAGAAAAACAGGATGGCGAAAGTTTGAAAGAAATCGGACAAGGACTAAGAGAGTTATGGATGTTTGAAAAATGAGATCACTACATCTATGCGAATCTCAAATTGGCAATTTGGTGAGTCAATTGTGACATTTTTGTGGACAACTCTCCCATTTGTAGTACACAAAAATATCAATAATTTGCGGTTTTCTTCGAGGCGCTTTTACCCTCGGGGCAGTACTCAAAATATATTGGAGATAGCATATTGTTATAGGTCCTCATGAACGAAAAGATCCTACTGAGTAATGCATTTTGAAAAAAGGTGACATTTTAGTCATTTTGTGTGTTAGAGCGAATGGGGGAGTTGTCACCAGCTACATCACAGTGACATTACCTATTCGGCCAATTTGAAATTCCCATATGCATAGTGATTACAACTTTCAAAAGTTCATAACTTTCTTATTGCTAGTCCGATTTCGTTCAAACTTTCACCAATCTGCTTCTCTGATTTTTCCTCTTTCTTTCAAAGCAACTTGCTATAAAGGTTGGATTTCCCTTTAAAATTTTCCATTCTGGAATGTTATTAACCGTACGTGGACAGTAATGAAGTGAATAAATTAAGATTTAAAAAAAAAGAAGATTTCAAACTAAAGCCCTTGCCGTTAAGATTTCTTCTTTAAAACCATGATGAACCATTTTACATGTAGTATATAAAACTTACTCAATTCGATAAACGTAAACAATGAGAAACCTGACCCCAGATAGTTTGGTAGTTGCTTAAGTTACCTGAGTTAAAGTTCAGTCAACCGAAAACAATTACAAAATTAGCATATGATCAAAATATTTCCATAAAACTCTTAAAATTCCCATAAAACAGAAGATGCTGATAACTCGATTTACATAAAACATTAGTTTGTCCCATAGAAATGTTTACGAAAACCTCAAGAAAGCCTCATTCTCCCGTACTGTATCACCATGTTATTAAATTTTACTCCTGATACTCTGTATAAATTATCAGAACTTGTTTTTTATTATTACAAAAAATAAGAGAAGAAAATAAATGTCACTTTGAAATTAAAATTAAAAATGAACTATAAGCATATTCATGGACAATTAACTGCTAAATACCAAGAATATAGGTGTAATGCACATAGACTGAAGTACACAAGTAATATAACAATTTTAACAAATAACAGCTTTAATTTCTCTGAAGAACCCACAAGTACTTCCAATTTCCAGATCAACCTTTCCAATTATTTATTGGACACCCATTGTAAGTGATCTAATCACTGTCTTACGAAAAGAGTTTCAACTGATTCAATCTATGTGGGTTTGATATTAATTTCAACTCTGTAAGCAAGAGATAGCCGATTACAACTTTGCTATTGAATGTTGTCGATTCGGATCAATCGCAGTTCTTTATAAAATGGGACCCATAACCTTCACATTAATTATATCTCGGAAGCCCATAAAATAAGTATCCCCAAACCCCATCCAGAGCCATCTATATACACAGTCTTGCCAACGCTGCTCCCTTAGTTATTGCAATAAGGGGCATGTTGCTTTGTCGGGCAAGCGTGTAACAAAAGATACGCGCCATATTGTGCCCAACTGAAACTGAGTTTGCCAAAATCAGTTTAAAGGTGGCTCTGATCACATCCAGAGCCATCCATAGATATCGTTTGGCAAACTTGGCTACAGTTGGGCCAACATGGCGTATATTCCTTTGTCGCATGCTTGCCTAACATAGCAACATGCGCCATATTGTTACCCATTGGAAACGAGTTGGCTAAACACTGTGTATTGATGGCTCTGACCACAATCTTGAAAATAGCGCCATCAATAGGGAACATTCCTGGGGTTAGTTTGAGCTCCGTATACCCTGGGTTGGCGTTGGTACTGTGGAGAAATAAAAATGAAAAGGGTTTGTCGAATTAAGGTAAGAAGAAGAGTGAAGAAAAGAAGAATGAGAAGATTGAAACAGTCAGGGGAAAACAAAAGTAAAACAGATATACAGGATTTTTAAAAAAGTTGCATTTTGTGTTTCACAATGCAATGCAGGGTGCAGATGTGCATACTCCTTTCAATTCCTATGTTCATATCGGTTCATATACTACATGATATACAGGCCTATATCTTGTACTTCGAATTCATGAAACTGTATTGAAAAATCGACGAAACAGAGAACTACATGAGGAAAAATATCGGTCTCGAGGGCCGTCGGTCTAGTGAAACCCCTGAAAAAGTGGCTAAAAGGCCCACAAGACCGACATTGCCTGTTTTGTGGGCTGCAGCCGCTTCTGGAAAGTGATTAAAAATTATGTGTCTGTACATGAAAAAGAAAGGAGATAGTAATTAAAAAGAGAATACACGGGTAAACCCTGCATTGCATTATGAAAGAGGATGGAGAGAATAAGAACAAGAAAGAAAGAAAATATTTACAATCCGAGAGAGGAAACGCCAAGAACGGGGAACCGATGAAGGCAAGACAAATGAAGTGATATAAGAGCGAATATTTTGACCTATAAAGAAAAGGAATATGTCATTTATATAACAAAGTTTTAATGTCATTGTACCGAAACGGTTGCTTTTTATTTCAACAGTGTACGTATTCTTGCGCTAACCACTGACCTGTTTTATAACAGCCATCAATATTGGTGTAAAGTGTCAATGAAGTTTTATAATCAATACCAATATAAGCCATGATCTATGATTAGTTTTATGCGTGTCGAATCGAACCTCACTTGTTTATATTTTTGTACAGTTGAAGTAAACGCACCTTTTTACTGGCAGAAAAAAAAACTACAAATTATATTGAACAGATAGAGAGGAGATAGTTCTAAAGCATGAAATACATACAGCCCATGAGACAGACGGTCAACGAGACCGACAGCACACACGAGACCGAGAATGTTGGCTTCAACATGTCCAAAGACCTTCTGGAAACTTATCTGATGGTTCGCGAGACCGACCAGCCAATGAGGCCAACGTTTCGGTCTCGCATGCAATATTCCGATGATTCACAAGACCTACATAGTCGGTCTCGTGGGTTGTCAGTCTCGTGGGCTGACGGTCTACTGAGATATCCCCGTTTTGCAACAAAGGTATTTATTTTGGACTAACCATTAGATGTTGCCTCCTGTCAATGTCTATAGTAGGAAAGTCGCTGCCATGTTGATCTGGATATTCCAAGGCCGGACGATGATGATCTGGAAGTTCCAGGGCCGGACGATGATGAACTGGATATTCCAGGGGTGGACGATGATGATCTGGATATTCCAGGGCAAAACGATGTCGACCAAATCCCTCATCGAATCCATGGACGAAACGCTGGTCGAATCCATAATCGAACCCGTACACGGCGTTCGAAACAGTTCGGATCGGACCTTTGCGATCATGGTACGCGGACCTGTCCCTTCGTGTTCTGTGACCCCTTGCCTCTCTATAACTCAAAGGGTAATCGTCGTCCACATGGTAGTCGTGCTCGTAGACAGACTGGTTGGAGTAGAGAATGTTATCATCACGGATTTCTCGTGGGTACGGTTTCTTCATAAACTTCCTTGCTGATATGTGGCAGCAGATCATTATTAAGATTGATACGGCGAAGAGTACGAAAAGGATACCCAGGATGATTGAGAGAATGATGATGATGGTGGAAATGGAATAGGTTTCTTCAACAGGATCTGGAAGAAACATAGAAGATAGATATCAAAGTAGAAATACGTAAAAAGATACGAGGATTTGAGGAGCATTAATTAAAGGTATCATCGGTAAATAAATCAGAGGCTTTGCTACTAGATGAAGGTGTTAAGACACCCGATAACATTTCAAAATCCGACGACTAATTTCAAACAAAAATTAATGTCAAATTCTGTGGATTTTTTAAAAATGAAAGACAAGGGAGGATGCTTACTTTGTCAATTTTTCAACATATGCCACCCCCCCCCCCGACTCCCCCTTCCCTTTGTTTAAGGGCGTTAAAAATGTATTGGTTTATGGCACATGGAGCTGCTTCCCGCATGAGGCAAGGTACGTTCCAAGTTCCAACACCATCCACTGCTTATCAATTAATGGATACGGCACTGTCCCCTTCCCTACTTTGGGATTAATGACGCTCATACTCATCACTCGTTTACCTCGCTCACACTCCCTTCCCTGGCCTGCACCAGCGGGGGAGATGTCTGTGAAGCCCGAAGGACAGGCGCAGGAGAAAGTTCCTGCCGCGTTAGTGCACTCCGCCACGGGGGAGCAGTCATTCAGCTCGGCAGAGACGCATTCATTCAAGTCTTTAGGAGGAGAAGAAAGGGAAGGAGAGAGAAAGAGAGAGAGGGAGAGAGAGAGAGAGAGAGAGAGAGAGGGATAGAAAGAAAAAGAAAGAGGGAAAAAAGTTGGGAAACAAAGAAAGGCAAATAAAATTAGAATGGGGAATAATTATAGAATGGTAGAGATGAAAAGAAATTAAAGATAAATCAGCAAAAAATTGCAGAGATTTAGAGAAAGTAAATGAGTGGAAAAAAGAATGAGAGAAAGAGAGATGGAACGATTTCAATAATTAGAGTGAAAAAATAAGAATTATAGAGGTAAAGAAGGAAAATGAGGAGAGAAGGAGGAGATTAGAGAGAGAGAGAGAGAGAGATGTCGTTATTAATTACAATACAGATACTAGGCTACCGTATTGCACGGGCGCTCTCTATTAAAAGGTGAAAACAACCATCATTCATGTACTAGTAGTTATCGAGCGTAATGTGTATTGAAATAACGTCAAATTATATATAATCCTAATTACAAAATAAATTCTCTGAAAAGAACTTCTAACGTTCATTATTTATTATAAAAATGACTTATAATCCTATTTGCAAAGTCTTTTATAACAAAAACTTTTTCACATCTAGTGGAATAATTTCGTACATTACCAAAGCCTGACTTGATAAACATCTCTACTGTTCCTTACCCCCAATCATCATGCTACTCGGATCCACACCCACTATATCCTGGCCCGCCAAGAGGGTTCCGTCACCAATGCCGTTCATGACAGCGGTTGTGATTGCATCTCTTGATGTACCGTCCGCGACGAAGAGGTCAAACTCCCCTATGACGCTACCGGTACGGAATGAAGTGAAAGACACATCTAAAATGTCCGGGATCACGGATAGGAGCTTGGGAATGAAAAATTAATAAATATAAAGAACAATCATTTCAAAAGGTTTGTTTTAGTAAGACAGGGCCTGGCTGTTAAAATAATATTTTGGTTATGCAAGGTAATTCTCGGTACCGTGCTCTAGTTCAAGAGCCTCATTGTATTTCAAAGAAAATATAACCGACTTCTTCTCGACCACTACCATAAACTGTTAACGATCTAGTGCCATAAATTTACTTTCAGTGTCTTTGTTTCATTTCATTGTTAAAATTGTTAAAATTTGGAATGAATATTTTTAATGAAACAACTCCCTGCCTCTTTTTCAGGAAAAATAATAGATTTTTTTGTTACAATTTTATGGCAGGGTACTTGAATACTTTTACCAAATTTGCCACCAGCGCCCAGGTAAAGACGATGAACACAATTTTCTTATTATAAAGTTTTTCTCTATAATATATTTGTCCTCAAAATCATTATAATCGACTGCGATTTATTTGCCGTATGTCATGTCTTCCATCTTTAAGAAATTATTCATTCGGGTTAAGTATGTCAAACCCGACATCTTTATATCATGAACAACAAAAAAAAACACAAAAAAAAACAAACAAACAAACAAACAAACAAAAAACCCAGCCAAGCAGTCGTTTACCGCTTTTACTCTTACCGTGCCTCTGAGCTGTTGAGCCAACTGTTTAAACCCGTTCCTTGAGCTATCTGCCAAACTCGAGGTGTAGACCAGCGGCGACCCGTTGAGTGAAGTGAAACTGAGAGAGCCTTTGAAGATTGCGATCGCTACAGAGATAAGAAAATAAGAAATACGTAAACGAGTATAAGAAATCAAATGGATGCAGTGGTATCTCATTTTGTTAAACCCATATCCATTTTTTTTTCTCTCTATATGGTGTAAACCAATAAATATAGACCTCAGGTTTTGTTCAGTTTCCCTCGAGTTCAATTTGTACAATAATTATGAGCTTTACAGTTTCATTTCGTTACCAACCTCCTTCAACAACCTTCATATTGTAATGTCACCACGCACTCTTTTCTATAATTTTTGTTCTTTCCCTTAATCTGTAAGTCCTTTCTTTTTCTCAATTTCTTATCAAGCCAATTCAAGTAAATAAGTATTCGACTCCAATATACAAGACAAAACAACATAGACCGGTTTACAACCCGAGGTTCGCACAATATGTTTTTGTGTAAACCCATGAAACAGGCCAAATCGGCACAATATATTTCATAACAAATGTCCAATATTTGTAAATACTGTGAATAAACATGACTCTGACTACATGAGTAATTGAACAGTTATTAAAACGATTATTTTGAAACTCGGTTCTTTAAAGAGGATCCCGATGCGTTGATAATATTTGGCCAGCACAACAGATCTTATTTTGAGGGGGGGGGGGGGGATCAACATAGAAGGAACAGAATAAAAGGAGACGAAGAGAGACAGACAGACAGAGACGGATAGAAAGAGAGACACAAAGAGTCGTTTTGTTTATTTTTTTAATATTTTTTGTTTGTTTTGTATTTGTATATATACATATATATATATATATATATATATATATATATATATATATATATAAAATCTATTCATTTATTCATTTCTTAATTATTAATATTACTATTTTCCTTATTTATTTTTTTTTAGTTATTATTATCATTTTTTAATATTTTTCTATTATTATTTCTTTCTTTCTTTTTCTTTTCTTTTTTTTTTTTTTTTTTTGGGGGGGGGGGGAGGGGGGACATTTGCTATGATCTTACCCTGGCATATTCCGTTTCTTCGGAGGTAGCCCGGTCTGCAACTACATAGCCCGGATGTACTGCATATCTCGTGATCTATTTGGGAGCACAGGTCTTCAGCCGCACAGGACTCGATCACTGACAGAGAGAGAGATAGAGAGAGAGAGAGAGACAATACGAGAGAGAAATTCAGCAGAAGAAAAAGGATGCAGAGATGAGATAGTTATGGAGGATAAAAGACACAGAGGAAGAGAGAGAGAGAGAGAGAGAGAGAGAGAGAGAGAGTATGATATGGAGGGAGAAAAACGATTATGGCTTCCATTAACACAAATTCTGCTCACCAATAAAAAAATTTTTAAAAATTATATCAGAGTCATAGTGCATGTTGGAGAAAATTGGACAGTTGTCCAAGATTACATCACAGTGACATTACATATTTGCTAGTTTTAAATTTCGTTATTCAAAATGAATTCAAATTTCAAAAATTCATCACGATCTTACTGCTTATCGGATTCCGTTAAAAATTATACCAATCTGCCTGTCCGACTTTTCTTCTTTTCCCCAATTTGCTCTTTAATGATACCCATTTGACAATTGACAAAATCATATAAGATGAAGAGTAGTGACAATGACTGAACCCTAGAACAAATACATATTTATGATGAAATCAACAGCCAATGTTACTGTAATGAAACATTTGTTTAGATAAAGATGTTGATAAAATTGTAACGCATAACGTACTTGTTTCACAATTCCTTCCTTCGAAACCCGTAGCACACTCGCAAGTAAATCGGTCTTTAAAGTTCCTACATACACCGCCATTGAAACACGGTTGCGAGATACACTCGTTGATATCTAATAACAATAAGAAAAGAAGAGAAAATCACTTTATTAAAGCAATTGGATATCTTGAAGATATTCATCAACTTTACCTTTTAATCGATGGTAGCAATATCAAAGTCTGTGGTTACTCAATTAATCATCAAACTTGAATTCGACTCATAATGAACTACAACCTAACTAAATACCCCAATGAAAGCTTGATTTGTCGTGTAATAAAATTACTTGAAACGTGAACTGATTTTCGAGTGATTTACAGCATTAAAATATAAAAAGAACAGACGCTACTGGCAATTTTTAGAAGTGGGGTGCTTAAAGTGAGTGAATTCTCAAGCAGTGTGGGGTCCATGCATGGCCTTCTTAAATCTGTATGGTCAAAACGGGGTTGCTCGAGCCCCTGATCCCTCCCCTCTCCTCCGCAGCCTGCCAGGGACGCAGTTCCATACTTTTCCTATCCTACTTGCACTGGCATAGCCATACTTGTTGAACGGGGGGGGGGGGGGGGGGGGGGGGGGAGGTGACACACAAAATCACAGACTTTTACACACACTTCCTTGGATGACATTTTTTTAGCAGAGGAACAAGGGGACCATGGCCCCCTTGTGCCCCTTGGCTACGCCTATATGCCTACCTGTACATAACCTTCCAGAGGTCCCGCTGACGGCACCAGCATCGACATATCCAGACAGACAGCTACAATCATATCCACCAGGTGTGTTATCACATCGGGCGAACGGAGAGCAGTCATTTAAAGATGAATTACTGCATTCGTCGATATCTAAATGGATGTCAAACGACATGGTAAGATAATAAAGACAGCGAAGAGTTGGGAAAATTTAATATTTGCACCGGATCTTTTAAAGGAAGCAAAGGCCTCAAAAATTTGTGACAAGAAAAACAATGAATTAGGGCTTTCATTTTCCGGATGCATATTAGGTAGTCATAGGGGAGATTTGCCCCTGCTCCCTCGTAACGCTGCCCCTTGATATAATTTAGCATAATATTACGATTAACAGGATGCGGATACGTATTGTTAATCATTGAAAACAAAACTTTTCTCACCAATACAAACTGTTCCTGGACCATTTATCGCATCTCCTTGATCAACAAACCCGGCCAGACAGGCGCACTGGTACGAACCGATGGTGTTGTTGCAGGTAGAATAGACTGAACAAGCGGAATAGTCCGTTTCGTTGCATTCATTCAGATCTGTGAAAAAGGGATAGATTTTTTTCTATCTGTGAAAAATCAATTAAATAATTATTGAAAAAGAAAAACAAGTAATAAAAACAAGTCCATTCTGTAACATAATGAGTAAACTATTACATCAGTTGTATATGATTATATTTACAAAATATAAACTTGTTCTGTTTGGGGTTTGGGTCTTTTTTCTCTTTTTTTTAACCCGCTCCGATCCAGAAGAATGTCTCAATATGCCTCTAAGGTAATCCCTGGGGGAAAAATTCGAGACGCAATTTATTATTCAAATTGCACAAAAGCTTTGCTATATCTATTTCCAGAATTTTTAAATTATTTCCCATCCATTGGAATTCGTAATTGAGGATTAGTGTGTCAAAAGAAAGGGCAGTCATTAGAGCAAATTGTTTCGAACCCGAGACCGTCCACGTCTAAGACCACTGCTCGTTGTCCACTGAGCCATCGCGCCTCTATTACCTTGAACAACGATGGTGCTAACGTTAAGGATGTAAGCCGTATTGCCAGACGACAGATCTTCAGCTGCAAAGTAAACGTCATCCGTCATGAGATTATAAATTGTGACGTCATCTGGCGTACTGTCTGGAGCGAGGACGATGGCTAATTCTACCCCTAGAGTTCCGTTGACGAAAGATCTGATGTTGACACTGTATACGGAGTCAACAAAGATTTCCCATCTGGATAACCGATGAAAAATCTGTGGAAAGACGGGAAGTAATGAGCATTCATTATCATTTCGTGTCATCACATAAATGATTGCCAATAATCATAATAAAAGTTTGATTTAAGTGCCATAACAATGGCTTCTGCGAGGCCATTCACAGGACACTGTCTTGAGGCATACTCAGTTTAGGAGATGTTCCATAATGTAGATAGCCCCTTCCGCATTCGCCTGCTGTCGCATTATTGTATCCCTATTTTAGCACCTTTGTCATTCTTCAAAGAATTTCTGGGCCTGCGTTCCATGAATACCACTCTCTAATCATGATTATTGCTTTAGCTGTTGTCATCATTTTCCGACATAATTTCATTCAACAAGTTGGAAATTAATCAAGTGCCTATATATTATTTCAATGCCCATTTTCATTTTGAAAGCACATTCTACCAATATCATTTTGACCATGTTGACCTGGAGTAGGCTCTACAGTATACTACATAAATAGCAGCAGAAATAACTCAGCTTCTACCATGTCTACTAAAAATATGTCAGTTCACAGTTGTTGTTTTATCTTCATATTATGAAAAATAAATTAGGTGCCGGGAATTTTCTTCTTTACATTTCGACAACATTTAACCTCGAACTAATCAATATTCTACGTCATGTCACACCTGGTAATATCAAGGATAAGTTTGAATATTTTCAACAGAGAGTTGGCGTACCGCATATTCAAGTTCTCTTCTGATTTCTTGTTCTCCAGTGTTGAGAGTGTCGGGGTAAACTGCAAGTGAACCGTTGATCTCTGTTAGCACAAACCTCATATCGAATCGTCTTGGAACTGTAAGAAAAAAGTAACAAGCTATTTAAGCTAAGTGACTGAAAATGCTATCTTCTTTAGCTGTTCTAGTACGATTCAATAAGCACATGCATACTTTACTACAGATTTTCGGGTATGAATGATTTTTAAAGTAAACATAATTATGTAGGCAAACATGTGAATGCGCTATTCAACTTCTTGTATTAAGATATATAAGCCTTGGTAATATTTCCAGTACCGGAGTTCTTTTTCGAATTACTTCCTATCTAGTTGCATCTTGGTTTTACTGAAACATTCCTATATTCTGACAATCCTATGTTCCAACAAGAATGATATTATTTTACTCATTAGTGTAAACATACTCAGTATGCAAAGTGCTTGAACATCAGACCGTCACAAGTCACCAAAGCCTATTACATTATGTCCAGCAGATCTTTATCGCTTTATTATTATCAAATACATTTTATTTAATGATAATAATTATGGTATACTTTTATAGAGTGTTATAATATAATGTGTCTCTATGCTCATTACAATTAATTATAAAGAGATTCACCCCCCCCCCCTCCAAAAAAAGAGAGAAATAACTCACTTTGACAACCTTCCACTGTTCTAATCCGACCCTGTCCACAGCCGCATAGCCCGTTTTCGCAAACCTCATTCTGGTCACACTGCTCCGATGTCGAACAAACGCTTTTACCTGCGATAAGAAAGGAAACTCAGTTTCGGGGTATTCATTGATATTTTTGGTCTATGAAGAAGAGATAAAAGACATTGAAATGACAACTCGATTCAAACACTTGTCTCTTCTTGCAATCTAATGTGCTATTCCACATTTTAGGGCCATGGTCATGATGATGTAATATCTAAGACAATCGAACTTACATTAAGGTAACCAATATAAACAAATTCTACCTGAGACATTTTCACTAAAAATAATTTTGTTCGTTATTTTGGCAACGCCCTAAATGCCTTTGGAGAAAGGCAGTCGCAAAACTGGAAGTACAAAAGTATTGAGTCCTTTCCTAACATATCAAACGAAAATCTCTTTGCTTGTAACTCTCCTATGCAATATTTCAAGGACTTTATGATGGATTTAGGCACAAGTCGTCGAATTAAGTAATCATAATCATGTCAAAAGGTAGCTCTTTCAAAAAGCATACTTGTAGTTATCATTTATCATTTCAATAGTGAATCATAGTCTGTAACCAATGACAATCGCATTTCCAGAATTATATGGACAATGGCAATTGAAGTCACTATTACATCGTCAGAACATGCATCATAGCTTGGTTCTCCAGCCCTTTTCAACCTACTGTGATTACAGTGACGCCCTTCGAAATCAGCAGTGCATGTACAGAAATAGCCCGTGATAATGTCCGAGCAAGTCGCTCCATTGCGGCAAGGGTCAGTGGCACATTCGTCAATATCTGCGTGGAAAAAAAGGACAACATCGCACTGGACAACATTAGTTCATTTAATATCTGTGTTTTCTTCTAAAATCTCAACTTGGTATAAGCTTAAACTTTTAATACGATGTTAAACATATTATATATTGTGTATTGAGCATTCATAATCTGATATTATTCACTTGCTACGTGCTTTTTGGGCCGGGGGGGGGGGGGGGGGGGGGGGTGGGGTCATCAGAGTCGTATTTATTTCTTGTATCCGTACAATGTCGCCCTGTAGGCAGACTCTGTTTTATAAGAACAATCCGCCTGGGGTTATTACTCCATTTGTTAATTGATGGAATGAAGTAAACACAAATCAAAATCAAATCATATCAAGTCCTGGTGATCGTTATTGAAAATCATTTAACATAATCATCAAATAGTGATCTATCTAAACTCATTAAACAAAAAAACAAACAAACAAAAAACAAACAAACACTGTCCGATAGTTTTTATGTCATCCACTTACCTTTGTCACAAGTTTGTCGTCTGTAATCATTGGTTTGTAGTGAATAAAAAGGCTACATGGCACAATCATGGATGAAAAAGCAAAACGAATACATTTTAAAAATTCAGCAGAAAAAGAAGGTTGCGATACAAAGAATCATGCTAAAATATTTTGATTTCGCCTTTCGAATTCAAAGTGATTTGTTTTAAATTGATAATGCAGTTAGCAGACCATCTGAAATATAAATCTTGCGAGCACAAGGGGGAAATATATTGTAATTACTGTACCCGAAGAGATCCCGAATCGAACACACATTTTAATTGCCGCATTTATATGTCCATCTTAAACTTTTATGAAAATATCCTTCACAACTTCTAGAAATTCATCTTTAAATGCAATTATTTTTTTTTCTACTATATACATGTAGTTCCTTACGGTGGAATATCATTCTTGATAATCATAACTGTTATAATTTAAAAAAAAAAGATATCACTTGTGAATTATGGTTTGAAAATGGGAAAGGAAAGATTTATGGAAATGTTCAACTTACGTAAATGACAGGGCAATGATCAATGAACATATCTCCACCACCAACTTTAGTTATCTCCGTTTCGTTATAGCCAGGCAGAGAATCAAAAAACTGAAGTAGAACGAAATGATTTAAACAAAACTATGGTATAAACACTTTTTCATTTCAAATGCATTGTTTTTTCGCATGATGAATCGTTAGAAAATCTTCTAACAACATAACATATCGCAGAAAAATATGAAGGAAATTCGATTGTCACTTTTCTGTTACATGCGTTTGGGTTTATAAAACTATAAATAATTTACAGAATTTGATAATTTAAACATGCCGTGATAACCACGATAACTGCAGAATGCTGACACAATTATTGCTGGAATAAACGACGTTTTGAGAATTCAAACGTACAAAAAGTATTTTCTGCGAACGCAATCTCGCATTCATACAAATGAAAAAGTAATGGCTCAATAAAACGATAAGAACTGTGGCACTAAGACTGATGGCAACCAAACAAAACCAAACAACCACTGGTCAGAGTATCAGAGAGTTCATTCATAGGATTCCCAAAACATCCTTCCATGAAAAATTTCATTTTGCTTTAACACATTACAAGTATAAAAGATAATCTTATTATGACTTCATGTTAGGTCTGCGCTACTTGACGCGTCGAAATAAGGAACTAAGCTAGTGTTTATACCATTAATTTCAACAAACAAACAAACAAACAAACAAATTCTCATAAAATTGTTGTCATCGGAAGTGATTTGTCATTGTTGTTGAACTATGAAGTCAGCAACGTTGCTTGTTTTATTGTCGAAAAACACACGTATCAAATGGCATAGCTTAGGATACATATCTAACATGATTGTCACCTAAATTTAGCTTTTCGGTACCTGATATTGCTCGGGTAGTGGTTCATCATGTTTTATGTTGTTACAGATGGATGCAGAACTACCCTCAACGCTACAGACCAGCTCTCGAGAGTTCTCGCAGTATGGACTTAGAGACTCCCCTCTTCAAAACAGACGCATTAAAAAAGACAAAGGAATGAAAAATTGATAAATAATAAGTGGAAATATATTACTAGAACTGCAATCGTATCGGAACGATGTGCATGCAATGTCGTCCGCATCTTTCATTTTGTTGAGAAGTTGACAGGTGAAATATAAAGTTATGTATGTTAAAACATGATATAAGATAAGATGGGAGAAAATATTGCATACTGTACAATTAGGAGATGATAGAATTGTGAAAACAAGAAACAACGAACAAAAAACAAAGAATGATGATGATAATGGTGATGACAATGATGATGATGATGGTGATGATGGTAATGGTGGTGTTGATGATGATAATGATGATGGTTATAATGATGATTATGATGATGATGATGATGATGATGATGATAATGGTGATGATTATGATGATGATGATGATGATGATGTGGCTTGCACACTATATGTGACATAAAGCATACCACGCCACATCGGCTTTGCGTAGAATTGTATTGAAGAAAATGTCGTTAAATGGCATGTACTGAAATGGCTTTATTTTCTAATAACTTGGCTCTTTTTTGTTCTTTATGTGCCGTATTTGGTATCATACGAAAGAACATTTCATGGCCATCATTTTGAGACCACTCTCATATTTTTATGACAATCCTATCGAAGCGTGTGATGCAGGATAGATTTAGAGAACAAAATGGCGTCTAAAATGTCACGCTTGACCGATTTTAAAAATCCGGCTTCGAGATTCTCTTCATTTTGCCTCAAAGAATGTGCCTACAAAATTTCAAGAAAAATAAAGATCGTTCAGGGGGCCAAAGTCGTGTAACCGATTTGCCCCATAGACAATACGTGTAAAGCATGGGCGGAAACTGTGCAGGATCCGTATTATGACCT
Source organism: Heliocidaris tuberculata (assembly GCA_025618425.1). Lineage (NCBI taxonomy): Eukaryota > Metazoa > Echinodermata > Echinoidea > Camarodonta > Echinometridae > Heliocidaris > Heliocidaris tuberculata. Next base: position 18,940,176 of record CM046848.1, read on the forward strand.
GATTTAAATCGCAATTTACTGAAAATTTTCTGTGAGACCTTATACCGTGTTTGGTATCCCCGAGAAGGGAATTTCATTGCGGTCATTTTGAGCTGACTGCTGTTAGGGCGCCATTTAAAATAAGCATATTATTCAATAATATGTCATGCATGGTAAATTGAGGTTTTTCCGCAATTACTTTGCGATGACGTCATCAGTTTTCATAAAATTTGGCTAACAGTTGTTAAATACATAAATACACATACCCACAAAATTTCAAAGACGTAGGTTAAAGTTTCGCAAAATTAGAGCAAGTTGAAGTGGTTTCGGCATTTCCGTAAATATCGTGATTTTGACGAGCAATTTTCGCAAAGTCGGTCAGTGATAAGGTATATTTTTTTTTATTTGGCTGAAAAGGGTATATCTTGAAGTATCTAAATCCAAAAAAAGGTACGGGTTTATCCAAGCATGACGGAGATACGGCCACAAGAAAATAGCCATTTTTGAAACTTTAGAGGGCGCTAATTATATCATGGGGAATCATTGAAGCATGAAATTTAGCAGGAATGTGTGCAATGACAAGATAAAGCCACAGTCTAAATTTGAGACAAAAATGAATTGATATGAGGAAGTTATGGCATTTTTTAATTTTCGGAAATGAATATTTCAAGAAATTTAGCGTTTTTCCACATGGCCGATTTCGGACTTAAATTTAGAGTATGAAGATGGAATTTTTTGTATTAATATTTTTATGGTAATGTAAAGAGCAACTCTTGAACGATCTAGAAGAATTTGTTAGAAGTCTGTAGGATGTAGGATAGTGGAGATAGGCCAGGAGAACGAATGGCATGAAAATGGCATGAAAATGGACAAAATGGCGCCTGGATGGTCATGCATGAGTGATTTCGAAAAATGAAAAGTTCTAGGATCAAGATGAAATGGCAAGGAACATGCATATGAAATTTGAAAGGAAATGGACATCAGGAAAGTACCTAAACAGTGATAACAAGCACTACGTGCAAAACAAATAGGATTTTGGTGGAAGAAGAATAATAAGAATGCAGAACGTGAACGAAAACAAGGCAATGTCGTAGGACGACATTGCAATAATTGTGACGTTTTAGAAGTAATACTTCTCAATCTTTTCTCCCCTCAGAGCAGGTCACAAAACCATCTTGAAAAAAAAAAAGGGGGGGGGGGGGTGTCATGTCGGACAAAATCGCCAACAAGGTTGCTAAAACTTTCCAACAAGCACTTTTTTGCAATTTCCTCAAGCGACGTCCCTGCCTCCTTTTTTCTTTGATTGCCACAAGGCCTCTTCCTCATTTTTTTTTTACCTCTGTCTCTGAGTGTCCATCCACCATTTACAGCTCTGGTTGACGAAGCCACAGCCGAGGTCACGACCCCAGGTGAAGGGGTCAGCAAGGTCATAGTTCGCCTTATACCATCCGGTATCTTCGAGGAACGCCAGAGTGAAACGAGAAAACTGTCGCCCCTTAGAGAAAGCAGGCCCCATTGACTCGGTCTAGCAAATAAGAGGTAAACACGTAACAGTCGGTTAAAGATTTAAGCATTTAAGCTACAGTTGGCTTGTGGTCATGTGAGTACATTGTGAAAGAAACTGTCTCGAAGAAATGGGGAAAGGTTGATTGTGTACATGGGCGTCGATTATGGGGTGGCAGGGGGCAGTTCCCCCCCCCAAAAAAAAGTATATATATATATATATATATATATATATATATATATATATATAAATAAATAAAAATGAAATAAATTAATTAATTTAAAGAAATAATAATAAATCCGGAGGTGTAAAATAAAATAAGGAAAAATTATGCAAAACTTCGATTTCGCAACAATGCGACGTCGAAACAATTGAAAACAATCGAAAACAATCGAAAACACGGGGACTCGAAACATAGGGGAGTCGCGACATATATAAGGTCGTTATAATAATCATGAACACATAGTCGACAGAACGTATTAGGGCGTCAGAATAAAGGGACGTCGGAACATAGGGACGTCGGAAAACAAGGGCGTTTGAATATATGGTTATGAACTCGTAACAAAGGAGTTTCGGATATATGGGTGTCGGAATATAAATGGTGTCAGAATATAGCGTTGTCTGACAAATAAAGGAGTCGGAACATTCAAAGGTGTCGGAATATTTAAAGGGTTTCGGAAGACATAGACATTCAAAGGCTTAAACATCTGAATTAACCTAACGTGGAATATCACTCTTCATTATATCAACTTCAAGATTAAAAGGAAAGACTAATTAAAGATACACCTAAAACTTTCCCTACCGGCATCAGTCGGGCCTCAAAATGACCGAGAGCGCTTCCAGATCCGGTCCTTCCGTAATCATCTTCTAATTCAACTCCCTCAATGGTGTCACATCCGTAGTACTCTCGGGCTTCTCTCTGCAACGATAAAAAAAACTCATAAATAGGCCTACTCATACTGCTGAGATTAACAGGAGGCGTTATGGCTCAATGGTAGAACAGTGGTCTCGTAACAGGCATTGGGAGGTCCTGGGTTCAAAAGCGAGTCGATAAGCTAGCGCCCTTTGGTAAGACAATAATCCTTAATCACCAATTCCTCGGATAGGACTTACAGCCGTAAGTCTTCCTAGTTGCGTTACTTTGCTTTCTTAGCAGTCAGGTAAAATGAAACATCAATCAATAAATTTAAGGGCACTCTGATATCAAGCTGGTTTTGATGAAGCAGAAAATGAGAGGAGCATCCGACAAAGGCTAAGAGAGTTATGAATTTATAAATCTGTTTTCGATCAAACAAAAGTGGCATCTCTCTGATTTACTGCCTGGCACTGAGCACTCCATTTGTTCAGCGGTCCTGAGCGTTATTTAAAAAAATCCCTCTTCTTTGTTCTCTGTTGCTTATTCAGGAAAAGATATCTTCCAAAGAGGGGGACGTGAAAATAATTACAATCATACATCATTATCATTATTATTACTATTATCATTACTATTATTATTATTATTATTATCACTATTATTATTATTATTATTATTATTATCACTATTATTAGTAGTAGTATTATTACAATTATTATTTTTATTGTTATTATCACTATTATTATTATTATCATTATTATCATTATCATTATTATTATTAACATCATCATCATCGTCATCATCATCATCATATTCACCAGCAACATATCTCATCATCATAATTCCTCTTTCACGTCGTCATTATGACTAGTTTCATTATAGCCATCTTCGTTACAGCCACTATACTACACTCGATAGTATAGTCAAGGAGGTCCTGAGCCTGATCGGTTAAGAATAGGCATTTTGTCCGTCTGTGACAATGAATATTTTATGGATTATAATTTTAGTCAGCGATCATGGCAACCAAATTTTATTAAATTTCAACTCCTTCAGTGATGCCTTTCACAATATAACATAAAATAGCTCTCTTCAATTAAATACTTATTTTCTACAGGCCTTCAAACTTTCAAAATTTGTCAAATGTCCGTCAGTGACTAACCGATCAGGCTCTCCTAGCCAACTTTTCCTAGTCCTTTCTTGGTATACTGAACCAAGGAGGTGACTGAACTATTATATCTATTGAGTTACATCAAGGAAATACTAGACTTGCCCTCCTTTGTTACATGTCGTTTTTTCCGAAGGTTCATTTATCCGAAGCTTCGTAATTCCGTAAATGAAATAGGGTTCATAATTTCGAAGGCTCCCAATTCCGAATATATACAACATCATTTTTCGGAATTACGAACTTTCGGAATAATGAATCCTGTTTCGTTTTCGAAATTATGAACCCTATTCCATTTTCATAATTATGAACCCTTTTCAATTTTCGGAAGTACTAACCCTTTTCAATTTTCGGAATTATGGACCCTCTGGTATGGGAAATATGTGTTTCGGAATTATGAACCGTCGGAAAAACGAGTGCCCCCTATCTTTTGACACTTACAACAAGATTTGGTGTAACCATCATTGTTACGTTCCGTCCTATTTGACCTCCGCGAACATCCCACTTCAGGGTTTTAACTTGGGCTACACGATCACTCCATTTAAAATTTCCTCTGTAAAAAACAAAAAACAAAAACAAAACGAAAGTTAATTCAAAGAGAGAGGATGAAAAAAAATGGGTCACTATAAGTCCCTGTGATAGGACATTTAAAGTTGAAGGTTCACTTGTTGCTTAACTACAAGCTTACACTTGCTGTCTTAGCGCCTGGGAATATAAGTTCTCCTTCTCCTCATCGTCACAATTTAAGACCCTTTTGAGCTTTGGGGAGGTCTTAGGAAACAGGTTTTATGCCTTAATAATAATGAAAACCAATTTATTTATCTTTGTAAATGATTTCTTTTTTCTTTTTCTTTCTTCTTTTTTTTTTCCTTTTTTTTTTTGCTTGTCAGAGAATTTTGGAGGAAAACTAGACCACAAAAATGTGATAACCGTTTTTTTTTTTTTTTTTTTTTTTTGTCAGAAAATTTTCGGACATTGGTGTTTTTTCAGGGTTGTGTTACACCCCATTCCCGAAGGAAATTTTTTGTGATTTTTAATATTTTTGTAATGTACACCCATAACTCCTCCTTTTGACAAAATTTGGTCCATGGGCCTTAAGGGGAAAAAATTGCCCCAATTTTTAGGGGCGGTCTGACAACCCATCCCGAGGAAAATTTTTATCAGTTTTGATGTTTTGGTAATGTATAGTCATACACCTTTTTTTCTGGCAAAGTTTGGCGCATATGTTAGATGGGTTGAAATCGACCCGACTTTGGGGCCCCTTTTGGGGGCTCTGGGGGCCAAACCCGGCGGCTTCGTTCAAGCTGACAAGCTTTTTGTGAATGATATGGATGGTCTTAGCAACTTTAAGGGGTCAAATCTCATATGTAAAATGGGTTGACTATTTCGGGACAGGCTCCTGGCCTAACAGGTTTTATAAGCTACGTTCATACGGGACTCGTGGTTTCGAAACTTTAAGTTAACGAAACCACGACTCCCTAACCGCAACGAGGGTTCATACGAGCCTGAAACAACGAGCTTTAACTACAAGCCGAGCGATCGTCGTGATTGACACAGGAAGTAGATACTACCGATTGTGTGTACAGTACACATACAGATCCTGTGTTGATAATGTGTGCGAAGGGTATGACCCGGAAATTTAACATGAACAGCAAGGTCATCCTAAACTACAAGCCTGCGAAACTTAAAGTTTATTTCGTTCACATGGTGCGAAACTCCGACGGAGGACCACCCACTTCTCGTGGTTTCGACCTTAACCACAAGCTAGCTTGTGGTTCTAGAACTACAAGTAAACTTAAAGTTTCGAAAACACGAGTCCGTTCATACGGGCTGAAACTACAAGATAACTACAAGTTAACTTAGTTTTGAAACTACAAGCGAAACTTAAAGTTTAGCTCCCATCGTGTGAACGTAACTATAGTTAGGTCCTCCAGCATGGCTGCCGTGAGAACCCTCTATATATAGATCATGCAGAAAAGAGGTTTCATGACTTATACGTCTGTTTTTTCGTCTTACCTATCATCAGTTTCATTGGGGAAACCATTGTCTCCAAGGGGCGAAAGAGGGTCCCCATTTTGATCCCGGTAAAAAGGATACAAAGATGGTGAGATCCCCTGTAAGAATGAGTAAAATATTTTAAAAATAATTGAAGGCACATACACAGTCGAAAAAAAAAATATTTGTGAAATCCAACGGATGTGTCCATATTACCAGGATCTTGTTCAAAATGAACAATCAAAAATTGATCAGTGTGCACGAAATAATCAATCTTATCTACTGTTTTGATTGTGTCGGACAACGAACCCAGAGCATCTGAAGAAAATTTATATACAAGGACAAACCTGTCATAATCATAACAATTTCCACATTTCCATCACAATTACTCACAGAAAATCAAATACAAAATTTTCAGTAACTATTATCATTTCAAGGTCCCCTGCAACCCAAATGCAAGTTGATTTCTCTTGATGTGCAGGGATGCATACAACTCATATTTTGTTATTCGAACATCTAAATATGTTTATATATTTTTAAATATTTTTAAAAATCATTTTCTTAAACATGCTAAGCTCCACTCTAAAAAAAAAATAAATGCTCCAGATCTCATTCCTGCAATGACATCATTTGTCAATCAATTAGTGAGCTAAGGAGAGACAGTGGTATTTAGCTTTGCCAGAGAAGACTATCTGTTCCAATAGACCATACAATGCCTACAAATGAGTTGCTATGCCAGACATGCTGTAGCATCACCAGGAAAAGAAGGGTAATGGGGGGGGGGGGGTATTGTTTGAAAGCATGCGATTCTATTGTGAGCATGTAATGAGCTGGGGGAAGATACATACCACTGACTATCATGATTATTGTAGAATGTTAGTGTAGCTGACTGATGATTGACACATGATGTCATTGCGGAAATGAGATCTGGAGCATGTTTTTAGAGTGGAGCTTAGGAGATTGGGAAAAGTATTTCAAAACTATTTAAAAATCTATGAAACATATCTAGATGTTTGAATAACAGAATAATTAGTTCTATGCATCCCTGCACATCAACAGGAGTAAATTTGCATTTAGGTTGCGTTTGGGTTGCAGGGGCATTTTAAATTTAATTTTTTTTTTCTTCTTATCTTTTTTTGTGTGACTTACTATAGCATGGTAGATCTCATGTTGAATGATTGATTGAACATCTTCCGGTTCAAGCTGTTCTATGGCACGAGGACAGATATTGATGAACCCGGCAATAGGTCTGAGAGTCGGAGAACGATCAACAAAACAAACTAAAGGACTAGATTAAGTATTTG
>CM046848.1:18951972-19071972 GCA_025618425.1 Heliocidaris tuberculata
ATTTTGATTTATTTTAAATAACTTTTTGACGTCGCCCCACGTCAAAAAGTAACGGACTATTTTTGAATTTTAATGTTTAGCTCCCTCTGAGGTTTTTGATATCATATTCAGGGAAACCCGTGAAAATTTCTGATCTTTAGATCCTTAACAGGTATTTTTTAGATCTTAAACAGTATTGTACACGGCCTATTCAAGGATTGGTTCTTCTTACGACAGAATTTTGTATTCAAAAACTAGCCGTTATTATTTTTGTCACAGTCGATACTGAATTTCTCATCTAAATTGACTCTCTAATGGTGAGATATGAGTTATTATGCTGTCTAAGCATCAGATAACGTACTGAATGTTGATATATCTAGATACTTTGAATCAGAGTTTTACTCTGTGAAGCGCCTTTTGGCCAGTACTCCAATATCTCTTTAAGGTTAGGGTTAGCGTTTGGTCAGGTTAAGGTTTGAAAATTAATAAATTCGATTAGTGTTATAAACAGGCTGTGCCTCCGCAGGGCATGTGTTGTAAACTTGCCTACCATTATTAGGTCTCTCCCCGATGAATTCGTGACGGACTCGTCGTACCAAACTTCAAACTGCATTTGTTGATATATGCTGCGTTGAGACCGACTGGTAGATGATCGGGTAGTGTGTATCCCTGGTTCGAGCTTGACAAGGTAAAATGGGAAAGGACAATACCAAAAGTATATATAATTGAATTCTAGGTAAAATATATATACACATTAATTTTCAAAAAGACAACAGAATAGAAATCTAGAGTCGAAATAAAGTTTCCGGTAAATCAAACAATGAACAAAAAGATGTTACTTTAACGAAGATGAATTTAAAGAATTTTTCCCCCCAAGGGATTTGTCGAGTAATGGAAAAAAATATTTCATTACACTAGCATCGGTAACTTATATCATGAGTAAAATTTACATAATGCGAGTAATGAAATGGATGAGAGAGAATGATTTGCAGAACTATGACTTCATTGTTCTTTCTTACTGCCTTCCTTTTGTAAAAGAGCTTTCCATGATGAAAAAAAAAAGTTGCCACAACTGAGCCCTTTTTGGTCTGTGATCTCACTTTCAATGTTGAATTGGGGTAGTTGGAGCAACACCAACATCAAGATTAGGGGGTCGTTTCATCAAGTGTCTTGTCGGTGATTTTTACCGACAAATTTGCTCTCAGCCAATCAGATGCAAGGATTTCAGTAGCTTATAACAAAATATTGCAACTTGTCATTGATGACAGGTTTTATGAAACAGGGCCCAGTAATGCACTTTTGCACACGAGCCGCTCATTTCGATTGCGTTATTACCTGCACTTATCAAGCCTGTGAAGATAATAAACCCATTATACGGTACGCAAGTATAACTCACCGCTATATTTCCGGCCCACTGTTCATTTTACTATGATTTTTTTTAAAAGTAAGTACATGTAAAAAGAAAATGATTCAAATCAAGTCTACGGGATGGCGAGAGAATTGCTTAGGACATACATATAGCATGCATAGTGTAAGTAAACGTGTGTTATTGTCTTGTATTCAATATTCACTTTGTTTTCTCTTACCCCCCCCCCCCCTGTCTCTCTCTGTCTCTGTCTCTCTCTCTTTATCCTCCTCTATTTCCTCTTCTATGTATCCCAACCTCTCTCTGCCTATCATTGTCTTTTTCTCTCTCTCTCTCTCTCTCCTGTCCAAACAAAGTGACATTTTTATCCTTCTTTCTCATTCTTAAATGTATACGCATATTTTTTTTCTTTCTTTTCAGCAGTAGGGCCTATATTTACAAGAGTAGCTTTTTTAGGTCCTTCCACTTGCAAACACTTTTTTTGTTGTTGGTATATTGTATATTAAAAAACATGTAACGACTGTTAAATGTACACAGCCTTGTCAATATGCCTATGTATCGGACTTTTATGTATTATATATTATGTATGATGTATTATGTATTATGTATTATATATTATGTATTATGTATTATGTATTATGTATTATGTATTATGTATTATGTATTATGTATTATGTATTATGTATTGTGTATAATTATCATGTATTATGTAGTATGCATTTGTATGTCTGCCTGATGTGGAATAAAACTGAACTAAAACTGAACTGAAGAGTAATGCCCGTTGCATAAGTGAGATTGGCTCTAATCAAACGTTTGAATTCAATTAGCCCATTCAGCAGCAATCAAACGCAACAGTGCCTGTTCATTTTGTAATTACTTTTTGCACGATATCACTCTCACATGCCGCGTCAGAGACCACACCAGCCACTGACGCAATTCTGCGTCAGTTAAATGACGCTTCGTGTGTGCGACGGGCTTAATGGAATGAAGGAGTAATCTTACCGCTTTGAGCTCAACTTTGGGAAGAACGCACATAGACGAATCGGGGTCCTCAAACATTGCCTCACCACGAACAGAGTTGACGACGAACATTAAACACAACAAGCAGATTACTCGGCGCCCCTCCATGACGTATACCTAAACAGAGAGGGTAGAAACACGAATCACAAGACGTAGTGTGTTTGTGTGTATAATTGGGTTTCTACAGACGTGAATTAATCAGATGTGATTATTTACGTCTGGGACCGACCTTTAACGTCACCATCCGAAAGACATAACTCTAGCACCAGGGTCGGCGTAGCCAGATTGTAGGCGAAGACAGAGAGCTGACCTGATACCACTAGACCAACTCAGATGTCCCTTGTAGAACTGTACTCGCTTATTTTAAAAAATGGCGTCCTGTCCTTCCAAATCGGATGATTAATCTCCTTTATCCGTCTGTTTCAGTATGCAATAAGGGATATCAGACTATTTTTACACGCCGTAATGATTTATATAAAAGGCTTCATACGGCTTTTAAGGCCTCATCGATCTTTAGAAACTGTAAAGGTCCTTGAAGAAAGAAACCGAGTTTGTTGTTGTAGAAGTGGTATGTGATGGGCGCAACGAACCATACACCTTTCTTTACCCGAGTTGTCACAGACATATACGAGATTACAGTGATACACATTTCTTTCTGACATAATTACCCTGTCGTTGAAATAAAAAACAAAACTGAACAAAACAGCACTCTATTTTAAGTGATGTTCTTGTAGAACACCTATTACAAATTTCCAAGCGAAGTGAACAAAAAGAGAAGGTAGTCTCCCCCCCCCCCCCCCCACTAACGGTAGCTCTTGTTTAATTTAGTCTGTGAGTACGATTGGATAGTGTAGGGAAGATTTATATTTTAAAGACTCGTTTTAGACGGATCAGCCGGATTAGATCCATTTTACCAAAAGTTTGTCTACATTCTGAATATTTTGAACTAAAACCCCATGACATCGTTGTCGAAATAGATAGCGGTGTGATGATCGGGTCGTTGGATTGACCAGCTAAGATTGATTGCCTGTAAAGAGATCGACCTTGCCTTTTAAGTCTTCTGGAACCATTGTTCATCGCCATTGATCATGTATTAAAAGCATGTACGACAGTAGGCTGGGAATAAAGTTGTTATGAGTGCTTTGTTTCTTTTATTCTCAATGGAGTTGAAAACTCTCTCCATTATTGTCGAGTCAGCCACCGGATCGGCATCACAATCTATCGCTAGGCTGTAGTGTTTGAAGGATATTTGGGATAATGTGTGAGCGTGAGCGCGCGTGTGCATGTGTGCGTGTGTGCGTGACATACACGATAATATCACAAACAGTTTTAAAGAAATTATATTCATTATTACAATTGCCCTATATACTTTGAATTTGCACCTATCAGGTTTTAATCTATACCTTGTTCAGTTAAATTATACTAGTGTTGTTTATTTATGGATGGCACGTTATGGAAATATATAATTTGTATTGTGTTTATTGCCATGTTGAATTATATTGTGTAATTAATGCTCAATTTGTAATTATTCGTTTTAAAAAAATGAATCAAGGAATAAAAAAATTATGAAAAGAAAAAAAAACATGTAGGTGTGAGAGAGAGGGAGAGAGAGGGGGGTTAGAGTGAGAGAGAGAGAGAGAGAGAGAGAGAGAGAGAGAGAGAGAGAGAGAGAAGATATGTAGAATGATATAGAGACATGCATAGTAGAGCGGAAAAAATGTAAACTTATGAAACAAACATACAAAGATAGGACTGTCATATCCATTACACATAACTTGATAACAGTGGCGTAGATAGGGGCACAGGGGCACGCACCCCCTCCCCCATCGAATGGCTTTAGAAAAGAAAGAGAGAGAGAAAAGAAACGTGAAAAGAAGACGATGCGATCCACTCCAACATCCCACCATCTCTATAACTTTGTTCTGTCGCATTTTATCCACCTAATATTTCTGCCCCCCCCCCCCATGACGCCAGTGTCCCCTCAAAGTCTAAGCCACGAACATTTTATGTTTCAATGAAAAAGGAATAGGAAAATGAGAGAAGAGTACTCTTGTAGCATCGTTGGAAATTGTTTCTGTTTCCAGTCTTTATGTATGGAATATGGGGGCATGTCAAGAGCAACCTTTTTCATGTGACATTACTAGTAATTCTTCCACATAGACATAAAGAGGATTAAAAAGCCCACAGATTATTTTGTTCACCTTAACAAGAACTCAACCTTAAATATCTTTAAAGCAACCCTATCTGGCAAATTTCAATTCTAGCGATATGGTTACATGTCGTTCATCTGGAATAGAAATAATGGGAAATAAAAAAGCTCACAAATTATTTTGTTCACCTTAAAAAGAACTCAACCTTATATTTAAAGCAACCCTATATAGCATAGGTCAATTCTAGCGATATGGTTATGTCGTTTTTATCGAAGGTTCATTATCAAATTAGAAAGGTTTTGTCATTCCGAAGATTCATTAGGATTTCTAAAATGAAATAGGGTTCGTAATTCTGAAAATGAAAAATGGTCTGTATAGTCTGAATATGGAATACGGTTCCTAATGCAGAAGCTCAATCATTCCGAGAATCAAATACATGTAGAACCTTATTTAAATTTCGTAATAACAAACCTTCGGAATAATGAACCCTATTTCATTTTTAGAATTAACGAAACTGCGTGGTGTCTTTATATTCATCGCCGACAGATTGGGAGGGAATATCAAGAATTATCATCGTCAAATTCATCTGATCAATGTATTCTTCTGCCTGGATGAAGTTATTCTTACCCGTATTCTTGCTTAATTACCCGACATCAGCTCCAAATAAACGACACTCAAACAAAAAATTGAGAAGTAGATCTTATTTTTTATTATAATAGATAAATGTTGTAGTAAAATGAACTAAGATTGTTTAAAGAATGATGTCAGTCTGTAACTGCTACCACAATCTAGCAATATATATTCTGAAAAAAAAAATGCAGACAGCAATAATAAAACCTAATATATATTAATCAAGATTAAAGGTCCCCTGCAACCCAAATGCAAGTTGATTTCTGTTGATGTGCAGGGATGCATAGAACTCATATTTTGTTATTCAAACATCTAAATATGTTTCATAAATTTTTAAATATTTTTTGAAATCATTTTCTCAAACATGCTAAGCTCCACCCTAAAAAAATGCTCTAGATCTCATTCCTGCAGTGATATCATCTGTCAATCATTAGTGAGCTAAGGAGAGACAGTGGTATGTAGCTTTGCCAGAGATGACCATTTGTTCTTATAGACGATACAATGCCTACATGGTAGTTGCTATGTCAGACATGCTGTAGCATCACCAGGAAAAGAATGGTAATGAGGAGGTATTGTTTGAAAGCATGTAATTCTATTGTGAGCATGTGCTGAGCTGGGGGAAGTTACATTCCACTGTCTATTGTAGAATGTTGGTATAGCTGACTGATGACTGACAGATGATGTCACTGCAGGAATGAAATCTGGAGCTTTTATTAGGGTGGAGCTTAGGAGGTTGGAAAAAATATTTCCAAAAAACATTTAAAAATCTATGAAACATATCTAGATGTTTGAATAACAGAATATTAGTTGTACGCATCCCTGCACATCATCAGCAATAAACTTGCATTTGGGTTGCGTTTGGTTGCAGGGGCCCTTTAAAGTGTTTAACCATTAATGATGATCCATACCCATACGGACTGGCCTTTTATATAATGTGGAACAGAGCTGCTTCAACAATGCAGCAGTAATGACGTCATACTCGTCACTCGATACTGTTAAGTTCACTCGTGGTCTCACTTTGTCAGATGTATAAGATACTGTTTTAAGGACTGAAAACATTCTGAACTCAATAGAAATACAGTATCATCAAAAGTTATGTAAACTAGTAGTGATGATGTAAGCGCTTTGGTCGGTTACATTGTAACTGGTAAGGCGCTATATAAGAAACAGCTATTATTATTTATTATCATTATTATTATTATCATTGCACTGGATACCTATAGTACTCTAAAACCCAATGTAGGTTGAATTTCAGTAAATCTTAATCATCTTTAACCCCTCCTCTGAAAAATTTGATAACTGATATAACATTTTCTTCTAATTTGGGATATAGGAGGTAGTCTGTTTTGTCTGAAATGTGTTTTGTTTAACGATTTCGTGTAAGAGAACGTTGACTTAAGAAGTTTTACTTGAAATGTATCATGTAAACTTTTTTTTACAAACATGGCATATAGTATACACTGGTATAGATCAGCAATGTGCCCTAACAACAAGGTAAACGAATCCTTATATTCATATGTTAAAGTTGATGATAATAACTGAAGAAAAAAAATGAAGACCACTCGCCAATAATCCACTTGTAAATAACTGAATATTCGACATGTACTCATCAAAGGGTCAGTACCCACAGAGTGGATTTGGCGCTATATAAGTTACATTTATTATTCTTCTTATTATTATTATTACCCGTTATTTCCAGGTTACATTAATTAAGTTCAAATCAAAATTCTATATCGTATGAATATTAGTCATGTATCATTTTGTAGAATGAAACAAACTTTTCTAGTAAAAAAAAAAAGGGGGAATGTCTCAATGAAAAAGAAGAGGTTATGTATACATTAAAATTCCTTTTCATTAGAAACATGCGTCCGTATTTTCCTGAAAAATAAACCCGTCTCTGGTTTGAAAATCGAGTTTTTGCAGAGGAAGTCAGACCGAGGTCTAAGTTTTCCTTTTGTTAAACATGACTTTATCTTTCGAATGTCTTCAGATCTCAGTGTGAGTCCCGTAGAATTTGCTTCCTAACATCAAACAAAATCAGTATAATGCTTCTCTAGAGACATAATACGGGCGATCGAACTCGTCATCGGCGTCGGGCAGGTAACGTCTCGAGTACGGGGGAAGAGGTTCTTCGTAGTCACGTCGGGGCGGTTGATAATTACCGACAGGGGAGGCAGAAAATCTTTGGGGGCGCTGGTTCCTAGAAGTTTGGGAGTGATTGCCTCTTGGTGGTGGCTAAAGAGTAAAAGAGGGAGCAGCAAATTTCTTTATAAAAAATTAGGGTAAAAAGTAAAACAACAAGATGAAAAACAATGACATCACATTTATCAGAAGAACTTAAACAAAATGATCTGAACCGGAAAAGGATCAAAGAAAAAAGGAGGAACTCAGAAAGCAGAAGCAAAAGAAAAAAATGTATGTTTGTATAAGTAGTAAATCAAGTCCAGGACTACTACCATTCCGCTCGGACAACATTCCCCTCGGACAACTTACCCCATGGCAATTTTCGGACAACTATAACCATATTAAAAACTCAAAGCAATTAATCCATAAGTTGTTAATAAATTGTATACACTACCCATGCTATGGGATAGTTGACCATGACATAACTGCCGTAACGGTAGGGTAATTGTCCTAGGTATCAACTGTACAAGAATAGATGTCCTTGAATTGTATTTCATAATCAGGTCAAAGTTGGAATAAACAATTACCATATAATAGTCTGGTCCTCTAGACGCGAAAGGGGAATCCATCTGCCCTCTACTGTCGCGCAAGAACCAGTTTTCCTTGCCACGATCATCACCATACAATGCAGCCAGGGGCGATAGGCGGGCAGCACCATAGCTTCCGTAAGGGTTCACAAAGTCCCGATCCACGGTCTTAAAGTTTCGACCGCCATCTCGACGGTCTTCTCGACTGCGATGACGACGGGATCGAAAATATTGTTCCTGGTATATTAAATTTGCTCTGCGCTGCATGAATAAGCACGCGGTGCACATGATGAGAAGGAACAGGATGAAGACGATCCCCAGCCCGACGGACAGGGCGACGATGGCACCCGTCGAAAGCCCACCTTCGACAAGGAAAATCAAACAAGTGGGTCGTTATCTTTGTTAAACTTGACCTGAATTTACTTGTTCTTCTTGTTCTTGTTCTTCTTGTTCTTCTTGTTCTTCTACTTTTTCTTTTTCTTTTTCTTCTCCGGTCACTGCACAAACTCCGCCGAAGTGCAGAACTCAGAAGAGTTCTGCCAAAGGTGAAAATAATTTGTGAGCTTTCTCCTTTTTTGCTCTTCATATGCCCTAATATTCAAAATATGACGAGGGATAGCTAAAAATTTTGGACCAAAATGTCCATGCCATATGCTTGTGTAGTCCCATATGCCGATTTCTGTGTGCAGTGCATGCGATTTTCAGATACATTTAGTCAATTTCTTATCCATATGATGATTCCAAAATATCACAGTATACACTAATTCTTATGCACTACATAGAAGGAGCATTCACGTCCCGGTCAGGTATTCTCACCAGTGAATCTTTCTACCACACTACACAATCTCTACGCTCTTATACGTTTCTTAATTTACATTTCCTTGTTTACGCGTCGACTATGGGGTTGATATGGCATAGAATCTGCTCGTTCCCCCCCCCCCCAAAAAAAATGATGATTATGAAGATATTTTGTTCTTCTGTAGAGATCACACATTCATAGTATTAAAAATGGGACATCCTGCGGAAATAGGAAAGGTCAGACTTACTGGTGCACACCCTACCAGGCCTGCCGGCGAGAGGCGACTCGTCAGTGAAACCGCTCCGGCAACTACAGTTGAACGAACCCTCCTCATTCGTGCAGTCGGCGTTAGGGGAGCAGTCGTTGTCAGAAACCGTCGAACATTCATTCACATCTGAATAAAAATATCAATTTAGTTATAGCTAGCACGGCTCGGCTGAGTTATTACCTGCGCTAATCAAACCTGTGAAGGCAATTAACCCATACGCCAGTTATTAACCCTTTCGGACAGGAATTATTTCAGGGCTAAATTGATCACATTTTGTTCTTCAAATTGGCAACAAAAATATTTTTCTTTTAATGCTACATGGTTCTAATAAAATGTAATTCTTTGATAGCGACATACATGGTTAGAAACTTTGTTGAAAATTTGAAAAAAATTGCCAATTTTGACAAAAAACAATGATTTTGAACCTCTCAATGTGTTGCCAGTTTAAAGATTTTAAGGTTTATTCTCCTTTTTAAAATTTCTGGCATCAAACGCAATATGGTCATGTAACAAAAATGGACAAAGTGTGTGCAGAAATTTTTGCTCTTTCTACTCATGCATCTGGTATATTTTTAAGAGCTCTGAATCAAAAGTTTAAAGCCAAACAACAAAACGTGGTCAGTTGTCGCGAAAGGGTTAAGGCCCGGCTCAGCAGGGTGTCACTGCCTTGCTGACGTCAGGACCGCGTCAGGGACTGGTACGGTCTTTTGCGCCCCATGATAGCGTTCAGAAAGTGATTGCAAAATCAACAATGCAAACACTATTTTGTAATAATTGACGTATTGGTTGATACCTTCACATGCTCGATTAGCGCAGGTAATGACGCAATCGAAATGACGCCTCGAATGAGCAGGGCTTTAAAGAGTTAGTTAGAAAGTCTTGCCGAGAGACGGTGGCATTATACTATGTACAGAATTTATTTCTTTAGAACTTCAAAGGAGAAGAGGTGATCACCCGTTTAGATAAGTATTGCTGAAAACTAGACAAGCACTAAGATATTTGACTTAAGACATGTAAGATGTAGAACGATAAATTCAATTTACCTGTAGTAAATTGGATTGGCATTTATAACATGACGCATGGTTCACTATATAGACAAATTTCCCCCTATTGTAAGGGGGGGGGGTATACAGCAAGTGGGGGTGCGGCATTTGAAAGGACGAGTTTGAAAACTGTAAAAATCTGCAATCTTTTGATTCTTCCTATTTCAGAAGGGGTCGGCGGCAGATGTCCCCCCCCCCCCCCACACACACACACAGAGGATCCACCAACCTATATATAGGCTTTCGCGTTTTCAGGTGCTTTTTCAGGTGCTTTTTTAGGTCTAAAATTAGACAGAGAGGCACAACCACACAGTTGGTAGCACATTTCTCTGTTCATTTAAGATGGGTCAATGCCAGATTGGGCTTTTAAAAGGTGGGCATGGGACGCTCCCCCCCCCCCCTTTCCTTAAAGCGGTCACTGTAAAGTAGCATTGCATGATCTTCCTTATTTTTATTTTTTTTTTACTAACCTGTTGCGTCCAAAGAGGCAGGGTCAACACCAATGGAACTTCCACCAGATGTAATATTCCCGTTGCCCAGATCCGATGTGATAATTTGTTGGAGATCGTTGGCCGACATGGGTTCACCGACCCCACCCTCGAAGACGGCAACGACGCTTCCATTTCGGAAGAAGATTCGGGCGAGTCGTCTGAGGATGCGCACTTTGAGCAAAAGCTTTCAGCATGTGAGGAATGATATAAATTTCCATTACAGATACGATATGTGTATTCGAAAGGTGATTATGCCTTCTACAGGCAACTATAAAAGAGACGAAAAAATACTTGTAGTTGCGAAAGAGCGAACTACAGTTCTAGATAGATAATCTTTGACAATTTATTACAATATTATTGTTGCAATATTTTCCAAGGCATGACGTTACCAATATAGCTTCGTACAAAAAAGATGCCTGATTTACATTCATGGGAATTACTGTGACATGTTATAAATTATCAATTTTCTAGCCCTGTTCAAGTACTTAACATATTGGTCAAGCATGTACCAGTGTCACTACCTTCAAAAAGTTATCAAGACTTGAAATATTACAAGTAAAGCAAAGTGTAAGCATGATTCCTTGACAATTATCCCCGGACAAGTGTTTCCTTGGACAATTACTGCCCTCTAGGACAACCCCCTGGACAATCATCCCAGGGCAAGAACCCCACGCCAACTGACCCTCTCGGATAACTAAACAAAGTTTAGTCAACTACTCCTAACTTTTGTAATGAGAACGGAGTCTTGGACTCCTTGGACAACGAGTCCAGTAGAACCATGACGTCAGAACAACATTCACAAGGGTAATTGTATTATGTGGTATACTTGTCAATAGGGGTAGATGCCAAAACATCTCTCACGCTTTCATGACATCACTTACCAATCTTCTCAGTATGGTCGCTAGTCTAATGTACTCTGCACTCGTGACGTCAGTAAGTTCAACTGAAAATATTATCAGTCCACCATTCAGCGATGTGATGGTCAGAGTTATCTCAAAGAAGTACGCAACTGTTGCAACATGAAATGAACAAAATGTGAACAGGGTCAACATGAGGAGTCTATGGCTGCGTTCTGACATAAGATATATCCGAATCACATTATTCGCTATCCATACGATGTCCATTTACACGTTTCTGATCGACCTACGTCAGTGAAATCTTAGCACGCCGGAATTTTTCTTATCCCATGGACAGCGATATCAGATTAAATTTTGATATCGACGAGAGATTTTCAAATCATATATAGAGAGCGCATGTGATTGAAGGAAAGTTCATTAAAATCGGGATAAATATGCGCCATTTTCTGCTTGTTGATACTAAGGAACATTGTCATTAGCTTTAAACGTCTGTGAAATTCTCAAGCGCTGAATAATATTTTATTCAACTCTTTAACGTTGAATTGAATTGAATTGCTCTGAACTGAAGGGAAATGTCATTGTAACAGGAATTCCTCTTCCATTGGTAGATAAAAGAATGAATAAATTCAATGCAAAATGAATATATTATCCTGTTAAAACAGAAACTACTTGTACAATAAGTATATCTGTACATCTAAAAACACACTGGAAAATATCATGTCATGTTTATAATTCTTCATGATCATTGTGTCAAAGTGTTTTAACCTGAATCATTTATCTAAGTTGTTAAAAAAGGGCGTTGATAGAGCAAAGGGTCGCCCTGCTTCTGAACTAAGTCCGTTTAATGGTGCCCTAAGTATAGAGAAATTCTTCCTACATTACCTAGTCCCTCGGACAGGACTCAAATCCCTAGAAACCATGAAGTTTATTGTCAAACATTTACATGCTTTCTTGGCAGGTGAGTAAAATGAACCTTTCCCTTCATCTACTTACAGAATTGACAATTTGAACTTTCACCATGTTAAATGTTACCAATCACCTAAAAAATAATTTGCGTACAGCTAGAATGTCAACCTATAATAACTTTACCTGTCATTCTATGGGTCCACAGTAAAGCAGGATGAAGAATAATTATAAAGGAGAACAGGGAACTCCACACACGGATTTGGGTTCCGTGCGCGCCGTATTCTAAGCGTAAGGGTGCGTCGACTAGTCAACTTACAAGTCGCTTTTACCTTGCAACATCTCTTTCATGTCATTATAGAAGTGTCATTGAAGCTCATATTTCGAATGTATATTGTTCCACGTGTTGGGATAAATGAATAAAGAACAAAATCCAGACAAATATCATGCTTAGTTTCAACAACAGTTTATTTGCAGATCCAAAAATTTTCGGAAGCCTCTTCCTTTACCCAATGCAGAACAGATAACGGAAGATATATATATATATATATATATATATATATATAATAAAGAATAACAAAATAATGTATATATACATGTACATGTCTATATATTATACATTAACCCCTCACATGCAAAGCAAAATGATTTTAGTAACATTTAACTTTAACCTAACTTAACTGAAGTAATCAAAGCCGCTCTTTTGATCTCTTACCTTCACATTGCCCATTATCATTCTCTACATAATCAGGTCCGCATTCACACATGCCTTCACTGTTGCAGATCTGGAGCTCGCCACAGCTGTCATCACGGCACACATCACTGGTGCTATGATACAAATTATAAAAATATACATATTCCAATATTAATATTGTATGCTTTTCTAGCGCTCATATCCACCACCATTCCAAGATTACTGTCTGGCCAAAGGACACAAGTGCCGTTGGCTCAAACCCATGACCTTCGCATCTGCAGTCAAGTGTTTAAACTATTCGACTACAACTACGACACCTACGACAGCTCTACTTCTATTTTCAAAAAATTCATACAGCTGATAAAACGTGAAATACCTAGCAACCAAGCATGGGTGTCGATCCGGGGGGGGGGGGGGGGGGTATCATATCCTCCCCAAAATTTGAGGTGGGGGATGGCTTGTATTATCACCCCCCCCCCCCATATTTTTGGATAAAATAAATAAGAATTATGATATATTAACTAAAAACTAAAAATACCTGGTGTACAAACATGGCATGTAAAATATTACCAATTTATTACAAATCGGCACGTCAAACGAAAAAAGCTGCTGTCAATCGACCACACATACACCACCATTAATATCGCATTTACTGACTTCTGGACCCAAATATAAAATTCACTAGTGGGAATGAATGCAAGAGGTTAAAGGGTTGTTTCACATGGAGTTGGGATTTCATCATAAGGTTATGTGTTATACGCGACGGCGTGTGAACTCGCAGAGTGACCTTCGGCGGTGTGGAGAGACGCTTTTAAAGCGTGATCACTGTTCAGTGTGTTTCGCTCAAGCTGATAAAGAGTAATTTTTGCTAGCGCAACAAATACTTTTGTTTTAATTTTTGATATTGCAATATTGTCACTTACGTAGGAAAAAAAAGGTTCTCATATGACTTGTATTTTACTATGGATTCATTTGTCTTGTTCATATTAAAAGAATGTATACACTTTTATTCTATGTTAATTTAGGCTAGTTTAATAAGAATCACGGCTAATATGAAGATGAAAGTAAGATACACTTACAGCTAATGACATGACTGATAGACAACGGATGAATATTCATATATTATATCTATGTATTTGCTTATAAACTTTATCATAAATATATCGCCAAATCTTACTGAATATAAAATTTGATATGTTTAAGGTTTATTGTAAACGCTCGATATATTTCTGTAAGGAATGAACCTACACAAAATGGTAATGTTCCAGTACAGTTATTCTAAATTGCTTTAGATCATGAATAAGAGACCCTTTTAGAAGATTTTGTATTATGCACATGTAAATGAATGAAGAATAAATAAGTACATGAATAGAAATATAATTGCATATTGTGGGAATCATAGTTTTTCTTCTTCATTCTCTCAAGATGAAAAGTAGATCGCAAAGACTTTCGAGAAATCAGCTCAGAGGCAATTTCAATGCCCTATATCCCATCATGTTCGGATTATGTTTTACGTCACTGTATAAATGTTCACACATTTCAGTCATGTCAGCATGGTCAGTGGGTGATGGATAAAGCTATTGAAATGCCTAGGGTTGATTTTCGGAAGTCTTTGCGATTCCGTCAAAAGAAGTTCAAAAATATTCCTGTTTTCTTTGATCTCAACTTACCGATCTGACATCGGTTTCCCGAATAGCCGTCTGGGCATTCACAAAGGTAACGGTTTCCCAAACTATTGCATGTGGCACCATTCTGACACGGTGATGTAAGACACTCGTCTTCATCTACATCAATGAAAAACAAACATGTTTAATAAGGACACATTGTAACTGATTGTATGTATACGTTACATTTCGTCCATCAAGGTTAGCACTTCTTGCGTTGCTTTGATCATCGAAACACGATGGCGACAAAATGGGACTTACATCAAAACGAAAAACTTATAAACTGATATTGATCTTCTTAAAAGGTCTTAAAAGGCAATATAATACTTTACCTGTCTCACAGTTGTCTCCGATATATCCAACTGCACACATACAGTTATAACCATTGATTCTGTCCGTGCAAGTCGCACCATTGAGGCAAGGGTTAGGGCTACAGTCGTTAAAATCTTTGTTGGGGATTTAAGAAAAAATATACAAATGTTTCTGTTCCAATAAATCCTCATTCCTTTCCGTATTTCTTGAAAGAAAACACGAAATAGATCTATTCTTCTTAGTAAATATATTGCCAAAATGGGGACCTACAATTTTCCCATAATTAACTCTAAGATGGAATCTTTCAAAACTATAAATGATTGCCAAATGCATTTGAAAGAAAATGTATTGTAAGGAAAATAATATTAGACAAATGAAGAGTGGGAATTTAAGCCGAGTCTCGCACAGTAGAACACATAGTCCCATACGAACATGTGTGTGTTGATGAAAGACGTTTTGAGTAGCTTATAACAGTTATTGCAACTTGTTATTGATAACAAGTGTTATGAAACAATTTATCACTTATGATCTTATTCCTTGTCATCTTCTTTTTCATCACAATGAGCAGATCCTTGTTTGATCGATGATATTCCTATTAGTATTACACACATGGTCTAATATAACGCTTGAAATCTCAATCTCAATGCATAATGACGACAGAGTTTCTCCTTATTTCAAATAAAATTACATTCTTTGTTATTGTGATGATTATGGACGACGGCTGACCACATTCGACTCACACCAAAACGAAAACCTTAGAAACTAATATCAATGTTATTAAAAGGAAATATGATACTTTACCTGTCTCACAGTTTTCTCCGATGTATCCATCTGCACACATACAGTCATAACCATTGATTCTGTCCGTGCAAGTCGCACCATTGAGGCAAGGGTCAGGGCTACAGTCGTTAAAATCTGTGTTAGGGATAGAAATATACAAATGTTTATGTTTCAATAAATCTTCATTCTTTTCCGTATTTCTTCAAAGAAAAAAAAAAGATCTATTCTTCTTAAGTCTGACAGTGCCAAAATCGTGCCCTACAATCTTCACATACCCTTACTTGAAAAAGGAATTATTCAAAACTACAAATCATTGCCAGAAGGATTGGATAGAAAATGTATTGTAAGTGAAATAATGATAATAGGCAAAAGATGAGAGGGAATTTGAGTAGAGAGTCTCACACAGTAGAAGACATAGACCCATAAGAACATGTGCGTTGGTGAAAGATATTTTCATGAATTTGTTTACATTCACCGGTTCAAAGAACATGAAGAAGCTATTTCTGCATAATGAACGAATTATGATTACTTTTCGATAGTTTCTCCCTAATTGCTGTTCCATTACTATCCGTCATTGTTACCTCGAAAGCTATGGTCTCGTTGACCTTGCGACCGGTTGCCGACTTCCAACAACCACTTGTCCGTAGAGTTACTTGTCAGAGATTTCAAAGAGGTGTTTGTCAGTTTTTAAAAGCTTGTGAAGGGTTGGCGACTGGTTGTCGGAGCATTTTGGTCTGTTGGAGGTTTCAGCCATGGTCCCACTGGCCTTCGGATCCGTTGCCGACTTCCAACAACCACTGGATGACAGTTAGTTGTCTGGGATCTCACAGATCTTTTCGTCAATCTTTATGTCAGCGGTCGGTAACTGGTTGTCGGAGCATTTTGGTTGGCTGGAAGTTTACGCTATTGCATCGAAAGCCTTTTTCCGATCGCAATGGTTGTGAAGAGGTTTTTCTTGGTTTTCTAAATGTGGGCGACAGGTCTCAGACTGATCTTCGACAGATCTTTAGTGCTCGAAAAGTGCTTGAAAATAAGGTCGGCGAATGATCACCGAATAATAAACGACCAGTCGCCTATTGATTCCCAAATTATTACCCAGCACTGACAACCAACAGTAATTAACACCATCGGAAATGATTTCATGAAATCAACTCAAGTTAATTTTGGTTGTATTGCCTATTGAAAAATTGTCGGCAACCGATTGCGGACAGATGTTGTTCGCAGATTGGTTGTCGGTGGTCGCAGTTGTTTGTTTGTTTGTTTATTTGTTGTTTTTTTTGTCAGAAGTCGGCAAGCGGTCGTAAGACCAGTGAGACTTAGGCTTGATATGAAACAAATTAGTATTTAAAATGATATATTACCCGTTTCGCAGTTAACCCCTTGAAATCCACTAGGACACGCACACCGATAGCTGTTTACCAGATCAGTACAGTTTGCTCCGTTCATACATTGGTTCGGGCTACATTCGTTGATCTCTGTTGTAAGAAAAAAAAAATGGATGAATGAAACAAATATGTGGAATACTACATGTAAGAGAAAACATCGATACATTTGTAGTTTGGTATATGTGATTATGTCTATTTTATTGATATATGCTAAAGGTTCCACTTGTACATTAGATGGAAATCTAAAAGCTTCTTTCATACTACAAAACCATGGGTGTTTAATTAATTATCATTTCCGAAACTTACTCTTTCTGTGATTAGGATTAAGATAAATTTCTGTATCTTACAAGATGTATCACCGATATCGTGACTAAGAAAATAAAAGTGGCCAATTCAGGACTGTTATGGGTACTTAATTTACCTGTGCAATTTCGACCAGGAGGAACCCCTGTTCGGCTGGCGTCATCATACCCCGGTATACAAGCGCATTCATAGCTTCCGTCCGTGTTGGTACACTGGGCATAAGGTGAACAGTCATTACCGCCTGCATCCTCGCACTCATTTGCGTCTGCGTAAAACAAGATGGTTTGAGATGAAGTTGGCGATTCAGAGTTTAGATTCAGATTTTAGATTCAGTCTTATTGACTGTTTTCAATCATAGTAACATAATACTGTAGTGCATAACACAAAATGAATACAATAACAACAATAATATAACAATGATTTTTTTTTCATATGGGCACATGATTATATATAAATAAGTAAAGTATGGTAAAGTATTCAGATTTCAGATTCAGTTTTTATTGACTGTTTTCAATCATATTAACATAATACTGTAGTGCATAACATAAAGTGTTTACTCCACACGACTACAACTACGACACCAACGACAGCTCTACTTCTATTTTCAAATAATTCATGCAGCTGATAAAACGTGAAATATCTAGCAACCAAGCATGTGTGTCGATCCCCGGGGGGGGGGGGGGGTATTATATCCTCCCCAAAATTTGAGGTGGGGGATGGCCTGTATTATCACCCCCCCCCCCATTATTTTTGGATAAAATAAATAAGAATTATGATACATTAACTTAAAACTAAAAATACCTGGTGTACAAACATGGCATGTAAAATGTTACCAATTTATTACAAAACGGCACCTCAAATGAAAAAAGCTGCTGTCAATCGACCACACATACACCACCATTAATATCACATTTACTGACTTCTCGACCCAAAGATAAAATTCACTAGTGGCAATGAATGCAAGAGGTTTAAAGGGTTGTTTCACATGGAGTTGGGATTTTATCATAAGGTTATGTGTTATACGCGACGGCGTGTGAACTCGCAGAGTGACCTTCGGCGGTGTGGAGAGACGCTTTTAAAGCGTGATTACTGTTCAGTGTGTTTCGCTGAAGCTGATAAAGAATAATTTTTGCTAGCGCAACAAATATTTTTGTTTTAATTTTTGATATTGCAATATTGTCACTTACGTAGAAAAAAGGTTCTCATATGACTTGTATTTACTATGGATTCATTTGTCTTGTTCATATTAAAAGAATGTATACACTTTTATTCTATGTTAATTTAGGCTAGTTTAAAGGGAAATCCAACCTTTATAGCAAGTTGATTTGAAAGAAAGAGGAAAAATCAGAGAAGCAGATTGGTGAAAGTTTGAACGAAATCGGACAAGTAATAAGAAAGTTATGAATTTTTGAAAGTTGTAATCACTATGCATATGGGAATTTCAAATTGGCCGAATAGGTAATGTCACTGTGGTGTAGCTCTGGACAACTCCCCCATTCGCTCTAACACACAAAATGACTAAAATGTCACTTTTTTTCAAAATGCATTACTCAGTAGGATCTTTTCGTTCATGAGGACCTATGACAATATGTTATCTCCAATATATTTTTAGTACTGCCCTGAGGGTAAAAGCGCCTCGAAGAAAACCGCAAATTAATGATATTTTTGTGTATGACAAATGGGAGAGTTGTCCACAAAAATGTCACAATTGACTCACCAAATTGCCAATTTGAGATTCGCATAGATGTAGTGATCTCATTTTTCAAACATCCATAACTTCATTATTCCTTGTCCGATTTCTTTCAGACTTTCACCATCCCGTTTTTCTTATTTTTCTGCTTTCACACAAATCATCTTATTATCAAGGTTGGATTGCCCTTTAATGAGAATCACAACTAATATGAAGATGAAAGTAAGATGTATATGGCTTTTTCTCTTTACATGTCCAAGATAGAACTTTAGCAGCATGCTTTGCAGTTTTGTAGTATGATTTGAATATTGAGCGAGCGAGAAAACAATATTTAAAATTTGTGAGGTCGGAATTACATTGTAATATAAAAACGGGGAAACACAACTCTGATGCGGTTTCATTTGCAAAATTTCACAATGAAAAATTATTTAATAAGCTATACTTTTAATACGAGCAAGCGTAGCGAGCGAGAATTTTGGGAATATTGGCTCTAAGTCACTTTGGATTAGGTGCACATGTTATGGAAAAGGGAAGCGTGGTACTTATCATGGGGAAAATGACACTTATTAGAAAAATAAATTAATGTGCAGAAAAGGTAGAAAAGGCAGTTATCAGGAGTGAAAAGGGGCACTAACTAAAAATGTTCTTATAAAGTAGAAAAATTATATCAGTGCCTATTATATTACAAAGAAAAAAAGACTTGTTACATTGAAAGGGATAAAAGGGATTAAAAGATATAAATGCTCTTGTTGTAATAGGAACATTTATCAAAGGTAAGGTGAGGGATGAGGTGTAATTATCAAAATGAGCACTTATAAGAATATGAAACGGGAACTTATTCGAAAGAAAAATGTGGGTACTTATTTGAAGTTAAAGGGAAAAGAAGGGGCACTGTGCCCACATACAATAAAATATATATATATATTTGAATAATGTTAATGAATATAATAATATCAAATCATATTTATCTACAACATATAATAGAAATGTTTATTTTCCACAATTTTTTTTTTTTTTTTTTTTTTTTGGGGGGGGGGAAGTGAAACCTGGGGGATGTTTGTACACACCACCCCCCCCCCCCCACCTGAAAAGTTGGGCATGCATACCCCCATCCCCCCGCTATCTACGCCCCTGACATGTATCATAACTGGTGCGGGCATTGTGGTGCCCTTGTCATCTTCTTTTTCATCACAGTGGGCATATCCTTGTTTGGACTTTTTTACTGCTGGTATTACACACATTGTCGAAAATAACATGCTTAAAAATATCAATGCAAAGTGACGTCAGAGTTTCTCCTTATTTCAAATATGATTACATTATGATATAATTATGGTGATTATGGACGACGATGGCGACAAAATGGGACTTACATCAAAACGAAAAACTTAGAAACTGATAGTGATGTTCTTAAAAGGTCTTAAAAGGCAATATAATACTTTACCTGTCTCACAGTTGTCTCCGATATATCCAACTGCACACATACAGTTATAACCATTGATTCTGTCCGTGCAAGTCGCACCATTGAGGCAAGGGTTAGGGCTACAGTCGTTAAAATCTTTGTTGGGGATTTAAGAAAATATACAAATGTTTCTGTTTCAATAAATCCTCATTCCTTTCCGTATTTCTTGAAAGAAAACGCGAAATAGATCTATTCTTCTTAGTAAATATATTGCCAACATTTTTCCATAATTAACTCTAAGATGGAATCTTTCAAAAATATGAATGATCACCAAATGCATTTGAAAGAAAATGTATTGTAAGGAAAATAATATTAGACAAATGAAAAGTGGGAATTTTAGCCGAGTCTCGCACAGTAGAACACATAGTCCCATACGAACATGTGTGTGTTGGTGAAAGACGTTTTCAGTAGCTTATAACAGTTATTGCAACTTGTTATTGATAATAAGTTTTATGAAACAGTTTATCATTTTTGATCTTATTCCTTGTCATCTTCTTTTTCATCACAATGAGCAGATCCTTGTTTGATCGATGATATTCCTATTAGTATTACACACATGGTCTAATATAACAGAGTGAAATCTCAATGCATAGTGACGGCAGAGTGTCTCCTTATTTCAAATAAAATTACATTCTGATGTTATTGTGATGACTATGGACGACGACGGCGACCACATTCGACTCACACCAAAACGAAAACCTTAGAAACTAATATCAATGTTATTAAAAGGAAATATGATACTTTACCTGTCTCACAGTTGTCTCCGATGTATCCATCTGCACACATACAGTCATAACCATTGATTCTGTCCGTGCAAGTCGCACCATTGAGGCAAGGGTCAGGGCTACAGTCGTTAAAATCTTTGTTGGGGATTTAAGAAAATAAACAAATGTTTCCGTTTCAATAAATCCTCATTCCTTTCCGTATTTCTTCAAAGAAAACACGAAATAGATCTATTCTTTTTAGTAAATATATTGCCAAAATGGGGACCTACAATTTTTTCATAATTAACTCAAAGATGGAACCTTAAAAAACTATACATGATTGCCAAATGCATTTGAAAGAAAATGTATTGTAAGGAAAATAATATAAGACAAATAAAGAGTGGGAATTTAAGCCGAGTCTCGCACAGTAGAACACATAGTCCCATACGAACATGTGTGTGTGTGTTGGTGAAAGACGTTTTCAGTAGCTTAACAGTTATTGCAACTTGTTATTGATAACAAGTTTTATGAAACAGTTTATCACTTTTGATCTTATTGCTTGTCATCTTCTTTTTCATCACAATGAGCAGATCCTTGTTTGATTGATGATATACCTGTTAGTATTACACACATGGTCTAATATAACAGCGTGAAATCTCAATGCATAATGACGGCAGAGTTTCTCCTTATTTCAAATAAAATTACATTCTGATATTGTGATGACTATGGACGACGACGGCGACCACATTCGACTCACACCAAAACGAAAACCTTAGAAACTTATATATCAATGTTATTAAAAGGAAATATGATACTTTACCTGTCTCACAGTTGTCTCCGATGTATCCATCTGCACACATACAGTCATAACCATTGATTCTGTCCGTGCAAGTCGCACCATTGAGGCAAGGGTCAGGGCTACAGTCGTTAAAATCTTTGTTGGGGATTTAAGAAAATAAACAAATGTTTCCGTTTCAATAAATCCTCATTCCTTTCCGTATTTCTTGAAAGAAAACACGAAATAGATCTATTCTTTTTAGTAAATATATTGCCAAAATGGGGACCTACAATTTTTTCATAATTAACTCAAAGATGGAACCTTAAAAAACTATACATGATTGCCAAATGCATTTGAAAGAAAATGTATTGTAAGGAAAATAATATAAGACAAATAAAGAGTGGGAATTTAAGCCGAGTCTCGCACAGTAGAACATATAGTCCCATACGAACATGTGTGTGTGTTGGTGAAAGACGTTTTCAGTAGCTTAACAGTTATTGCAACTTGTTATTGATAACAAGTTTTATGAAACAGTTTATCACTTTTGATCTTATTGCTTGTCATCTTCTTTTTCATCACAATGAGCAGATCCTTGTTTGATTGATGATATACCTGTTAGTATTACACACATGGTCTAATATAACAGCGTGAAATCTCAATGCATAATGACGGCAGAGTTTCTCCTTATTTCAAATAAAATTACATTCTGATATTGTGATGACTATGGACGACGACGGCGACCACATTCGACTCACACCAAAACGAAAACCTTAGAAACTTATATATCAATGTTATTAAAAGGAAATATGATACTTTACCTGTCTCACAGTTGTCTCCGATGTATCCATCTGCACACATACAGTCATAACCATTGATTCTGTCCGTGCAAGTCGCACCATTGAGGCAAGGGTTTGGGCTGCAGTCGTTAAAATCTGTGTTGGGGATAGAAATATTCAAATGTTTATGTTTCAATAAATCTTCATTCTTTTCCGTATTTCTTCAAAGAAAAAAAAAGATCTATTCTTCTTAAGTCTGACAGTGCCAAAGTTGTGCCCTGCAATCTTCACATAGTACCCTTACTTTAAAAAGGAATTATTCAAAACTACAAATCATTGCCAGAAGGATTGGATAGAAAATGTATTGTAAGTGAAATAATGATAATAGACAAAAGATGAGAGGGAATTTGAGTAGAGAGTCTCACACAGTAGAAGACATAGACCCATAAGAACATGTGCTTTGGTGAAAGACATTTTCATGAATTTGTTTACATTCACCGGTTCAAAGAACATAAAGAAGCTATTTCTGCATAATGAACTAAATAGTTTCCCTCGAATTGCTGTTCCATTACTATCCGTCATTGTTACCTCGAAAGCTATGGTCTCGTTGACCTTGCGACCGGTTGCCGACTTCCAACAACCACTTGTCCGTAGAGTTACTTGTCAGAGATTTCAAAGAGGTGTTTGTCAGTTTTTAAAAGCTTGTGAGGGGTTGGCGACTGGTTGTCGGAGCATTTTGGTCTGCTGGAGGTTTGAGCCACGGTCCCACTGGCCTGCGGATCCGTTGCCGACTTCCAACAACCACTGGTTGACAGTTGGTTGTCTGGGATCTCACAGATCTTTTCGTCAATCTTTATGTCAGCGGTCGGTAACTGGTTGTCGGAGCATTTTGGTTGGCTGGAAGTTTACGCTATTGCATCGAAAACCTTTTTCCGATCGCAGTGGTTGTGAAGAGGTTTTTCTTGGTTTTCTAAATGTGGGCGACAGGTCTCAGACTGATCTTCGACAGATCTTTAGTGCTCGAAAAGTGCTTGAAAATAAGGTCGGCGAATGATCACCAAATAATAAACGACCAGTCGCCTATTGATTCCCAAATCATTACCCAGCACTGACAACCAACAGTAATCAACACCATCCGAAATAATTTCATGAAATCAGATGTTGTTCGCAGATTGGTTGTCGGTGGTCGCAGCTGTTTTTTGTTTTTTTGTTTGTTTTTTTGTTTGTTTTTTGTCAGAAGTCGGCAAGCGGTCGCAAAACCAGTGAGACTTAGGCTTGATATGAAACAAATTAGTATTTAAAATGATATATTACCCGTTTCGCAGTTAACCCCTTGAAATCCACTAGGACACACACACCGATAGCTGTTTACCAGATCAGTACAGTTTGCTCCGTTCATACATTGGTTCGGGCTACATTCGTTGATCTCTGTTGTAAGAAAAAAATGGATGAATGAAACAAATATGTGGATTAATACATGTAAGAGTAAGCATCGATACATTTGTAGTTATGTGATTATGTCTATTTTATTGATATATGCTAAAGGTTGGTCGTATTTACAAAAAGCTAGAAATATGCCAAATTTGATAAATAATAATCAGTTCATTTTAATCACCAAAGAAAATTAAATCGTATGGTCCTGTGGTACAACAAGCTTTTTGATTTCCACTTGTATATTACGTGGAAATCGAAGAGCTTCTTTCATACTACAAAACCATGGGTGTTGAATTAATTATCATTTTCGAAACTTACTCTTTCTGTGATTAGGATTAAGATAAATTTCTGTATCTTACAAGATGTATCACCGATACCGTGACCAAGAAAATAAAAGTGGCCAAGTCAGGATTGTTATGGGTACTTAATTTACCTGTGCAATTTCGACCAGGAGGAACCCCTGTTCGGCTGGCGTCATCATACCCCGGTAAACAAGCGCATTCATAGCTTCCGTCCGTGTTGGTACACTGGGCATAAGGTGAACAGTCATTACCGCCTGCATCCTCGCACTCATTTGCGTCTGCGTAAAACAAGATGGTTTGAGATGAAGTTGGCGATTTAGAGTTTAGATTCAGATTTTAGATTCAGTCTTATTGACTGTTTTCAATCATAGTAACATAATACTGTAGTGCATAACACAAAATGAATACAATAACAACAATAATATAACAATGATTTTTTTTTCATATGGGCACATGATTATATATATAAATAAGTAAAGTATGGTATCGGTAAGGGGAAAATAGTAGTAGTAGTAGTAGTAGTAGTAGTAGTAGTAGTAGTAAAGATAACAACAACAATAATAATAATAATGATAATAATAATACCTTGAACTCCTGATGCATTCCATGCGATTGTGTATGCCGTGCCACTCTCCCTCAGGATATTCTCCTGAGTAGTCGTGGCAGCTACCACGGAAGCGAGTGTAATGTTAGTAGAGCTATCGGAAGAGTTCTCCAGAAAGATCAAGCCCAGGTCAACGACGATACTTCCAGCGGATATATTCCGCGTAACTACGTTAACCAGGGCAACACTGAGGGAGGCGTCATTTCCGATGATCTGGCGAATCTGCGAGAAAGATAATTAGGTGTTTGTGGAGCACATAATTATCTGGGAACCTCGCTGCCCAAATATGTGGATATTCTGGCACCTCGCTGCCCGAATATGCAGTGGTGGTTGCCCGAATATCGGAACTTTGAAAATTTTCGGGTGGGGGGGGGGGGGGGGGGGGGCTGCAGCCCTTTGCCGAAGGGGGGCGCCTTTTGCCCGACGAATATCAACTTTTCAATTTCTGCATTTTTGCGAAGCGAGCATTTTTTTCAAAAAACTTTTCTTAGTGAAAATGTACAGAAGTTACATACAAAAGTTACATAATTATTTGGGAACCTGCTAAATATGTAGATATTCTATAGCACCTCGCGGCCCGAAAAAATACGAATATTGGAACTTTGAAAATTATCCGGGGGGGGGGGGCTGTATACCATTTTCCCGCCGTTTGACCGAATATATCCTTTCTCTTTTCTCATTTTCCTTTTCTCTTTCCTCTTCCCTCTCCCCTCCTTTATATTTTTTGGCCGACAGAGGTGGCGTGTTTGCCGACAATTTTGAGTGGGGGTGTGACCCCCCCCCCCCCACACACACACACCCCTCTAGCGACGCCCATGTTGCAAGTTACCTGGCATATTGTTATATCGGTGTTTTTTTGTTGTTGTTGTTGTTCCAGTGTCACATTTTTTATTTTTTTTAGAAAATGAGAGATGAGGTACCCCCGTGCAGGTATGGTTATACAGTAACGACCCTTATCATTTTCACTATAACCTTATGCTATTTGTCATCAAACTCTTTGTCACCACAACTTCATCATCAGCATCCACATCACAACGCTCGATCCTCAATTATGTTTATTATTTATTTATCAAAATTTTAAATCATCTGAGAAAGTTTATTACCTCGTATTCGATCCCATTTCTGAATTGTTCTCCGGCAGCCCCCATCAGAGAAGGATCATATACAGCAGGTTGCCCATTTACCTCTGATACTGTTAAAGTCATGGAGTACTCCTTCACCTCTAAGAATAATGATACGTAAAGTGCAAAACTTGTCATTTTCTACACTGTGCCAATAATCGGTACGACTCTATGGCCCGTATTCTGAACTCCGGTTCAACTTAAAGTTAAACCAGAGCTTTAATTAACCCATTACCTACGGGAACCGGACGGTTCCTGTGTTAAGCCTATGGGAATGAGATAATTCAGTCGTCAACGGGTTAAAACTTACTTAAACCTCAAGTCCAGTCTCAATTTTGGTACAAAGTTAAACCACACTAGACTGGAGTTTAAGTTAAACCTGAGTTCAGAATGTGCTTTTCTAAAACTCCGGTTTAAAGGGCAGGTTTAGACTGGGTTTAAACCACACTTAGACTGCGGTTTAAGTTAAACCGGAGTTCAGAATACGGGCCTATAAGTTCTACGCACCACTGTGGCTACCAGGAGCGAACTGGGTCTAATATTCGGTTGGGGAATTTCGATGCGATCGGCCCACTCAACCTATATAATCATGATAATCAACCGGCCCTTAGACCACAAATCAACCATTCCTCAAGCTAAAATATTGTGCGGCCCGTGGGGAAAACTCCCCAAACTTCCAAAGGCCAGTCCGCCCCTGGTGGCGACTAGAAGAACCAGTGATTATTCTGACTTTTTTTGCAAATTGGTCCTAACTCCCATTTGGGTTAGGATTAGGATTAGGTTTAAAACTAGGGTAATTTTCCATGCCTCATAGGATCGATGCAGGAATGCAGAGGATAAACCGTATAAAATATCTTTAAAGCACTCATGAAAATAACCAATACCTGAGGTACCATGAATGGAGACTGAAAGAGATAGAGAGAGAGACAGACAGAAAGAATGAGAGAGAGAGAGAGAGAGAGAGAGGAGGGGTGGGGGAAGGGATAGAGGAATCAGGATCGCGTATTTGGGACTTGCTGTAATTTTTTAGAGTTGCGATTAAACAAAATTTTTGTGCAAGAGGGCCCCAGGGACTAGCAAATTAGATCAATATTACTCAAACCTTCTGATATGACATCGAAGTCTTAAGAGAAAACCAAATCTTACCTGATACCCCAATGCACTTATCATTCTCATCTCGTATTCTGTCTCGTTCGCATACACACTGGTTTGAAGTGCAAACCTCGTTGAGTTGGCAGTCTGAGTTCATTGTGCATTCCATATTCACTAGGTGCAGTTTGAGAGAGAAAATCGTTTTAGAGTAAATTAGATCGATCACAAAAACATAACCATAACAAAGAAAATGTTGAAAAAAATGGGAAAGTTGAATTATTTCATGTTTCTATACTTTCAGCATGAATCAAGTAACTAAAAACAAACGTGCATACGGCAATTGTACATAGAGGTGATCAGGTTTTCTCGAAACGCTGATTCACATCATAATGTCATTAATGCGTTCATATTGTTTAAAATTCATATAAGACTATGGTAGTATGTGTCAATGAATCGACCCAATCGACCTTTTCAAATCAATCAATCATTTCATCAATCAATCCATAAATTAAACAATACTAAAATAATCTATCAAACAGTTACACGGTCAATATGTAACTTTCTGCACTTGATCAAGATGATTTTCATTCAATGTAGAACTGTTTGTATAATTGTAAATGTGCCATTTCATTTCTTTCTTTTTTGTCATACCATGGTCGCAGAGGGCACCTGCATATCCAACTGGGCAATCGCAGTAATAACCACTGATGACGTCACGACATACTCCACCATTCATGCAGTCACTGACGCGGCAGTCATTGATAACTGGAAGTAAAAAAGTTAAGCAAAATTCTATGATATACAACAATTGTGAAGTGTTGGGGAAAAGAGTGCATTATCGAATTAAATAGTCGAAAAGACTTCAAAACCTCAAAAGTATTATAGATACTGTTGAAGCGACGTGACAGACATGAGCGCTATACAAGAAGGCACCATTATTTTTATCATTATTATCATTATTATTATTATTATTATTACTATTATTATTATACGTTCAAATCAGTTTCAACATAATTTAAAACAACAAAACTTGTTTTAGATATCTTTGGAGTAAGTAATGCATTATTCTTTCTCTCTAAATGTTGTAATAAGGAAAGTGTCATCACGTCATTTGCACACTCACTATCCTTGTTAGTGCAGTAGAGGTCATTGACAGTTTGGTTCCGGGGCACACTGAAATCTACCTGTAAGAAATGAGACGGAAAATAATCGTTAGGATAACAGAATAACCCTTGTTCTATTACAGGAGCAAGCTGACGGATATCTTGTTTTTTCTCATGACTTCAAATTCTTATCTGATAAGCCTGGTTAAGAAATTGCATTTTTTTTTCTTTTCTAAAATCTTTATTCAAATGTCATTTTAGATTACTCAATGCGCACAGTGGGTACAATGTAAAACCAAATCGGAAGGTGGGTGTCAACAGCTGAGGAAATTGAACGTCCAAAAAAATTAATAGATACAAATAGGGATTGTAGCCGTTTTCATAACCTAAATAACTGTTATAAAATAAAATCTTGATGCCTATTAGCGTTAGACTTCCTGGCAGTTTTTATGCAGTTTCCACTTAAGGTACAATTAACGTTCGGCCTGAAAGTGCAATGTGCATTTTGTGGTTTCACGGATTTGTTGATGCCCCCCTCCCCCCTTTTTTGTTGCTTTTCAGAGATTTTTAAAATACATTTTAGGAGTAAAAACGCTCCTGCAAATTGTAAGAATCTTATTTTCTCCTTCTTCTTCCTCTTCTTCTTCTTCTTCTTCTTCTTCTTCTTCTTGCTTGTAAAAGATTTTTGCTCAGCCCACCCCCCCCCCCTCCCACCGGTCAGAGAATCATGAATCAGCGACTGTAACTGTGCTTATGATAATTGATCCAAAATACTGAACATTTTCAATTGAAACTTGAAAGTGATGGACGAGATTGGTGCGTTCCACGATGCGCAGGCCTGACGATGAGCCTAAATAGGCCCTATATTAATTGGCTGAAGTAGTTTGCTACCTCAATTTGACACATGCTACAAAGAGGCACGGGTTTTTTTTTTTGTGTGTGTGTGTGTTATTTTTTTTATTCGAAATCAATACAACAAAATGATTCAGAATGAAAAGATAAATAACGCCTGTGGCACATGTGGAATCATTTTAAATGCGTTTATTACCTGCGCTAATTAAGTAGGTGAAGTCACTTAGGCCATACCATAGACGTACTATAAATTTATAATACGTCTATATATGGTAGTAAGTGCTTATCGGGCCTTCTAATGGACCAGGACAAGATGGCGGAGCTTTAGGGGGCCTGGGCCATACCCCGGGGAAAGGGGGGGCACTCGACCCTAAAAGTGGTCGGTATGTGCCGCAGGCAAGACAAAAAAAGGGGGCTTCGGAACGAGCGTATCATGAACAGGATTTTCTTCGGAACTACTAACATTTTGGAAAAGGAGGGGGGGGGGGGTTTGAAACTGGATTACAATATAAATATGATGCTACGGAACTGGTTGTTATTGAAATATAAGGATCATCGGAACTCGTTTTCAACTTTTCAGTTTTCACCAAAATAATATTCTTCGAAACTGGTCGGGGCGGGCCAGAACGGCCGGAACGACGGAATGAAAAAACAAAGCGGTGCTTTGGAACGGTTTTCTCTCTTCTTTTTCTCATTAAGAAAAAAAATGCTATGCTTTGGAACGGAAATTTGAGTGTAAAAATGGGGGTCTTCTCTGCGCCACATACCCACGGCACACTATATACTGAGTGCCCACCCCCCCCCCCCCCCATACACTACTACTTCAAGGTAAAAGATTGTACTGCTCGTTTTTTATTCACTTTGTGTGTGGTGTCACTCTAACATGGAGCGTCAAATACCGCGCCAGTCACTGATGGAGTCCTCAACTGACACGCCTCCTGTGCAATGTGAATAACAT
This sequence comes from Heliocidaris tuberculata, assembly GCA_025618425.1. NCBI lineage: Eukaryota > Metazoa > Echinodermata > Echinoidea > Camarodonta > Echinometridae > Heliocidaris > Heliocidaris tuberculata. The sequence continues at coordinate 18,982,201 of CM046848.1, forward strand.
TGCACACGAGAAACAGGAAATATAAAGCTGTCAGAGTGACGTGTAAATTTACCTTTCATCGCTCCTATCCGATCTTCATTGATTCGTGCAATATAACATTTTGAATATTTATGAGCTATACAAACTTGGTTTAGCTTCTTTGATGTATTCTTGCCTCAAACAACTCTTATATACCACAGTCACATCGCCAAACCGACCCCACACCGATTCCAAACCGACTGCTTCTTGGCCATTGGTGGCAATGTAATTTTTGGTTCGGTCTGTTGTCGGTCTGGCGTCGGTCTTGTTGGTGTGACTGTAAAATTACCGCGATCATTAAGTCGATATTTTGTATTGAAGTCCGATGTAAACATAAATTCAACCCTTAGAGCAAATGATTTTAATATTTCATTTGTGAGAACTTATTTATCAAAAAGGCCTTTTTGGTGATCCAAAATTGTGGAATTCCCTTCCAGTTACATTAAGAAACAGCCCATGTTTGAAACTTTTAAAAAGAATTATAAAACGATTCTTTTATTGAAATAGTTCTTTGTACATGCATCACATTTTCCTGTCTATACTTCCATACCATCCTTTCTCCGCTCTTCTTAGGTATTCTTGTGCTTTCTAGTTTGTTTTGTATGATGTTCAACAAATGTTCCTTTACAGGTATTCTAGTATATTGTTTTATATTATAACGTTATGTGTAGGGGACAAAATACCCAGGATTTTTAAATATTTAATTTGTCTCCTACTCATTGAAGCTAAGTCTTTTTTCCTGATGTTGATTTTATGATTTATATATACATGTCGAAATATTTGAATTATTAAAATACATTGACAGGGTTACTACGTAAAGAAAAAAAAAGATATATTTTTCACGTCAATTTATGAATTGTAACAAAGATGCTAAAAACACATGAAAAATAATCAATGAAGTTCTGAATAAACAGAAAAAGAAAAGTACTATTTCTAAGATACAAATTGATAGAAGAACTATTAATGAGTTATAAGATATTGTTGATCACTTTAATGATTATTTTGTTGAAAAAGGTCCAAATTTAGCAAGTAAGATACCAAACTGTGATAGAAAATTTTATGATTACTTACAAAACCCTAACCCTAATTCTATGTTATTTACTCCTGTAAATGAAGGTGAAGTCCTTGATATTGTTAACAATTTTATAAGTAAACGCAGTTGTGGACATGATGGTCTGGATAATTTTATATTTATGAAAATTATAGCAAGTATTGTTGAACCATTCACTTATATAATGTAATCTATCTCTGAGCACAGGTTTTTTTCCAAACAAAATGAAATTAGCTGAAATATTCCCTATCTTTAAAAAGGGTAACCCCTTATCGCTGTCAAACTACAGGCCAATATCTTTGTTAACCACCTTTTCCAAAATACTTGAAAAAGCAGTTTTTACTCGTACAATGGCTTTTTTGAATAATAATGATATTTTACTTGAATCTCAGTTCGGATTCAGAAAACACCATAATACAACACATGCTCTCCTGTCTCTAATTAATAATATTACAAGTTCGATTGATAATGGTACCCACACAATAGGAATGTTCTTAGACTCCTCTAAGGCATTCGACACTATAGATCATGAAATTCTCTTAAGCAAACTTTCACATTATGGCATAAGAGGCACTGTTTCAGATTGGTTTCGAAATTATTTATACGAACGTCAGCAATATGTCTGTATTGAAAATTGCATGTCGCAATTAAGAAATATTAATTGTGGTGTTCCACAGGGTTCTATTCTAGGCCCTTTACATTTTATTTTGTATATAAATGACTTTCATAGATCATCAAATTCATTGACTTTTATTATGTATGCAGATGACACTAATCTATTTTTTTTCGCATAAAAGCCGAGAAACTTTACGTAATGTGATTAATTCTGAACTGGACTCAGTTGCAATATGGATTAAGGCTAACAAGTTATCACTAAATCTAGAAAAAAAAACAATTACATGTTATTTAGTAATACTTTTAAACGAACTACCTCATCCGATTTTAATAGATAATATACAAATACAGAAGGTGATTGAAACAAAATTTCTATAGGCACTATAATAGACAATAAACTTTCATGGAAGCATCATATTGATAATGTATGTAAATTGATATCCAGAAACATTGTTATGATTAATAAACTCAAATGGTCTTTTCCGCCAAACATTCTTTTATCACTATACTCCACACTGGTTTTACCATATCTTAATTATGGAATATTAGCATGGGGAAACAGTGCGGCATGCCTGTTAGACAGAGTTTTTTTCTTACAGAAAAAGGCTATGCGAATTATAAGTAATGTTAATTATCGCCACCACAGATGGTCTGTTTCACTCTAATAATGTACTTAAAAATTTATATATTTACCGCCTCAATCTTGCTGTACTTATATGTTTCAGTATCATAACTATGAATTGCCCACTGTCTTCAATAATATATTTACAGTAAATAACGAAATCCATCATTATCCCACTAGACAAATCAATCTGTATCACTTGCCAAGAACTCGTACAACATTAACCCAGAATACTTTTTCATTTACTGCTCCTAAATTTTGGAATTCCCTCCCTTTAATTTACGAGACAGTATAAGTTTGAGTACACTCAAACGTAAATTGAAAAAATCACTAATTGCTTTTTATGAACATTGATCCCTCAATGATCCTGATGATGATTGTTGTTTACCTGTGTAGCAAAATCTATAGACTAAATGAAACCTTCCAGATCTTGTCCCTTTCCCACCCTCCCGTCCTAACCCCCACCTGTCACTTTGTCCTTCTTGTTCCGTCTTTTGTAAAGTTTACTCCTTTAAATCGTTACTATTTTCCTATTACTGTTTCCAGCTTTTTCTGAGCTGGTCTCTGTTTTCATTCTCATTTTCGTAAAGTTAATCTTACGTAGTCCTCATTGATGTTACTTTTTTTTTCTCTCACAACTCAAACTTTAAAGCACTTTGTTTTGCTTGTAATGATCGAAAAATGTTTCTGCACTAAGTTGTGTTGTCAATTATTTTGTATATTGTCAATTTCATAATACTTATTGTTACATACTTTGAAAAATGAAAATGTAATGAAAAAAATAAATCTCTCTCTCGTGTGATTTATCAATTTGTATGTATGATTCTTGCTTTTATGAGTGAATAATAAATTGAATTAAATTGGATTGACTTACGGAGTGGTAGGGGCAGTAGTCGGACAACTCATCACCTCCATAATATTGGACGTCACCTGGATCGACGTTATCAATCTCCGTAAATACCTGTTAAAATAATTATGATCAGGGTTTCAACACGTTAAAAAAACACGTTGAAAAGACTTCCATTTGATTATATATTACAGTAAACGGCTGCATGCTCTATATTTAACTCTCTCTCTCTCTCTCTCTCTCTCTCTCTCTCTCTCTTACTACCTCCCTAGAGGCGTGGTGTTTTTAGGAATTATGCCCGGGGCAAACAATAAAATTGCGCCTCCGCCAAAGGGATCAGCTCAAAAATACAAACCAGACTAATCCCCGTTGAAACCTAAATCGCGTCGTGAAAATGATTTTTGATGCACTAACCCTGTAAAGGTAGCCTAAGTTTGATGGAGGCAGGAAGCAAAGCGACCGAGCGTTAATTTTTCTCCATCTTCAATCCTCAAAAACACCATTTCGTTGTATTTTACCCCTAGAAAAAATATCGCAAGGGAGCCCAGCAACCGAACTATGGTTAGAGGTTACAGTTTTATATTCGAAGTATCTAGCAAAACGACCGAATCTTCAGTTTTCTCGAATGTTGACCCTTTGAAATGCTATATCGGGGGGGGGGGGGGGCACATAATTCAACAAGAATCTGATGATACTTATATGCCAGGGAGCAAAACAACAAGAGTTATATTTTTTCGAATTGTGAACCCTTCAGAAATATTATCATGCACCATATCCTTTATTGGGGCCCGTAGTTACGAGATCCTGAAGAAATATGATTATGCAAGGGAGTGAAGCTAGCGAGCTTTTGAAAAAAAAAATCACGTTTTTCACCCTTTGAAATACTCTATCTGTAGCACTTTACCTCCATCAGGGGCGCATATAATCATTAAGGACCATGATTTTTCTCCTTTTCTCCCCTTTCTCTTCCTCTCTTTTGCGCTTCTGGTGCCCCCTTCGAGAGCCGCCCGCCCGGGACACGTGCCCCCTCTGCCCCCTTAGATACGCCACAGCCCTATCCAGAAACGGGTTAAGTCGACGAGCGCACATCCCGTCCCCCTTCCCGTCGTGTGACCAAGGAGTTATCTGATAACTCTATGGTGAGACGGCGCAAATAAAAACCGTAAAAAAATAAAATAAAAAATAATAAATTGCAGCTAGTGGGCCTCAGGCATATGGGCTGCTAAGATATTATCCTCTCCAATCTGGGACGAATGCCGTTTAATTTTTTTTTTGGGGGGGGGGCAATGATTTCTGGAGAAGCTATTTCTTTGGAGAATGACAGTACATAGGGATAAACGTATAAATGAATGAACTGAACTGATACGTACCACTGACATCAAGAGAGAAAAAAAAAGAAAGTGAATTTCCCCTTTACTTTTCACTCCCCAGGGAGTCACGTCAGTGATCACTTGTTTATGAGTGAATTTATTTCGGAGTGCACTCTTTCTCTGAAGAAGAGAAAAGTGGAAGTTTCACTCTATTTTCACTCCCCCTAGGAGTCATATCACTGATCACTCGATTTTTAGAAAGTAATAGTATTGACCCTACCTGAAAGATGAAAGGTACCCCAGTACTGTATGTGTAAAAGGTGCAATAAGCTACATCTACGCCTTCAGCGTGACAGGAAGTCTCGAAAGGCACGTTGCACCACGGAGCAATAGGTAGGCCTCTGTCATGAGAGAAAATGAGAAAGAGAGAGAGGGTGAGAGAAACGGGAGGGGAGGAAGAGAAAGAGGACGGGGTGACGTGAAGGAGAAATGGAGGGATAGAGAGAGAAAAACAAAGAACAAGAACAAGAGTAATAGACAGTGAAAAGAAGAGAATGATTAAGACAGAGAATGAGGAAAGGGAAAAAGAAAGAAATATAGAGAAAAAAATATAAAAGAAAAAAAAAAGAAAAGGAAAGAAAGGGGCACAGAGAGAGAGAGAGAGAGAGAGGGGGGGGGGGTGTAAACGAAACTACTTTCTACTGCATATTTCATTTTGCCATTTGTATTTGCATTGAATAAGGAAATTTTAGTCTACCTTAGCCCGACAAACATTTTAATACGGTATTTCCCAGAAAATTAATTCCACTCAAATGATGGGAATTGTGTACTACTTCAAGAAGCAAAAATTAATACTGTGTATACTTACTCCACTTGAATTACTGACTTTATGAGTGATTATTTTCTTTCGTTCCTGACCATTGTAAGTATATAGAAAGACAAAATTTGGATGCATTTAACAGATTTCTCTGATTTATTTAATGATGTACATGTACCAAAGTTAAAGCGATTACATGCTAATTTTTATCGAATGAAGGTCATAGCACGACCACTGCATATCAAGTTCGTTCATTGATTAAGAATTTCGGAAACTATACAGTCACAGGGCGTTTTTTCTCTTACGCATTCATTTTGGTGTCGATCCAGTATTTGCAGCTCTTTTGGACGAAGTCACAGCCTAGATCTTTGCCCCAGTTCAGCTTGTCAGCTTGATCATAATCTGGTAGGTACCATCCTGTATCTTCCATGAGAGCCAGGCTTAAACGTGAGAAGGCACGCACTGGTGCAATAAAGCCATTCATCGACTCCGTCTGTTAAACAATAGGGAGCTTTCGAAATGAGGACGTTGGGTGTGAGGACGGTAAGAAAATGACGTCACTATAGACTAAATCCACACTGCGCACTTGTTTTCTACCGTCCACCTACCTACCGTCGTGGTTTCGAAAGCTCCCTAATAAGAGAAACACAAGACAATGGCAAAATGCTTGGGAACAGGTGAATTATTGGAAAGCCCCCAAACAATCATAACGAAAGCATATATCTTGATGTAACAAAATATATAAGTAAGGCCCGGTGCCCACCGAGGCGCTATTATTGCGCCTTTCAAGGACATGCAAGCATAAACACAGAACTGCGCCCCGTTTCATAAAACTTATTATCAATAACAACTGTCACATATCTATGACAGATTTGCTCTCAGCCATTCAGATGCAAGTATTTCAGTAGCTTATAACTGTTTCTGTAACTTGTTATAGATATCAAGTATTATGAAACGGGGCCAGGTCTAGGAGCAATCTCCAGCCCCTTGAAGCACGCAGCCCCTTGAAGCACGGTGCGCTGGAGTAGCACAATGTTTTGGATTTGTCTGAATATTTGTCGGAAAACTTTCTGACGGAAAACTGGCGAAACAATCTACACAAACAAAATGAGTGTATGCAGAACATTTTGTGTGGCAACTACGGGCGCAGCTGTCATTATCTGTAGGGGCCTATTGTTGACTGCTTATACTGTGGCATGAACTCTATCACAGGGGCGGCGCCAGGGTATTTTGATAGGAGGGACAAGGCGACCTAAAGATGACGTCATATTTTTTCTCCATTAAATAACAGGGGTAATATAGAGTTATATGTTTAAGACCTCTCTTTTTAATACTCCTCTTTCTTCTTTCTTCCCTTTTCTTCCTCCTTTTCTTCTTTTTTCTTTTTTTTTTCTTTTTTCACTACTTGAAAAATCATAGGGGGGCGGTCGCCCCCTCTGCCCCCCTGTAGCGCCGCCCCTGCTCTATCATGTCTATAAAATTGATCAATAATCGTAATCGACAGTAGTGGAATAAAGCCTCGTGTGCACCGAGCCTAAGCAATAATTGCAACTTCATGTAAATGAAAGGTGTTAGCAAAGTGACGTCTTGCGCGCACCGGACAATACAAGTGCCTGAATGCAATTGACGCTTCTTAAGTGCAATGGGCATGACGCATCACCTACCGCCAGGATCCTTTTCTCAAAGTGAGACAGCGCCGTACCAACTCCTCCACCATCTTCTATCTCCACGCCCATGAGACTAGGACACCCAAAGTGAGCTCTGGCTTCTCTCTGTAAAGAAGGAATAAGGTATTAATCATTGTTTTACTTTATTATGTATCTTAATTTTAATATGTTTTTTATGTGCACGAACTTACAGAAGTAGAGTCCTTGGGCAGAGGTAGGCCCCCGTGCTTAAATGAAATAAACGAATCAATGAGTGAACAGGAAAAAATCAAAGATAGGTTAATGTAATACAAGAAAAGGGTAACGACTAACTTTTTCTAAAGGCATGTGATTCTTAAGGTTCATTCTTTTTCCTGCCTTCTCTCTTCCTTCTTCTCACACACAGACACACTCATTATCTTTCATTTTCTTCCTTCATCCACCCTCCTTCTCTTCATGCTCTTTTGTTTCCACGCCGTCTCGCACTTCCACTTTACTTTCACACTTAGTTTTTCTTATGGGTTGAGGCAATAGTCCTTCTACCTCAACTCATCAATTCTTTCTTATCAACAGTTCGCTTCTCGTAATGATGCTTTATGAATTTAATATCATTGAACGACCCAATCGTGATTAAGTTATATAAGTTTCTGGACATATAATATACAAGCTTTGCTTTTAAATGTCCAACTGTTTTCAATATCACTTAATAGGTCAATATCTGTGCATCATATTTTTTACTTATTGATATTTGATTATGTGCCCCTATCTATGGAAAAACATCATTGTTATATATTATTGTTATTGTATTAATTTTATGTTATGCACTACAGTATTATGTTAATATGATTGAAAACAGTCAATCAAATCAAATCAAAATCAAATTCATATCAGTTTTCTCCGAAGTTTCGGAATAGAAATGCCGAAAGTAGGTAAAAAAAAAAAAAATACTCTCTCTAATATTTGAAATATTTAACCACGCTTTTTTCATTTTCGGAAATTCGAACCCTATTTCATTATGATTTATAAAGCTTGTCGACATTTTATTATACAGTGACAATGTTCATTCCGTCATGAAATTATGCTACTACTATTTGTATACAGCGCATGTCCATCACCCTGTGATGCTCCTGACGCTCTAAACATATACTACGAGATTTTTTTTTTAAAGACGAATAGACGGCACTGCTGCCCGAATATGTCGAGGTATGAGACTATGAGGTAACGGTTGCCCGACAGATTTTTTTTTTTTTTTTTTTAATCTTGGGGTGTTGGGGTGAGGGCTAATGAAAACCAATGCGCCCCCAAATATAAGAGATAAATATTCATTTACCACGATGTTAGGAGTAACGAATGCCTTGACGGGACGCTGTGTTGTCCCATCCTTGAAGTCCCAATCTAGGGTCAGTTCCTGAATCACCCGATCACTAGCCATGAATAGACCAGTTCTGTGTGGTAATAAAAATGATACAATTATTACTGATGCGAGATGTAGCAGAATTTAGGATAATAAGTATTGGTTCTTGAATGTTGATTTACAAATTAAACGACTATACAGAGTTGGCCTTGTCAGGATTGTCTAGGGCACTTGAAGCAGACAAAACGTCATTTCAATTGCGCCATTTAAAGATATTCAGCCATAAGAATGCATAGAACAGGTGCATTCGCAATTGCTAGCCACAGACGCAACCCCTTCGAGCAGGGTATAGATAGCGCAAGGTTTCTCAATTGTCCGAAAAACGACTTTCGACGGAACACTGGCGTAACAATCTATACAAACCAGTGACAGCGTACAGAAGGAAAATCATGCGACAATTCGAGCGCTGTCGTCTATATATCGCCTTTTGTACAGCTGCATTTAAATCAAACGCGCAAGTACATATTATGCATGTAGCACGAAAACACGATATTTAATATTACGCGAAAATTTCAACTTGAAAAGTAAATTATATAGCCTACAAATATCAAATGCAAAAAGTTTACAAGCCCATGATACTAACTCTGGGTCTATAGGCGGAAATCCGTTCGCTTCTCTTGGTGTCAAAGGATTGCCGTCAGCATCTCGATAGAGACCGTAAAGAGATTGGGTGAAACCCTGTAAAAGGTGAAATGAAGATGACTGCGCTTAATTCGTGCATGTTATGACGATACTGGAATAATAATGATAATTATTTCATTCTTGTATATCGCATAGCACATTATTATATAACGTCCCGCTGCGCTTCCGAAGAGCTTTGGAAATGATTACCCCCGGCCGGGTTTAGCTCCGGCAACCGTTATCAGCGCACAATGCATGTAAAGATATGATTCTATACCAGGTACCAATTTACCTCACCTGGATCGAGAGTGCCAAATGTAGATTAATGTCTTTCCAAAGGACGGTACTGCTGCGGCAGGGATTCGAACCCATACCTTGTGGTTAACAGTCCGGGGACTTACCCACTAGACCATAACCCCTATAAATACATGAAACATGATTTGGAGATAGAATTTACGAGTATAACAGTCATGGCTTCTAAATATTTATTCAAATAAGGTTCTTATCATGTCCTTGGGCAAGGCATTTTATCCACATTGCTCCTCTCCACCTAGGTGTTGAAATGAGTATCTAGTAGAATGCTAACATCATCGTGCTTGGATTATGTGCCGCTGTAATGCTCCTCAGCGCAGAGGAGAATGTGCACTGTAAAATGAGAATCGTGACGGAATGCAGTGACAGGGGTAATAATATTTTGAACGCTTTGATTAAAGTGATTGATTAAATTTGTGAAAAATTGTAAAATCAGCTCAAATGCCAGTGAATTGTGTGCAGTCCTCTAACTACATATACAATTAAGGATATGTGAAAGTATGAGAGAAAATGGAACCCGTTTACTATCCTAAAAAAGAGAAAATCGCGATCAATCGCTAGCGCAAGTCGCTCGGCTTCTTCGCTGCGCTGCAGTCACAAAAATCAAGCATCAGCGCTTGGCGATTTCAGAGCGGGTTTCCAGCCCGTACGGTATTCTGTGATAGAGCGAGGTATGCCAACCGTAAGAGTTCTTTAGGGTTCGGTGGTACTCTATCCCGACATCAATGTTCAATCGTAAATATCTTGATATATAAACGACCGATCAGCTTATAAAACTCAGGCGATTCCTGTCTGAGCTAAAGGTTTGCAATTATGATTACAGCATTAGCTGGAACAGTAATTTTTTTTTTTTTCAATCCTGGGCAAAGTTAATCAATGCCTCTAATTACTTGAAACTGGCATTATTATCATTATTAGGGTTTGAAATGCAAAATGAAGTTAACCGTGTGAAGAGATAGCATTGTTTATGCTAATGGTAGGTGGGTCAGGAGCCTGGGAACGATTTTGTTACTAGGGGTGCTGTGAGCAAAAAAAAAAAAGGTCCTCAGCGTTTTGGTCTCTCTTTTTAACTCCAAAAATCTCTGACAAGCAAGAAAAAAAAAAAAAAAAAGGTCCTCAGCGTTTTGGGTTCTCTTTTCAACTACTTTTTAGCTACAGCACCCCCAGCATCCTCAGCCTTCTAGTGGGTGCTGCGCACTCCCTCAACAAATTCTACAGCACCCCCAGCACCCCCGGCTCCTAGGGGCCTGAGGTGGGTGTAAATCACGTCGCAGATAAACTTACCAGAGCGTGGAATATCTCGTGCTGGACAAGAGACAACAGACGTTCTCTGTCCAGATCAAGACCGATTGGACAGATGTTCATGAAACCCGCCAGAGGCCTAAGAAGGGATGACCAGTTCAAATTTGAACATAAGATTGAGAAGAAGTAAAAATACATGTTAACCCATTCAATATTTTTTTTTTCTTACAGCACATAATGTAATAGCGTAATCCTAAAGACTTATACATTAAGACCTATTGTCTACTGAAATCATTCATATAACTTTCCTCATCTAGTTGATGAAATTAAATCAATTCCATGAATAGAAGTGATGATTGAAGTGAAGGCTTCTGGGACAACTAGTCACTCTCGGACAAATACCCCCTCCGATAACCGAAAAGAAAGCCCTTTGTCAAGAAAGGCACTTGCAAGACAAGTATTGCGAATATTAGTTGAGATATCGTTTCTAAATTGCATATAAAATAATAAAATAATATTTTTGGAAGCACATGACTTCTGTGAAAATCAATTATATCCGTCTGATTATAACATGGCTATATTCTGTCACTAATTTTATGAAGCTCCTGACATATTATTCTATAAGAATACCGCCATACCGTACCTATCAGTTGTAGCGTCAATAAAGCATGCTGAAGCGTAAGCGAGAACCCTTTCTTCACAGGAAGAAGTCAGAGACCCAACGAATAAAGTATAATGAACGGCTTCGGTTAGAGCAGATGCTTCTTGAGTCGTTCCTCCAAATTCTATGCAGTTAGTCCCGTCGTCTTCGCAGTCAAAGCACGGCTGTTAACATAGATATAAAAAAGCGACTTAAAACAAGACATATTATAACTAAGGTAACTATGATTCTCAAAATATACTTTCAGATTGCTAAAATTTTCTGAAAATCAACCTAGCGCAATTTAAATAGCATTGTGTGTCACCTTTTGAAAGGTGCAAACATTACAATGACATATTTATATAATCTTGACTGGCCTTGAGGGCAATATGTTCGATATTCACCGAAAGTAGAGCCAGCCAATATTATTATTATTATCTATATTATGCATATGCCTATTTTGTAAAAGGGCAATATGGCAAATAGTGCCCGCTCCGGTTTCGGATACGGAGTAGCGTGCAAAATACGGCTTTTTATTTTGCAGCTAAAATGCCTTGTATAGGTAATAGTGACTTATCCAGATGAGATTTATATAGGCAATACAATCATGATATTGAAATCGCCCTTGACATGATTCTTGAAAGTCTTTGCGATCGTGTTATACTGAAATCGTACTTGCTGTCCAATGGTCTCTTTCCCCTTCTCTTCTTTTGTCTTCTGTTGTTTCCTTTATGACGTGTTTCCATTTTTGCGCCTTGGCGCATTACTTATAGATGCGCACTTTATTTTGACGCTTCTTCAGCTTCATGCAAAATAAAAGTCTTGTCATAACTTGACAAAGCCCTATGTGCGAAAATTCGTTATATCAAATCTCGATCTCACGGAGTTTTATTTACTTCTCTTTTTGATATTCTTACTTATCTCCGAGCAGAACTTTTTGTTTATATATATATATATATATATTATATATAATCTATAGTGTGAAGATTGAGGAGACAGGAGACAGGGACGTAGTTGAACTTCTTCAATCCTCACATCGAGACGCCGTCGAAATGTTTTTGTTGAGTACCTTCGCGTATATAATAAACATACATATTGTATACATGTACGTGTGCTAATTCTATTTCTTAGTCTTCAAAAGTGGGAAATGACTGAACTGCGAGCACCGAACATTTGTGGGGACAGGGCCAATTCCAAGCAAAACAGAACATGAACCCCAAAATTTCTTATCAAATCTGGTGTCAAATTAATCGTAAATATCCAAATTTTCACCATCTGATAGAAATTGAGATATTTTCACAATTATGAATACTGAAAATTTGCATAAATGCTTAACACAATCTTTAAATCAATGATTGATACCAATCATGATAAACTGTAAAAGAAGCGCAAAGGTCATTATAATTTGACTTGTATGCTGAAATACATTTGATACACAAAATTTAAGTAACATAGTAACTAAGAATAGCATTAGTTTCTGTTCTGCATAATCTCTCATACTTCAGTAACGTTGGAAACTATAACTCAAAAGAACTGTCATTCCGTAACGCCCAAATCACATAATTTAAACTTATTTGCAAAAAGGACTATCATTTTGTTATGAAAGTTGATAGGTAAATCAAGGTACCTAATACCTACAAAATATATGTGCTTTTGGTTTGAAATTATTTTTTTTTTTTTTACATATGAATTATGTTATGACTAATGATGTCATTCCGTAAAAATAATGCAGTTTTGCATAAATTAATTCAACCCTGAACCTATACATCATGAAGTTCAGCTTATTATATCAGAGAAGTATTAACAAAAGTTGAGATGATGAGATCATTTTCTAGTATGAAAACAATATAAAATTTAATAATCTGGATATTTTGGGTTTTGTGTAAAAAAAACAAACCGGGAAAATTGTGTTTTCTCATTCCATTTGTTAATGAGATGTAATTCTTTCCTCTATAGGTTTGATCATCCAGTATTCATTTTAGACCTTAATATTGATCTAGATGATAGTATGAAATATCATATGATGAAATTTATGAATAATGAAAATACAACAGGGGGTGTTTCATAAAGCTGTTAGTAAAGTTACGCATGACTTTATGAATGACTTAACTTATGACAAGCCAAATGGGATGCTCAAACATTTTTAACTGCATTAACTAAAGTTGAACTGTACAGATGTATAGATTAACATTCTTATTATAACAAACATTTTTAATGCAAAGTATATATTTTGCCATAATTTGATTGTGGTTATTGGAAATACAGTCACACTTTGTTAAAACATCAGGAAAAACTTTGGGCATCCTATCTGGCACTTCATATTCAAGTCGTTCGTAAAATCATGCGTAACTTTACGAACAGCTTTATTAAACACCCCCTGAAAGTATAAGAAATCTATAAAACAATAAAATACATGCAATGTAGTATTGAATGTAATGAAAATCTATCTGAATGTCTTTTAAACTTATCAGAAGCATTTTACACAAATAAATCTTCAGAATTTTTTTAAATGTTATTTTTAACAAAAATATGAATTCATGAATAAAATTGCATGAATTACAGTAGATTATTTAGAGCTATTTTTAACAAAGATATCTTAGGTCACTAAAAAGTATCAAATTGTTTGCCCAATCTGTGTTTCAAACGGTGTTTTACTACTTACTTACATTATATGAATTTTATACACTATTTCCCATTGACTTTCAGAAGTCACTCCGTAACGGTCATTCCGTCTCGCTGCTTCATTTTTATATTTTGAATCATATTTCAAATATTTTCAAACAGATTTTCAGGAATATGGTGTCATATTAAAGCTAACATAGTACAGAATGCCACAGCAATAGTGAAAACCGGATGCATATCCAAAGTTCACAGAGTTTGAGCCATGTTTATTCCGGTTGAAAAGTCATGTCCTTTTTGTGTCATTCCGTAACGAAGCAATACAATAGTTAATATTTCATAAATTTGATGAATGGTTGACATGAAACCCAGTTGTGTAAGTATCTCGTATTGCTGCATGTATTGCACTATCAATTTGAAAATATTCATTATGATGTTCATAATATTCTTCTTTCAAACATGAAAATATGTTGTGAATGTCATTCGCTTGGAATTACACACTAGCAAGGGCGTAAACAGGTGGGGACAGGGGGGGGAGACATCATATCATTTGTCCCTCCCCCCCCCCCCCCCCCCACTTTTTGGGTTCAAACCCATTACTAAAAACCTGAAAAGCACTTCCATCTTGTTCTTTTGCATGCCTTGAGTTTGAGAAATACTCAAATATAAATGTTCAACCGCCCTTGTTGACATTTGTTGCCTTGTTGAAATCATCCCAATCCTCTTCCCTCGCCATGCAGCACTGCCATGGCGCGGCGCGGCGCGCCGTTCGATCGAGTTGCAAATTTTAGATAGCCCTTCTACTTATGAGAGCTTGTAATATTACTGCTTGTTATAATGAGAATCCACTGCATAAGCTTTTAACAACATGATACAATTGGCTTGATTTCTGCTACACAGTGCATTAAAAGGCCTATTTTCGATGGCAAAACTTCAAAAAGTCCCTACCGTGGGAGGGAGGGCATCCCCCTTCCACACCTCCCTCGCTCAGTGTCCCCCCCCCCCCCACTTTTCAGAAGCTGTTGACGCCCTTGCACACTAGTGTCCAAATCCTCCATACTGAGAACAAACCGCATGCCTCGATATGCGATTCACGCAGAAAATCCGAAGCGCGTATGTACCACACAACATGCGCCTGTGAGTGCTGATCATGCGCGTTTCCTATATACCATGTGTGTACTATAATGTATCGAACATTTTGATTTGATAGTGATTCTTCTTCCAAAAAGTGCGTTGGAACTAATTAACCAATGACAACAAGCCTTACATCAGAGAAATCTGCAAGGTTTCAGCTTTCAGAAACTACACACCACAAGTCGATGTGATCCAACGTTGCCAGATTTGGCAGAATTCTGCTTTCTGGCAGAATTTTGACCGCTTTAGCATCTAGCATTATGCTAGGCATAATTTGACAAAATTTAGCAGAATTTTAGCATAATTCTGGTGTTTTGTTTTGTTTTTGTTTTTTTGCTTGTCAGAAAATTTTTGAGTAAAAATACACCCCAAAAATGCTGATAACCTATTTTTTTTTAATTTTTTTTTTGCTTGTCAGAGAATTTTTGAGTAAAAAGTCCCCCCTCCAAAATGCTGATAACCTTTTTTTTTTTTTTTTTTTTTGCTTGTCAGAGAATTTTTTAGTAAAATTATGATTTAGCAATAAAATTGTTGATTTAGCAAAATTTTCGCTGCTCACTAGCAGAATAGTATTTC
This sequence comes from Heliocidaris tuberculata, assembly GCA_025618425.1. Lineage (NCBI taxonomy): Eukaryota > Metazoa > Echinodermata > Echinoidea > Camarodonta > Echinometridae > Heliocidaris > Heliocidaris tuberculata. Next base: position 18,997,685 of record CM046848.1, read on the forward strand.
TCTCACTGGCCACACTGATGTGATCAGTTGTCCCCGAAATGTGCTTCGCCAAAGACTTGAAAGACGGCAAAAACCGGGAAAATCCCAACAATTTTGACGACTCGCCATAGACAAACGGAGCAACATAGCTCAATTCTCTTCAAAAGTTCGTGACTGTAATGATGATTTATACATAAAAGTAATCCCCCAAAATGTACTTTTCAAATCCGGGCACCAGAATTCAAATGATTCTACGGTTCAAAAGTTATGACGCGTTATGTGAAAAAAATGCCTGTTTTAGAGCTCGTTTCACGTGTTATAGCGTCTGCGCGTAAGCCCGGTTTCGCAGATGACTGTAGGTTTCTATAGGCCCCTTGGCTACGCCGCTGATACCGGAAAAAAGGGGGTTACTTTTTCTCCACCCTGTGCGAGATGCACCTTTGTCTATCAGCATACATACCTGTGACAAATTTTCTGGAACTAGAACCTCTCCACATGCAGCGGCATAGCAGGAACTCACCGTGCAATACTCCTGACCATCGATATTCACTGTTTGATTATATACCACGCATTGTCTGAAAAGGACAAGAAAGATCACAGTTATTGTAATATGCTCCTAATACCCACGCTCTAAAGACTAAAGTGATCAACGTTTTCAAGTTGTTCTACTCCAATATCCACTGTTACATTCTCAGTGGAACCCATCTTTAGCATGTTTAGGATCTTGCTTTTTCCAGCGCTGATTTCCATGCCGAGTTGTTTTGCTCTTTCTTCCAGTCGTTTTGTAAAGGAAATGAGCGTATCCGGACACCTACCCCCTGGACAACCACCCCCCGGATTACCACCCCTAGGATAACCACCCTCTAGGACAACTACCCCCTAGGACAACTACCCCCTAGGGCAACCACCCCCTAGGACGACTACCCCCTGGGACAATTACCCTCTAGGATGATTACCCCCCCCGGACAACTACCCCCCGGACAACTACCCCCGGATAACTACCCCCGGACACGTGTCCTAGGGGGTAGTTGTCTGGGGGGTAGTTGTCCGGGGGGTAGTTGTCCTAGAGGGTGGTTGCCCTAGGGGGTAGTTAGTCGGGGGGTAATCATCCTAGAGGGTAATTGTCCCGGGGGGTAGTCGTCCTAGAGGGTGGTTGCCCTAGGGGATAGTTGTCCTAGGGGGTAGTTGTCCTAGAGGGTGGTTATCCTAGGGGTGGTTATCCGGGGGTGGTTGTCCAGGGGGTAGGTGTCCTAGAACCGGAAATGAGTTCATCAGATGTACCAGCGATCAGGTCAGTGTTATCAGCGAATCTTAGAATGGTGATAGATATTCCACCTATACTGACCGTTCCATCAGAACTGTTGAGGGAAGATGTTACAGATCGTGGGTGAAAGTAAACAACCTTGCCTTACTCCATTGCAACTTTGTTAGGGAACCAATCACTCAGCTCATCTCCGTGTAAGACAGCGCTCTCGGATGCGTTGTAAAGGGCCGGTGTAGCGGCAGATTTAGTTTCCGGCAGGTTCGGTTTCAGTCACAGAATCCGCCGTTTATTCAGTTCTAGAACGATATCTGGAGACGGTAACGATAGCCGCCGACGGATTCAGTACGAAATACCGAATCTACCGCAAAACAGTATCTGCCGTCACACCGGCCTCGATTGCATTAACAATGCTTTACTGATACTGAACCAAGGAGTACTGTTGTTCTGTGATAACTCTTTGACTGAACTTACGAAGAATCGTTATCATGCTATCTTGCCACACACGATCAAACGCTTTCCTGAAGGATAAAGTTATGGAAGAGTGGCTTCTGGTCAGTCCTGTATTTCTCGCTTAGGATTCTAAGAGTGAAGATTTGCTCCACCGTGGAACAGCCTTTCCTAACACCTGCCTGCACTTCCGCTGTAATTCTTTCTGCTTGTGGAGGGAGTCTATTAAGGATCACCTTTAGCCTAATCTTACTAGGATGGATTATCAAACTGATAGTACGATAGTTGGTGCATGATTTGAGGTTGTCTTTCTTTGGGAGTATAGTATGATGATTAACTTTGTCCATGTAGAGAGCCAAGTATCAGTTCTCCACACCTTATTGCACAGCTTTGTGTATGCCTCAATTGTAGTTGCCCACCGTGTTTAAGGAACTTTGTTGGTACATTGTCTATGACTGGTGATTTTTCATCTTTCAAGCTCTTAACTGCTTCTTCAACCTCAGAGTGAAGAATTAGTGGATCATCCTCTCTCTATCTCAGTAGCTGTGATCAACCTCAGTTTGTCTAGCAATTTCTGATCCGATGTTAGTTGGTAGTTGTATAGTTCATCGCAGTATTCCTTCCACCTACTCAGAATGGCCTTCTTTTCAGTGAGTAAGCTGCCATTTCTATCTTCGATGGTATAGCATCGAGCAATAATTATCGAACCCAGTACTTCTCGAATGGCAGTCTAGAGCCTTAACCAATATACCACACTACTCCCCAAAACAAATCGAGTAGCAGAAAAGAAATATTCCATATCGTAATTTTTATCAAAGACCCGGATGACAGTGGAATATATTTCCCTAACTCACGAACTAAGATACCCCGGATCTCTTCTTTTGGCTAAATTGTCAGCAAAATTGGTCCGACATCCTTCCCATTCAAAATTGTCTGGCGACGCCTCCTCATGCACGGTTTTACATGTCCGTGAATTTAAAAATAAAAGCCCCGTTAGTACAGTTAATATACTATATAAAGGCAACTCGAAAAGATTATGACGGGTGCATCACTAAAGAAAATAACACTTACTTTGGAATGAGAAAAAAGCCAGGATCCTGCTTCACAGAGAGTGTCCTTGATACGTGTTCCACAACTTCAGCTACAACATCCTATTTTAACAAGAAACGAGCAAGATTTTGCAATAAAAGATTGAGAAAAAAGGACGAAAACGAGTTTGTAGAGTTAAGGCCTATTGATAAGGAATTCGTGTCAATTTTTTTGTTTATGTAACATAAAAAAGACCTCAAAATAGTCAAAACCTGTTGAAATTTGAATGCGTAATCGTAAGGAACTCATGTCAATTATTATGAATGTATAATTATTATTATTATTATTATTATCATTATTATTATTATTATTATTATTATCATTATATATATATTATGGTAAAAGACAGACTAATGGACAGACATGGCTGCTACTCGGAAGACCAAACCATATATATTTAGAACCTACTTCAATTTGAAAGTATGACAATGTTTAAAGTACTTTTCGAAGTTCGGTACAAAAGCTACATGAAGAATAATTACTATTACTTAGTTTTTATCAAGAGTTGGTGCTTTTAATTCTTCTTCTCCTCTCTTTCTCTCTCTCTGTCTCTATGTCTCTCTGTCTCTCTCTCTCTCTCTCCATCCATCTCTTTTTTTAAATCACATGCGTTATTTAATAAAAGATAATAACCTGCAAATGTGTGAAGGATTATTGATATGAAAAAAATCGTAAGCTGGGGGCAGTTTCCATCTATATATTAAAAAAGTGTCAACTTATCTGAAAGTATTTTATTGATAGGATTTAGAAGAAAAAAGGGATAAAATGGCCAAATAAAAGGAAATAATACCTGTGATTTACCTTTCGTTAAAAGCAGAAGTGGGGGGGGGGGGGGGTTGACTCGATTTGTAACAAACAAAACGTATTTGACATATCATTACATACCCGTTGTATAAGAGGGCCCCGATTCATAAAACTTGTTATAAATAACAAGTTGAAATAACTGTTATCACTTACTGAAATCATCGCATCTGATTGGCTGAGAGCAAATTTGTCATAGAAATGTGGCAGTTGTTACTGATAACAAATTTTATGAAGCAGGGCCCAGGTGTCATTTTGATTGCACTAGTAACGCGCTAATAGAGCATGCCAGGCAATTAGCAAATATTATAATTATGTTAATTGATAAAAGCGTTGTTAGAACTGTCCATGTTACATTCAATTTTTGTAAGGTGTCACTCCCTTGTGGCGCCCCAAAGATTGCACAAGTCACTGACGCAGACCTGTACGTCAGGCAACAGGGGTCTATAAAGTACAAGCCATGCTTTCTTAATAGACTCCTCTACTTATGATTCTTTTACAGTTACAATGTTGACATTTATTTATACCAATTATCGCTCTATCTGTGTAAACCATAACCAAGTCCATTGAACGATGTTTTGTTTTTATCTATGTTTCGATTCATATATTTGTTATGTTCCTGTTCTTAATCTTCTAATGTACTGTTTAAAACAATTGTAAAAGATATGTTTGTGGCAATCATTAAACTTTGAAATTTTGAAACTCGTGTAAAACGCGGACTTTCCATGATAGTTCACCTGAATTTCTGCTGCTACATCGAGGTCCAATACTGACTGGTCGTAGTGTACATGAAACTTCATTCTCTGGTCTGGAGTGAAAATTCGAGCCTGGGTAGTTTTCGGTTTCTCCATGTGGATTCTCGTTTTCTGACGAAATATAATTTTTTAATAAGAGAGAATTATATGTCGCTGCATCTCACTGAACATCAGTTCACTAGGTGGAAAATAAGCAGAAAACATCATTACCAAATAATTTGGGAGCTTTAAATTCACTCCCAGGTGCCTGGGACCCGCCCCCTCCTTCCCCCTTAAAGAAAGCTTCTACTGATCTGGGCCCCCGTTTCATAAAACGTGTTATCAGTAACAAGTTACAATAATTTTCATAAGCTTCTGAAATACTTACATCTGATTGGCTGAGAGCAAATTTGTCATAGAAATGAGGCAGTTGTTATTGATAACAAGTTTTATTAAATGGGACCCAGATCTTAAAAGAGACGCAATAACGTAGCCGAGGGTGATGTGTTGGTACATTGCCCCCTTAACAGCCGAAGCAAGTACGATCCCTACAGAAGGTCACACAATGACGCCCGAACCACACACGAAGGCTACACAAAGATGTGATTTTTTATTAAGAAGTTTACCCGAACATGCCACACGAAGGCCACACAATGGCTACACGACGTCGATTTGAGAGTACGATGCGTTCGAACTAGGTCAAGAAGGCGTCACGTGACCTCCCGATGGTATAAAACCTTCGGCCGACCGCACGCGTTGGAAATTCATTTGCTGATCGGATACTTAAGGAAGCTTTTAAGTGTCAACCAGATGACGAGATAAGAAGACGAGAAGACAAGTTAAAATTACGAGAAGACGAGTTGTTGGAACTCGCAAGTCGACTTATTCTGGACAAGAAGACAAAAAAGACGAGTTGTTGGAAATCGGCAGTCGGCTGGATTGAAACGAGAAGAAAAGAGACGGGTTGTTGAAACTCGACAAGTCGACTTGTTTGGGACAAAAATACAAGATGACGAGTTGATGGAACTCGGCAAGTCGACTTGTTTTAGACAAGAAGATAAGATGGCGAATTATTGGAACTCGGCTGGTCGACTTGTTTGGGACATGAAGACAAGATTACGAGTTGTTTGGAGTGGGCAAGTCGACTTGTTTAGGACAAGAAGACGAGATGACGAGTTAATGCAACTTGGCAAGTCGACTTGTTTGGGACAAGAAGATTAGTTGATGAGTTATTGGAACTCAGTAAATCGACTTGTTTGGAACAAGAAGACGAGATGACGAGTTATTGGAATTCGGCAAGTCGACTTGTTTGGACATGAACAGGTCGACTTGCCGAGTTCCAATAACTCGTCAATTCGTCTTCTTGTCCTAAACACCGTGATCTCATCTCGATGTCATCGTACTATAATACGATGGCTACAAGCCAGCATTGCGAGGGCTTCACGTAGTCGTGTTGTCTTCCTAAGACAATCGGGCAGCTTCTTGTTTCCTTCGTATTGTCTTCGTGAGGCGAAAAATGCCCGATGGCACCGATGATCACACGAAGTAAAGACGAAGATGACAAGATGCCCTCACGATGGCCTTACGAAGGGCAAAATGGACACACGAATTCAACACGAAAATGAACCGTCTTCGGGCAATTTCTTGGCACGCCAAAGATTTTGCCACCGCTCACGAAGTTGCTGTCGGAGCCTGAGAAACACCACCGGCGGTCATACGATGGGTCGCATCAAACGTAGAGGGCATTACTTTATCCACTGGTAGAGATCGATGGTACGGTCAGCTGAAAGTTTTACACCATTGGGAGGTCACGTGACGCCTTCGTGACCTAGTTCGAATGTATCGTACTCTCAATACAACGTCGTGTAGCCATTGTGTGGCCTTTGTGTGTCCTTCGGGTAAACTTCTTAATAAAAATTCACTTCTTCGTGTGACCTTCTGTAGGTATCGTACTTGCTTCTGCTGTTGATTGGCTGTTGACCAAGTTAGGGGCCAACTTCGCGCGAAATTGGCCCCGAACTTGGTCAACAGCCAATTCATCTGAAGGACACACGAAGGCCAAACGATGGCTACACGACATCGTAATGAGAGTACGATGCGTTCTAACTAGGTTATGAAGGCGTCATGTAACCTCCCTATGGTATAAAACCTTCGGCCGACCGTACGCGTCGGAAATTCAATCGCTGATCGGATATTATGCAGGCGTCTCACTGTCTCGAAGTAGAGCAAAGATGGACACACGATAAAGGAAATGTTCAAATTCGGCTCTGATCCTATAACCATCGGGCCATTCGTGAGGGCATCTTAAGCCATCGTATGACCGCCGGTGGAGTTTCTCAGGCTCCGGCAGCAACTTTGTGAGCGGTGGCAAAATCTTTGGCATGCCAAAAAAAAATTGCCCGAAGACCTAGCGAGGGTTTATTTTCGTTGTGAATTCGTATGTCCATTTTGCCTTTCGTAAGGCCATCGTGAGGGCATCTCTTCAAATCGTGCCATCTTCGTCTTTACTTCGTGTGATCATCTGTGCCATCGGGCATTTTTCGCCTCTTCTTGTTTCCTTCATATTGTCTTTGTGAGGCGAAAAATTGCCGATGGCACCGATGATCGCACGAAGTAAAGACGAAGATGACAAAATGCCATCACGATGGCCTTACGAAGGGCAAAATGGACACACGAATTCAACACGAAAATGAACCTTCGCAAGGTCTTCTGGCAATTTTTAGGCATGCCAAAGATTTCGCCACTGCTCACGAAGTTGCTGCCGGAGCCTGAATGAGCCTGAATTTTAAATGTATTATTAAATTGTATATTAAATGTGCTCAAGTCCAAATCATTCCATAAAGTGCGGCCGGCGGTCATGCGATGGCTTAAGATGCCCTCACGAATGGCCCGATGGTTATACGATCAGAGCCGAATTTGAACATTTCCTTTATCGTGTGTCCATCTTTGCTCGACTTCGGGACAGTGTGACGCCTGTTATAATGACCAATTTCGGGGCCAACTTCGCGCGAAATCGAAAATTCCATATTCGTATGGTCATCTCGTGTCAATTTCGGGACAGTGTGACGCCAGCTTTAAGGATGACGAGGATCTCGAATAGTACTGAAGGGTATGTGGGTACTGCATAATCAATCACAAGATTTGGGTGGGGATGGCATTAACAGTGCTATTACTGTCAACTTCCAGAGAGTGAAACAACAATGCAGTGAAAAAATAATGAGGAAGGGTGTTAGGTATAAGTTCCATTTTTATATAGAGAAATCACATGCTAAGTTCAAGTTCAAATTTGGCTCTGATCGTATAAACATCGGGCCATTCGTGAGGACATCTTAAGCCATCGTATGACCGCCGGCCGCACTTTATGGAATGATTTGGACTTGAGCACATTTAATATACAATTTAATAATACATTTAAAAGACAATATAAACAGTTTCTATATTAATCAGTTATTGATTACTTAGAAACAACCAGTTTTTCTTGTTCTGTTTTGTTTGTTTTGTTCTGTTTTTCCTAAAGTGTTTGTGTTTGAAGTTTTGAGTTTTATCTATATTTTCATTACTCGGTACTTGCCACATTCTTACTATAATTATCTAAATATCCCAGATGTTCTTGGGTGTGCGATTTAACAAGCCTTAATCTTGGCTTTCCAGTACATGCCCAATTTCCATTCATTTTTTCAACTTATCATATTGCCATTACGTAAGTTGTGCCAACACTATTTTTATCATAACCTTGTTTGTTTGCCAGTCTATGTTTATGTTTTTATCGACATGATTATTTTAAACTTGTTATATTTCTTTCTTCGTTTGCTTGTTTTCGTTTTATTTTTTTTTTTGAATTGGAAATAAATACTGAATTGAATTGAATTGAATTGAATACCACAGTCACACCAACAAGACAGACGCCAGACCGACAAGAGGCCGAACAAAAAAATTACACTGCCACCAACGGTCAAGAATCGGTCGGTTTGGAGTCTGTGTGGGGTCGGTTTGGCGGTGTGACTGTGGTTGGGACGAACAATGAGAGAAGGGTGTGAAAAGCAGAGGAAATTTTTTTAAAATCCTAGAATGTGTTTTTTAGTCTGCATACCTGTTCCGTGACTAACAGTCGCAATTCAATCAGTTATTGGTGAGACATTACATATTTTTCTGACATTTCTTATTTACCATTGAGATTATATCTAGGTCAAAGTGCGCCGTTCTTTCAATGTACACCTATATAGTCCTATACGTGTGAATGGGGACTATTATTTGAATGCCCGGAGGCATTTATTTTCATTATTATCATGGATTGCTTTGAATTTATCTGTGAGAGAAAAATGACACGGATTTGTTGCATATTTTGTGCTTCCATTTATCCACCCTGCTATCCTGACTATAAGTGTATTTTTATTTTATTCTCGTGAGTACGAAAATCAAGGATGAACTTATTTTCTTGCGTACAGTTTTGCTTCGTACTATCTTTCTATGCATGCGTACTATCATATTACGTTGCGTAATTTTCATGACATTCTTTGAAATGTTTGATGCTTAGGAAATTATAGTCGTGTGGTTAAATTATACTTCAAGTATACTTTAAGTCATAGTGGAAATGTATTCAAAGGCGTTGAAAAAAAGTGTGTCATTTTCAGAATTCTCAAAGTTTAGTTTTATTTCCCCCAAAGCAACGACAACAAGAAACAAAAATGAAAATTAAAGCAAATATCGAAAGAGAACAAGGTAACATATAATTATGTTAATTGTTTAAAAATAAAAACATATTAGACATATTACACAGCGAAGTATCTATTTGAAAAAGGCAGGCTCAAAGTCAAGAATATGTTAACAAAGGGTTTACCTTCTTTTTCATATAATTACACATATATGTTTCTGGTACAGTATATACTTAGAAGAATTTTTTTTTTTTAGAATTCGTCTTATATATCTAAAAAAAATAAAATCCCGAATAAGATAAAAGAGATTTCTTTATCATCTTGCTACCCATATATTAATTGGATTGATATCTACGCCATGTCAGTTATTTTCCATTTATTACAATGTGTATGGTTTGCACTTTGGAGCAATCTCTGAAGGAAGTCCAAGTACACCTTTTTTTGGTGAAATTCAGAAATGTTTCAGGAATCATAATGATATCCAGATGTTTATTCTCGCCCAAGACAAGGTATTTGACGAAGGAATAGCTTAACCTCCATTTCCAATCAGCTAAAGTCATCGGTATGCCAATGTAAATGTTGAATGGTAGGCCTATTTATATTGACCAAATATGACTGTCATCGGCTTTTGCAAATAGTCCAATAAATGGACGATACTTATTCAGCTCGATTGAGGCACATTTACACCCCAGTCGCATCAACGTCAACGAGACCCTAACCAGATCGACAATAGACCGAGCTTAACAAATTACAATACCCCGAATGCACAAAATTTTGTCAGTTTTCGGTGGGTTTGAAGTCTGTCTTGCGGTGTGACTGCATTGGGGTATTATGGATGTCTGAGTGTGGGGTGTTGAGTCATTTTGAATTATGATCAAAATGGACCCAAAAATGAAGGTACATTGCAAAGTTGGATTTACTGTGCGTCCCCCAAAAGTTAACAGCTCGAAAAAGTCTCTCCAAATAAATATTTCAAAACACTCAGTAAAGTGGTTAATTGCCCACTCAAACATAGAATGTTGATGGGGTGTCACAGAACAGAGACTGCCCTTTCATAAAGTATATTTTATCAGAATATGGAAATTCCTAGCCTTTACACGACTATAAACTGTGTTGATACCAGCCAGAGCCAATAAAAAATCTTGTCAAGTTTGAATTTGCCACCCTTTCACGAAAATGGCTTTTGCTCACTCAAGCATAATATCACCAGAGTTTTTTTCATGCCATCTGACAGAAGAGACCCTTATCAATTCACAGATACGAAAATTTCCTTAAAATATTCTGAATCATTTATCTAGGGAGATTTTTTCCAACTTTTTCCAACTGTTAACTTTTTTTTCTGGGACACACTGTATAATGATCTGAAGGGATGGGGTCGAAACGGATGAATCAGTGAAAAGGTTTTTTTTTATCTTCCATTTAAGCCCAGGGATTCACTTGCTTTCAACATCTTCACGACCTTGTCAAAATGTTCAAAATTTCGGTCTCGAAATTCCTCTGAAAAAGTTGTCAGTAGGCTCTCGAGACCGACATGTCGGCATCGTGGGCTGTCGGCCTCATGGGCTGCATGTAGCCAGTTGAATAATAAATCAGTGCAAATCAGTCAGAGCTGGCACCTAGTGCACCATAAATCAGGCCACTCAACAATGACACAGCTTTTTCATTATACTGAAATGTTCTAAAAGAATTTTTCTCTCTCGTCTGTTTGGTTATTAATAAACTCGTCACTACGCCATAATCATCACTCAAAATTTATCCTGTACATTTTCCAGAACAGTTATAATTATATTGGGAGTATTTTTTTTTCAGTAGACTTGGATTGCCATCCTACTAAATTAAATAAATGGATCACATTTTTGCTATAAATAAGAAATCATAAAGGTAATGTTCATTGGTATATACGTTTATTCGTCACCAAAAAGTTTAGACTTGATTATTTAGAATATTATAGAATAACATGTCACGAAGAAAGTGACTTTGAAGTGAAGAAAATATATAACATGATGCAAACACAAACTGAAAAATCGTGGAGGGATGGGGTCTTGAAGAAAATAAACACTCACACACATGTACAGCATTTAGTCCGACTCAAAACTGAAAGCTGAGGCTTACTGTATCGCACCTTTTAATCTCCCAATCGTCGATTTCGAAATCGATCAACTTACCGGAGTTATCAATGCAGGTTTATGGCTGCATTTCTGAGCGTGAAGCAAGCACGACAAGTTGAGGAAAAGGTTGAGGACGAAGGCTGTCCTCATTAGAAAGTTTGCCTTCATGATTAGGTTTCACCTTGCCGTCATTTATCTTCCAGAATTCATTTCGAAGTCACTATGATTTAGAAAAGGGGGGAATGAACGTCACATCCGCACCACATCCAAAAGAAATCACCGTTCTGTATATGCAATATATTCCAATAGCTTATCAAGTCTGTATAATCATGGTTGCACGCGGTATTGTAAGCTCCAAATTTTCTATAACCTCATGTAATCTAATTATAGGAATATCAAAGCTATTTTGCTGGGAAAATCGACGATATGATTTTCACCCCACTCAAAGAAACGGGCAATCCAATCAAAATCATTCAGAAAGAACGATGACGATTCAACCGTAGAAATCCCTCCACACTGCAGTGACGTGCCAACGAGCTTCCCAATTTATTCCGCTTTCGGCAATTGTAAAAGAAAAGTCCAGAGGGTGGGGGCGAAGGGACAACAAATCTTTCGGATAATACAATTTCTCGTTCTATTTACATTTTATTCTCTAAGAGTATTGAAAAATGCAGACCAAATACAAGAATATTACACTGCCTTGGCTACAGAGCTAACATAAGGACCTGGTATACTTCATGCACACTCGAAGCCGGCCGTCAGGGTCGCGGTGAGACATGTTTCGTCACAGCTGAATACAAATAGAATATTTTTTTTCCTCGTGTCATTTTGAAATCGTATTTGCGTTGGCTCAATCACCCCCCCCCCCCCCTTGACATTGTTATGATGTTTACCAAAACGTATGTCTTATTTTGGGATTGTTTTGGACTCGTTCTAGACGAAAAAGCTATACAAGAATACAGTGCATGGCGGATTTAGGGATCCGTGCCGCAGCGCCATGGGAAAAGGGAGTATATAGGCTCGCCCCTCCCTACCCCTATCAAGTACATAGGAGAGAGAGACAGAATGACGGAGAGACGGACAGACAGAAAGGAATGAAGTTGAATGGAGCAAGAAGAACATTAAGAGTTCAGCTCCTTTGACTTTGTAATTCTAAAGATCGTTATCCAAGGAGCTTTATTTTTTTTTTAATTTTCCTTCTTCTTCTTCTTCTTATTCTTCTTCTTCTTCTTCTTTTCTCCTCCTTCTCCTTTTCCTGGCTTCTCCTCCTACTACTCCTCCTCCTCCTCCTACTCCTCCTCCTCCTCCTTCTTCTTCCTCTTCTTCTTCTCCTTCGATCTTCTCCTTTTTTTCTTCTATCTTCTTCTTCTTCTATCTTCTTCTTCTTCTTCTTCTTCTTCTATCTTCTTCTTCTTCTTCTTCTTCTTCTTCTTCTTCTTCTTCTATCTTCTTCTTCTTCTTCTTCTTCTCCTCCTTCTTATTCTTCTCCTTCCTCTTCTATCTTCTTCTTCTTCTTCTTTCCTTCTTCTTCTTCTATCTTCTTCTTCTTCTTCCTCTCCTCCTTCTTATTCTTCTCCTTCTTCTTCTATCTTCTTCTTCTTCTTCTCCTTCTTCTTCTTCTTCTTCTTCTATCTTCTTCTATCTTCTTCTTCTTCTTCTTCTTCTTCTTCTATCTTCTTCTTCTTCTCCTCCTTCTTCTTCTTCTATTTTCTTCTTCTTCTTCTTCTATCTTCTTCTTCTTCTTCTCCTCCTCCTCCTTCTTCTTCTTCTCCTTCTTCTTCTTCTATCTTCTTCTTCTTCTATCTTCTCCTTCTTCTTCTTCTTCTATCTTCTTCTTCTTCTTCTTCTATCTTCTTCTTCTTCTTCTTCTATCTTCTTCTTCTTCTTCTTCTCTTCCTTCTTCTTCTTCTTCTTCTTCTTCTTCTTCTATCTTCTTCTTCTTCTTCTTCTATCTTCTTCTTCTTCTTCTATCTTCTTCTTCTTCTTCTTCTTCTCTTCCTTCTTCTTCTTCTTCTTCTTCTTCTTCTTCTTCTTCTTCTTCTTCTTCTTCTCCTCCTTCTTCTGGTCACATTAATTTTTGTCCGATAAGGCTAACGATAACGAGATTTTCAATTAAAGGCACACCACTGTATGTTCACTATGTTGTGTACGTGTGAGTGTGGTCCTGTCTGTTAGTAGTATAGGGCAGATCCAGGGTTAGGGGTTAGCCTATCCGCTGACGCCCTCGCCGATTGTCCGTCTCCATAACGCGATTAGTGTACTTGCCAGAAAGCCCGACGCCTATCGGATAGGCTAATCTAGGGTGTACCTTTAATGAAAAATCCGAGGTTCCTTATCTTTATCATTATCTTAATGTGTCCAGCCCTTAATAGCGAGCATTAATCATATCACTCTATGCCTGTTATGTAGCATTTAATCGTATCCAAATTGCTCTTAAAACGTCCTGAAATGAGGATGATTTTTCAACATTTCCTATATTGATTTAAAAAGGCAAGCATGGGGCCAAAAGCAGAGCGAATTTGAACGCAACTCTTATATTATTGTAACACCCGGAAAACTGATGTTGAAAAGATGACACTTCACACCGTTCCTTGTGTTGAGGTTCTTTTATTCTCACGTGCATTAGAAAAAAACCCTGAATAATATAAACAATTTAAACAGTTAAATAGGACTTAATTAACACTCAAATGAAAAATTAAAGTAGTGAATTATGCCACATTTTGTAAAATACAAATAATAAATATCAACATACATTTGTTTGTGACCCTAATCTGGCAATCTGGCCTAGAGGACCATGCTCCTCTCGAATCCGCTTCTACTGCTAGTCAACAATAATCTAAAAAGAACAATAAATTATGTAACATTGTGAATTCTTACTCCAAAATCTAGAACTGAACACTATATTACAACTGGACTTTCACATTAACCCAAACTATAAAGTGTAAACTCCCAAACCAATCATGGTCATTGACTCCTGCAGAAGTTGTCATGGCAACTTTGCGGCTGAGAGTCTTCCCCGAAATTTACTGCTTCATGGACATTCTTTCACTCTGACCAGAACGATGACCCTTTTTGTGTGTACAAAATTATAGCCTAACACACAACAGTATCAGTATTGCTAATATTTCCCCAAAATACATATATATTTCCAGTACCTCAACGCATTACAAGAAGACATCTCTTAAAACTACAAGATAACAGATAATACAAAATACATACATGGAACAACATCCAAATTGTCCCAATTCTCTCAACTAAACAAGAGTCAAATAGTAAGATTACACTCTAAGATTTCCCACTTTAAGAAATAACGTCCCCCATCTTGGTGAGAAACATATTACTTTATAACAACCAATTATTTCTGACAAAGAATACCAAGATTATAAACTAACATCCGAATACATTAGCACACTAATTAATGAAATACTACATAAACAGAACTATACCAAAATGATAATCTGCTTACGTAAACCCAAAGTCGGATGAGGTGAGCTCTCTCTCTCTGCCTCTCTCTCTCTCTCTCTCTCTCTCTCTCTGCCTGCTCCAATGGGGTGCAGTGCAGGAGTGAAACTGGCTCTGTGTGTGTGTGTGTGTGCGTGTGTGTGTGTGTGTGTGTGTGTGTGTGTGTGTGTGTGTATTTGGGTTTTTACAGACGTGCCGTGGTCCAGTGGTTTAAGGCGCTTGACTTGAGATGCGAGGATCGGGCGTTCGATCCCCGGCACGGCACTTATTGCCCTTCAGCAAGGCATTTTATCTACATTGCTCTTTTATCGCACATCAAATAAATGAAGTGATAAAAGGCATATTGATACCAGCGTGCGCATGTGTGTTATTAAAAAAAAAAAAAAAAAAAAGTATCAATCAGGGCCCTCTTGCATAAAAAGTTGCGATTAAACGCAACTCAAAAAATTAAACGCAACTTCATTTTCAACCAATCAGGATCGCGTATTTGGGACTTGCGTTTAATTTTTTGAGTTGCGTTTAATCGCAACTTTTTATGCAAGAGGGCCCTGATATGATTATTTACGTCTGGGGACCGACCTTTAACGTCACCATCCGAAAGACGTGACTCAAAAGTCTCGAACCTGGGTCGATCCGCTGAATCAGTTTATAACTTCCACTGTTAGCTGTATAATACAGGCGCACGCCACAACGCCTATAGTTGTGGCGCCATACTTCTACCCTTTTTATAATGGGTCCACTGACTGGGAGTTGGCGACCCTTGACCAAGTGACGTGACCGAAGTCATAAAACTTTCTTATTGCTGTGGAATGTGGTTGTTTTGACTACAGTGACCAGCATTACTTAGAAAATTTATGAATCACACTTCTTCAGAAGTACGTGCATAGAGTTTATAAACACAAACTTCCTGTGGATATCGACAGGTTCTTAACAGTTATTGCTATTTATTGTAGATGAATATGAAATGGACTTTTCTACCAGATTACAGTATAAATTTGGTCTGTTACGTTATGAATTGAAATAAACTGACATATCTTCAAATATACAAATATGTATAATTTATGCATGAATTATAAAGAATCAAAACTGTCTTTAGCAACGCTTTCACTTATCAAAAGGGAATGAGGTCAAAATTTTGCTCGCTCGCTTCGCTGTTGTTTGATCTTTGATTTTCAGTATTCATTTACCGTATTTACACACTGTATCTAATGTTTGAATTACATAAGGTTCCTAATATTTTTTTGTATTTTTGTATTATTTTGGATTTAATCTTAATTTTCCGGTAAACCGTACGCTTAGAAACATTCGTTTTAAGCGCCTAATAAATGTATTGTATTATTATTTTTTTTTTTTCAATAACAAAACTAAAATGGATAAAATTAAAATTGAATTAAAGTTGTTTTTTTTGTATTTATGTTTTTATTGAAAACCAAAAACAGAAACATAAAACACAAAAATAACAAACAAATATAAACATATATACATATATCCAATGAGTTAAGTCCAATAACATGCATCATAATAAAAAGGGTATCTTAACATGTCTATTTACATAAAGTGAAAACAGAGGTTATTCAAAGGGTTTCTATTAGAATTTCAGATCAAAAGACCATTTTTTGAAATGTAAGCATAACTTATCATTCTCTTGTGCAATTTTATACTCAATATTCTTTTTTACTTTCAATAAAGCCATAAAAGCTTCGAAGTTTAACTCAGACTTTTGAAACTTGCATCGAATGACATAGAATTTAAAGCATAAGAATATAAAATTGTATGTATGTATGTATGTATCGTGGCAACTACCCCCCCCCCCCCCCCGAGGCCAATGTTCAGATACGCCACTGACCCTCTTCTGTTTTTGCATTTGTTGACATTTTACGAAATACAATAGGCCCTATATGATTATGGAGCCTAATATCAAAAACACCTTTTGTGCGCGTGCGACATGCTACATGCATGAAAAACGGCGGGATGTTGTGTCTATAGCGCATGCGCATGATCAAACCGGCCCATGGCGGCCATCTTCGGGAAAACTGTACGCTCCCTGAACTCCGTCAGGTTTGTTTATTTGTAATTTCATTAATATTGATTTTCACTAGCCATAATTGGTTTCAATTCCTTTATGAATATACACCTGTCATTATTCATTCAATGTGAAGACGTTTTGAAGTATTTTAAAAGTGAATTTCATTCCCTCTTTGTAGCAGATGTTGTGTGTAAAGTGAATGACTCTCTTCATTGTGGTCCCAGCCGTTGTAATGTGTGCAGGGCACCGTCGTAGAGAGTTTTCGGGGGGGGGGGGGGGGGGGGGGGGGGGGGGGGTGGCACGTTCGTCAGCTGTTTGCTCAAAATTATACATGCAAGTTGCAATGGCCAGCTGTATGGTGAATTAGTCCTTTAAATATTTCGACTTGATTTTCATGTCTGGAAAATGGATTGGCAATTTGAAAATTATTAATTAGGCAGTTTAATAGGCCTAGGGGGCTAATGAGATGATTATTTATGATTATGAAGTCTGAAGACCGAGGATGATATGAGGTGACAGGAGAGGCGCACGGCCGATATTGGAGACTGTTTCCTATTTGGGAGACTGTCTCTGATATTGGAGACTTCACTTAGAAAAGGACAAAAGAAACAACACCAACAATAAGGCAGTTTCTCTCGGCCAAACTTTTTTCTTGCTGAGGTCGGAAGCCATGCGCCTCTACTGGGTGAGGGCGATGGCGATGCACTTTTTGTTGTTTATATTTTTGTTTGTTTTGTTTTGACTGTCTTTCTAACTTCATAGTTAGGCTACTATTTTGATTTGTTTTGTTTTTTACTGTTAGTTTTTTTTTTTTTTTTTTTTTTTCTCTTTGCCAAAACCCAACTCTTTTGAAAAAAAGATTTTTTATTGTTTTTTGTTTTGTTTTGTTTTGTTTTGTTTGTTTTTGTTTTTTGTTTACTTCTTAGTTTTAGGGGGATTGCTAATGATGGTTTAATGTTTTATACTTTTTTCTTCATTTTTCTTTTTCATTTTTTTTTCTTTTCTTTTCTTTAGCTAACTAAGAACTTAAAAGTTTGAATTTATAAGTTGACAAGTAGACGTAGACGACTATAGATCTACTGCATATAGTCTACTAGTGTCTGTAGTGACTGGTGAAAATATGACTTCATCGTAGAATTACAAAGTTGCGAACTTGTACAATGCTATGTTTACCCACTTATACATGTACAAGCTTATCTGAAGATAACCTTGTACTCCAGACTAGCCTTTACGGGTGAATAGGCTTCAATAGCTTTTGTGTGTATCCAGTCTAGATCATACATGAGAGGAAAATAATTATTCAAAATTTCTCTTTCAATTCTGAATCCCCAAATTTGTGGCGCAGTAAGAGTTGAAGAGTCCTTGAATCAGGTAATCTAGCAAATTTAAGAAAATTGAATCTTGCTTGGAAACTTTTTTGTTGTCTGTCTTTGACTGTTGCAACAGTGAATGTTGGACACAGTCCCTTATAGGCAAGGGCCTATAAGTGATGTTTACCAGAGGCACAGAGTCGACAGTGATGTCCGGTAAATTCTCTACTATTAATATTTCTGAGTGTGGATCTGTGAAAGACTAATAGTAAATTTGTAATGTAAATTTAGTAATTACTACTAACCTGTGTAATATAGTATACACCATTGAATTCATATTGTGGTAACTTGTTCTGTTAGAATTTTGGATACTTAGCGTTCTTTCAGTGATATGTTTTTAAAAAACATTCAATAATGTAAAATTTTAACTTTGCGTAAAGGTATACTTAATATGTATTATGTAACTTTGTAAGCATACAAATATACATTTATATGTATAAAGGTAGGTGATAAATATTAACGATAACTATTTTGTTACTTTGCAGATTTGTTGAGCACAACTGACACCATGTCTGGATTTGAGGAAGTAGGTATTGCTGGGAGCATTCACCTCCGTGAAGCCCTCACCAACTGCACTGATCCCCTCCAAGCCATCGAAGACTTCCAGTCAGAAAATGGCATCCTCCTCCCGACCCTCCAACCAGCCCTCCCTCTCCTGGATCTCCACTTAATCAGACGTTATGAGTTTCATCACTCCATCATGGAAGAGCTCCGGGAGAAACTCATGTCTAGGACGCAAGAGCTCGCCAACAGCGATACCAAGGGGCGCTTCAAGACTATTGAGGACCTCCTCTCCAAGTGCTTTCCGCTGATCAAGGTCAAGTCGATCCAGCCAGTGGTGATGTCTGTTATGAAATGTCTTCCAAAGATCCCAGAGAAGTACCTGACAGTTCTTGTAGAGGATAGGAGTCTCTATGATGTGGCTTCCATAGAGGTCAAGCAGCAGATCTGGCAGCGGAACCCTTCACTTTTTGGTGACGAAGTTTCACCACTCCTCACAGACTACATCAAGAATAAAGAGTCGGTGCTGTTTGGTAGCGAGGCAGTGAACTCACAAATGTTCTTTCTAGTGTCACCAAAGATGAGACGACAGGGCCACGTTGTCCAAAAACTTACAGGAATGGTAGGGAAAAGCGTGAAGCTCTTTGACATGGTGCTGCAGTTCTTGCGGACACTCTTCCTTAGCACAAGGAACATGCATTACTGCACTCTGAGAGCAGAACTTCTGATGTCACTGCATGATCTGGAGATCCATGAGATTTGTACTGAGGATCCATGCCATAAGTTCACCTGGACACTGGATGCTTGTGTGAGGGACAGGCAGGTAGATGATAAGAAGGCTAAGGAGCTTCAAGGGTTCCTGGACGGGGTGCGAAGGGGACAAGAACAAGTCTTAGGGTAAGTTCCAAACATCACACACCAGTGAATTTTTCAGGCCAGCTGAAAATAGGTGGGTTGTGACAAACAGGCCTTCAAGCAGACTTTTGTTCCACAAAATGCAGAAAACAGCTGAAACATAATTGAATAAGTTCTTACTTTAAAGTTGGCCATTTGAAGCATGCATGTTAATTCTTACTGTAATTGACCTCAATCCTACTGTAAAATATTAGACACTTTCAGCCCTTTTGAAAGTAATGAACCAAGTTTTGCATGTGAATTTTCACTAATATTTTTAGGCTTTTTTAAAATACATAATGTCTGTACATTCAGTGGATTATTCTGGTACATTGTATTTAATAATCTTACAAGAGTCTTTAAAAATTCCACAGTTCTATTTTACAACCCCAGTCATTTGACTTTTTCATCCATTAAGTACCTAAAACATGGACAACAACGAAATGTTATTTTTTCAAGCTCTCTCCTTTCTACATACATGTTTGTTGCAGTGATTTATCTATGATCCTGTGTGACCCGTTTGCTGTACATACCCTAGCAACAAGTGTCATCCGTCATATGACTGGCCTCATCAACCAAGACAAGCTTCCAAGAGTATGTATGCCACCACTTGTTAAATGAGAGAATCTCTCTGAGAAATGATAATTTATCATTTGTTACTGTAACAAATCAACCATGATCAATATATTCTATAACATGTTTAAGTACCTGATTTGGCAAAGCTTATGTTTTAAAAGTCTTGATTATTCATAATTTAGTCTAATGTCTTGTAATTTGATTACTTAAGGTTACTTGATCATACCTAAGCTGGAAGATGATATATATTGTTTTAAATAGTATTTTGTTTTTAAAGCATATGAACTATAAATACCATTGTACACTGTATACCTGGCAGTAGAGCATGAATGGATGATGCATGGCCTGCAGATTTACCTTTCAAGAAATAGGCAATGTAAAGGTTAACCTGTCTTTGACTACCTTTATTCACATTCTAGTTCATACATTGTCTAACAGTGATAGGTTTTAAATAACTTCTATGTTTTATTTGTTTCCTTTTACTGTAAAACTAAAGACTTAAAGAGAATTTACCAAAATTTGTGTTGGCACCTTTCTGGCAGGCACCCCATGGTGCATTGCTTGTACAGTGCAGTATCATTTGTACACTTGTTCTTCCAATTGTGTTTTACAGGACAGCCCAGATCTGACAACCCTTCTTCGCATGCTCTCGCTTGGTCTTGGTGCTTGGGATATGCTAGACAGTCAACGTTTCAGAGAGCCAAAATTGGTGAGTATTTAAGCCCCTTTCAGACATAACACTGCTAACCTCTCCAGATGTCACTGTGGCAAAACTTTGTGTGCAAATAAGTTGCAAGAAGCAATATTTTGTGGGATATAAAATATGGCTATGGCATACAATCACTCTTATGTGTACCCATTGATCTGTGTTGTGTGCTGTAAGATGCAGAAATATGAAGCGCACTACACGTATCTCAATTAGATTTGCTGCAGCACTTTTTTTTCCAACAATTTACAGCTTCATGTCTTAATGGGCCTTTACTTTCTAATTACATCAGATTCTATTATGAATCTCTTGTTACCTTTAATGTATGATCAATCTTTCCTTCATCTAATAAAAAATTATTTTCAGTAGGTTAGAAAAGCAGAATATTGTGACAGAAATAAACTGATTTCTGACATTCAAGTTAGAAATAGATGGGGCAATATACCATGTACGCTTACCAAGTTTTCTAAAGCAAATGTATTTTCCCCCCAAACCATTAATGGAAGTAGTTGTTATTCATATCAAACATTGTTGTAAAAAAACAATGAGTTGTCACACCCTTACAACAGCTAAAAGAAATAACTCATCCAGTACTCAAAACCTTTTTTTGAAAATTTTTCTTTTTTGATAAAGACTTCTTTGTAATTCTTCTTATGGTGGAAATGATCATATTTCTGTACATAAATTAAGATGTTTTCATAATTTCATTTGGATAATAGAAATTCAAATGCAGAGGTAATATATTTGCACCTCTTCTTTCTGTTCACTGTTGTACCAGGAAAATGATCTCATTCTGAAGTTCTTGCCAGCTCTCATGTCCCTTCTCGTTGACGATCAAATGAGAATCGTTAACCGCCGTCTCAACGACACCAGTGACGATTCAGACATGAAGTCACTTCCTGCGTTCCTTCTCAAGTACATTCGACGGAACAAAATCGGCGCAACGCTCATCCTATACTACGTCTTGCATGTGACCAGCAAACGAAACAAGGATGCCCTCGCGAGGGTCCTACCGAACATTGTCAAGATGGAGGGGGATCTTTCCTTCAATGATATCTTCCTGCATCCGTTTGTTGCTCAATTGTCCGTACTTCTCGACGAGTTTGGATCGGATTCCTTTTGCGAGATCATCTTTGACGGCTTTTTGCTGCATGGAGCATCCAGGGAGAACGTAGCAAGGCATTCCCTGAGGCTGATGGAGTTCGTCTTTCACAAGCTGCCGGCAGCTAAGCTCTCCAAGCTCCAAAATGCCCTTGAACCAAAGCCAGAGGTAAAGCAGAACGGATATGGATTGTTCAGGATATCTTCTGTCAGATTCTTCACCTAACTTTCTTTCTGAGCAAGATATCTTACCAACTAATGGATGTGCCTTGTAGTTCGAGCTGGTTTTCATTATTTGTTTTAAATGATTGCATATGAACTTACAAGTTTGTTTAGTTGTAGGCCATAGATCACAAATGAAATCTAACATGAAAGTTTGTTTATACTTATTATGTCCCATTGTACGGAATACAGAATACGTGTTACAATATTGACTTTATTTCAAACTTCTTTGGCATTCATTGCCACAGATAAAGGATTCTGTTATGTGTTGGGACCAATAGTTCGAAGGTCAAAGAAGAACATGCATGCATAGAGTGAATGATAAGAAAATAATTACTAACCAAATGGTACAGTAAGTATGTTGCCGCAAATTAGTAAGAAGAGTGTACTTGTATTGTGCAATATTTTCCGTTATATATTTTTTTTTTTTTAATTTAAGTTATCAGTAAGCTGTTCAGGAGAATGAGTTTTATTGATTTTTTTTTAGATATTCATCCAATTACAGGAGGTAGATGTGTCTGTAATATGTAAAGAAATTCAAACTCTTTGTTTTCTTTGTCTCTTACAGCACAGCCAAGCAGTCCGTGATCTGTACAGCTCAGTAATGGAGAAGATTAACTCTCACACACCAAGTCCAGCCAAAGTCCCCGAGCCCATCGACTCGCCCCTCATGAGCGTGCCGACTCCTGCACCCTTATGAGCAGCTGACAGTGGTCCGCAGTCAAACTAAAATGTGGACCATCTCCAGGCTTGACAAAACTGATGATGCCACCATCTGGAGGTGTCATGGTATAGTGGTTCATTCACTTAACTTTCAATGAAGAGGTTGAGGTTTCGAATCCCACCCTGGCACTAATGTCCTTTGGCAAGACATTAATCTACATTTGCCACTCTCCACCCAAGTTTAATTGGATACCTGATATGCCAGCATGCTACATATTTCGCTGCTTGGTTGGAGCACCAGGAACATCACGGCATGATGGACATGAACGCTATTCAAGAAGCTACTATCATTATCATTATTGTTAGAAGAACTTTTGGTATTACTCCTTAGACAATAGGATTCTTGCTCAAGTAGACGGGTATTGTACCAACTTGCAGTAGAAGAATTGCTTGCAATGTAATTTCTTTAGCACTGTTCTTGTGTAAGAAGAGGAACATTGTTCACACTGAGCTAGTTGGTGCTATGTAAGGCAGGATGACTTGATAATACTTCAATCAGTGCACCATCTCCTAGCTAGAATTACTTGTATATTTGCTTCAGTTGTATGATTCCTGCTCAAGTAAACTGGTATTCTACAATCTTGCGCCAAAAGAGCTGCTTGTAATATTACTGCTGAAGCACTGTTCATCTATGAAAAAAGGGTAATTGTCGACAATGGTGGAAAATTGGTAATATGTTAGGCAGGATGACTTGACTGTACTTGAGGCTGTATAGCATCTTCTATTCTCTGACAACAACTTGACATGAACTTGTGTGTTATGGGGACACATAAACAGAAATATCTGTCAGGTTGGAGGAGTTTTATAGCATTTTAAAATGTTTTTGTCGCTCTCCTCCAAAACAGGAGAGGGAGAGTAATTTGTTCGTAAATCAGTCTTTCAAGCAGATTTTCCAAGTCTCAGTTGTGACAAGGATGGGTCGCAATGCTGAATTTCGATGATTGCTGCAATCATTTTTGAATACCCACCTCAATCATAAGACAATCAATGTAAACTGACTATTACCAGTGTTTTGCATGTACTCATTTAGCCAATCATGGTGTGGGAGGGGTGGGGGGAAGAAGGGTAGAAATGAAGCTTAAAAGTTTACCATGACACCATCTCTGTATTCTTCATTGCGTGATATCTTATAAGCAAGGCTCCAACTAACACCAACTTTTTTTTCACTGGGAGCCCGGATTATAATATTTAAGGTCTGTGTGCATGGGGGCCCCTGTTTAAATTTCAAAGCTTTGAGGCTTCTGAGTAAAAAAATTGGGGCCCATGTTCCCCAGGCACCTGTTGTTGTTGAGCCTAGTCGTAAGTGTTATGTACATCAATCCTACTCCAACATTCTAGGGAGGTATCTGAGGTTGACATCATCTCCTTTTGAATGGAAAATCATGTTCCTACCTTTGCCTATCATTTAGTTTTTTCAGTTTCCCCATACAGGTATGATACTGTTTCGAGTTCAATGAAAAAATAGTCTGATTATTTTCTGGTACAGTAGTGATGTGAAATCAATAGGGAAGTACAGTTGTTTCTTTTCACCACCACACACTTAACTCTTTGTCTTGTAGACTGCAATTCTGTGATGTAGATGGATTGCAGTTTAGGTGAATTGTGATGATGATAATTACCTTTTGCTCTATGGATTTAATGTCAGTCATGCTGTAGCATACAATGCATCTGTTTAACATGTACAACTTGGAAAAGATAGGAGAATAATGTATATGTGCTCAAGGTGGTTTTAACACTTGCTGGCAAGTGTAGTTGTTTACAATTTAATAATAGATTAACATTATTGTAAAATAAAAGTCGTTAACTTAGCACAAAGAACCCATCTGAAAATGTACATCAAAATGACCAGTTTACGAGTAACCTGTATTTTGCTTGTATGTAGACCTTTTTCTTCTAAAGTGAGCAACATGGGTTGAAGCACATCTGAGAAGTAAAAAGTCACGTTATAATGTTTTTTAATGTGTTGTGCTCCGAGCAGTTCACTTAGTGCCCTTATGCTGCTCAAGGGGCAAGTAACTATTAAGCCAGATAACATGTCAAGTGGGTAATTCTGAGAGTGTATGTTTGTTCTTTTTGGGCCTTAACACTAAACATGATTCATGAGGTTTTGTGCCTGGCAAAAGGGCACAAACATGATTTTGTCAATGTTATCTATTTAGTTATGAAAGGATAAAGGATAAAGGGAAGTAATAATTCCTTAATACACCATTGTTAACAATTTAGACAATATACAGACTGAAGAAAGTTGTGCTGATGTAGTCAGAGAGAGGTCAAAACTTTGAAATGCATATATTTCTAGAAATGTACATTCGCTGGCCTTGCATTAGTTCATGCCCTTCTGCTGGGCACTCATTATGGTGTAATTCCAAGTCTTTTACACGTACAGTTGTGATCAAAATTATTCATAATACCTCTTGGTAAATTAGAGATTTTTGCATTTTTCCTCAAAATGAAAGGGGAACTAGAGTTACTTGCACATCACTTGAATACATTTAGTTATCATCTACAAATGAATGCTGTTTCTGGTTTCACCTCATTTGCATAACGATAGAAAAAGTGAGTTTTCCGAAGTTCGTGATGTTCAAATTATTCATACCCTTGGTGATTCATGGCCTTGTTGATCAATATGAATCAATTGCTTACTGATGTAGATGATAACTAAATGTATTGAGGTGATGTGCAAGTAACTCCAGTTCCCCTTTCATTGTTAGGAAAAATGCAAAAGTCTCCAATTTTCCAAGGGGTATGAAACACCATTAAATTTGAGCACAAATGTGTGTAGCAGAAAGGGGAGGGGGAGAAAGGTTATGAGGGTGGAGGGAGATAACCCTTGTCAGCAACTTGATTGTTAAAGATTTTAATCAAAAGTTAAGCAATTTGTAAATCTCCCCCCCCCCCCCCCCCCCCCCCCCCCCGCCCCAGCTTGAGCCCCTTGGTGATATTATGGATACCTAAGGTGAATGGCCGTCTTGTCAATTGTCATTTCAGTAATGTGGATTGTTCATAATGTTTATGTCTGTTTATATCGTCTCCAATAAGTGCAGGTTATATGCATTGTGATGCTTTATGTTTGTTTTTGCGAAGACCACCTTGATGAAAATAGAAAATATGACTGATACTTTGTTCCACGATTGCTATTTTTATGTGACTTTGCTTTGGTAGAAGGATGTAGATGTGAAATATTTATAGAGAAATAGTTGGTGAAAGAGGGGTAGAGGGGATCAAGAGATAGAATGGATTGAGAAAGAGAGAAGGGAGAGGATGGAGATAAGGAGGGGAGAGAGAGAGAGAGAGAGAGTAGATGAAGAGATAGGATTAGAGATGGAGAACTGGAGACAGAGAGAGAAAGAGGGGTTATAAGAGATGTGGGGAAATAGAGAATGACAGTGATTGAATAGAGGGAGTTCAGAGAATTAAAGAATGGATGCAAAGCTATTTCTTCTTCTGGTAATCTTCAAAGGGCTATGCAACCGATCACGAAGATCTTTACGAAGGCATACATGATGGTTGAAAATAAAAGCTAAGAATGTAAATCATGCAACCTCTTCTACTTGTTCTCTGAAGTCTCTTATCTGAAGTCTCTTATTTTTGGTTCTCCGCACAACAAAAAAAAAGATTTTATTTTCTCTTGAAAAATGACCATGTTGATGAGACTCAGAGCCAGTTGAGATTTAGCGCCATCTACATGCGAGCTAGCGCATATGTGTAGTCTTTCTTCAATTCAAGGTTAATTTGTGTATTACATGTACTACGCAACAAGGCTAAAAATCTTGCGTCAGTTATTTTCAAAGAATTTACCCCCATACGTTGAAATAGACTAGTGAACATCATTCATATTCAGATCATTTATTTCAGTATTAGAATTCAAAATGTAAGTATGTACTTGAAAGCTAGCAATGTCATGTTGGTGCGCGTGAAATTCGGTAATTACCATTTTGTACAGTCCTACGCAGAGCAAATTGTGTTGGTAGAATTCACTCACACTTATGCGAGGTTATTGGAGATTGGGTAGAAATTCTAGAATTGAAACGTGGGTAACTTTTCACATGTAATACATGTATGAGTGAGTGATTGACATGTGTGGAGTATGGCAGCGTGTCATAAGCGCTTATGATCATTGTCGGCTCTGATATTTATGGAAATAGCAATTCGAATAACTGAATTCTTGCCAATTTTTAAATGTCAAAATAATTAAAAAATTTTAAATTAGTTTTTAGAATCTACAACTATGAAAAAGAGGGATGAAGCATGGGATGAAGAGAGAAAGAGAAGGACAGTGCACAAAAGAGAGGGAGTTTCAGACTTAGTCACTAAAGAAAATTAAAGAATGCAATCAATGCTTTTGTTCATGATGATTGTTATTTACCTTGATATGTTGTGGAAAGAGCCAGTTATAAGATTAAAATCTTGTCAAATTTGTGAAGTCATGATTATTACAAATTACAACTTAAGGGTGTGCAATCGGACAAGCAAGCTAGCAAATGAAAAACAGCAAATTTTGTTCCTCTATCTCTCTCTGTCTCTTTCCTCCTCTCCCTCTCCATCCACTCTACACTCTCTTTCTCTTTCTCTCTCTCTCTCTCTCTCTCTCATCCTTGCTCTCTCCATCCACCTCTCTCTGTTTCCCCTCCCCTTCCCCTCTGTTACACTCATACACATACTAGGTTATCTTCCCCTCTGTTATGGTAGTGGATCCAGTGTCCGAACACTTTTCAGAAAATCAACGATATCAAATAAAATATCAAACGAATATCTGTCAGACTTACATAATGAATGCTCAAAGTCCTACAGAAAAAGAAGTTGATGGAATTTTAAAAAGACAACGTAGATTTAATATGATATTCCCTTCCGAGTGAACCCCTTCCCAACGACGCGGCGTTTTGGTCACTTGAAAAAGGTACTGTATTTCCGAACGTGTGAAACCTATGGGAAAAAGACACAACCTTTGTTTCAATAGTGTGGTTTTCATACATGTAATCCCACACGTATGAAAACCCATTTTAGGCGCTTAACTGTACACATTCGGTAATACAATCTGTTCGGAATTACAATCCTTGACTATATATCTCCTATGTTTGTCTCTCCACCCCCTCTCCACCTCCTTCCCCTCTTTTCCATCTCTCACTTTCTCTTTTTCATCTCTCACTTTCTCTTTTTCAATCTCTCTCTCTCTCTCTCTTTCTTTCTTTTGTCAATCCTCTATCTTTCCTCTTTCCCTCTCATTTCTCATGTTTGCCTATTCCTGTATTTATCTGAATCTCTTTTACCACATTTTGTTCTACAGGGAAGCTGTGGTGTCACTGGTTCTCAAATACTGTGGCAAGGAGCTGGAGGAGTACGGTAACTGTGTTGCCCAGTACCCTGAGAACTGGCAGAACAAGTGCAAGGATCTTGGCGAAGCAGCATCAGCATGCTCCAGTACCCAGTAAGTACATGTATATTCTTGCTTCCGCATCAAGGGGCAAACGGACCATTACTGTAATGGAGTCAGATTAATGGATGCTTTTTCGCGTATTGTCTTGGACAAACGACTACCATACGTTCACCTGTTCCAAGTTATCATGGTAATCGGAAATGTAGATTTCAGAAGCGAGTTGTTGCTAGGTCAGACAATACTCTGACAAGTTTTTGAGGTTGTCAAGAGCAAATTTACTTTGAAATTAAAGGACAAGAAGGCCATTTTTTGTTAATGCAGTCAAATTAATAGATGCTTTTACCAAATTGTCTTGTAAAACACCATTAGTTTACATTCTCTTGTTCCAAGTTAACTCTGTACTTCAAGAGTTTGAACGTAGATTACATAAACTAGCTGATTCAATGAAAGCAACAAGGCATGCATAAAATCTAATGATACATGTAGTTTGAAAACAGAGCTCTCCAACTCCATTGTTGGGAAATTTGATTCCAAGGCATTTCTTGAAATGTATTCATCAAAATCAAACACTAACAGATTGACAGCTCAGAAAAATGAAAGAAAAAAAAGCATTTGAAACTGTAGTCAGGGATGCCAGTTTTCAGGCCTCTGCCTGATTTCAGCCCCCTGTCACCTCTTTGTTTAAGGATTTTCAGGCTTAGATATATTGTACAGAGAATATGGGGCTCCAACATATCTCTGGGTCTCTTTATAGGCCTAATGGGTAAAAACAACTAGTATTCCAGAGTAGTTTCGATAACATATACTGTCAAACCTCTTTAGCGACGACCTGTGTAGAAAGACCACCTGTCTATAATTACCACAATTTTTGTTTCCCTTGAAAAGTGTTTCTCATTGAAACATGTATTAATGGAACCTGTACATAAAGACCACCTGCTCATAAAGACCGCTTTTCTTGTCTCCCTTGAGCGGTCTTTGTAGACAGGTTTCACTGTATATATATATGATGTTTGTTTTGCAGCCCTGCCGTTCAGAAGATTCAGCATGATTGTGCCAGTGAATATCGGGCATATGACCAGTGTTTGAAAGACCACCCTCAGGATGTCACACAATGTGTGAAGCAACTCCACGAATTCATGGACTGTGCCGAGAGGTCGGCCTCTAGAATACAGAATGCCTATGTGGAAAAGTCATGATGATTGCTGTATTCTTTCCAGCTGAAAACTTTGATGCCACACCTTGTTATTGATTCCATGTGATTGTGAGAAGGTGATACAAAAAAAAATCTGATATTTTCCAAATGTCGGAAGATTTTTAAATGTTGGAATATTTTGCAGCAGGGTGAAAGGAGAGGTACGGGAGCTTAGCAAAATATAGTGGCAAGTAAAACTGTTTCTTTGGGGAAAAAATGATTGCATCTGGTTAATTAACAATCGTCTTTCACCTACATGTAGGTATTTCTAAGATTTATGGCAGGGATGCACTGGATATATCAAAATTTGGATGTAGGTGCAGTGTATGCCTGCCCTGGTTTAATATAAATTTGTGTAAACGGGGAAAGACCAGTGCTGACTCGTAAGATGTGTGTCTTTGTTAAAAAGCCACAGTTTTACATGCCATTATCTTATCCTCAGCTACCTAATAAGATGCAATAAATTGTTGGGGTTTTTTATCAGCAGTGCATTTTACGTACTACTTTTTACTTCTTGTCATACTTTCCTGTTACTAATCCATACCTTGCAGTGGTTGTTGATTTTTAGAAAACAACATTCATTGAGTTTGATATGCTTTATCTGTATTTTCCTAGCAGAACGGCAGATGAGAACAGTTATTTAGCTGAAGATGTGCAGGTTATATCTATTCAAACTATCCTGATGTAATTTGGTTATCTGAGGAAACAGAGATACCAAACAGACTTACGTGTCAGACTCTCAGCTTTAACATTTAATAGAATGCTGACCTTAGATCTTATTATCTTATGAATCAAGCTCATTCTTCTAATATGTCATGTATACATGTATGATGTACCTCAATGTTTTCAATCATGATGCCAAAGATTTCTCAATATTTTTATTCTGATTGTATTATATTGTATGGCATCATGCTCTATAGCAAATCTTTTACACCTCATGAGTGCTGTGAAACTGTTAAAAGATTTATCTGATACTGTAATGAATTCAGAGAGAAATGGGCATCAATACCAGGCTTGCTGAGTGGCATATGGAGAAATAGCTAAACAAGTGGCAAAATCCTCTCCAGATGGGGGCATATTGTATCCGGGGTGTGTGTACATTAGACCTCATGCAAGTTCTATCGATTTTTTTGATTTTTTTCAGGGGCCTTCAAACAAAAGGGAGTGGGTACACTCGCTTTACTTTGTGTCGAATATGCCACTGTATGGGTGCATAATTCAATCATACTTGTGAGATTGCTGTGAAAATAATATTTTTATAGGAATGTGCATGTCATTCTGTTTTGATCATGTAAGTTAACGTTGATTTCAGTCAAGGTATTCTTATATTGTGAATTGCGAATAGTGTAATTTGTGTGTGAATTTATGTAGTTCATGCACAATCAACTTACGGTGATTGAATACAGTCTCATTTTTATCAGAACGATGTTTGTTGTGTTTTTAATTGAATGGAGTGATGTTTTAATCCACTACAGTTGTCGGTGGTGTTGAATTGGATATACATGTATTAAGACTGACAAAATAAAGTTTTTTTTTAAATTATGTGTTTATTAAGAAATCAATTCATAACATATACAAACTTTCCAAGGAAATACAAATGTTGTTACAAAAAAAAAAATTAATTACAAATTAAGATATTTACAAACGATTGAGATGATCTGGAAAAAAAAACACACAAACAAAAAATAAAAACAAAAAAGGCAGAGTACACGTAATAGAAATAATCAGAATTATAACCATTACAAGTACAAAAGCAAGAACCTCGAGATAGCATTGCATCAGAATCTGAAAATTTCGTTGGGCCCAAAATGAACAAGAAGAGGAGTATAAGATAAGCCGTCCACAGGTACAATGGAAACTCCAGACCACCAACAGGTTGGAGGAGCAAAGTCGAGGAATGAGACCATCCGCTCTACCCCGACTGACAAAATAAAGTTTGTGATTAGTGAGGAAAGATAGAGGGGTGAAGAGGATGGACTGGACTCACTGGAGAGAAAGAGGGAGAGTGGTGGGGGAGTAGAGGCAAATGGAACCTACATGTATGTGTATTTCAAAAGAGTACGTGTTGGCATGTAGATTTGGAACTCGAGGGCAACAAGCTAAGAAAGAGAGAGAGAGACAGGAGGAGGAGGAGGAGGAGGGCGAGAGAAGAGAGGGAACATTAGGTATTTCTGTATAAACGGATGCAGGAAACAAATGGACGTCGTCGTCACACCCCCCCCCCCCTTTTTTTTTTTTTTTTTTTTTACATAATAAGTTAAGAGAGAAATCTCTTCGGGGAAAAAATAAGTCTGGTTTAACTTTGTTTTTGAGAATACGGGTCAGTTTTCTCTCTGTCTCTCTCTGTCTCTCTCTGTCTGTCTCTCTCTCTGTCTCTCTCTCTGTCTCTCTCTCTCTCTGTCTCTCTCACTCCTCCCCCCTCATACCCCCATATCATTTTGATAGTACCCGCGACATCTCCAAATCGTATGTTATGACAAGAGTTTATCAATTATCTATTCAAGCATTAAAATCAAATACATAAGGGTAAAAAAATGACGCTGATTATGATAACAATAGATTAAGATTATAATGAAAATGTTAATCATTTAAAAAAATTAATCTATTTGTTTTATCGGGGGCAATAATTCAGTCACATACATTGACGTATCTACGGGGGGGGGGGGGCAGAGGGGACACGTGCCCCGGGCGGCACTTGAAGGAGGCGCAAAAAACGCAAGAGAGAAAGAAAATGGGGTTTGAAATGCAAAAAAATTCTATAGCTCTGTCGTTTTGTTCCCTCGCATAATTATGTTCAAAATCTAGTTATTTCGAGCCCCTTATGGCATTTTTGTTTACTCTGGTTGCTTTGCCCCCCATCCCCCGCATAAGGCAGGAGCTTGTTAAATTTTGCGCCCCCTGATGGGATATAAGTGCATAAAAAGCACTTTCAAGTTTCAAAGTGTAGGACATTCGAAAGAAATCATAAATTTGCATTGCAATCGCTTTACTTAATTCCTCAAATATATTTCTTCAGGGTTTTCATTCATTTTGCGCCCTAAAAATAGGAATTTTCAAAACTTGAACAACAAAAAAAAGTCTACTGCTAGGTCGCTGTATTCACTTGGATTTTTTTGTAAAGGTAAAATCTATGGGTTTTCAATTTCAAAATTTCAATTTGAGGGGTGAAAAGGAAAAAAAATCTGCCGCTCGGTCGCGTTGCTCCCTCGCTTATACAATAACTCATTAAATTTTGGCTAACAACCCTGGGTTATGTGCGTCAAAACTCATTTTCACGTAGTGCCATCATTTCTAAATCAAAAACGCTCATTAATCTGAGTTTGGGTAGGGTGGGGGCAGATTTTTTTTTTTTTTTTTTTTAATAACACAAATGCACACGTTGGTATCAATATGCCTTTAGCACTTCATTTATTTGATGTACGATAAAAGAGCAATGTAGATAAAATGCCTTGCTCAAGGGCATAAGTGCCGTGCCGGGGATCGAACGCCCGATCCTCGCATCTCCAGTCAAGCGCCTTAAACCACTGGACCACGGCACCTCCACTGAGGGCGCAGATTTGATAGTTTGCCCCGGGCGCCAGAATACCTAGATACGCCACTGGTCATATAGTTTGTTAATGAGGTTAACAATATTGGTAAATTACGCAATACTGATTTGTACATGTCTATGGGTAGATCTATGGGTAGATAATTAGATATACTGCAAAATCTTAAAGGGAAAGTCCACCCTGATATCAACTTGGTTTTAAAAGAAGCAGAAGAATTAAAGAAACAGATCAGTGAAAGTTTGAGCAAAATTCAATACGAGATAAGAAAGTTATGAATTTTCATTTTTATGGACTTTCCCTTTAATGGGAGACTTAGGAATCATCGACGTCGATGATGTCCGTGAAGATGTGGACGATGATCATGAGTTCGCAACCAGGACGGCAATGGTACTTGGCATCACAAGCAAGTCCCTCGTGAGCGAAGTCCAAAGTACATACTCCTTAGCAGCTTTCCTCTACATGTTTTCCGAGGCAATTTTCCGCCATTTTGTCTCATATCATGACGACATCATCGAGATATATACATTGTACAAATTATGAATGAATGTGCTTTTAAATATAATTATTTTAGACAAATAGAAATATGACAATGGTCATGTAAAAATAACAAGACGAAATCGCTTTCACTGTAATTCGATGATGTGGCAGAAGAGAGGGAGGGGGAGGGGTGGGGACGAGGAAGACTTTGAATGAAAAAGGGACCCCCCCCCAAAAAAAAAAAACAACAACAACAACAACAACAACAAAACACACAAAACAAAACAAAAACACAAAACAAAACAAAACAAAACAAAAGTTAGAACGGAGAGTATGAGATAAAGGAAGACTGTGGAAAATGCATTTTCAAATACAGAGGTGGAAAGTAATGACAATCTTTGCTGATCAAAGAGAGAGAGAGATGAAGACTGAGAAAAGTCAAACTAAAATGGTTTAATGGTTCGACCGTGAGTCTAATCGCTTTTTAAAATCAATTGATTATCTATTTATTTTCGCGGATCTTACTAGGTCGTTGACTCGGAGGTGTGTAGTGAAACAACACTAGCGAAACTAGCGAAACTACGTCGTTCTTCTCACCCCCCCCCCCCCCCCCTCTCTCTCTCTCTCTCTCTCTCTCTCTCTCTCTCTTTCTCTCTCCTTTTCTCTCTCTCTCTCTCTCCCTCCCCTCTCCCTCTCTCTCTCTCATCACCTCCTTGCCGTTCTCTCTTTTTTGTCATTCGATTAGGGCAAAAGTGGTCTTCGCCACCCCCCCCCCCCCTCGCCCTCCCTGACGATACGCCTCTGTCGTGGTGCTTATACCAAGTTTCTGTGAAATAAGTTTCAATAAGGTTGGCAAGCATGGTCGAGAAGTACTGCTATCCTAGCCACCATAGCAACACGACGCCCTGAATCGCCCAGATGCTGTGACAAGGTCTCCCAGGGGTCACATAGCATAAGAAATGATACGGACTGCGGTCTCACTGCTGTCGACATGTACACCATACAGCTTCAGACATCTTGGTTTCCATGACAACCACCCACGCGTTGAATTAAGTAGTATCTCTGAAAAAGTGCGTGTCGTATCGTCACGTAGAACAGCTGTGATTACCCGCTATACTCAAATTACGCTGTGTAAGGCATGTTGAGGAAACAATTTTCAGTGTGACATATTTTGAACATGAAAGGCAGCAGATTTAGAAGTGATTTACCAAAGCAACGCTCATCCGTCTATCGACTGTCGTTTTGAGTCATATGCCCTGCAGATCAAGCTAAGAGTAAGAGTGCTCTATGAGTTTAGTGGGAGATCGTGATCACTACATGTGACTACATGTGACCTTTATACCGTGAACTTTCCCTCGCTTGTCCAACGAAAAAGTAAGTAAGGCTAGATAGTAAATACCCATGCCCTGGCCTCCATCTTAGAAGCACATGTTTACGATATTAGTTATGTCTAATATATTCATGGTATAGCTGATGAGAAAATAATAATGTGTAGAAATCGTTTAAATTTCACGCATGTGATCTTAGCCTGACTATATTAATCTGACTCTGAATAATAGCTTCTTAAAGTTTTCCTCTGATAGATGTAAAATAAACTTTCGTGAACCATGTAGACTAAAATTGTGGCTATGAATTTTTGAAGCTATGTTTGAGGTTAGTACACGTATTTTTTTAAATCATACTTTTGGTTCTGGAAGTGACGTATCGAGTCCCTTTCTCATTGATATACATGTATTTTAATCGATCGCTGCCATAAGGTGCCAGTTTTATCTATCTATTTTGTGCTAAATTGTTTGGGGAAATCTTAACCTCTTGCAGAGAATTTTGACCATCGGAGGACCTTTGTTTTTGTTTACGTTTGTGGGCGAATTTGAAAATATAGGGACCCTATAATAAACTGCATTTACTGAATAAAGAGCCGCCTTTCGGAATGTTTCGTTACTATGCTTTTGCCAGCCATGCATCAGAGGTATTCAACTTGAGTACAAAATGCGATTCCTGATTCTTTTTTCTCTTCTATCGTTCTACCTTGATGTCTTCTACATTCTTATTCATCAGAGCGGTGTAATTTCGTGATCTCAATAAAGGGGATATAGAGAGGACTCGAATCTGAGCAAACTAAAGTCTCTTTTCAACCATTATTCTTTCGCGGGGAAACGTGCAGGACCACCAAGTGATTTCTACTGTGCAGTGTGTGTTGATCCGAGAATAAGCAAAACAAAAATATTTTTCCACTCCCTCTTCAAGAATCTTTTATTCAAGTTGTGAATGTTACCATGTAGCTCTAAAAAAAAAAAAAAAAAACACAGTACATGCTCTCTTTCGTGTTACTATAGCTTACTATTGTGAAGTAAAGGGGCAAAACGCCCCCAGCCCTCATCCAAAAATATTCAATTAATGATAAAGAAAAAAGAATTTTTACCAACTTTTCACTTACGGTTACAAATTATTATTGTGCGAAAGCCAATCATTAGATTTTTCTTGAAAAATCAAACTGTATGGTTTCTTTATGTTTTTTCTCGTACGTCGCAACAGACGAGCGCCCCCTTTATTTTTGGAGATTATAATCATTCAAGGATATATGAAATGTCCTTAATATATTTTGGCCAACGAAATGTTTATACCATTCTAGAACAACAGTATTGCCGGAAAAACTACCACTCGGGTTCTTGATCTGCAACTGGAGATGTTTATTTTCTTTTTAGACCTTCACCGCGTCGTATTATATCAAATGAAAGGGCTACCTGAAGCAGGTCTTTGAATAAAGGAATGCTTTGAATGCGTGTTAAGCGAGGTCAATCAGAATAATCCTTCCGTTAATCATACAATATGAGATAATCAAGAGACCAAGGGGGGGGGGGGGGGGCGTTTCATCTAGAGTCTTGGTGATTTTTACCGACAAATTTGCTCTTAGCCAATCAGATGCAAGGATTTCAGTAGCTTATAGCAGTTATTGCAACTTGTCATTGATGACAAGTTTTATGAAACAGGGCTCAGCAGATAGTGTTTCTTTTTCACTTTCCTTGTGATTTAAAACTTTATAGAGTTCGTAAATGTATAGTATTTTTTCAAACGTCATTGACTCATTCCGACAACTATATAGGGTGTTGATTCTTGGGGGAGGGGCACAGCTCCCTTAATAACAACTATGCATATTGTTCTCGAAGTAGAAGTTGCTGCTGCAGCTGCATGTTAATGCGCCCACTCACACCCCCTCCCCTTTCTCTCCCTCCCACCCCCCTCTCTCTCTCTCTTCCTGGATGACATATATATATATATATATATATATATATATATATATATATATATATATATGTGTTCCTATAGGGTGTTTCCATGTCCTGAATTAATTATAGAAAGTGGCTGAATCGCACACTCTAGAATTTATCTCATGTGCTTAAGAAAAAAATTCCAGTCAACTGAAGAAGGAAGAGGATAAAGAGAGAGAGAGAGGGGGGGGGGGGGGGGGGGGGGGGGGAGTGTATGTTTAAGACATAAATATCTCTGTTGCACCGTACATTGATTGAACTGACTTTCAGCAGTTTCAGTATCCCAATATTGAGAATATACATTATATATATTTACGTATATATATATATACATTTTTTGACCCTTACTATAACCCACATACACACACACACACACACACACACACACACACACACACATATATATATATATATATATATTTATAATTGTGAGAAATAAAAATGAGAGAATAATGGTTGCGTAGCTTAAATCAATGTTCCCCTGAGCTGTCCTCCCTTTTTGAATTTTTGCAAAGGTTGAAAAATGAAAAAAATGTCTCCGCCGGGAATCGAACCCGGGTTGTTGGCTTAAAACGCCAATGCCTTAACCACTAGACCACGGAGACGGGCCAGTGATTTATTATTAATTAATAAGCTTGAAGATTTGTCAACCTGTCGGTCAATTGAATCTGGTGTCGCCGAAATCACTGGCCCGTCTCCGTGGTCTAGTGGTTAAGGCATTGGCGTTCTAAGCCAACGACCCGGGTTCGATTACCGGCGGAGACATTTTTTCAACCTTTGCAAAAATTCAAAAAGGGAGGACAGCTCTGGGGAACTTTGATTTAAGCTACGCAACCATTATTCTCTCTTTTTCATTGCTCACAATTATAATTATTTCCACGAGAGTTGCCAAAGCGGTTATGTTATTTCCTTACAATTATATATATATATATATATATATATATATATATATATATATATATATATATATATATATATGTATGTATACACACACACACAAACACACACACACATTTTTTGTCCCTTTACTATAACGCACATAATGCAGTGAACATCTCAGAATATGTCATTTCTCATTACTGAAGCTGTGTAAAAAAAAAAACTATGTTGGATAAAATCTGGAGAAAAAAAATGTATCATGAAATTTGTCTTTATTTGAAGAAAGAAAAACAATAACTTTCTGTATTAGAAAAAAATAAATCCAAGCCCATGTATACCTGGGATGCTTCATTTATTTCTCACGCTGCCTCCACGCTGCCCCTGCAGATACTAATACTAAAGTGTGTTGATTGAACTTAATCCCGTCTTACCCTAATTCCAACAGGGCCATCATCATAACATTAATCAGGATTTTTTTCTGAGAAACGAGACCAAATTGTCATGAAGATTTATATTGCGAAGATCACCTGTCGATCCGGTACAGATTAATAAGACTTTAAAAAAAAAATAATAAAAAAAAGAAGAAAATTTAGGCGGTTTTTTAGGCGTAAAGAATGAATATAAATACAACGGCGCCACTAGATGGATAGGGGTGTGACTCCCTCGCCATTTCAAACGTCCAATTATTGTCAATTCATTGGTAGATTTTTCTTACCCTATATAGGTCTATGTTTGATTTTCTTTCTTTTTAATTTTGGTCGTAAAACAGTTGAATCTGAGGACCCGTTGAATTTTTGCCTTCTGTGGGATGGGGAGCCGCCTTGCTTGGTGGAACATTTTGTTCTCCTTCCATAAAACACAGAGGCAAGTTTTGTTCCATACTTACCACCCCCCACCCCCACCCCTTCATTCAAAATTATATTCCGAAGTCCCCGTATTGCCTGCATGTGAAAAACATTGACATTGTAATCTGACTATCACTGCAAGTCTGCAATAATAAGTGGCTGATAAGGCGCCAAAAAACGAGTGTCAAAAATCGAATATTTGGCAGCATACTTGGTACGACTGCAAAGCGATGTCGCAAGGCCATTCATGCAAGCCGCCAGCGACAGCAACGCACGCGACAGGCTTTCGACCTTTTTTCACCTCGTATTTCATATCGTCTACGGCATCA
This sequence comes from Heliocidaris tuberculata, assembly GCA_025618425.1. NCBI lineage: Eukaryota > Metazoa > Echinodermata > Echinoidea > Camarodonta > Echinometridae > Heliocidaris > Heliocidaris tuberculata. The sequence continues at coordinate 19,036,253 of CM046848.1, forward strand.
CTGAAACCGCATAACCGCTGTAGTATGCGCGCACACACGAACGCCAATGGGCTTGTGTGCATTGTCTTGTTTTGATTGCGAGGGGGAAGATGCGTGGCGTTATCATTCGAGAACATGATCGCTATTTGGGATGGAGATAGCCTTCGGTAGGTGAGATGCAAATATGGGATTTTAATTTGTCTCGACGAGTTCGGAAGAGCGGGAATAGCTCGTCGCTCGATGACCGAATATACCTCTATTAAATTCGTAGAGGCGACATTAACAAAAAGCCCGTGAACGGCTTACTCATTTTGCAGACGATATTCGAGAGCCGTATTTGGCGCCTTTCACCGTGTATCGGAAATCCTGTCTCGTACACATCAAGCCCGATTTATCAGCTCCTTCTTCACAGCTCTTTAATTTGAAAACAAGGCGGTAATTCGACTTTATACGGCGTTGGGGGAAATCGCTTCTGAAGGTACTCTAGTGTCTTTTTAATTTGCACTGTTGCTCTGCCATACCCGATTTCTCACCCATGGTATTGTCGAATTCAGTACCGATATCGACGCTGGACTTCTCACCGTTCATCCTTCGCACATTAATTTTGACGCCTGGCTTTGCTTGCTTTCTCCTGACGATTGGAAGTGCTTTTGTCGTTCACGTTCCTTGCTGAATGGTCGGGACAAATAATCAGAGACACGTTGAATCAATAAAACGCTCTAGAGAGGAGATTCAGTCGTACAATCAAGCCAACAGTAATATTCAATCGCATCTGATCTTGTGCTACTAATGGATTGGGATTTGAGAAATCAAAGGTAAGGCGTAGGCCCTATCAAGAGAGATGTATATATGAAATGTCATTAGAATGTTTCTTGATTAGTGTAAATTTGACTTTTAATTACATGGTTTCATGAACCACAAAATGGATGTAGTACGCATGCCCTAAGTTCTAGTGGAACAGTTTGTTCATCTCTTTGTCTGTTTCTCTCTCTCTCTCTCTCTCTCTCTTCCATCTCCTCTCCCCCCCTCTTCCTTTAATTTTCTTCTCTCCCTTTCTCTCTTCCAATTTGTTAAAACTTTGTATATTTGAAATATCTAATGAAATACGCATTATGTTACAATACAGTTCCCTGGTTCCAGAATTGGGCACTAATTAGATAAGAGCCTCTGAAATTGTCTTTCAATTATCTGAATTGAATATCTTTTAAGGAGACACATTAGAACGAATGTATTTCGTGTGTACTATTGTATTTCTTCTTCTTCTTCTTCTTCTTCTTCTTCTTCTTCTTCTTCTTCTTCTTCTTCTTAGTTTTTACTTCTTCTTCTTTGTTTTTACTTCTTCTTCTTCTTCTTCTTCTACTACTACTTCTCTCTTCTTCTTTTTCTTTTATTTTCTTTTTCTTTTTCTTTTCCTCCTTTATTTTTTTTTCTTCTTCTTCTGCTTCTTCTTCTTAGTTTTTACTTCTTCTTTGTTTTTACTTCTTCTACTACTACTCTTTCTTCTTCTTTTCTTTTATTTTCTTTTTATTTTTCTTTTCCTCCTTTATTTTCTTCTTCTTCTTCTTCTTCTTCTTCTTCTTCTTCTTCTTCTTCTTCTTCTTCTTCTTCTTCTTCTTCTTCTTCTTCTTCTTCTTCTTCTTCTTCTTCTTCTTCTTCTTCTTCTTCTTCTTCTTCTTCTTCTTCTTCTTCTTCTTCTTCTTCTTCTTCTTCTTCTTCTTCTTCTTCTTCTTCTTCTTCTTCTTCTTCTTCTTCTTCCCCCCCGCCTTCCTCTGTCCTGAAGATTCTTGCCGTTATACATACATAGCTACTCCACTCATTGCATGTAAGTAGACGTTTCCCAGGTACATAAAATAAATCCTTTCTCTCGCGATATACCTGTATACGATGTACACAAAACAAATGACCAGTGGATTTTTGTAGCTCATCAGCTCTCACTCAATGGGGGTCATTCGATTGTTTAGTGGGACTCAATTCTTTGAACGAGTATTGATTGACGTTCCATTATACCAAATAAAGCGTTTTCCCTTTATCGTAAAGTCGAGTGTTCCGCATCAGTTAGCTTACTTTCTTTAATGAACTAAATAAGGATGTTTACACATATTTAAAGACGCGTGCGAGTGAATCCCTTGTCTTCGAGTTTATTGGAATCCGGGGCAATGGTCGACGTCATACCAAAACACGGATTTCCTGATGTACATACCGTATAGCATTAAAAGATATAACATCGCTTTCCACTTGTGTATGCGTATTTTGTGTAGATCTGTGGTTTCATGCCGGTCTGATTTTACCTATGAATTAGATGAGATAATCAAAATGGACCTTGTGATGTATTGGTAAGTTAAATACACGAATTTGTTTACCCATAGCATTTTTGGTTGGTTATGATTGGGAGACTTTAAAGAAGAGGTTGAGTGAATGTACAAATGAAAGATTTTTTTTTTTTTTTGGTGGGGGATGGGGAGCTTTCTCATTCTTTTTTAATAATTGAAAAGAGTATCATCTTAGAAAAATGTCCTTCGAAAAAAATTCTCTTCATTTGCCCTCGTATTCGAAATATGGCGAAAAATAGCTGAAAATTTTTGACCACACTTTCATGCCACATTGTGCTTGTAGTCATATATATACACAGCAAGATTTAGTCAATTTCTTATCATTTTTCTAAAACCTCGCAGTAAATTTGTATGTACATTTACTACATGATCAATCTTTCCCAGTTGCTTCCCGACCGTTTCTTTTGACGATGTAATCGCATGACAATATTCAACTCTGACTTAACAATTTCACCAAGAAGCACCCCCTTAGAGAGAAGAAGATGAAGTCTAAACAATGATGATCCCCGAAGAACAAAACGCAAGTCATCGTCAACATTACTGTTGCATTGACATTTACAGTATAGCAATTTATCTCCCCTCAAGTACATGATGAAAAACAACAGTTAGTTTTCTGCTCTTGTCACTCGAGTCGCTTGTCATCTGTCTCTGTGCCACTCAGCGTCACCATCAATTGTCCATGCACCCGGTAAGATGGGAGTTTAGGATGATGTGGGGGTGGGTTGGCAAGAGGCGGAGCTTTCGACACGAAGATTCACCAAAATGCCCGTTGCAGACGGGGCGCCATTCTAGTTTTTGGCGCGAATGCGAAATGAAAAGAATACTAACATTGTGTTGAATAGACACGTTCACAAAATTATTCAAATTTATGGATGTTTCTTTCCTGGGGACCTAGTAACGAGGTATTCCATTAACCTGTTATTAATGAATGAACTACAATACTTGGAATCCAGTTTGCATACATTACTTGTTGCTATGTCTGCATGACAAGCCTCTGACAAGCTTTCAGGTAGTCAACCTTTGTTTTTAAAGTACTCTCTAAAAAAGGAGTGAATTTTCACTATGTTTTCACTCCCCCGGCAGTCACGTCAGTGATCACTTGTATAGGAGTGAATATCGAGTGACCGTCGAGTGACTCTCGGGTGCTCTCTAAAAGGAAAAGAGTGGATTTTCACTCTATTTTCATTCCCCGGGGAGTGATGTCAGTGATCACTCGTTTCATAGTCGTTTGTTTTTGTTTTTGTTTTTGTTTTTTAAATAGAGAGTATGCATGAAATTTGAATGTATTTGTGAACAGGTCTATTCCTGGCAAAGGGGCTGATTACCATCTCAGGCGTGATTAGCTTAGCTAATAACGCAATCGAAATGTAGCCTCTTGTGCAACAGGCATAGAGGCATAAAGACGTAAAGGCATGTCCACAGTGTTGTTGAGGTTTATTTGTACTAAAGTAAAAGAACTTGGTAAGTCCAGGGCCCCGTCTTATAAAGAATTGCGATTGATTCGAATCGATCGAAAGTCCTCCAATCAATCTCAGCTTTGGTTAATTAGTAGGCAACACACTGTAGGCCTAATGTATTACATTTTATGCATTTTACTTCAGTAACTGAAAACTGCAAAAAATTGAAATTGGAGCTAAAACTTTGTGTGTGTGTGTGTGTGTGTGTGTGTGTGTGTGTGTTTTCTGATCAATTGTACATTGTAGATGGCTTTTTCCTCACTTATGATCTAGCTAGCACATTAATATGTACTGTCCGTGACTCCATGGAAGGCCTACCCGAGTGTCTGTTGAAGCAACTGACGATTTAACAATAATACCTCCGTCACACCAACCAGACCGGAACTACATGAACTAGACCGACACCAAACCGAACAAAAATTACATTACACTCACTGGCCGAAATCGGTATAGGTTTGGAGTCGGTGTGGAGTCGGTGTGACGGTGTGACTTAGATATAACAAATAAGTGTTCCTTGTTTATAGGCTTTATGATAACGTGGCGTTGTGGCAGGGTCGATGATGATACCAAGGGCAAGGAGCATCTTTATCAGAATGCACTATCATAAACCTGACATGGGCTGGAAAGGTGGATCCAGCCTGAGGGTTGTTTGAAAAGGTGGGGATGTTTCAAAACCGCGAAAGATACATTGACTAGTAAATTTTCGTTCTATGGTGGGGGGGGGGGGGGGGCTCTCCGTGGCTCCCTTTTATCAAAATGAGTAGGACATGCCCAAGAAGAAGATAGAGGTTTAAGGGGGGGGGGGGTTGTGCACGCCCCTTATTCTATGGTCCATATAATCGTTTGTTTCTTTGGTTTCTACATAATAAGCATACGGTATGTTGTTTTGTGAAGGAGCCACATATATGCAGTACCCTGGATTTACCATCGGAAATGCATTCTGTCCCCTTCCCCCGACAGAGATGCCCATCCTATCAAATACATTACTTACCATGATTACTGGCATGACTTGGCCCCCTTTCACAAAACTTGTTATCAATAACAAGTTGCAGTAGCTGATATAAGCTACTGAAATACTTGCATCTGATTGATTGGCTGAGAGAAAATTTGTTATAGAACTTTGGCAGTTATTATTGATAACAAGTTTTATGAAACAGGGCCCTGATCTAGCTTACCGGTTAGCTGACACATTATATAGGGTAGGTATAGTGTTTGTTCTTAAAGGGGGTACCCAATACTGAAACAATGTTAGTTCATTTAAAAGATCATGATTTTATTAGCAGAAAATCATCTGCCTTAAGTTTTTTAAAAAAATTCGTGTTGCCAGAAAAATCCCCGAAATATGGTAAGACTTCAGGATATTTTGGCCCCTCAGCTGTGTCCCAATTTCAGCTAGCTATAGGTAACCACAATGACGTCAAAATGGTTACCCAGGTTCGCGTATTGCAGATGTGTTGCGCGCTAGACTGTACAAAAAGCATTACACCTTGCGCGCATTTTGCTATAATTGCGCGACAAGGTAACCACTTTGACGTCATTGTGGTTACCTAGCTGAAATTGGGACACAGCTGAGGGGCCAAAATATCCTGAAATCTTACCATATTTCGGGGATTTTCTGGCAACACGAGTTTTAAAAAAAATTTAAGGCAGATGATTTTCTTCTAATAAAATCATGATCTTTTAAATGAACTAACATTGTTTCAGCATTGGGTACCCTTAGTGTTTGTTCTTAAGGTCGCTATAAATTCGGCCAGTGTAGGAGTTTAACCGTGCAGCAATTGTCCCTGGAACTTTGGGTGTCATAAAACAAGCTTTCAACCCTCCATTTTCCGTGGTCCCCCTTCATCACTGGTGTAAATGCTCCTGGTTACGCCTCTGTCATCACCCTCTTACACGTGACTCACAATCTACAGACTCCTTCCCTCTACCTTAGAGCATGGAATCTGTTACCATAGCAACAAAGTATCATCCGTGCTCGCGTTTGATCTCCGTGATATCCAGTTGACGTACATGCTGGATTCTCCTATACCCCTTTTATTACATCATTCATCAATGTCCTTGTACGAGCTTTTTTGTCACTTGAGTTTTGAGACAAGATACTACATAATTCAACGTGTCAAAAAAAAAAAAAAGAAGTAAGAAATGAATTATCTATCTTTGAGATTATACTTAAGTGCATTGTTTACACGGTGCATTGTGTATATTGCAACACGAATGTGACGACCGCTACTCCTACTGCTGCTGCTTTACTTCTACGACGACTACAAATATACTTCTACTTGTATTACTGCTGCTGCTACTACTACAACTACTATTGCTATTACTACTATTACTATACTGCTACGACTACATGTACTACTACTACTACTACTACTACTATACTACTACTACTACTACTATACTACTACTACTACTATACTACTACTACTACTATTACTATTACTACTACCTCTACTATCACTACTTCTACTACTACTACTACTACTACTACTACTACTACTACTACTACTACTATTATTACTATTACTACTACCTCTGCTATCACTACTTCTACTACTACTTCTACTACTACTACTACTACTACTACTACTATACTGCGACGACTACTGCTGCTGCTGCTACTGCTACTACAGCTACTAGTAATTCCTCTTCTTCTCCTTCTTCTTCAGTAGTATTCATTCTGGATGACATACCTGTAGTTATATGTAAAGAACTAAGAATTCGATATAAGTAAATCCCGTGAAAACGATTGACACTATTTTGTACATGTAGGGTATTTTATGCACATATACTCGGTCAATGAAAATATAATTATGTATGTCATTATTACATTATTGGATTGTAAGGTAGGCTTGTAAATTTTTATATATCAGTGATTAATAACAGTTTCGACTAATATTGTCCAGTGGAGTTCACTTGCCTTTGCTTTATTTCAGATAATCACCTAATTTTTAAACACTTTTTTAAGCGTTACAAATAACTTTAAAATTATATATCTTTCGTGAAAAAGAGCTATATAGGTCAGTTATGTTCCATTGTAAATGTCATCATATTCCATTGTAGTTGACTGTATAATCCGTTGCTCTGCTAGAAGGTTAGTAATTTCCCAGGTTTCACTAGCTTTATACGTCAATGACTACCTGCATATTATCGTGTGAGCTCGATAATGATTCCTAGACATTGGAAAGGTTACCGCGAAACAGCTCGCATATTGTCATGCTAATTAGGTGAGAATAGTAAGATTCCATGGCAACAGTGAGCATGGTCGCAAATGGTAATTGTCATCCTGTTTGGATGTCAAGAAAAAACAAGATATGACAAAAATATCCGCTAACATGGTTCAGCAGTAATTTTGACAAAAGTGAGAATTTGTTACCGTCTAATCATGCTAATGGTCCGGATGAGAAATCAGTAATTTGACAAAGGCAGTACTACTACAACACCATGCTCGGTTTCCCCCCCCCCCCCTCCCTTCTTCTTCTTCTTCTTCTTCATTACATAAATTACAACTATGCACCAAATATTTAAAACGGTTGTGCGTATTGGTATATGACCATGGGAATCTAGACAATATATCACTCAAAACATGATCACTTAATTAATTTATTGATTTATTATTTATTTATTGGTATATAAAGACTGACAACCAGTAGAGCCCGGAAAGGTCAGTTAATACAAAGAAATAAAATATTTACAAAAGCATTTTTACGTGCACTATATAAGACGATATCATCAGTAGCGGTGTAAAAAAACAGACAAAACAGAGAGAGAGAGAGAGAGAAAGGGAGAGAGAGTAAGAAAATGCGAGAGATTAGAATTGATTAAATAAAAACTTAAGAAGAAGATAGCACGACCCCGTCCCCGGTCCTCCCCGCTCCCTCATATTTGTGACCCGTCACGTCAAAATGAGACAGAGGTCGTATTTTTCTAATTTAATTTTATTATTGATTATTATTTTCCATTTCATAAGCTTTAATTTGATATAAAGATCAACTCTAGAGAGTGAGTATTAGTGGAGATAATAGCTTTTGAAACTCGAGAATAGTAGGGATCTGGAAAAGTATTTCTTCGAGAAAGACGCTTCCGAAGTTTGACTTCCGTTTTGTCTTCATGTAGCATTTTCTCATCTTTAATGCCAACTAGATTTTTGAAAATTCTGTAGTAACCGTTTATCAATTTGAATAAAAACTATTTCTTAGGTTTCTTTAGGATCTTCTCTCATGAAAACATAAGTTTTAATTCATTTAAATCATAATTTCTAACAAATTAATGGGTAGGTAAGCAAGTAGTTTCAAGCCACTGAAAAAGCTTCTCGCATCGACTTATTCCATCTTGACCGTGCTATTCGTTGAGCCTTTTTTATGCTAGTTTATAGTCGATTTGACATTTTAAGTACCTAGAAAAGTTCTTTCCGTTGAAGTTTTCTTGTAGATTCGTGATTGTGGTCTCCTAACAGTTTCAGCTTTGTTGCCGAAAAAACAAATTTGGGCAATTTGCATAATTATCATAAATATAAATAGCCCCTTCGGAGCAATATTTAGCAGCGAAAGACAGCTAACACAGAATGTATAAGCTGATCTACGGACTATTCTTTATGCTGGATGATACCCAACTGCAATTGTGTTGTACATCTTTGCTTGCAACCTGTGAGACAACTAAAGGACTTTACACAGTTAATGTCCGATAAGAGTGTATGATATCTCTTTGTATATGTTTTGTGGGGCTAAAATCCATTTTAATGCTGTTTTTTTTTTCAATAAAATGTCATGGACCAGCAATTTCCTTGCTGAATGAAAGTACGCCTACTCCTGATGTTTAATATAATATGCAAGTAAACAGGATTTTAGAGTGTTTAAATATGACGTTGAATTAAAGGGTAATTAACTCTTTCATTAAAAAATTGGCTTGGATTGCTTAATAATTATGCCAATTTTCCATGAAAGGTCTACTTACATTCAACCAGGAAATTGTAGGTCCATGTTCTTACTGTAAGAAATACACTTTCAGTTGTTCAAGCATAATTAAGTTGATATTTACATGAACTTTACGTGATATTTAATTGAGAAAAAAGAAACCAATTAAAATATTCTTGTGTATTTCTTACAATTAGAACATGAACCTACAATTTCCTGGTTGAATGAAAATAGACATAATAATTTGCTGTATTTTGTATTTTATACAACACGCAGTGTAAAAGCAGTTAAAAAGGGCTATAATCAATAGATCTATTGTTCATTTGTTGTTGTTTTTTTAATATTAGATATAGGGATATTTAGAATCAGCTCTCTCTATCAAACATCCTTTTGTTTTAATGCGGAAGGGAAAATCTAAAATCCTTAAAACAATTTTTTTTTCATACATGTACGCATGCGAGAAGGCACTAGCCTGTCTAGCACACACGCGACATAACTTGGCGAATAGTTCGGAAAATATCACGTGACCTGGAACATCCATTGAATAAAAGTCTCGCGCAGCTAGGGGCGTGGCCTGGCGTGTATACGATTGCTCTCGCTCACTGTCCGCAAATTCTAACGATTTGACCGAGAAAAAAAACACTCCCAGAAAAACTAATTTTTCTACCCCTTCAGGTAATATATAGGACTTGATATTTTTACAGAGCATTCATTAAACATTGGAGATTCAAATAATTTAGGAATAATAATCTCCCACAAATTGAGATTTTTCATGATTTCCCCCCTTTGCTTAAGTTCTACCTAGCGACTTTCGTCTCATTTTGATGTGACGGGTCACATTTGGTTCAATAAATTGGATATCACATACACGTATCTCATGAACCAAATAGTTTGTGTACAATAGTAGATTGTATAGCATTATCTTATAATCCTTCACTGTAACGCAAAGAATTGAAATAACGTCACGTTTTCAAAAATCTCATTTTGCGATAGTGTGCTCTAAGCTGTGAGAAACAAAATATTTGACAGTGGTGGATCGAGGATTCTCTTTCCTGAAAAGCTAAAAAAACAACAACAACATAAAAAACAACACAGAGTTCTCACGTTTTCAAAGTGCGATTTTAGTCCAAAATGTTGTCAGCCACGAACACACAAATTTGAGCACATTTTGTTTTTCATGTGTATGTACTTCAGGCATGTCAGATTGGTTTTGTCGGTTGGCATGGTTGGAGGGGAAGGCGGGGGGGGGGGGGGGGTGGCGAATGATTGGAATAACAATCTTTTCATACTTTGGATCATTTACATCTCTATAGTTTACAAACCTTCGGAAGAAGGAACCTTGGCAAATGAATCACATCTTGACTGAAGACTTTGACCTCCTTCTCTAGGTCGTTCGGGATTCCACGATGATCCACGCATGCGTGCTCTATCACAACTGTGTTTACAGTACATCGTTTCCACTTCAAGAGCACCAGGGTTTGATGATCAGTATAGCACCAACCGCCTGCATGGAGCGGGTGTCTGGAAAAGTGGATACATGATACATGTTTATTGCCATATATTTGCTCTTTGTTTTGACGAATGGACTTTGAATTACAGGTCTGGGGCAAAGGATAGATGGTTAAATAGATCATCAAGGGGATTCTTAGATATAGATTACTGGATCATTTACTGTGCTACATTGTTGAATACCTTTCATGATAACCCTCTTTGTTTACACGTTTTGATATCTATACATTCTAGTTCTTGAACTCACGGAAGGCAATAACGCTAATTGTACTCCTTCATTTCTTGTCCTTCATGTTATAGCTCATGGTGAACTTGAACAGGCTTGTGGAACATACTGCAACTCAAAGCACTTACAACTCACAGATATGACTGAAAACTTCTCAGTTTTGCCCGAGAAGTAGCCGTGCACTGTACAGCATGCGTCCCATTGGTCTCGGGTTGGAGGCCGGCAGCGCGCGGACCACATTATCGGGCAAAGAGCCCGTGGCGCCCACGATTACGGCGTTAGATCCCACTCCTGACACCGATTCTTCCACCGCGACGCCTTCGCTCTCACCCCGACGCACCCCCGAGCCCAGGCCTGGAAGCAGCTGCTATGCCCTTCGAGCGGCTGTAGGATTGTTGGCGATGTGGGATGATTTCGATGCGGAGAAGATTGGGGAAGGATTCTACGCTGACGTCTTCAAGGTAAGTTATTTGCACATATTATTTCCCTCAATAATTTCATTGGCTTTATACGTTTGCCATATTCATAACAAGCACGTCTACAGCCTAAAAATCAACAAAACTCCGGGTTTGGTTTATGCAATGCAATACTAATTGAAATATACTACAGTTCAAGTGTAATTTGTTACAAAGCTTATCAGTAATGTTAAATGTAAATTGTATGTTTTTGTCAAACCATTGGAACCACACGGCCAAACCGAAATTAACGCTTATGAACATGAAATGGAATAGAAGCAAGCCTATAAAGTCTCCTTTACCTGAACGTTCAATTCATGATAAGATAGCGACACGTTCAAGACCACCTGGGGGCTTATTATTGCATTGTGTTTGTTTTGTTCAGTTATAAAACATTTAGATTTTGAAATACAGCGTTATTGTTCGTGAGAAGTGTGCCAAATCACGTAAATTTTATGCCACTGTTGTCAACAGTGTTTACACCAGACTGGTTGAACTTCTGCCAGTATGTGTTGCAAACTTGGCTAGAGGGAGTCATTTCGAATGCAGGGGGACGAAGACCTGTTGTACAATTTTGAGAATAACCAGGTTCGATTTTATCATGGGAAATCTTTCCCTGGATGCCTAATTTGCAACGTCACAACAGATAGAGTGAAAGGAGAATACTGCAAAATAATTTCGTCATAAGTACATGCGGTACGAATCCTTTGTAGACGTATTTTCCGGTTCCATGACATTTGCTTCTGCGACAATTGCTCCGGTCTAACTTTGCCATGTTAAACCTAAACCTAAACCTAACCCTAACCCTAACCCTAATCTTCACATTGTCCTTAACAAAAAACCAAATCATGACCTTGACCTTAACCTTTGACCTTCCGAGATATAGACGGAGGAGCAAATGTCGCAGGAGCAAATGTCGTGTCACCAGCTTTTCCATCGGGACGGTGGAGGGGGAGGGGGTGGTGCAATACCGCAGGAAAAAGAAGAGAAATATGCATGTTCCAGTAATGTCAAAAAGGCACCGACAATTCATGCAAATGTACCGACAAAGATAAATAACTTTGAGAACGGATGCAGCCCCAGCCCCCGTCTTTGGTAACGTTTGCAATGGCCGATCTACAAACGAATTTTTCATTAATTATAATTAACATAATTAGTAGGCTTGTGTATGTTGTCAAAATCTCATACGAAATCACCCCTTTAAAAAATTTGTTAAAGGTAAAGCCAGATTACAGTAGTCTGGGATCATCCCATGCGAATCACAGCCTCCCCCGGTGGTGCTAATGCCATTCATTTGTCATAATAGTCTGCAAAGGCATGGAGAGAAGAATAAAATGACACAAAAGTGCCTCTTGCAATAGTAGAAACCCTGGGAGTTTTTCCCCAAAGAGGAAGTTGGTGCTTAGCGCAACGCAGAAAATCCAGGCTTCTCGACTTTATCATCGAGTGAACGTCTTTCAAGGGAGCTTTGGGTTGGGATTAAAAGAGTTTCTCAGGAACATGCGAAACTTAACCTAATTGAAACCTCGGAAAGTGATATTGCACAAGAGTTTAGAAGCAGCAAAATGAAGTGTCTTTTGTAGAGCTCTAATGTGAAAACTCGGCAAGGAAGTAAATACATGAATGCTGTATTTATGCATGTACGGTCATAATAATGACAATTTCGTAATAGAATACTAGATCTTGACGGATGGAGTCTTAGCTATTTTTTCCCGTTATACATTTCACATGCAGGGGCGGATCTAGCTTTTTTCCAAGGGGGGGGGGTTTGAGGGGCTGAGCTGGGTATTGCGAGGGAGCGTAGCGACCGAGCTCGAGCGAGCGAAGCGAGCGAGGGGGGAGGGTGTGGGAGGGGGGATACCCCCCTCCCGCAGTAGGGAGATTTTTCATTTTTAGGGCTGCCAGCTTGCGTTTTTAAGCATACTTGCATGCTCTATTTTTTCTCTTTTGTTTTTTTTTTGGTTTTCCTATGCACATTAAATGTTTACTTGGCAGCCCAAGGGGGGGGGGGGGGGGGTTAAACCCCCTAAACCCCCCCCCCCCGTAGATCCGCCACTGACATGTCAAGTAGGCGTACACCCCTTTACAGCACAATTTATGTTAATCGATCATGATACTGCCATCATACATTTATAAAATAATTATAGTGTACTATATAATGTTACAACATTGTATAGATTGCGCGATTTTAGCGTTTCTTTATCAGATACTAAGTTCTGAGGCACTTGATAATTATCTCTTTATATATTTATCATAGGACATGATTCTACATGCTCTGAAGGGCAATGACTATTTCGGATGACAAAAATAAGATTATATCAACTATGTTCATTTGCATACTCGTATAATTTTAACTGCTTTAAGGATAATTGCTTGTATGGTCAGGGGCGTGGGCTAGAGAGTTTATACTCGATTTTTAAGAAAGAGCTTTAAACCGTACACTTAGAATTCAAACTTTTATAAACAATGAAGGAACTAGACATATCGTTCTCACATTGAAAAGCTCAATTGACATGACTGAAGACAAAGATTTATTTAAATGTATTATGTTCACGTATACAAATATGATGCCTAAAGTGAAGACCGCGTAGTCTAATGGTTGATACCTGTAAAAAAAAATTATAATACTGAAGAAAAAAAAATACTCGAAGTTCTGATCTCTGTGCATGCTTATAGGCACGTTACCATGTTCAACACCTAATCGTCCACTTCAACCATTTTGTCTGGAAAACTAGACTAATCCCCTCCCTGAATAAATCAAGTCGACAGAATATTGATGAATGTAAGATTACTATTCGATTGAACGCACATACATCAGTATGCCTCTCTCTACATTCATTAAATCCGATTTGATAAGGCACTGGACTGATCTTTTTGAACTGCATTAAACTGCTTTGGCAGCTCCGGGTTTTTTTTTTTTTTTTTTTTTTTTTTTAATCACACTTTACAAACAAACCTTACTGTAGTATATGTTTTGTGAAACTAAAGGCGCATATTACCTCTACATGTACGCGATAACTTTTAAAGTTGTATGTTGTACCTATGATTAGAAATATTATTGATGATATTTTGGGTTATAACTGTGACAAATTATTCATCCAGAGTGTTTGGGATATCAAGATATTCAATATAAAAACAAAGAAATGCTCTCAGAAAAAAAGAAAAACTGTAAAAATGTTGGTTAAAATTGCCCTCAAATGCGGGTAATTATGTGTGTTAAAATAACGTGTCCTTTCCTATAGCGTTCTAGAATTCAACCACTTTCGTTTATTACTACAAAAACGAAAGATATACGGACTGCCTTTAATTATATCGTAATTGCTTTCGTTATCGGATTGGTGTGACCGGCCCCTAAGGGTATCAAAAATATACTGAACATTCAAATGATCATCTTTCAATACTGTGCAGACAGCTACATTAGCAAAAAGAACAAAACAACGATTTCTTTTCTTTTTCATTCCTTTTGTTTTGCGCTTTGGCGAGTTTTATTTCATTGATGACGGTTTTTGTAGCAGTTAACAACTCTGCGAGTTGGATTATTTATTGACGCAGATTTAAGTTTATTTCTTGTAGTAGGTCAGATTGCCACAGTGTCATTGAACAAAATACAGTATACCGTGTTGTTTTACCAAGTGTTACTTTCTTCGAAGAAATGTGGTTGACATCGTATATCAGGTATAGTTCTCAGTTTTATTAGGATTAGGTGTATCTTACTAAGAATTGTATTCTGACAGTCACCTTTAGTCTCTAAACTTATCAGATCGTCTATTTAGAGTTACCAGACCGTGCAGGCTAGACTTAGCTTGACCGAATTGCTATTGAATTTTTGATCAATTTTGTCCTTTGTGAACTCTGGTGACCTCAACCTTACGTTGGCCATTATTAATCTGATTACTTGTTTAAAATTTATCGTTCTATTGTCCTTGACTGAGATATAAACATAGTTCATTCACAATACAATTCTGCAATATATAAAAGAAAGAGGGGCAATGTAGAGCAAGTTCGACAACAGAATAAGATTATTCAAAGCTCTTCATAACGAAAAAGCAAGTGTTGACATCACATTGAAAAGTCGGGAAGTTGGCTGTGAACAGTCAACTTGAGTGGGAACTTGATATTTACCCCCAAACACTTTCAAGCTTCCATATCATCTAATGGAATAGAAACAACTATTTTTTCTAGGATATTATTTTGTATTTATTCTCGCTCATTCTCTTAAAGGGGGGGGGGGGGGGTGGCACTTACGGTTCCGACTGTGATATTCCCATTACTGGAATTATGATAAGCCTCTACATTTTCCCCTGACTTGATGCATGTGTTCAACATTATTAGTAGTTCGAGATTCATGGTAGCATTAAATTATCGTCTGTTCTATTTATTTATAATGTTCTTTTTTACATTTGAAAACAAAAACATTTTTTTAAAGATAAACAAACAAAAAAGCATGGAGTGATGAGACCAATTTGATTCCTGCTGATGCATAAATCTGATGAACTCTGATAGAAGTTCATTTAATGTCAGTAATAATCATAACTCTGATATAAGGAGCAGCCGAGAACACTATTAATTCATCATTTCGTGATCATTCTCGTTGTCGTATCCGTAGTCGTTGAAGCGTGTCCGTGTGTCGTCGTCGACCCTGACGCCCAGGGTGAGTCCCATCAAGTAGAACGGCAGCGAGCACGCATACCCCATGCACCCCATCCTGACCTTAACCCTTGATTCAGAGCTATTTCGCCAAATGGAAAAAAATTGTAATTAATATTATTACTGTTAAAAACAACGACCATATGGTGAATGCAGTTGTAAAACACAAGCCACAGAATTTAGTGTCTGTATGGGCAAGTCCAAGGTATTTCATATACTTTATTAACTATTATGGAATTATATTATGAAATTGTGAAAATAAATTGACATTAACATATATAATTTTTGTTGATGTTTTGCCTGGTCCAAGCTTCTAGCATGTCTAGCAGGGCTGCTGATCAGCATAATACAGTGATCAGGGGGTGTTTCATCAAGTGTCTTGTCAGTGATTTTTACTGGCAAATGTGCTCTCAGCCAGTCAGATGCAAGGATTTCAGTAGCTTATATCAGTTATTGCAACTTGTCATTGATGATAAGTTTTATGAAACAGGGCCCAGATATACTAACATCTTATGTGATCGGCAACGTACGGGACAATATAACTTGGACTTGCCCTATTCTTTCCTTCTGTTTTACAATATATTCTGAACTTTTGTTTATAACTTTGTTGTTGTTGTTGCAATGTTGATGTACACGTACCTGGGAGTTACTAAAGGAGGGTGATAAAGGGATGTACCTCAAAATTTGTGTTGGAAAATTCATGATTGTAGTGGGAAATTAAATTTGACGACCCATATTTTAGGTTGAAATTTCATAGGTGTGTGGAGGGTTTGTTGAATATGTTTACATTATTCGCGAGCATATAAACTATAAAATCTGAAAGCAGGATGATGATCACTACCCCTAAAGATAAACGAAAACGATGCATGTTATTACTATTGATCATACGGAATCCATTGTAGGCTTTCACTATCAAAAGGTCTTTTACCGCTGTTTGTTATGGATTAGAAGCTAAAAATCTGACATTTTGGTTTGTCGAAGGACTGGTTAAATTACTCTGTAATATGTTCCATATAAAATACCATGCGGCGTTCTTGAAGCAAAGCTTACTTTATACATTATCTCGGCATCTCTTTTTCAAAACCAGCGTGTAAGTTTTAACATAGTTCAATGTTCACCAAATTTGAACGATAGAGTAGAGTATCTCATATTGTTAAGATGCACTATATTGCACCAGAATCATCAAATTTCACTTACAATTGCAGTTCTCCATCAGAGTAGATTCCGTTCATACCCCCTCGAAAGACAATATTCTGAAATACCTTGGTGTACCGATACGTCAAGTTCCTTCTTATTGTTATGTGTATAAGGCCGTTTGATTTTTGAATATGATGTTGCCAATTAATCATTAGTTCATGGGATCCCCAAATTTCAGAGGAATATACAAGTGGCGCATTCAGAAATCGATTTAACGGGGGGGGGGGGGGGGTGGTATTGGGATCCCCGAAGGTTGTTGTGAAATATTCCAGACATTTTCTGCAGTCTTATAGGCACCCACTTGTAGTAAAAAGCATATCTTTGGATATTCTTTGAATTTTCTTGTTTTCGGCCTGCAGACAAGGGGGCATACGTCTGCATGCTCCGCCCTAAGGATACGCCATTTTGTATACTATTATGCACAGACAAATCTCCAAGTTGATTTAGAAAAGTGACACACTTGTAGATCAGGTTGTACATGGTGTCTAACTCATGAGAAAATAGAATAAATGTTTAGCTTCCGCAATTAGTATACCGTACCTTGAACCTAAAGGCCCATACATCAAGTACTTCGTATAATAAAGGAGGAGTATAATACTACCGTGCAGTGGCTCATGAGTTCAGGAGAAGAAACTAAGTACCGCCAATTTCCGTCCTCATTTTACCCCTAATTGAATGCTAAAATTAGCTCCCAAGACCGACATCTCATTCGTATTAGCGACGCATCCCCAATTATGGGACACGGTTCATTACATATGGCAATGAATAAACTTAATCTTGGGTCGATTTATGAGCTTATCCATCAAAAATAATTCCAGGATTATGATTGATACCCGATGTCGTATTACGAGCCCTCACCATTTAAAATGCTTAATTATTAACTATTCGTGTCTGTTCATGATCGTGAGACCGTTTCAATTACATGTCCATCGGGGTGTGGTCATAAGCCAGGTTGATCATTACTCAAATTCAGTTGATATGAATTGATAATCGATATTTCCAAACCTTCCAGAAATTAATGCAGTTTGAATTTGTGTAAATGAAACGAAAATAGAATAGGTCTTCCAAACACAATTGATTCTTTAAGTGAAACGATGATGTTAAGACGTTTACACGTATGTCTGGACGTTACAGTTTGCCAGACAAGGAGCCCCCCCCCCCCCCCCACACACACACACACAAACAACAGAAACATATAAACAAACAAAACAAAACAAAAACAAAAAAGAAAGAAAAACAAAACACGAAAAAACATAATTTTCTTTCATTAAGATTCCAAATATACCTTTTTAGAAAAGCAGTAGCATGTTTTATTTGATATTTCTTCGTCAGGGGAATATTTTTCACCATACACATAGTCCCTGCTGTATGACGTCATGTACGATGTTGAAAACAAGAGACAAAATCAAAATAGCATACTGAAAATTCCACTCTTTCTTGAAGGCACAGAAATAGCTTTTGAACCACCTCACTTTACACATCTTGATGTAAGTGTTCTCGGTGACACATGGGAATACAATGTACAGCCCGGTCGTTGAACCTGCCTACTTGTACCTCCTCAAACCATCTCATCGCGCAGACGACTCGAGCAAATTTAAGCACACGTCATACAAACAGTTTTCCCGCCTTTTTCCCTCATCCATCACTATCTCCGCAAAGCTCAGGAAATTATTGGGTATGCTTCACCTATAGGTCGTCGTGGCTGGCCTAAAATTTAAATGAGACATTTCCGTAATTATTCTCTCTTTGACAACGGAAAATGTAAGGGACGGGGCCGACTCATTAGAGCAGTGTTACAATGAATTCTGGCATATTTTAGTAAGATGACCCCTTGTATTAGTGCACGTTTTTATATAAGTAACTGGAAGAAAACATACCTATCGTCGTGATTAATAGGTCTATATACATGTTTCTGCTATAATGTTTTTGAAGTTGGAAAGGTGTTTTCCCATTCTGTTATAATTGATGTTTTCGATAACTGTAAAGAGTTTCTCAACCCTTTCTGCTTTTCTATATCCAACTACATATCTGCTTCTGCACTTATTATATACCCATCTCCTCCTCTCCCCTGCCCTTCCTCTACTGCTTATCTATCCAGGGAAATGTAACTCCCTGATCTATCTTTACAGATATATCAAGGTATTCTCGACAGGGAATTATTTTGACAGTGAATTTCTTTCTTAAAGGCTGGTCACATTTGTCCGATAACGATATTGATAACGAGATTTTCCATTAATGGTACACCTAGTGTTGTGTGTACGTGTGAGCAGGGAGTCCCTGGTGTGAGTATGCTATAGTGTATGTCAATATTAGGACAGGTAATGAGTGGACCTTTAATGAAAAAAAAAACCCATCTCGTTTACAGGTTAAAGTTATCATTATCGGACAACTGCGACCAGCTCTTTACACCTTCTAGATAAGATGGAATGCGTGCATTGACTTTTGAACAAGAAAACAGAAAATCCAGAAAACAAACAATAAGCTCACTATATGCAATAAGATAGCGATTGTTTGAGTATCCTTTTCAGAGTTACAGTGGATTTCTTTCTGACACCTTCCAGATAATATGGAACCTTTGCATTATCTTGAACAAGACACTTGAAAAATTTTGTTGAACTTTTCTTGTAATATATATTAGATCGGAAAAAATAAGCTCACTTTGTCCATAAGATAGGGATCTTGCAGTGTTGACTGGGGTACCTCTAAACTGGGGTAGAACCTTTTGCTGGCTTCCTGTGGGATTTGTTCTTGGAGACCCAAACAGGATGAGAAAGGCCAATGCACCTGCTATCTGATACCTGAGGGGTCGGGTGTTGAAGAAGAAGACTTATCCCACTCTTAACTAAAGTTTCATAAAGTGGCCAATGCAGTAGCCAATACTTTGAAGGCAAGTTTGACTGAGGAGAGAGAAAGAGAGAGAGAGTGAGCGTGTGTGTGTGCGGGTGTGTGGGTGTGTGTGTGTGTGTGTGTGTGTGTGTGTGTGTGTGTGTGAGAGAGAGAGAGAGAGATGGAGGGGGGAGAGAAACAAAGAAAGAAGGACGGAAAGTACACAAGATAGATACTGAGAGAGAGAGAGAGAGAGAGAGAGAGAGAGAGAGAGAGAGAAAAAAAAAGATGTGATGAAATGTACATAGGTAAAAGAAAGAGAGAGAGGGGTAGAAAGAGATATACAGAGAGAAAGTGGGTGGGAGCAAGAAAGAGGGACCGAGAGAACATAGAGAGCGAAAGAGAGATGTGTGATGAAATGTACAGAGAGAGGGGGGGGGGGGCAAGAAATGAGATATTAAAAATCTGCAATCACACTGTGAAGTTGGAAAAGGGAGAATGAACAATATTGCAAGAAAGTGATATTAACAGGAGGAAAGAGAAAAAGAGAGTAGAGAAACGGCTGAAATAATCTGAGGCAATAAAGTATGATCGGAGTTCGAGAGGAGATGAGTGCTCCTAACGACATGCTTCATCGAATGCAAATATCTACAAAATGAGATCGTCTCAGTCGTCTCATAATTATAATATCTTCACTCGTCGATGTGAAATTTCACGGTTTATTTCTTTGATCGCACACCTACCCTTCTAGAGCCTCATCACCTGGAGAGCATGCTTCTCGAAAAAAAATATACATGTAGAGCTTACACCATGTTAAATACGGAAATCATGGAAATATGGTTCTTATACGCGTAAGCAGAGAAAAAAATAAGCCGGGGCTGAGGGCGATTAGCCCCCGAAACACTTCAAAGAGCCACCGTAGATGAAAAAAGAGCCACCGTCAAATAGTATTTTTGCCCATGGGTCGTAGTGCATTAAAATCTCTGAACACAAAAGGTGGACTTCTATATAAGTAGCCCTCGCGAAAGAAATTTTAATTTTTACACTGCCAGCGTAAGATTTCCTTGAAGTTGTAGAAATGCATGATCTGGGGGATTTGATTTCGTTTGAAGTTCCTGTATTGACGTCAACTCGCTATACAGTTTAACTAACAGATTGCATAATGTAGAATAAATAAGATAAAATAGATAGTAAGATAACATCATCCAGGATTTTAATGAAAACGGAAATATGTGGTGACATAATTATATAAACAGATGTTTCAGTTATTTATTCAACATGTTGGTTATTTAGTTTTGTATAGCCTTGGATCTATTTCCATTAAAAAAAAAATTTTTTTTAACATTTTAAAGCAGACATGGCTTTGCATTTATTAGTAGTCAGAGTGTAGAATAGTCAGTTTATTTTCCTCTTTCCCACATGACTTGTGATGAATTCCGACATCATGCGTATATGAAACAGTCCATCGTCGACTGAATACAGACTCCTTAAACTCCTTATTTGACACATTTGCATTGGGAGAATACATTATCATGCTGTGGCGCCCGTATCACCCTGGTCACGTGATCCTGGTCACGTAAACCGTAGCGGCGCCACTGAGTAAAAGTGATACCGTTGGTGTTTAACGGATAGAAGGGTTTGTAACGTGAGATTTGGAATACTTGCAAAGGAAAGATAAAGTATTTATGAATATCAAAATCGTACTAAGATAGGAATCGACTGATAAGATATCATGGATTTATTCAACTGATTGCGAAATAGTTGCAGTGCATTAACAAAATGAAAGAATGTAACAGGTAACAGTAACTTGAAGTCGATGTTCAGTGTTATCAAGCTGAAAAAATGTAAATATTCAGAATGACTCTGATCTTGTCTTTCTGAAGGATGTATTTTCTGATTTTCATTGAGTACGTTTGCTGTGATTTCAAGGTCATTTTCGATTTCTCTGATTTTTGTGATTTTCAGATTTTGTTAATTTCCATTGAGTAATCCATGGTAATTTGCTAGGCCATTTTATGATTTTCTGATTTTAATTGTGCAAATTCACTCCAGTTTTCTAGGCCACTTTATAACTTGAAAAAAGTCATATGATAATCGCCACCCCTGGCCTAACAATGACAGAGCAATATCAGAGGTGATGCTGATTTTAGATACCTTTAGACTGGTAGTTTATTGTGTGTGTACGGAAACAAGAACAAATATAGAAATAGGAAGATGCAAGGTTGTGACGTATAAAACAGGGATAAAATTTGACCTGACTTATTAATACCTGTTTGTAAAACGAAGCAGAATAACAGGAACTTCAGAGAGGATATCAATTATAACGAAATAGGTTATAGTAAATTCGCATCAATGAAAACCACTGTCGATTCCTATCTTTCCAAGTAATTCAAATATACCACTTACAAAAAAGTGTATCTAATATTTACATCTGGGGAGCGTTTCATCAAGCGTTTTGTCAGTGATTTTTACCGACAAATTTGCTCTCGGCCAATCAGATGCAAGGATTTCAGTAGCTTATAACAGTTAAAATTCACTGACAAAACACTTGATGAAACGCTCCCCTGAAGGTCAAGGAGATCCAGTCATTTTGAGGGCGAATTATTTTCTCTCAGTTAGGCCTCCATGCAAGCCGAGTATAAGATGTTGATTTGATTTACGTTGAAATATATTTATCTGTAAACAACCGGTTGTTCTTCAGTGATTGTTCAACCCTGTACGCACGGTCCTGGCATTGAACCAAACGCCTCATAGAATGCATCCATATATTCCATTTCCCCCAGATTTTGATTATTTGAATCACATTCATTATATTGTGTGGGACATCAGGCGGCGTAATATTTCACCAAGAATGGACAGCATAGTTTCATTTCAGTATTTTGCTGTCCATAATACGATGTGCTATCTTCTGACTATAATCTTCTGACAGTGGCTTTGACAGCAATCATAATTATATGAAGAAATTATGGGCAATTGCATGTATAAACCAATGATACATTAGTGGCTTATTCAATATAGTGTGGAGCCGTTCTACACCCCCCCCCCCACCCCCTCGTTGAAAGGCTCAGAAAATATTACTACAAATTGCCATGGTTATACGGATAGCATTGATGCCCAAATACAGCCCCAAATTTACAGTTTACAACCCCGATATAAGCCCCCAGATGAAACCCACCTCTCCCTCTTCCTGAGTAGATTCCACTCCCCACCCCCACATCCGTGTTTATCATCAATGTCTTGATATGCCACTGTACTCATGCATTGTACCAGTATCGCTATACCACTGCATTTCGCGATTGTTTTATTTACATACAGACAACCGTACTGAAGTGCTCCTTCAATAATGAATTCGCCGTCTGTGTGACTGATCAAACATGTATCATCATCTAGCGTATTTATCATTAGTAATTAGCGCTCCAGATGTTACGGCTGCTCGGGGGGGGGGGGGGGGGTTGTGTGGAGGCTTTTGCTACTCTGTTTTGTCTGGTATGCTTTAGTATTAGTTTTAGTGGAGAACAGTTTTACCTGAAATTCGAAATCTTTCTCAATCAAGGCACGTTACTTATTATGAACGTGCGTGTAGTGATTTGATTCGCCAGAATTTCATTGGTCAGTTCGAAAGTATAGAGGCTCGTTCACTGTACCCTTTCCTTAATGAGAAACATGAAAATGTTCATATAGGTTAGGATATTAATGTTATGTTGTGTTGTCACTGTAGATATTTTGTTCAGTGTCCTTCCTTAAACCAACTGACTTCTTTCACCGAGTACATTATTTGCTATACTCCAGTGGCGCAAAAATTCTCTGACAAGCAAAAAAAAAAAAAAAAAAAAGGGTTATTCAAAAAGGTGGGGGGACATTCGCTTCCAAAATTCTCTGACAAGCAAAAAAAAAAAAAAAAAAAAAAAGTTATTCAAAAAGGTGGGGGGGGGGGGGGCATTCGCCTATCTTCAAAAAGGTGGGGGGACATCCCACCTGGATTTGCGCCCATGCTCTACTCTAGATTACATGTATAGTGCGGTATGCTCTGTAGACCGGGTAAATCTTCACATCATTACATTGTCTAAAAATGGCATCTCCCTGGTCTAATGTTGCATCAACCTTGTTAGAAGAAGCATGAATTTCGAAGAGCACCTTTATGTGGATCATACACCATGATGATCGGATTTACCAGGGGAGTGGATGCGTTAAGTATAGGAAAGTCGTGCTCTAATTATGTTCTTCTTCAGAGACGTGTCGCTAAGTGTAGGGGTGTAGGGTGTGGGTAGCCACCCCCCCCCCCCCCCCGCTTGTCTATAAACAAAACATCTGATTATCCGTAGTTATTGTCTCCAAAGTTGTATTATTTCAAATTTTGTTGGGAAATGTGTAAAAACAAAACTTAAAGAATTTAAGAGTCCCCCTTTTTCCTTGGCTTATCAAAATATTTTTATTTAAAACTTGTCCGGAAATTTGGTCCTTCATTCCGCATTCAAAAAATGTTTAAGCGAAGCCCCTGATATTCCGTAGGTCTTAGCTCTCTTTTTATCCTTCAGGCTGCGTCATATCTTAAGGTTTCCTTCTTGCCCTTAATGACTCTGGATTACAAAGGTAAAAGGCAATACTGGGATTTAGCGCAATATCATCATAACAGTGGCGTAGCTACAGGGCACGGGGGTACACCCCCCCCTCCCCCAAATCGAACGGCTAAAATAAAGTGGGAAAGAGACAGAAGGAGAGAGAAAAGAAGGGAATGGATGAAAGGGGAAGTGAAGAGATTATCCCCTTCTAATCATTGGCCTTGTTAATTCGTATTTTATCCATCAAGCATGTCAAGCAAGACCGATCCCCCCCCCCCCCATGGTACTAGTTCTCCCCCAATGGCTGGACCCAATGTACACCAATATAATATCATTAAATTAGCAACAAGTATGAATTAATAATAATAATGATGATAATAATAATAATAATAATAATAATAGTAATAATAATAATAATTATAGTGGCTACTTGTATAGCGCATAGGTCCACCTTTCGGTGCTCATGGCGCTTAGAGAAAAATACATTAGCCATGAATATTTGTCATGTAGGCCCAAAATATCAGGGTGGATACATCTCAGTAAATTGGGATTATGTAGATTGCAGCATCATGCTTTGTTTTACTTCCAAGCATTTATCATTGCCGAGAATCAATATGGCGTTCATGACCTACATACCTGCACATTCTTGCGTTATTATGTTTGCCGCGGATCGTTATGATTATTGCCGAAAAATCAATACAGCTAACATGATCTACACTATAGTCGATCTTCATATCATATCTTGCAGTAAAAACTAAGTTATTGAGCCTCTTATATGTTTGCCCGAAAAAAGCAACAACCAATGTTACCAATAAAATGTAATAGGTGCTTGCAATATCTAGGGGCGTTTGTATTAGTAATAACTGGGGAAGAAACTTGGAATACATTCAAATGTTCTCAGTAGGTATTCACATTGCTATGTGGGAGCCTTCATGAAAAGGGGTTGTCGATATATTTTTTTCTTTTGAGTACATACGGTATGTGTACTATGGTCTTGTCGTATAGGGGATGACATCGTACTATTTTCTTTTAATCGGGAAGAAACAATCGGGTGAAAGCGTGATGTTGCAGTGGGCTGTAGATGACATGCAATCTTGAGAGAAAAGACAGGTGTTGCTTGCTTTACTTTACAAAATGTCATCCTCGAAACTTATGGGATGTAGAGGGTTTAAAGGGGCCACCCCTTCCTCTTTGGAAAAAAAAAACACATCTTGAAGAAACGCTTCAAAATACAAAATCACTTGGAGGATTGCTGCTTCAATACCCCCCCCCCCCCCCCATTGTCGTGTGTCGTGGTCTAGTGGATATACGTCACCGGACTGTGGTCACATGGTTCGCGGTTCGAGTCTCGCCGCGGCACTTATGTCCTTTGGCAAGACATTAATCTACATTTTCCACTCTCCACCTTGTTGGGTAGGACACAAATGTCACTGTGAATGGAATAGTATATGTACGCCTGTAAAATGGCCGCCAGACTGGAATGCTCCTTATGCTGAAGTGGAGAATGTGCACCATAAGTGCAGAATGGTAACTCGATCCAATGACCGGGGTAATAACACACTGTAACGCGCTTCGATCATTTACTCACTGGAAAGGGGTCATAATAAATGCAGGGGGTGGTTCACAAAGAGTAAAGTAGGACTTAAAGTCGCACTTAAATTCCTAGTTGCGTGCTGTATATTACGCATCACCGCATTGGTCAGATCATGCTCAGGGGACGCGAACGCCAGCCCTGGCACGAACGTCCTCTGGCAAGATATTAATCCACATTTGCCACTTTCCACCCAGGTGTAAATGGGTACCCGATACGCTAGAGCGCTAATGTTGGAGCTCCAGCCAGGAGCGTAACGACGTGATGGACATGAGCGCTGTACAAGAAGCCTCCTTTATTATTATATAATTTAGCCTGCATGAGTGAAATGAAAAAAAGGGTTGAAACATAACATAATATCGAAACGTTTTTTTTTTTTTTTTCATTATGGGAGTCTTGCACAATGATCCTGGGATCCTGTTATGTGGTTGATGAAGGACATGTATATTTCCTCATCCATTTCTGAAATTATATAATTATCTTTTTTGTGAGTGCAAATAGCACGCACGGACCTGTAAACGGATTACACATAATCTAATATTCTAAAGATGTAAGTAATATTGACATTGCTACAATAGTATTGAGAACCTGCATGATGTGGTTGGTATATCATGCATAATTCATCTCTCACAAATATTTGCACATAAGATTCATGAGGGTATGTAACTTGGTATTCAAATCCTGTTGCATGATTGTTGTTTGGCCATGAGAGACTACACTTTATGAATGTTCACGTCACCGCAGTACAAGTCTTTAAATAGCCTGGCATTCCAAATAGAAAACCTGACATTAAATCGTTATATGAGTCCATCCTGTGCAATTGCGTTATGGCCTATACCGGTACTATTTTATAGGGAAAATGGGCCATATATCCAGAGAACGATAATCAATATAAACCATGCCTATTTAGTGTTGTTGTGCCCTATATCGCAATAAATCATTTTTAGAGGGTGTACCTATTAGTTATCGCATAGTGCTTTCTATTTGAGCTTGAAATGTGATCTAATTCAAGGACACACTGTTCCGATTATGCCGTGAATTTATGAGACCTAGAAGTATTGCATTACCGTCACGGAACAACATGATATCAAAGAACAGGGTATGGGACTTACCTTGGAACAACATTGAGCAATACCTTGGCTTTCGTAGCCATGAACATCAAATTGATCTTTTAAGCCTCCATACTAACTCTTTTCCTCCATTACCAAACATCTCTCTCTCTCTCTCTCTCTCTCTCTCTTTTACTCTCTTTCTCTTCCTCACTCTCTCTCTTTCTATATCTCTTTCTCTCTCTCCCTATCTCTTTTATCTCTCTTTTTCTCTCTTTCTTTTTCTCTCTTTTTCTCTCTTTCTTTCTCTTTCTTTTATTCCCCCTTTCTCTCTAATTCATCTATTTTGTGGGGGATTAAGATATAATTTTCAAATGCATTTTATCCTGTTCCGTTTTTCTGATCAAATAATATTCCTGCCCTCTTGAACCTCATTCACCTTC
Organism: Heliocidaris tuberculata; assembly: GCA_025618425.1. Classification (NCBI taxonomy): domain Eukaryota; kingdom Metazoa; phylum Echinodermata; class Echinoidea; order Camarodonta; family Echinometridae; genus Heliocidaris; species Heliocidaris tuberculata. Next base: position 19,063,434 of record CM046848.1, read on the forward strand.
ACCTCTCCTCCCCATTCCCGCCCTCAGACAGCTCCTTCTCTCTAAATCCTCCATTTCCTACCTCATCTATACCTCTTCTCCTGTGAAACCACCTTCTCCTATCCCGTGCTCCGCCACTTTAAAGGAAACCAAAACCCAAGGAGATAATCAATGTTATTGGAAAGTGAAAATTCAGAGAAGCACTTTACAAAAAGTTTCATTAAAATTGGTTAAAAAATGAGAGAGTTATGGAAGTTTGAAAAGTCTCGTTTTACTTTCTATGGGGATCCTCAAATTGGCAAAATTGCTTCAAAATGGCTGATTTTGTGAACAACTCTCCATTTGTTTTGTACACAGATTTTCAGATTTTCCCCATTATCTTTCAAGGTGCAGTTTATCTCCTTCTGAGCTCAACATATATAATGGGAAAATGTATTTTACACCACATATGTCAAGTTCAGGAGGAGACAAGGAGCACCCTGAGCGATAATGGGGAAAATCTGAAAATCTGTGTACAAAACAAATGGAGAGTTGTTCACAAAATCAGCCATTTTGAAGCAATTTTGCCAATTTGAGGATCCCCATAGAAAGTAAAACGAGACTTTTCAAACTTCCATAACTCTCTCATTTTTTAACCAATTTTAATGAAACTTTTTGTAAAGTGCTTCTCTGAATTCTCACTTTCCAATAACATTGATTCTCTTCTTGGGTTTTGGTTTCCTTTAAGTATCTTTCCTTTAAAGAGAAAGTTGAGTTCTGGTATATAGGTGTAACATAATTGGTGAGCTTTCTCTTCCTTTTCATGCAAGTTTGAAAGAATATCAGGGAAGAGGTGTCTCCTGGAAATGAATGCTCTTCAAATGTCCTCATATTTTATCATTCGAAATATGACGAGAAATAGCTGAAAAGTTTGAAACAAACTTTCGTGACACATGTATGTAAGCCCGTAGAGTTGTGTGTAGTGCATGTGACTTTCAACAATATTGTTTCAATTTCTCCTTGTTTTTGGTGATTCCTCACAGTAAAAAAAACAACAACAACAAAAACCATAATACTATTCTTATGTAGGCCTACATAATCAGCCATTCCAAATTGCTTTCAGACAGTTTCTTTCACAATATTTCTGTATGGACAGAACACAACCTTCTCGTTAAACCTTCAGTCTCATATATTATACAGCCCATGATTTCCGATGTAGGGGTCTCTGGAGGCCCCGGAGTCTTGGCACACCTTGCGAAACCCCCATCCTGTTTACAACACGTCCTGCCAGTAAATACAGCACAGTTTTTGTAGTTTGTTACCACGTCATGCAAAGAGAAAGTACATGTTTATGTTCATGATAGTTGGCACTGCCTTGTTGTGATAAAAGTTTCTGGGTTTTTTTTCTTCTTCTTCTTTCCTTCTTTCTTTCTTTCTTGAAAAAAAGAGACACTCAACATGAAAATACAGGGGAAACAATGAATAGAATCGAATTCGAAACAATAAGAATTAAGAAGAATTAAGAATATCGTTGCACATGGAGTTTTTGGCATGTGACTCAAAAAACACCCCGTGATGACTTGGGAACAACCTAGTGATGTCACTGTTAGTGATAAGTGTCGTGGCACAAATTACGATCGTTTTATTTAATTGGAGTGACGAGAGCCAATTGATAAGGTCTTCTTATAAATCAAAATAGGTTCCCGTATCCAAATCCAAGACTTGAGATCATTTCTACCACTCTCTCCTTCTTTGACCCGATTATCTTTTATGTGATTGCGTTGTTTCGTTTTACCATTTTTCACTTTCTGCCTGCGTTGTGGACCTTGCTTTTTTGGACGTGGAATAATGTTGCAAATATTGTAGATATCGTAAAGGATTATTATCTTGTTACTGATAAATGAATACTGTCACACAGTCATTTCCCCTCCACCTCCCCCGTCCCGAATCTCTCCCTCTCTCTCTCTCTTCATCTGACATTTTTTTTCACATTTCGCTATCTTCTGTGTCTTGCTTTCACTTCTTTTCTGTCATAACTTCCCTCTCTCTATATAATTATAGCCCATGTTTCCCCTCTCTATCTCCCAACTCTCTCTCTCTCTCTCTCTCTCTCTCTATATATATATATATATATGTATATATATATATATATGTATATATATATATATATATCACACACTCTCTCTCTCTCTCTTTCTCTCTCTACCCCACCCCTCTCTCTGTCTACCCATCTCTCTCAGTATACCCATTATCCATATACTTTCATCATCATGATGCTGAGTGATACTGGATCGCATCCACTGACTGAGCGATTGCATGGCGTATGTTGGGAAATACGTTAACACTCCCATTAACACATTAGACAACGGCGTGCGGCAAGTTATCTTTGCCGATCCCACAAAAGCGGTAATCCATGATAACGTGTAATGTAGCAGAAGAAGCCCAAAATGGTATATCATTCTAGAAGCCATTTAGGCGGAAATATGATAATATTAGAGGTCATAATATCAATAGTATATATACGGTCTTTTTCGTCATGAAAAATTGACTTCGCATCCACTGTACATGCAGTACAAAAACAAACCCTTGTATGTTTATTTCTTCTTTTTAGGAGAGAAAAATACTTGGCAGCCGGTTAAGATTTCTAGGCATAAAAATGCTATTTATCAACTCAGATCTACTGACTTTGATGAGACGTTTTCGGTAAAATACTATTCATGGGCTTTGATGTTACGGAGTATTATACCTCATTAGTATTAAAACATTACAAAATAATTTGGAGAGCAAAATACAGAATAGCAATACGAAACGTTTTATAGTACCACTGAATATTGTAGCCAGTATTTTCGTAGTCACAATTTTGACATAACTTTGCATGTCAAATCAAGTAAACATAAGGCTGAATCTCTGCCATGATTTTTCCCCAACTACCATTATTTCTTTTTCTCTTGATCAAAGAACACTGGAGAAGATTACAGAACTATATCCGTATGGTAAAACCTGCAGACCAAACACATATCTCCGCATTTGCTGCCTTATCTGTTGTATTTGGATAGCACACTGAATGACCTTCAGCATTGTTTGTAGATTTTCCAACCGGCTGAAATAATTAATAATGCATGCATACATGATTTCTGTAATACAACGATTCTAAAACGTGTATCTCTATGAAATGGACAGTAACGTGTCATGTTTACGTTACAAATCCCAAAACGTGACAATTCGCTCAATATTGAATGCTTCTACTATGATAAGAATTATTGGCTTGCTTCTTTACTAAAAGTTACGGTTTCTTGGCTAGCATTGTGCATAACCAAATGCAGATCACGCAATTAGATCAAAATGTAGCGTTGTACTTCTATAGTAAACTGATTTAGCATGCAGGGCATGCATCCAAGACCCCGGGATATATAGAATTTATCACAGCGCAAAAGGTCATGCATGGGGCTGGGAGTTCAAATGAAGTTGAACGTATGGAAAAGTGTTGAAATATTTGAATGAGAGCTTCGTCATGCTCCTATAATCTACCAGGAAACAAGGATAATTTCTACTCATTTTTTTATCTCTGGTAATCGGATAATGACATTACCGGTTTTGAATTAATATTGTCCGCCTCGCTGGAAATATTTGATATATTTCCATTTTTTCCCCTTCACCTGTCAAATAAAACACGTTAAGCGTCGAAATGAAATTCAAGGTTTGCTCTGGGATATGCTATCATTATGATGATAGTAGTTGTCGTTGTTGTTGTTTCGTTACCGCCTGAAATGAGCGTACAGGATGGTTTTTTTGGGGGGTTGGGGGGTGTGCATCTGCATGTTGAAAATATCATTTAACTCGCTCTGAGGTATGATGCATAATTGATGCAATCTGTTATGAATTACCAAACAACCGAGCAAAACAAACGTTCGTGTGATTATTTGCATAATTATTATGATACTGCTACATTTTGTCTTTGTGGGTATTGTAAACAACAGAGTAGGGAACATATGCCCTTTCATCCTGCACCCTAATCGCTAATCATTGAGCTTAGTACTTCCGGGATTGATCTTTTCTGAAATGCTTGAAAATGCATATCGAAAAAGTTTCCACAAAAAGGATTAGTGTGTCAAGATTTAATCTCACTGTTTTGTTATTTTCATTGTTTCATCTGAAAATGCTCCCTAAAAAACCATACCTTATTTATAAGTAAAGCATTGCGCAATTCATGTAGCTATTTGATTGATTATTCACGCACTGTACCATTTTAATTGGCACTTTGTGGTTTTCAAACGGGCAAGCTATAGCCTATTCATTATCTTCAAAGAACATTCAGAAGCAATTGTCGATATCCCGGGTACCCTTGTCATTCAGGTATCGACTCCTTCTAGGCGCCGAAAACCTTGGCTTCAACTTCGGTTAAAGCTAATTTTGAGTTCTGGCGATAAAATTCCATTTCGAGAATTACTGGCCCAAATTAATTCTGTATTAATCATGCAGTAAGATGGGTTGTTTAGACTAGCAAAATATTAGCTAACGAAATCTAACGGAAACTTTGTCGAAACCGCAGTAACGGAAAAAGCAAAACTCACATTTGCAAGTAATGAGCCCCTCGTTATGCACGCAGTTAGGTCGAGACGATGACTTTTGGTCTTTTCTTCTTCTTCTTCTTCTTCTTCTTCTTCTTCTTCTTCTTCTTCTTTTCCTCCTTTATTTTCTTCTTCTTCTTCTTCTTCTTCTTCTTCTTCTTCTTCTTCTTCTTCTTCTTCTTCTTCTTCTTCTTCTTCTTCTTCTTCTTCTTCTTCTTCTTCTTCTTCTTCTTCTTCTTCTTCTTCTTCTTCTTCTTCTTCTTCTTCTTCTTCTTCTTCTTCTTCTTCTTCTTCTTCTTCTTCTTCTTCTTCTTCTTCTTCTTCTTCTTCTTCTTCTTCTTCTTCTTCTTCTTCTTCTTCTTCTTCTTCTTCTTCTTCTTCTTCTTCTTCTTCTTCTTCTTCTTCTTCTTCTTCTTCTTCTTCTTCTTCTTCTTCTTCTTCTTCTTCTTCTTCTTCTTCTTCTTCTTCTTCTTCTTCTTCTTCTTCTTCTTCTTCTTCTTCTTCTTCTTTTGGCTTTCGTCGATCAGCTAAATTACAATTCCAAGTCTGTGTATTTGGTCATTTGATGTCCTTTACGTTATCAAGTATTGTGGAGTATTGAACTTAAATTTAAATGAAATCTGTCATTTTTCTTCATATGTGGTCTGATCCAAGCTATTAATCAGATATACGGAAATCTTAGATTTGGTTAGTGACGTATTGTACAAATTAGCTTGGACTTGCCCATGTATATGATATACTAGCATTTCCTATCAAAATAGTTGATATCATTTAATTGTAGCTTTTAAAATTCGGCGTAAATATGGTTTGATTCTATGAGAATATATCTCTGTCATTACCAGAACTCAGAAATATAACCTTTAAATGTATTCCAGCCATTGAGTCAGGCTGCCATTGGAGAGATAAATTTAGATTGAAGGAGGCAGTCGTCAGACAATATACTATCGATCCAAGTTCCTGATTATTGATCAATATCCTTGCGACATGCATCCATGGAATACTGCGGAACATTCAACTTAAAAGGTATATCTTCCTTTTTCGAATGAATGATAAAAGTGTATGAATTGCGCAAAACCTATTTCAAATTGCTTAAAAATCATGTTGGATAGTTCAAGGCGAAAACAGAAAAAAAAAATCCTGAAACAAAGCAACAGTGTTTAGGATGTTACAGTGTATTTGTATTCAGATTGTGTTTCGTGAACCTACGATTCAGGAGCCAAAAATTATATTGAAATGCTGTTTTAATATTTACCCATTATGAAAATTGTTGATATGTAACCATTTAAGACCTCTAAAGATATAAATTTTGGTTTGACCTCTCTAATAATTATATTCGTCTTTGAAATTGACATGTAAATTAGCCTTGCTGTATTCTTAAAGTATTCATATTGAATGTATACTTATTTGCCCTTGATTTATAAGAATGAACCGTGATCAGTTTATGAATTTTCAAACATATCTTTCACATTGTTCATGTCTTACTATCTCATTGCCTCTAACTTTATTGTATATATCTACTTGACTTGTTTCATTTTTTTTCTTCATTTTTTATAAACAGGCATTCCCAGTCACAAGCATTGTTATGCTTTCAAGGGACCATGCCTCCTTCAATTGTACTTGAACTTTTTTTGTTTTGTTTGTTGTTGTTGTTGTTGTTGTAATCTCATGTATGTAACCAATCAGAAGGAAATAAATGTTTGATGGTTTTGATGGTTTTTATTTTACTTGACTGCTACATGTGCTAAAAAAGCATGTGTATGCCTGTAATTAGGCAACCAGGGAACCGACGGCTTTAACTCTTCTCCGAGGGATTTGGTAATCAGGATTAATGCATTACCAAAGCAAAGGGCACTAGTGCATCCACTGGATTTCGAACCCGGGTCCTCAGTTACGAGACCACTGCTCTACCACTGAGCCACCGCGTTTTGAATTTAATTGGAAAAAAAAAACAGCCACAGGAATAATACACAGTATTCTCTGAAATTAATTAACAAGGATATGCGTTTATAAAGTCTATACTTGGAAAGCTGGATTTTTTTTTTTTTTTTTTTTTTTTGGGGGGGGGTATATTTGCATTACGTGCACTAATTTTGTTTCAATTTTTTTGCATAAGATCATGAACAATGAATTTCCCTTTTCCCTCAAGATGTTTAACAGTTTCTTTCTGAGCGCAACAATTTCCATTTTGTCGCTGTCATTTTTTTTTTTTTTTTTCAAATAGGTGGTTTGCACCTTTGTGGTATTGGACTGCATGTATACTATACGCTCTAGAAAGCAAAGCAAAGCAAGAAAGAAACACATTTTAATTAACATCAAGAAGAATTCTATACCAAGCGGTAGAAAACTACCAAACGGTAGCAAACCACATTTTGTCTGCAAACGCTTGAATTTCACCGCAAGCCGACTTTCAAGTATTATTGGAGTAGGCTAAGAAAATGACATTGATATCAGTTACATTTAAAGTCAGGTACTCGTGTGGACCTGGTCACGTGATACATGAAAGCTTTCTTCAGGATGTATTGTAGATTTGGTATAATGTTATCTTTGTTATCGGACACAGTCTAGACACAGGGTTCGACAGTAATAACAATAATTTTATGATCATTGCCTATTTTTAAATATCAAATAACTATAAAAAGATGATTAACCTTTATGAAGTGTGTGTCAATATTTTTCGATTGTTAACATTTTTTTATTACTTCATGACAAGCATATTCAAAGGGAAAGGATTTTTTTTTCACAGTATTATCAATAATATTTATTGTCTTTCCAGATTACCATCAAAATAATTTGATATGGGATTGTTTATATTGAGAAAACCCATACGATATCATTATGCGTTTAAAATAGGTATGCCAAGTTGCTCGTAAAATTCTCAACAGAAAATGGAAAGCTTATGCTATAAATACACAAAAATGGATCATTATTTGATATTTTTCTTATATTTCACTATCCCTTTTCTCTGGGGAAAAACGTCGGTGGCAAAAAAGGGGGATTCCTATGGAATAATTGTGAAATTACTATAGTACAATGACCTGAAAGTATCTTATGGTTGTAGGAGCATTTTATTTTGGCTATACATGTATTTCCATTTCCCTTTTGCTTTTCTCCGAAAAAAAAAAGTTGTTGGCACAAAAACGGGGAATCTTATGGTACAGTTGTGAAAGTACTCTTGCATAAAATACAATGATTGGAGTATATCTCATGGTTTCTATATCTGTGTTGTGTGTTCGAAATGAGACGAGGAGCATGACATGACCGCAAAATTTTTCTTTTTGCACTTTCGTTTCCTGAGAGATGTGACATATATCACGTAGACATACTCATCATTATCTGTCTTAAAGGTTCTATACAGCTTTTACAGATTGAAAAATAACGCCAAATTGTCATGGGAAATAAGATTAATTAATATGGGTAGCGTCAGTCTCATAGAATATTTTTTTAAATTAATTTTTCTAATTATCTATGATTAATTCGTTTTGAAGTTGTTTTTCCGCGGTACTTACAGTCATATACATGCATGTAAATCTCTTAGAAAATCATGCAACATGGTTATTTTTCAATTTTTAGAATTCTAAACTTTGATCACTTTTCTTGAAACGTTATATCTATGACAGAATAATAAACAATTATTCTCAGCATCTTTCATGATCATGTGGAAGGGTGGCTATATGTTTTTAGCTAAAATCAAATCTGTGGCAGTGTAGGGATTGTAGCTATAACCTACCCGTATATTTCTCCAAAGTTGTACATGTATACAAATTTTCGTTTTTGCACATCTTCGCACCTTAATCCATTCATCCATTAAATCCATGATGGTAGTGTCTGGTAGGTTTGTAAATGATTTGGTTCGTGGTCAACTTATCAGTTATTTATTCGATGAGAAGCCATGTGCTGTGCCACGCGTACACAGAGTCCTATGGTACCATTTTCTTTGCAAAGAGTAAAAGCATGAAAGAAAAGAAATGATTTAAGGAATGAAGTGCAGTAAAAGAAGGCGAGGGAATGAGAAG
>CM046848.1:19074472-19171972 GCA_025618425.1 Heliocidaris tuberculata
TCTGAACTGGAGAGAAGAATCTCCTAATTTACCAGTCCGCCCTCTTGCTGCTCGAGGGCTATTCTTGAGAGAGGATGCGATGTCAGAATGGCTGGTCTCCTGAGCTCTTCCTGTTTACATCCAAAATTTCCAAACGTCTAGTTGATAATATTATGTTAAATCACTTTATTTACCACGTCAATTCCCCCTCCCGTCTCACTCAAATCCGCCTTAACTTTAATAAATAACATCTCATCGTATCCAACATAAAAGTCAACCCAGCTCTGTATTTTATCTAACATTGTGACCCATGAATGTGTTTGTGTTTACATTTGTGTGTAAAACAAGAAAACGACCGTGTAGGAAATGCGTGCATCTCAGTGAGGGTAATCCTGGCCCCTAATTGGTGGATTGTTTGATGGCGTCAGTGAACTTTTTATGACGTTATTTTGGTCACTCGTCACTTTGGTTTCTTTTCATTTTTGATAGGTTGTCCTTTTCCCGCTCTTTCGGCGGGTATGGAAACATATTTTTAGCCCAGTTGCCCATGCATGGGGAGGTCAGGATAGTTGGATAGGTTTTCGTTCCATATTTTTTCACTTAGACCCTTAGAACTGATCGGCAAACAAATTGCCAACAGCGAAGGAAATCACAATTAATGTCCGACCAACACGAATAAGTTCACGCCAATCTCAGGTTTTTACCCAATCACGTTCAAATGCTACCATGCACAAACTGAAAAAAAATATCATCCGAGTTGGGTGTAAAATTGCCCAGACTACCTTAATTGTGGGCAATATTTTTACTTAATATTTCATTTTGATGATATAGCAACATGTGATTTAAAGTGTTAGGGAGCTTTAGAATAATTCATAATGTTGCAACAACAACAAAAATAGAAAAGGATGACTTGCTGCCTTTTGTTTTAATAACGCTTTACTGCCCAAGCATACACTACCCTTTTAATTCAACCTATTTGACATATATTTATTGGAATTTGATATGCTTCTTAAAATGCAATGTATTTCTTGAAAAGAAGAAGACAATATATATATATATAGGGTAAAAGTATTGCAGTTGTTGTTGTTACTTTGTTGATGCTGTTGTTTTTGCATCGAAACGTTCATCAAAACAAATTGTTCTATATGGTACTAATTAATCAACTCTAAACCCATCTCTCATTTTCAGCAACTGCAGGCAAATGAAATATATGAGCAATATACGGATGACAAGATATCGACCTTGACATTTTAATTATCGTTTACAAGATGAGGCCTGGATTTTATTCATTAAGACTTGCCACAATTTGATACGACTTACTTCGGGGATAAACTGAATTTTATATAAGGTTTCCATGTACATAAACATTATTAAACTCAATTCAAATCTGCAACTACAGTATAAACCATATTATATTTCCACATGATTAATGATATCAAGCATTTACCTATTGGGGACTATAGGGGCCATATGGTGTTAATAGCTGCTGACACACTAATTGGATTTGTCGAATTATGTGGAATTTGAAGAAAAACTTGTTGTCGCCGGAGGGCTTTACCATTTTGCATTCTAGTGCAAAACTATGGTGAGAACTGATTTTGAAAATTAATACTGCTCGGTGATAGCCTTGACCTGAAATATAATATCAAGCCATTAAAAGTGGATTGCGGCACTCAGGGTTGATGCAACTATTGAGCAAAATGATAATCCTGTGCAATGATAATAATGATAATAACAAATCAATAATTTTTAGCTCTTTAAAAAACCAGCGAGCTCTCCTTGAACCTTGGATAGATTTGAAATAACATCACTTCCTCTCCTTCAAGATATTTTGTTTTAATCACCGTCTAGGGCCATGTACCCTTTTTTTTCAGTTGGTAAGTGCCTTGTCGGATTTAGGGGGGTACATAATATAAATTATGGTCGGACTTGTTTCCACCGTTGGACTAAAATGAAAATTTTGGCCATCATTGTTGTTGGGGTTCAGAACCCTGAGTTTGTATATAGCGTGACCATGAATTCCATGTCATTAAAGTTCACTTCAGTAGATTTTCCCAAGCGTATAATACTGAGCCAAATGAGCTCATTATGGCAGAATATTTTGACAAATTATGACATTTTGAGACGCACACATTCATTAGGACCGCCATTAAAATCAAAATATTGAGCCATCGATGGGGTGATCACACGCCGTCATGCCGACCAAAATAGTGGGTTCATGTGTACTTCTGCGACTTTGCTCTGTATTGCAAACACACCCGAAGCGCCCGTACATGGGTCGCACTACATGAGTACATACCTGTGGCTAAACTACGCTTTATTATTCTTCTTCCATATCCATTAGATATGCCCAATTACACTCATTTATTGTTGAAGGGCCATTTTAAGTAAGTGGGATTTATGAGCGAGTGTGATTTGTTGTTATTATTATTATTCCGCGACGAAGAGTGCGTACTGCGAAATGCATCCGTCCCGCGTTGATAATTGATTTTCAAGCATGCAGCCGAAAAAAAACATTTTTTTTTTTTTTTTTAGTTTGTGATGTTTGTGTTTTTATGTGTTAGTCAGATTTGCCCTAAAATGATGATAATGATAATGATGATAACAATAATAATAATAATAATAAACAATAGGTTAACGAGCGTTGCACCGCCATTTTTTTTTCTCTCTCTCTCTCTATCTCCTATCTTTCCGTTCTGCCAGCTGATTGTCATACATTTTGTCTCTTCAAAACTATCATGCACAATCTCTCTTCGAAATGTTTCGTCATTCTTCATACGCACACAATTCCTTGTGATTTCGCTCTCATACCAGCTTATTTTGGGGTTTTCTTATCTCTCCTTCAGTTACCCCCCCCCCCCCATTTCGTTATCACTCTGATCCCCCCCCCCTCTCTCTCTCTCTCTTTATAACTCTCACTTCTTACTATCAATTGGACTCTCTCCCTCACTCCCCCTCCCTCCCCCTCCCTTCTCTCTCTCTCTCTCTCTCCCTCGTTTCTCTTACGATTTCCTTAACTATTCTACATGTATATGAAACAAACAATAATCGTCAAAATTATATCTTCCCAGTTCTCAACGTCCTTCTATATTTTCGCTCCCTTTTCTTGGCAGACATCGTCCCGTATATCAATTATTCCATCATGATAGATGTCCCGTTATCCAATATTCATGTCTAAGGTCATAGGTATCAATTCTCCCGAGTTTCCCCTCACGTTGCTCCAGATAATAAGGTCATTTCCAATTTCCAGAGCTTGATCTTTAATCAAAAGTTGTCATCCCCGTTTTGTTTTTTTCAGTGTGGAAGGTGAACATGGTAAAGGCGTTTTTCATTTTAAAAAAAAATTCTTTTGGGAAGTGTGGTTCCAATATTGTTGAAAGATAATCATTATGTATTTTGTCACCGTGAGCTCCATTTTTTTTTTTTTTTTTTTTTTTTTGCTGAAAAGTCAAGATTTTTCTCTTATTGAAAGAACTTATTCAAGGAGAACAATCATAGATAAATGGACAAAGGGTCACAGTCCTTATCTTCATCCGAAGAAAAAAAAATCGAAGAGAATTAAATTTTTCCTTCCTTTGAAATGCCTGTGGAGTTTAAAGTCACTGATTTATTATTACATTTTAGTTACTGTATTCAGCGAGCAGCGGAATGCCCATATTTATTTTACTTCACCTTTGTTTTACAACCCTTTTTTCCTGTCAATACTGAGTAATTATGTGAGGAAAAGAATAATAAGGCAACTTTAAGTTTAAACGAAAATAAGTCACTGAAGACTGACTATAGTCCAACTGGAATATTCAGAGGTCTGATATTTTTATTTTTTAATTTTATTTTTTGCAGTTGGCTGACTTCATCGGACCTTTTCCCTTCTGCCATGCCCAATGCCATTGTGGACCTTTAAGACTCCAATTTATTCAATATTAAAATTTGCAGTACAAAATTCTCCCATGAAAGAGAGAGATAAATGAGAATGTAATATCACTGGAAATTGAAAAAAATAGAATTTAAGTTGGGGCCTCCCTGATAAAACGCTGCACTTTTATTAAATCACAACATACGGGTGATTTATCTTGTGTTGTGAGCTTTTGATGGGGTCGTATAATAACGGCAATATTTATGAAGCTATATACTCATAATCCTGTGTGTTCTTTTGAATATCTGGATGTTTGAGTTTGGAGGAGAATATGAAAGAGCGGGATGGGAATATGAATATAGCAGTTAGAGGAGGAAGAAGAAAAGAATGGAACAAGAGGAGGGAAAGGGAGCTGGAGAAACAGGATACGAGAATAAAGAGGAGTTGAACAATAAGTCAGAGAGATATGGAAAGAGAGATGGGAGAGATAAAGTGAACGAGAGAGATGGAGAGAGAGAGAGAGAGAGAGGAGCAAGACTGAAACAGAGGGGGGAGAGATTGAAGGCAAAGAGAGAGAGACGCACACATACACACACACACACACACATAGAAAGAGATGAGAAAGGAGAGATGGAAAGAGAGGAGAGAAAGATAAAAGAGAGAGAGAGAGAGAAAAGGAGAGAGCGAGCGAGAGAGAATAAGATGGAGAGAGAGAGAGAGCGCGCGCGAGCCGAGAATGACAAGATGTTTGTGATTTAGTCGAGAACGATTTGAAATGATATGGAAAGTAAATAAACATGTTGAAGCTCCCAATAACTGCAGCCGGTAGGTCTTCATCAGTCCCAGGGTACCGATTATGATCGATCGTTCAATCTAAATGTTCACGTCGACTTTAATGTGATATAAACACAGCATCAAATAAATAGTGTTTGGAAACTTGAAACCATTAATGGGTATAGAAAATAAAATTTGCAGTTATTGAGTCTTCAGAAGAGTTAAAACTGAGGCAAATGGAAGGTATCATTTCAGTAGATCGTGGCCAATTGATTTTATTAACCCTTTGAAGTTGGATTTCGTGAAAAAAAAGAGTGAAGTCACAATTTCAAGTATTTTGTACTGTAATATATAGTGGGAATTTCACATTTGTATATTGATAGTATCACTAAAATTTATGATTGTTGATGCGGAGATCCATCATTTTCATGTAAAATATTGGTGATTGTAATTCATGTGGTATTCATTACGTAAAGTTTAAATGACTCAATTTAATTATCAATGTGCTATATGGGCCTATAAATATAGCAACAGTGGCAATCAATAATCACATTTCAATAACAGACCCTCCTTTAGTTTGGTTCCTAAACCCGGGCACTTCCCATCATCGTACCTGGGACGTCCTGTTTACTTATGAGTATAGGGTGTCTTTATGTCTACGTCGCCGAAACTAGACAAGGGTGACATTTTAAGGAGTATTCCTTGAAGTTTTTTCTTCCTTCGCATCACTTTTTTCAAAGATACTCCGAATTCTCACAAACAACAAATGTGAAAAATTCCAGTGGCGAATTTAGGGGGGCACATCCGGCCCGTGCCCCCCCCCCCTTTTTTTTGAAAACTGAGCGACTTTTCGAGAGCTGGCGAGACCAAAAAAAAATACGGGTCTCCCTTTTCCAAAATTTGACAAACCTGCATTTGTGTGCCCCCTCTTATACAAAATCCTGGATCCGCCCCTGATATTTTCTATATTTGACTGAGAACAGTGCTCTAACGAAGCCGGATAATACACTCTGGGTAATGGTGGTGTCACACCTTGGCGTTTTAGCCAGCGTATGCCCGACGTATCAAAATTTCTCTAAAACGTCGGCATACGCTGAACTTTGATTTTTTTTTTCAACTCTGGGCGTATACTTAGCGTATTCATAACGAGTTGGACGTATACATAACGTATTATTAACTTATATAGAACGCTTCGTTAACTTATAAGTAACGTATTCCAACGAATGCTTTGCGTATTGCCGGCGTACACAACTTATGCCCAACGATAGCCTAACTTACGCATAGCGCGCGGCAGCGTATCGCTGACGATCGCCTATAAAAAGGCTGCCGCTCGACTATTCAAATCATAACCGCACTATACATCACCGTATCAACACCACCGCCATGCCGAAGAAAACTTCGAAGAACGCTGCCAAGAAGTCCCCTGGCCGTGGGCGGGGGCGTGGACGTGTCTTCATGAGTTCTGATGGGTTCCTCCTGTGAACCCCATTTTTATATACCAATTCCTCTAAACGTTGTCAATACGCCATTATACGGTAGCTGTAAGTTAGAAACACGTTCAGTAAGTTTTGTGATCGTCCGGAGCACGTCAAATACGTCTTCATACGTCAATATACGTTGGAGTTAAGTTACACATACGTTCAAAGCACGTTACTCATAGGTTAGAAGTAAGTTTTGGGGTACGCTAGACTATATCTCGACGTATTTCGACTTATGAGTAACTTACGAGTAACGTGTGTGAACGTGTGCCAACGATCGCGTAACTTACCTACAACTTATGGCCCGCGTATGCGGGACGTATGGGCCATACGCTGGCATACGTCGAAAAATTTTGTGCTTGCACAAAATTTTTCGACGACCTCGCCGTATGACGACGTATACCAGCGTGTTTTAGCGTGCTCTTAACGTATGCAAAACTTACCCGTAACGTATTCGACGTACGCCAGCGTATTCGCCAAATTCCTCATACGTCGGGCATACGCTGGCTAAAACGCCAAGGTGTGACACCACCTTAACCAGTCATTATGATCTTGGTATCAAATCGTCTACATATTTTGAAAAGCGCACAAATCCGTCTATGTTGATTAACATGCACATGTCTACCTATTCTCCTTTCTGGCTATAGAAAATTACTAGACTGCTTATTTTTGTTTTGTTTAGAAACAAAATAAATGAATCAGTTTGCATTTGATTTTTTTGTTCGTGAAGTATAGAATACATTTAAAGCATAAGAAATATATAACAACGAACACTGCTGAAAGGAATGTTATACCTTGACTTGGTTACCCTCTAAAGCTGACATTGAACTTGCGAGTATTGTAATCGGGATCCTTAATGGGCTTGATCTGTGGATAAAAGTACCGGTGTGACTTATCGTGTACCTCTTAATGGAACTGTAATAGTGATCTAGCATTATGATTCTGTATTATTTGCCATCAACAAAGTTGGGTGAGTTTTTAAATGTAAATATGCGAACAGACCTCGACTTATATTCCTCCACGATTTCGCATTATATAATGAAATTATATCGTCATCTTATACACGTTCTTTTAAGATCATCATCATGTTATATTTGATATGTTACAGATTCGTCATAAGGCAGACGGTCGGGTGATGGTGGCAAAGATAGGCAAGCAGAAGATATGGAGAACCAACCAACACAAGATGATCCAAGAACTTGAGCTCCTCAATAAACTACAACATCCTAATGTTGTCAGGTAAGGGAACAGTGTGCCCCATTTTCTATTTGAATGAATCTAAGGTCAGTATTAAAAGTGACAGTATAAGTAGCACGGATTTTGCGAACAAAGATGATTTTAGGCAAATACAAATAATCGCATATCCAGGATTCTGAAATAGAGGGGTGCCCGCCAGACTATGTGCGTGCATGGCACGTGTGAGTTGGCTCCCCCCCCCCCCCAAAAAAAAAAAAAAAAAAAATTGGAGGGGCGTCCATCTCCTGTTCTCCCCCCCCCCCCTCCTCGGATCCGCAACATACATTATTGTCAGAGTTAACACCACTCCATTATTCAATAAGCAATGGTTATACTGAACAAATAATTGCCCCCGAATTTATATTAAAATCACTAAATATTGCAATTAAAAGTCCTTGTTCTTTTTTTTTTTCCTTTGCTTGAAATAATTGCAATTTGTTTATTCAATGTTTAAGTGTCACTATTGTTGCTATACTTATTGTGCTCTACTTCCTTTTTGGCACACGGAAGTAAAATAGGTGAAAAATCCTGTATTTGTGTAGACAGTGGCATCGTTAGACCATGATAATTATTGAACTTCGGGTTTGACTCAGTTTACCGGTAATTTAACCAAAATCTTCTGACAAGTCCCCCCCCCCCCCCCCCCCCCTCTCCAAAGTATGTAAATTACGCGATTTTGCCGAAAATTCTTGACAATTTTTCAAAAGTTCCAAATTAAAAATTGAATAGGGCCTTTCACAACCGCCCTTTTAGCGACGCCCTTTTCGCCATCATCATCATCACAATGTTATATCAGCCTTTATAATTTCGTGTCCTTCCTGTTGTTCAGTAACTTTTTGCAGTCCCAAATCTTTTCATGAAATTAAGTATCGATGTTTACTTAAGCTGTTCTTATCATCCGGTGCTTTGGTTTTTAAGTTCCACCCAGTTTCATTTTCATTTGCGACAAATATTCTGCAATAACATCTTCTTCGAACGCAACAACTTCCTCCATCTATATATTTCACTTTCCAAAGTGATTAGTGATAAGTTAAGCAGAAACATGTCCCTGTATCAAATTAAATGATTTAATGGTTATCAGATACTTTGTTGCAATAACTTCCTGTCTTGCTTTTCTATATTTAACCATCCAAAGTGATTAGTTATTGTTTAAAGATAATGATTTTCATCCGATATGAATTTATCCTCTTACACAGATATATGGGAGCATGTGTGAAAGATGGTCATATACATCCCGTTCTCGAGGTAAATATTTTTATACTTTACATTAATTTGGGCCAATTAAACCACAAAGTGCACTCTGTATTGCACCAGCAAAGCAGTTTTGGTCCTCACTGGCTTAAAGAGAATGGGCGAATCATTTTGAAATAAGGAGAAAAACAGTACACTATAAGTCTTATCTTGGACTGGAACAAAGTATCCCCCCCCCCCCCCCCCCCTCGATCTGCCATTGTTAAAATCGGTATACGACAACAAACTGATATAAGTCTTCTTCCACGACATAAGCTCAATGACGAGCTGGTCATTTACAAACCTTGAAAACCAAGTAAATAAGTATATTTTGATTTCCTCATTTCTTTTTTTTTTTTCTTTTTTTGCGGGGGTGGGGTGCTTGATATTATAATCAACCATGCACATTTGACATTTGCTACAAAATCGGGGTGTATTCAAATTAATCCATAATGAATTTTTCATGAGCATGTTCAAATGCCGGGGACCTACAAGTACCGGTACATGTAGTCTGAATGTTTGAAGAGGGGTGTAGAGTGTGCCCCCCTCAGGCAAGTTTTGGAATCTTTTACGTCATCCATATTATACTTGACATTTAGAAAGAGTGGTTGGGATGAGCTTTAGCTAAGCTGTAGTGTTTTTAGATGTGATTGACAGGCAAAAAAAAAATGCTTTTTTATAATGGTGTGAAACTTCTTTTTTCATATAGGGTTTTGAATTGTTGTTGTTGTTGTTATTGTTGTTGTTGTGAGTGTATTATGGTTTGAAATGTGGCTGTGAAAGAAGTATATTATTTTATCTTTTAACATGATCTCTTTTCACTCCATTCAGTATGTGTCTGGTGGATGCTTGACTGACATACTGGCTGATGAGAGTTTGGCGTTGTCATGGAGGCAGAAGGGTGACCTAGCAACGGACATCGCTCGAGGGATGGCCTACCTCCACTCGAAAAATGTGTGCCACCGGGATCTTACATCAGGGGTGTGTATCTATAAAGGGGGGAGTTCACAGTATTTTAAATAAAATCAGAAAAAGTACGATAATAAGAATACTATTGTATTAATATTCCGTTCTTGTATCGCGCATAATGATATCACGTCTCTATGCTCTTCCAACGGACTTTGGTCTTTTGATACGTCAAAAAAGACTTTCGAGAAATTATTAACCTTCGGCAATTTCAATAGCCTTGTCCATCACATTTTTGAATTATGCAACCATTAAAATGACGTATTACATCATTTGAAGATGACTTCCATAGGCAATAAAACAGGGTATTGCCATTGAGTTGATTTCGTGAAAGCCCTCGCCATCGTGCTAAATTTAGAATGTTAAACAGTTCAGAATGAAACTGCAGAAATCATGTGGAACTATTGGCTGTAGATCGGGGCGTTCGACTCCCTCTCAGGTTCTGAAACTTTTGACCTATTTACAACCTTCCCACGTATACAAACATCTATAAAAGATAGCATTTCATGAGACAAGTTTTAATGATTGTTCACGGTCATAAAATAATTCTCCGCAACATCTAACTAAATACTTTATATATTTCTTTTAAAAAGGGTTTAACAGTACCCTTAAATGTACGAATTCATCCCCTATATAATTGAATGATCATAAAGCTTGCGCAATAACCTGAGTATCTTATCCTAGTTTTGAATATCATTGCTCAACAATGATACACGCACGAACGAACGTGAGTTACGATACGAGAAAAGACGGGGCAGAATTTCTCATAAACAGGAAAACATTTTTGTTATCAGATGTCATGTTTACCTGGGAATTTAAGATTTGTGAAACTATATTTCCTGTCAGTAAGATGTTGTTTAATATGGCATACTTGGTGCATGCTTCCAGTCATATGTTAGACTGTTATTTAAAGTTAACGGTAACTTTAAATGTATACGAATTCATCCCCAAATAGCTATTGGCTTATCATAGAGCTTGCGTAATAACCCGAGTGTTTCATCCTAGTTTTGAAAAAGGTTGCACAATAATGATACATGGAGGAGAAAAGGCTGGGTAGAAAGTCACGAAAACAGGACAGAAATATTCTCAGTTGTCATGTATCCCTGGGAATTGAAGATTTATGAAACTTAATTTCCTGTCAACAGAATTTTGATAATATCACATACTTCGCCATTTTGAACACTCGTGAAAAACAAAATGTATGAAATGTATTGTTCTGCTCACAAAAACTTCAGCTTGTCAGACTTTTGAAGAATTAGTCCCTCACCCCGTTTCCTAAAACCCTGGAGCGGCCCCTGCGATTTATGTTTGAGAGCGAATCAGTGCCAGAATCGTTATGAAAGAACTTGTTTGGCGCACAAAGGCACCAACCGAAAAGAGAGGGAAAATAACTTTGGCAAAACGTTAATAGTTATATTTATAGTCAGTGTGAGAAATCAGCATTGTATAACTATACAAGATTTAGTACTTTATCATAATTTTAAGCCTCCGTACTAATCTCTATATTTCCTTCCTGTTGCAGAATTGCCTCGTTCGCCAAAAGCCAAATAACGTCCTCGAAGCAGTGCTCACAGATTTCGGCCTCGCTCGTGTGCTCGGCTGCATGCCCGACCCTCCACCAAACTCTCCCCGAACGCCCGAGTCGCCCGAACCGGACGTGCTCGACCCGACGAACGGCTGCCCATTGTTGCCTCGGATACCCTCGGCCTGCATGGATGTGCCTCGGAAGATGTCGGTGGTCGGTACGGCGTTCTGGATGGCTCCCGAAGTTTTGCGAGGGGAGGAGTACACTCGGCAGGTGGATGTTTTCTCGTTCGGTATCGTGGTATGCGAGATTGTAGCGAGAACAACGGCCAATCCTGATGACCTACCGAGGACAGGGGTAAGAACAAAAGCGGCAAACATTGCCATTATAAACAATTTGTTAAATTTTAAATTTGAAAATTACGAAAATAAGAAATAATGTATTTGTAGTTTGACTCTTAAATACCTGCACCTGTCCAATACTATTTTTCAGAGACCTAGACGGAATATCGAAAGTAGTTTCTGGTGCAACTTTTATCTAATCGGTAAATTAAAAAAAAAATAATGACATGACCAAAAAAAAAAAAAAAAAAAAAAATCTGCCTATGATGAAAATTTGTTGAAACATGATACTATTAATTTCTTGTAAGTTTGTTCAAGTAACTACACCCTTCATGCTCTTTAATTTCATATTCTTGAAAGTACTTATAAAACGCGTCTTTTAAAATGAGATCAGCCTTGACTGTAACTATGGAAATTCATCTCATTATAATTTGTATTTTCCCATTCTTTGTCTTCCTTTGTAGAAGTTTGGTCTAGACATGCAGCTCTTCAAAGAGAAATGCCCAGGAATACCCGAACCCTTCCTAGAGATCGCCGAGGACTGTTGTTCCGTGAGTATAGAGTTTTCTTATTGCCCTTTCATCAGTCAATACGTGAAGGGATGGAATTTCGATAGGATTTTTTTTTTTTTTTTCTGGTGGCAAACGGAACTAGAGAAATGCTACAGGCTAAATATCATCATGTATATATCAATTTTACATCAAGAACAATACCCAAACATATACAAATCGGATCACCTTTCGGTTGTCAGTATGGCAACACCAAGTTCTTATATTTGCGCCATGGAAAATAATTTCTCTTGCGCAGGCAAAGTGCTACTATTCCTTGATGTAAAATTATAAAAATGTATTATTTGGTGTGTAGCGCATTTTCTTTTCCGTAAATGTTTCAAATGTTTAACAAAACAATGCCTTCCAGTCGCGATGACACACATTTTCGGCTGTGGGTGACACTAATCTTGAATTCTATGTTAAAAACTAAAATTCAGTAATATTTGCCTTGGGCCTGTTGCGCATGAGACGTTATTTAGATTGCATTATTACCGTACCTACGCTTATCAACAAGATGAAGGCCACCAGTGCATGCACCAGTAATTAGATGCAGTATGTAGGATGCTATACAGTCATGGCCCGTCTTTGACAGCGGGCATAATCATGTTAATGAAATATTCATCATAGTTGATTATGATAACAAACTCCGCCTATCAGATGTCATTTTTTCATGTCTACTGGTACTTGAATAAAGTTTCTAGTGTTTGCTATTGCACAACAATTTTACAAAGATAGGCATACAAGAATAGTTAATATATACAGTTCTGAAAATCTCTATTATTCCACGACATGGGCGATATATTATGTGACTTGTGTAACTGTACGTTTCTCTTTGCATTCTTTCTCAGATGGATCCCAGGGAACGACCGGTTTTCGTCGAGCTTGTTCGCCGTTTCGAGATCATCCGCGGCACGTTGGACACGGAAACGACTGAAGCGACATGTTACGATGTCAACCTCACCGACATCATCAGGACAAACGATTCGGACGATGACGATGATGATGATTCGAGTGTGGAGTTTCAGTTCCAACCGAATCTGCCGTGGATGATAAGCGCGGGAGTAGACCAACAGGATGGCAAGAAGTCCATTGTGGATATTCTGAAGGAATTTGCTGGGGTTGCAAAACAGTATTTTAGTGTTGCTACGGGTTTCATCGTCTGTCTGTTGCCGATGTTGTCACTATGGACGTACTGTGATTTGAACGATGTCCTCTTGGGGACATCATTGATATATGCAAGCATAGGATTGGTTTTAGAGAACTCAACAAGATGCGTAGAAGTGCTGGATGCTCCTCAATCAGTCTTCAGGACTTTGTTCAATTTAATTTCCAGACTGTGGTATGTCGCGTTACTTTTCTGCCAGAAAGTACACTGTACAAGACTAGCAGGGTCGGACCTGAACGAAAACGTGACGTACCTAAATCAAAACGGCGGTCCGTCTAAACTTTTGGAACAGGGTAGTGCCGACCTCCGAATGAATGGATCGACCCGGGTGGCCGACTTGGTCCCAATCTTGAAGAATCCTCGGAAAAGTTCTGGGCCCGCCGGGGAATCGCAAGATACCAGAGAGGGGACGTTTGATGTCGAAAAGGACGAAACGGAACTGGATAAGTTACAAAATCCAAACCTTAACAGGGTGTTAATAAACGGACGAATGGCAAAAAAGCGAGTAAGCTTTTCGTTGCAGAAGAGCGTGGACCAAGACGAAAATGGCACATAGGACTGAATGCATGAAGATGGTTTCGATCTAACCATATAGTCTAAATCCACCGATTTACTATGACGGCCAAAATGATTAACAGACATTAACAGTAACAAAAACAGTAACACGCGGGTCAAAATAAAAAAAAACATATGTTCCCCTTTACGTCCAAGAAACAAAGAACAAAATTATATTTGTTTGTCCTTTGTTTTTCAGGATTTTTGGCCGCCCATAATTAGATCGCTGGTTAAAAGATATATATAGACTATGGTTTATATGTTTAAACTGTGATTTATAGGTTTAAACCAACTTCGTGAATTCAGGCTGCTATGTTGTCCTTCAAGAGACTGTATCGATTAAATTGTTATGCTTTTGATACTCAAGCTACCATGCACAAGAAATTGACACATAGTGTAACCCTAACGATTATATAAATAACTGCAATAAACCAGTGCTAGTTTTGTACAATGTAGAGTAAGAAGAAAAAGTAAGATTTTGTTTTACATTTCATCGAGATTATTTGTTAATCATACACTTCTCAGAGATAAAATGTCATTACTCATATTACTCATGTGTGAATGAATTTCCATTATGGCTGCTCTGTCATTTTACATTCCCCTTTAATTTTTCTCTCTCTTATTTTATGAGAGTTTTGTCATCTTCCGTATGTCATTTAATAAATATGTGGTTTTCCTTGTTATATAGTATGACTCGAATAAATATGATATTCGCATTGGCGTCAGACATGATTGTAATGCATAAGAAATTAAAAATAATCGTGGACATAGTCGTGAAACGTTATGAATTTAAATTTATTGTTGCACAATTAACGTTTACAAATCTATACACCACCATAGGTCAGATAACCAAAGTAAGACAGCGAATATAGCCGAGAAATATTAAAAGGCTAAGGGTCATTTTACTTCAAATCGAATCTTTTGTCTCTAATTTCATCTCATGAACAATATTGAGCATTCACGTAATTATTCTTCTAATTTTTCATGCATTGCATTCATGTCAGACGCGCTATATTTTGGTGGTGCTATTGTTTCGCCGTAATTATCGTTATCATGTTTATACTCCACATAAATTCAAAGTATTTGATTTCTGACAATATGATTCCAATATGAGTTTACATACATGTATTGCTCTTGTCCCTATATATATATATATATATATATATATATATATATATATATATATATATACAGAACTAAAAAATAAAATTATCTTTTCCATCATGTGAAGTCAGTTGAGTTAAGGATTTCTTTCAGTTTTGTTATTTTTCAAGTGCTGTTGCCATTTGTTTGTGGTTTGGGTACGAAACGCACTTAGCATGCTCAGAGAACACATTTTGAAAACTGGGGCTCTGGAAGAAGGAACTCAAAGAAGAAGAAAAAGAAGGAAATTACTGAGTTTAAGGCACTTTTTCACATTTTGACAAAGGATAAACCAGGGCCCTGTTTCATAAAACTCGTTATATCAACAACACGTTACGATAATTGTTATAAGCTACTGAAATCACTGAATTTGATTGGCTTAGAGCAAATTTGTCATAGAAGGGTCCCCGTTTCATAAAACTTGTTATCAATGACAAGTTACGATAGTTGTTATAAGCTACTGAAATCAGGGAATATGATTGGCTAAGAACAAATTTGTCATAGATCTGCAGCAGTTGTTATTGATAGCAAGTTTTAAGAAACAGAGCCCTGATGTTTTATTTATTAATTTGTTTTAAAATGTAAGAAGAAGATAAATTATGTACCTCACAGTTTCAAGAAAATGAACGTCTAGTTTTTGAAAAGAGAAAAAAAAAACACAATTGAAAGGAAAAACGATAGCGTAAATAAAATAATTCAAAGGAACGTCAAACGTGTCGTGTTTGTAAATAATTTTCAAATAATTTATATGATAAATTTATTTTTGTAATAATTTTATTCTTACAGCTATAAAGTTTAAACCCATGACACCATTGTAACTGGAGAAGTAATTTCAAAGGAAATTGTAATTATCCCATATCATGCTCCCAATAACCGATTTTGGAATGATTTTTTTTCAACATGTATTTTCAAAATGTTGAAAAGTACCTTTAACAATGGCAATTTGGGTCAAAATGCAAGTGAATGTGAATTTGTGCCTGTAATTACAGGTATCCACGATGTGTATTGGGTCGAACAACATTAGAATGTATGTTTGTTTGTTTGTGTATTTGTTTATTTGTTAGTTTTTTGTTTTGTTTTGTGGGGGGGGGGTTGTTATGGGTTGTTTGTTTTGTTTGTTTGTTTTTTTTGTTCGTTTTTAATTTTGTTTTCATCAAATGAAATGTCACGATTTATAATGAAGCAATCAGCCTTAAAGAAATATACATGTAGTTTATTCTGTTCATCTCATTCTCATTGACTGTCACATTATGTATATGTCTGAAATTTTGTGCTATATCTCGGAAAATATTATTGTAAATAAAAGAATTGAAAGGAAATACAAAACGTGTCGTGTGTTATCAATAATGTTCAGGTATATATGAGTTTGCAAAATGCATGGTAGTTCGATGTATCTTTCCATTATCAACCGTTCGAAGATTTTGTCTTCGCGTAACAAAAAAAAAATTAAAAACATAGTTTTAACGAATATGACATAGCGAGAGAGAGAGAGAGAGGGGAGGAGGAAGAGACTATGAGAAAGAGAGAAATTTTAATGGAAAAACAAGAAGAAAAGGTGTATAATTTATAGCGAGTTATACAGTTTTGGTTTGGGGGGGGGGGTGGATTTGGTGAAAAAAATTCTTAGTTCATTTCGATTTAGATGCAAGACTATTGGAGTGTACTTGCCTTTGTTTTTCAGATAATTACCTAATTTTTGACAAATTTTAAATGTTACAAATCACTGTAAAATGTTCTTTCGTGAAAAAGACAAATTTTCATATTGTACTGATCGACAAACGTACCGTACATTTAGGGGGTTTCACAATTATGTGTACCAGGGGCGGCGGAGCGTCTTTTAAAGTGGGGGGCACCAACAAAAAGGGGCACTTTGGGGGAAAAAGGGGCACCTACAAAGGGTGAAAAAAAGGCGGGAAATGCCACTTTGAGACATTAGTATACCGCTACTTTCTGATTAATACACTATCGAGGATCATTTTCGACACATTATTGTTTATGTCTTAACATGGTTCGAGATTAAAAAAACTACTTTGCAGTTGAGTGTAATGGTCTGATTATTCATTTGCGAGCGATCAAAATATTTAAGATATTTTGAATAGCAGCGATTTTCCTAATATGATAAGAAGGCAATGGTTAATGCAAGCGAACGTAGCGAGCGAGCTTTGGAAAAAATTTAGAAAAAAAATTGTCCTCCTTCCTGTTATGATTTAGGGGCACTGCTCATTCTTGTATAATTTAGGTAACTGTGCCACTCCTGCCCCCTGCTCCACTGCCTCACATTATGCTGATATGAGGGGAATCTATCATTATGAAGTCTCTCTGATTATTTGGAGCTAGGTATATGGCTCTTTTGTGGACTTTAGGGCACAGTCTGTAAGCGACATCGGGGTATATAGGTAAAATATATTAAATATATATAGATATATATAGGAGGGCACTTATCAGAAGGCAAAAGGGGCACTTATCAAAGGGGGAAAATAATACTATTAGAAAGAAAAAGGGGCACTGATCAAAAGTAAAATGGGCACTTAAAAAGAGGCATTTATCAGAGGTGAAAGGGCACTCATCATAAGGGAAAATTGCACTATTAGAAAACAGGGACACTTGTCGGATTTCAAAGGGGCACTTATCTGAGCTTAAAGGGGCACTTATCAGAAGGTGAAAAGGGCACTTATTATAGAGAAGAAACGAAGAAAAATGGTCATTTATCAGAGGTGAAAAGGGGTACTTATAAGAAGGGAAAATTGCACTATTAGAACGGAAAATGGGTACCAATCACTTATTAGATTTCAAAAGGGGCAGTATTGTCTGAGGTTAAAAGGGGGCACTTATCAGAAGGTAAAAAGAGCACTTATCAGAAGGTAAAAAGAGCACTTATTAAAAAGGAAAAAGGGGCACTATACGAAGAAAATGGGGCACTTAACAGCTATGAAAAGGGAAATTTTTCATAGATGAAAAGGGGCACCTTTGGGGTACTTGAAAAAGTGGGGGGCACTGTGCCCCCCTTCCCCCTGCCCTCCACCTCCCCCCCCCCCCCCCCCCCCCGGGAAGCTCCGCCTCTGATCTATACCCAAATACACATAAACAGTGGCTGCGGTCCTACCCCTTCTCCACACAGCAAGAATAAAAAGGAGGGGGAAAAGAAGAAGAAGAAGAAGAAGAAGAAGAAGAAGAAGAAGAAGAAGAAGAAGAAGAAGAAGAAGAAGAAGAAGAAGAAGAAGAAGAAGAAGAAGAAGAAGAAGAAGAAGAAGAAGAAGAAGAAGAAGAAGAAGAAGAAGAAGAAGAAGAAGAAGAAGAAGAAGAAGAAGAAGAAGAAGAAGAAGAAGAAGAAGAAGAAGAAGAAGAAGAAGAAGAAGAAGAAGGAGAAGGAGAAGGAGAAGGAGAAGGAGAAGGAGAAGGAGAAGGAGAAGGAGAAGGAGAAGGAGAAGGAGAAGGAGAAGAAGAAGAAGAAGAAGAAGAAGAAGAAGAAGAAGAAGAAGAAGAAGAAAGAAAAGAAGAAGGAGGAGGAGGAGGAGAAGGAGAGGAAGAAGACAAGTTAAAGAAGAAGAAGAGGAAGGGGAAGGATAAGGAGGAGAAGGTGGATGGGCGTTTTGTTAGGGGGAGGGGTTATTCTCCTCACCAAGATTTTTTCTTTGTTTCTTTATGTCTGGTTTGGGAAAGTTAATGTTTAAGTTTCAATTGCCCACTGTTGGTGAAATTTGAATGGGTTAGAAATGGGGAACAGTGGGGGATCCATTATTCTCTGGCAAAGGGGGGGGGGGACAGGTCTGACAAGCAGATTTTTTGGGTGCCCTTTTACTACAAAGTACCCTGACAAGTAGAAAACGGTGCACGGTGCACCCCCCCCCCCCCCCCCCCGATAAGGGGATATACGCCTTGGATTGAGTTGAGTTGATTTTTTTTTTTTTTTTTTTTTTTTTTTACTTTGGCTTTCGGGGTATGAGAGTACAGACAAAGTCATAAAACATAATTATACAGGTATAGGTAACATCAAATGAAAATACATTGTACCGTACTTTGATTATCAGTACATAAATAATACCAACGACTTTATATTACAAGTTAAAATGCTAAGCTTAAGAAGTATTAAATTTAATAGCGATAGGTGGTGGTGGGGGGGGGGGGGGGGGTAATATCGCTAGTTTAGGTAGGGATAATACAGGTCCGGGTTTCGATTTCGATGGGCCGCGCCCTAGTAGTAGAACCGACAGGACTCGGTAACCTGGCATGATACTATTTTATCTTTAAACAAACAAAAATATATATAATATAATAACTTTTAGAAAAAAAATACATTAAGAAAAAGAGAGAAGTCAATTATATTATTTAAATGATTAAATTTTTGTTTAAAAAAAAAAAAATAGTTGGTGATAATAGTCAAAATTGACTGATTGCCATAAAACACTAATCAACAACAACAACCACAACCTTGATTGAAAAACGAAAGTGAATATCGAATTTTGTTTATTCTTTTCCTTTCGAGTTTCAAGATATTGAGGTATAAGGGAGCCCCCTGTCTGCACCCGAGAGACATAGGAAACTTTTTTCCGAGAAACCTTCGTACAAAACACGAGCAGGTTTGTCAGGACGGTGCCAATTTAGAACCGACAGGACTCGGTAACCTGGCATGATACTATTTTATCTTTAAAGAAAAAAATATATATACATATATAAATATATATAATATAATAACTTTTAGAAAAAAAAATACAAAAAAAGAAGAGAGAAGTCAATTATATTATTCAAATGATTAAATTTTGTTTAAAAAAAAAAAAAAAAAATATATATATATAGTTGGTGATAATAGTCAAAATTGACTGATTGCCATAAAACACTAATCAACAACAACAACAACGAATATACAGATCGAGGCACAACCCCGCACAGGAGACTGTCTAGCTGCTCCGCCCCCAAGGCTCTTTGATTTTACATTTTTATCATGTGGCCGACTGTACTGTGGTACCCAAATTACCCGTACACCGCGGCCGCCGCCCCGCGCCGCTAGCGCTTCGGCTTCTCGGCTAGCTTCCCGGCCGCGCAATTTTTTTTTACACGCTAGCCTGGCCATTTCTGTGATAAATACCGTGGAAGCGACTGATATCAGAGTCTAGCAGCCTTTGACTAGCGCTGTGGCGCGAGCTTCGATCGACAATGTACATCCATATCCCTAAGCTACCCGACCCACCAGCGCAGCGCAGCAGCCTAGCCAAGCCTCCCCCGATCCCCAGGGGCGTACAATGCACAAAGTTCTAGCTTGCCATAGAAGTTCAAGTTGTTTCTACGATCTCGACTACGTCTCTGACTGTGAGAGCTACTGAGGCGACCACGACCACGACCGATGAACAGTTGAGTTGATGACCATAAACTGCAGTCATTGTGCGTCATGTCATGGCGTGTGAAAGCACCATCCCACCACAATTACAGGTAATATAGTAACAAGTTAGACTAAATCAATCGACTTTAACTTAAGTTAGAGTAGACGACTATTCGTTTCATTTCCTTTACAAAATAGACTGTAGGTGTAAAGAGCTGCTAAAACCTATAAATAGGGTCTACTTTTCTATTATAGAATTTCTAAAATTCTAGGTATAACGGAGGTTTGTTCCTTAAAATATTACATCATGATTAATTACTTTCCTGATTTAGTAAACTTAAAGCCATGATTAGGATGAACAACAATAATGGTAGACTTATTAATATTATTTAAGTAGGCGCATGCACAGGTTTAATTGTAAGTGTTAGAGCAGTTCCTAGTGTTATTTCTCTTGTTAATTCAATTTTATTAATTTGTTTCCTTTTCTTGTTTTTATTATAATAATATAATAGGCTATTTTGCCTGCCAACCATCCTCATCATGTATGTTCCATGGAACAGTCTGAAAATGGCTTCTCGGCAACATTGAGACTTGCTTCAGCAACTGAGGAAGATGCTCTCAAGTGGTTGCGAGTATTCCAAGAGTCTTCCAAGTCTACGTGGAGAGTGAAGAGAACATATTCTACCTCAACTAAATATGTCCTTTTTAAGGTTTGTATTTCTGCTCAATGTTTAAAGAGACAGATGTGAAAAATGATTAATTTATAAAGATTAATATAGACTATGTAATAATAAAATCTGAATTTGTTTAAATATAGGGATTTTAAATCCGTGGGTGAATTTTAACCTTGCAAGCTTTGTCACATAGATCTTAATATGAATTTGTTTCCTTTCAACATATCTAGATCTAATTGATTCATCCTATATCCTCATGGTAATTGATAAATCATGCATGTTTATTTTTTTCTTTATTGCATTTATAGAGGGAATATAGGTGCCATCATGGCCAACAACGGGGAAAAAAAGGACAATCGTCCCGTCACAGGAAGGATACTGACTGCATGGCTAGTCTACAAGTAATTGTGAAAAGATCGAGTCAAAAGACAGGAAGGAAGAGCAGGTAAGTCAAGGGTAAAGTCATACTTGGACAAGGTGCATCGACTTTTGCTCCGCTGACAATTGCTCTGGACTTTATTTTGTCCAAGATGTAGGGTAAGGGTTGCAATAGGGTTTTATGTTAGGTTTATTAGGGGTAGGGTTAGGTATAGCATTTAGTCCAGGGCTGAAGTTAGTCATTTGATTAGTGCTACGGGATTGACCGCGGAGCAATTTTTGCTGGAGTAAAGGTCATACAACCTAGAATAATTGACTGAATTTTTCTGTCCATGATGTAGTAATATATTTTTACATGCTCCTCCATTAAGAAGAAAAAATCTTTTCTGCCATCAGAATTTTAAAAATGCAATGCTTTGAGTTGAATGTGTACAAAAGAAATGGAAAAGTTCTCCTCGCCCATGGCTAGTCTGCATGATCATGCATCTTGTAGTCACTGAAAAATGGGAGTTTCTCTATATCATTAGTGATCTCAACTTTTAAAATTCATTTCTATGTATTTTATTCATTGTCTGATTTTTCTGAAAGTTTCACTAATATGTTTCTCTGATAAATTCACTTCAAATTCTAAAGTACCTTTATGAACTAAAGAATGAACAAGAAGAGACCTCTCAGCAAATAGCATGTAAATGCCTGAACAATGACAATCTTCAGTGTGTCACAACTTACCTATACTAGAATGACTCTTTCTGAAAGAAATAATTTCTAATGAACCTGAACACTTGCAAGAACCAATAGAATAGCCATTTTCTTAATTTTGATTTCCTGATATTACTGGCCTAAATTATAAATATGCTGAAGAGTGATAAATTTCATGTAGATTTATTTTGTTAATAGTGATGAATTTCATGTAGTTTCATTTTGTTTTATTTATTTATACAGAAGTTCAGATCCCCACATCCTGACTTACCCCACATCCATCAAATTATCGTGGGTTCATAATCACACTCTCCACACTTCATCAGCCCTGAAATACAGGGATGTTAATAGTGACACCAATACCAAACTGGCGGCCCTGTACCATAATGGGCACTCTCCATCCAGTGCCCTCAATATCCTGGAGATGGAGCTACAGATGGAAAATCCGGAGGAGTATGCTACCAGATGTGCAGATCGTGCCTGGTTTCCGGATCTCCAGTATTGTTATAGGTTGGCTATGTTTCAAATCATAGAATAACAAAATGAAGGGCTACTAGAATTCAGAAATAGCAAAAGTGTATATAAAATTTTAATCTATTTCTGTTTTGCAACATTATGCTGTTCATAAATAAGAATGTACTGAATGAAATTAATGACTAACATATATCTCAACTGGCAATTCAAAGAGGAATTTGAACAACTATTTTTTTAATGCATGAATTTCCAATATTTAAAAAAAAAATAAACTTATGTCTATAGTTTCATCAGATGTATATTTGTTTTGTCAAAAGAATGCAACAGTGAAAGAAAAATATAATTGATGCTAATTTGAGGAGGAAAAATTTATTCATATCAACCAGAATCTTCCTTACTTACTCCTCAGGTCATCGCCCATGGGTCATGAGGTAATACATGATGCCTACTTACATAAAGCAGGTCTATCTCACATCTTAGATTTTTGGGGTATGAAAATATTTTACTGCTTTTTGTTCCGTTTGCAGGTTATACTACAAGATTTTTAAGAAATCTTATGGTTCGTCTGATGGTATTGATATGATACATGCCATTGATGAAAAAATCATCTCAAAATACAACGATGAATGTGGTACAGTCTGCGCAAAAATGGACCAAACAAGTGACAATCAACTACTGATCGCAGTCTGTACTCCACTGATGAAACAGGTGCATACCTTAATGAAGCACAGTGGGGAACTTGCATTCATTGACTCTACTGGTATGTACTATATATTATGATATTACTTTGAAAAAAATGAAAGTTCTCCCTTGACATGTTTAATAGAACTATATATCTGATTTAGTTAAAAATATTATCAATTGTATGTTGTTGTTTTTTCAACACAATTGTAACATCACCAGTGGCTTCTGCCCTCATTCTGCTACCCTGTATCACTCTTCCTATTAACAGGCTTGTCAATGTTAATAGTCCTCAGTAAGCATTGACTTAGTTGTTCCTAACTTTAATTATTTACTAATGCATATGGGAGTGACGATGATCTGATTAGATTATCAAAGTTTTTGAAAAATTTACATGAATGTGATATATTTCTGATCTGGCAATTGCAGAGGCGTTAATTTCGACTGCGCGTAGTCGAGAATCCATCTAGTTGATGGTATATACCATGTATTAATGTATTTTTCTCATACTCCAAAAGGGTTCAATAGAAATAAAGTTCAAGTTCAAGTGCAAGGCAAAAAATAATTAAGGCAAAAACAGGAATGCTTCTTATGACCAGAACCAAATTGTAGTCAGTTGGTTAATACTTGAATTTCATTTTCTTAACAATTACACCTTTTTGTTGTGTTCTGGCAGGTGGTGTAGATCGACATGGTTCCCGGATATTCCTTCTTCTTACCCACAGCTCTGCAGGGGGTCTTCCACTGGGAGTTCTCATTACATCCAACGAGCAAGAAGACACCATCACCCAGGGCCTCACCCTTCTCAAGACATTGTTGCCTTCAGGAGCTTTTGGTGGCAAATGCCATGGACCAGAGACGTTCATCACAGATGACTGCTTAGCAGAGAGAAAAGCCCTACAGTCAGTGTTTCCCCAATCTACTTTACTACTGTGCACCTTTCATGTGCTCCAGGCTGTGTGGCGATGGCTTTGGGATGCCAAACATGGAGTAGCGAAGGCTCATCGTCAATGCCTCTATACACACATCAAACAGATGGTGTATGCTAAGGACACCTCTGCTGTTGACCTTGCATTCAATCAAGCTCTCCTGGATCCACTTGTCAAAAGGTTGGTTTCAAAAGTTTCGATACAATTATGTTGGGAATTTCTGTCACCCTGAAGCAAATTATCACTTGTTAATTCTGATTATGAAGATTAACTAAATCATGTCATTACATAGAGTTAACCTAAATCTAAACTGTTAGCAATATTAAAAGTTTTTTTATATGAATCAATAATTATCAAGATAACATTTAGGCATTAAGTCATTGTTTATTTTTTCCCTTAGGTACGCTGGCTTTGTGACATACATGTCAAATCTTTATGAGAGGCGACAAGTATGGGCACATGCCTTCCGGATGCAGCTCTTGATAAGAGGGAACCACACTAACAACTACGCAGAGGCTGCTATGCGTGTGGTGAAAGATTCGATCCTTCAGAGATCAAGGGCTTTTAATGTCCCTCAGCTTGTGGACTTTGTCCTGTACAGGCTTGAGGGATATTACCAACGCAAACTTCTTGCAGTAGCTAACTCAAGACCTCTGAAGTGGGTGAGACCACAGCATCGTTCCACAATAGATGAGGATGCCATAACTAAGGTAAGAAAACTGGTGCCAACCTATTTTACCTGAAAATTCATAGTATATCTCTTTTATTAGACCACCTATGATCCTAGGATCTCTGTAAGGTGCCAACAATTCCTTTTGTGCATTTTGTTACCTTTTACAAAAGAGTCTCATCGATTACAATACAATGCAATGAACATTTTGGGTGCCATTCCTATGAGGCTCTAACATGTACATTATAAGACAGTAATATCATGGAGTAATGAAAGGCAACAATTAGAGACATCATATAAAAAATCAAAAATTAAGAAGTTATGGTAAGAGATGAGTTTTCAGATCCTAATTCTTAACCCCCCCCCCCCCCCACCTCCCTCCGGATCTTGGCCATTGAGAGACAAAAAGTTCTGAAACTAGACATGTAGGTAGAGCATTTTATAATGAATAAGCCCATAAAGTTTCATACCTTCATCTCAAATAGTTTTTGAATGATCAGCATTTACATTTTCGTATGTTCCAATATTTGCATTTCTCCAGTGTGTTGCTATAATACATGTAGGTCAATGGGAAATTTCTCATTTTTGAAACTGTGCCGTACCCAGTGGTCAAAACTGAAAGTCTGGTATCAAAAATGCATACAACTCTGCACTACAAAGTCATGAAAGCTTGCAGCACAAAAAAATATCCTTTAACATGTCGCGGTGAATGTACAGGGGGGCGGATTCCCCCCCCCCCCTTGCTTTAGGGTTAAATGTGTCGATGTATAGGCAGATTGTCTGATGAAAAAATTGATTTGATCCCTGCTATAGAACAAAGAAATATGTAAATACAATGGGTTGATTTATTATGTTTTGTAGTTATGCTTCATATTTCCAAACTGATTTTGTTTTAAATAAATAATATTAATAATATTCTGGATTTACATGTATATAGCGCTTCATGCTTAGACTACGTCTCTAAGCGCTTTACAGATATATTAAACAGCAGAAAGGTCTTTTGCTTGTGGAAGTGTGCAACAATGCTACTGTGTGATAATACTGCCGGTACTCTTAAATTTGTTCAATTATACCCCAGGTCGGAGAGAGGACGTTTCACGTCAAAAGCCAGACCAACGCTGCAGTTACCTACACTGTAGATATGCAAATTGGCATTTGCACTTGCTTTGAGGGGCAGACTGGTGGTCCCTGCAAGCATCAGGAAGCTATTGTCAAATATCATCGGGTGCCCTCAAGCAATTTCCCCCCTTCAACGCCTGCAGAAAAGGCCCTGTTCTGGAAGATCGCCACTGGGCGTGAGTCAATGTTGAATGTTTTTGTAAATCCTCCAATTTCCAGAAATGAATTATAATATTCTTGACCCAATAATCCTAACCTCTTCACACAACTTAGTTCAATCACTGCAAAGGGGTTGTACGTCCTTGTTTCAAAATGAAAAATGATTGGGTGTTCATTATTTCTTTAAGAAAAAAAATTAAAACTAAAATAAACACTACAATTTGAATTGCTATTTCGGGGGGGGGGGGGGGGGGGGTATCAAATCCATTTTTGAGGAACCAGCTAGCTTGGGTCCTGAAAAGTAGATTGGAATGGAAGTTGTTAATCCTCATATTGTTACATTTACATACTATACCTGTGTATGTCGCTCTAGGCCAGGCAACTCGTGGAGGTCTGTGCAAACAGCAGGCTTGCACCACATTCATTCGTATTGCAGGTGTTTGTCCTTTTAAATAAGAAAAGATCTCCTGACTTCTTTGTTACATGCATTTAATGTTTTTTTGTTGTGGTTGTTTGTTTTCTTCTCTATATGTAATTCAAAGGAGATGATAATGTTCCCGATACATGGCTACAACCCCTACAACCGGCCTACCATCCAGTACAGCCTCAAGAAGCCATGGAAGTTCAAGAAGCCATGGAAGTTCAAGAAGATCCCCAAGAAATTCCCCAACTACAAGACCCTCAACTTGTAAAGATTGCCAGTCTGCAAGCTCAGAGAGATCTGCACAATGCCTTTGATCGTTCCAAATGTAAGCATCGACTGAATTGTTTCTAACTTGAATTATTTACTAATCTCAATATGTAAAGTTTAAAGATGAAGGCTAGCAAAAAAATTGCAAATAGAAAATTGATTTTGCTGATGTGGCTAAAATGAGCCAATGAGCTATGGCCATGATGCAGCATCCCTATTC
This sequence comes from Heliocidaris tuberculata, assembly GCA_025618425.1. Taxonomy (NCBI): domain Eukaryota; kingdom Metazoa; phylum Echinodermata; class Echinoidea; order Camarodonta; family Echinometridae; genus Heliocidaris; species Heliocidaris tuberculata. The sequence continues at coordinate 19,101,277 of CM046848.1, forward strand.
TGTCATCTGTTCATAATTTCAAAACCATTTTGTTCAGAGTTGAATTGATCAAAATTCATTGCATGTTATTATTGTTTGCATGATCGATGTTTGCCTGATACACGTATGTCACTGTTAATCATGTTTTAAGGTAGACGGGCATAACAGTCATATTTGGAGGTATTCTTTTATTCCACTGAAGGGGTTCAGTGGAGCCATACGCAGTTTTTGTCTCACCTGAGTCCGAGCAAGAAATAGACGTTATTATATCCCTCATTAATGGATAATGCCGATGCCGATGAAGAAAAATGTGCTATACCGTGATGTCATTCATGGTATAGTGCACTATGCCATGAATGTCGTCACAGATATGTAATTGATCAGTGGTTTTTCATCGACAACGTGTGAAAAGTGCTATCGGTATCGGCCTCATAGACCACTGTGTAAACCATGGTAGATTTTTATCATTATTTTTTCAAGATTTGTTGGAGGGATATAAAACAAATATATCATGCACTGTTTCGAGCCACTAGTGACATTATGGACTCCTCGGTGACAGAAATAACACTATTTTCTTCGGGGCTAAGCCCCTCAGACAATATAGTGCTATTCCTGCCACCGCGGAATCCGTAATTTCAACTAGAGCCTCTCAGTTCATGGTATATTTGTTTACTATTTCTGGCGGTGTTGTCAGTATCGTCAACAATAATTTTTATAGCTTTGAGGTAGGATTGCCAAATTCATACTAGTTGTACTTCTCTTGAAGACTCGGGTCAAGCACGAATATGGGTCATATTCGACAAAGGTCAAATGTCAATGAACTTTCCATGAACCATAACTGTATTACAAACATGCATTCTCTCTATTAAAGATTGCGAGGTGCAGGCAAGACAATGAAATTTCGCTTATAGTGAGGAACTTTCCGTGGTCCTAAGGACGTTGTAATAACAAGATTTTCCTGTATCCATCCCAACCCATTTGATAAATTGATACATTTTCTACATTAAAAAAAAAATACACATAAATTCACTCAAACTACTGGAGAATGAAATAGAAGAACTTTGGCAATTCACACACATTTATTGTCATTTAAAACATATGTAATTACATTTGTTGCTATTAAAGGAACAAGGTCCGCAGCTTGCTAGGGTTCAATGCCGTTATTCATTGCACTATAAACAAAAAGTAACAGTATTCAAAACCTGACTGCAATTATCATCTGTTGAATACTACCGATATGTACTACCTTTGTAGTTTTGTTTACTGTATAACTGTTGAAAATACAATATCATTGCATGATTTGTCATTCATCCATGTGTTTTGATAACTCATTCCTCTAATTAATTTACCATTTTGTTGTTGCATGGAGTTTATACTAGAACAACATATCAAGATCATTTTGATGGAACTCACAGAAGCTGTTATTGAATGAGTAAGTAATAGTGTGTTTTGTCACATTTATAACTATAAGCATTAGGAGTTATATATTAACAGTCAGACCACAGTATAGGGTCTAAGGGTGACTTTACCCCCTTGTGTAAAAAAAGCCCTGTGAAAAAGAGAAACAAATAATGACATAAATAATATTACATCTTCAAAGAGAACATCTCTACCAAGGCAGTTCAGTTTTTTAAAACTATGAAAGGCCTAAATCTTCTCTTGGATTTATGCAAAATTAAAATCTATTCTAGAAATTGTAGATATCAAACACGTTGCTATTCCTCCCTCTCCCACAATCATCGTGTTTAATGGATTTTGTCTCAAAACACGTGCATCTAAAATAGAGTGATATGAAAGACAATCCATATGAACATCCAAAATTTTTGATAATTTAAAGTTTTGCCTTTGGATTTATAATATAACAAAGAGGAGCCTTCCATCAGAACTTAGTAGCTACAAAAAGCTGAAATCTTGAAGAAATTTTCCAAGAAAAATGGGGGCTAGGTTATACCTGTAAAAGTTTGTGCTGTATAAGCCAATATTTTTACTTTGATAGGATACATTTAAATAGAGATGTCCCAAGTTTGTATAAAACATGTTGAATGGTAGATATTGAATTAAATAATTTTTTAAATTCATATTTATTTCAGCCCCAGCATGCCATCAGTATCTCGAAGAATTTGATACGCTTCTTGATGGCATTAAGGATAGAGTTAGAAATAATCCAGAAACATTTGCAGAGCCTGCCAAAGCAATGATCCGCTCCTACCGCAAGCTTGGCAAGGATGAGAACCTGAGCTCAGCATTGAGGATGTTTGGTAGGTATTGTGGGATCAATCTGGCAAGGCGAAAGGTCAAGAGAAAAAAGCAGATTGGATCAATTCTACCAAATAAAATGTCAGGTCCAAGTATTGGTGTACAACCTACGGCCATTGCAAGAAGGAAGCTCAAGCTTGGTGGTAGGAAGAAGATCGGAAGTGGTCGGCCAACCAAGCAGTCCTCTGTCAAAGAGCATGGTTATGTTAGGGAGGTTACCTCATCTGGTTCCAGACTCCCAAAGAGAGTGAAATTGGCTGCACCCCATTCCTTAAGTCATGCCGTCATGATGTCAAAATCTTTGGGCAAAACCCATAGTGCAAAATAAGAAAGAAAGGTAGAATGACAGCAAAAGAAGGCTATGGGCTGTGTTTTCCCCCTTTTTTCATATTGTCCATCCTTGATTCTTCTTGTTGTTCATTCTCATAAAGATCACTTACCAGTGTGAAATGTCATTTTGAGGTCAAATGTCAAACAGATCTGGTCTTGTCAGCAGGTTAACCAGCCGTCGAAATGATAATTCATTTTTTTAAAAACTATTGTCGATAATCTTTATCAAAATATAATAATTTTTAATGCAAGTTTAATTAAGCAAAATCTGTCGAGAGATGGCTGAAATATTCCGGGGAAAAAACATGGTTTAATGTCGAGTAGAAGTCTGTTCTTTGCAAAAGCCCCATTGCTCAAAAACGAAATGTAGTCCAACTTGGTGATTATATATACATGTATTACCATAGAAAGATTATCTTATCAGATTTGTATGCCTCAGCCCCCGCCACCGAAGGGGGTGCTGGAGGCATCATGTTTTCGGGTTGTCCATCCATCCCGCTTTCCTGTCATCGTAATATCTCAAGAGCCATTTGAGATATGAACTTCAAACTTAATGATAGCATGTATCACCATAGGAAGACGATCTGAATAGATTTTGGAGTATGTAGGTCAAAGATCAAGGGTCACAGAGGTCAATGAAATTGCAGGTATCAGCCTCGTTATCACGACATCTTAAGAACCACTTGAGATATGAACTTCAAACTTGATGAGATTACCATACCGGAAGATGATCTGATTAGATTTTTGGAGTAATGAGGTCAAAGGCCATAGTTCACAGAGGTCTATTTCTGAAATTAATGGTTTTAAGGGTGGTGGCATATAGGAAATGCAGTTGCATTTGTCTTATTGGGTAATGGAAAATGTCAAAGGTTACAGAAGTCAATTTCTGACATTCTAAATAGTAGCCTTTTGATTGCGATATCTCAATTTTCTGAAATTACAGGTTCTATCCTTATGGCGATGTAACATTTGTGGTAATTACCACAAACATTAGTGGTAGTGTGTATCACACCATAGAAGACAGTGTTGTTATACATGTATTTAAGGTAAGTAGGTCAATGGTCACATTTGTCAATTTCTGAAATTAAAGGGGTTTTTTTTCAACCTTGCGATATCACTGTCTCAAGAACCACTGGAGGTAGAAAGCTTCAAATGTTATAAAGGAATGTATAACAGTAGATCAACAAAAATGAAGTAGATTTGGATTGATTTGGTCAAAGCTAGGTCAAATGTTTTTAGAAGTAAATATCTGATTTTTGTCAGCCTCTAAGCTCCTTTGTTTTCAGCATCAAGTGTAACATTCAATAAAAAATAGTGTGGTAACAATAATTGAAAGAACACTAAGCAAAAACTTGGGTGGAGACGAATTTGACATATTTTGGGGGAAATGCCATTGTTCAGTCATCTGTGATTATATTTGTTTGATTAACCTATTAAATTAAAGAGCATTAAATTGGCTACAAGATCAGCATATTGCCCTTGGGCTTTATTGTGCGATCCGTCATAAATTTGGGATCAAACATGGGTTTCCTTTTTTTTTTACTCACACGGTATAGGAATTTTCCTACAAATTTTAATAAGATGGGGGGGGGAGGGTCTCTTTTTAGCGTCATGTTCATAAAAATAGGGGAAATGTAATGTTTCAAACAAAATGAACAAGACTATTTTTATATAATTTGAAACTTTGGCTACATGAAAATAGTGTATATAGGCCTTCACCTTTTACCATGACTGTCCATCATCAGTCAATGCTGTGACAATTTTTGCAAGTAATTCAATCCTCTCATTGCCAAGCCAAAACTATCCTATGCTCCCATGGTAATGTGTTCAAGTGGCTGATGGGATATAAATCCCTGATTCTCTGTATTGTGATACATATTTTGTCAGTCTAATCAATTCGGCATCATCATTTGTTTTATCTTATTTTGTAAAATTCATTTGTGAATGCTATACAACAAAGTGATTTGATGCTTTTACAGAACCAGGAGGTACTGAAATGTAGATTCTTGAATGTCAACATTCTACACACTGTTCTTTTCAACTTTTCCCAAATAAATATTTCTCTTTTGAAAGTGAGATATAGTATATCTTTCTCTCTCTGACTTTTTTTTTTCATTTTGGTATGTATGTTTATGACTATAAGTACAGGGGTTTTGTGTGTAAGGTTGCACATACGAGGGGTGGTTGGTGTGTGAGGGTGTGTGTGTGTCAAAAGAGAAGAAAGACAAGAAATGTATCATTCATTGAGAGCCAGAAGGACACTAATCCTGTGTGAAATTATATAGGAGTTAATGGCCTTCTGGCTCTCAGCAGACAGTATCAAACAAGAATATACAGAGTGACACAGATAGTAGGGTAAGGGATGAAGGGAGAGAGCGAGAGAGAGAATGATTATTTGATAATAAATTGTATTAAGCCGCTTAAGTTTACAGGCACATATCGCAGGGCCTGAATCATAAAACTACACAGACTTGAATAAGGTGCAGTCAGTGCATCCATGGAAAGCTGGACAAACAAGGCTTCATTCAAGACATGATATACATGTATTGTGTCAAATTGTCAAATTAGTGTCTGTGGTGGCAGACTATTATGTCACTGTATACAATTATTACAAGTGAGGTGCATTTTCCATACACATATGGCAATCAGTCACATTTCACATATCACAGGGTCTGAAACATAGACTAAGTCTTACACTGTCGGAGAGCGACATGCATGGAACAAGGCTTCACCACAGAACTCCTAGGAGTTCTGTGGGCTTCACTCATCAAGACTCGATATATTTTGTCCAACTTTCAAATTAGAGTCTGTGATTGCAGACTACTATGGCACTGTATACAAACTACATGTGAGGTGCATCATGTACATTATGTATAACAATAATCAGCGAGCAACTAAGTCCACGCGCACGCGTACTGCGTGCTTATGTGTAGGCTTTCCCACCAGCGCACTTTTAGGAGTATTATGGCGAAACTGGCCAGGCTAGCGTGTAAAAAAAAATTGCGCTTCCCGGCCGGTAGATGATCAGAGGCGTGCTCGTCACTTCACAGACTCCGATTGGACCTTGACCGGCCATATTCAAGTCGTGATATCCACAATAGTAAGTGTCTTTAGAAAGCATATTTAACTCTGTCGGTATACTAGTAGAAATAAGAAAATATGATAATTGAAAAGGCAAGGAAAGCTAGTCTCAACAGGCTGAATGACCTGTGAGAAATTAAGAACAGTCCGACATGCTAGAAATTATGTTTGTAGAATAGACTGATTGAGTGGGATTCTATTTACAGGTCTATATTTACACTGATAAGCTCTTTTTAATCTTGTTTATCAGTTGTGTTACACATTCTTCTCATATGGACTGTAATAGTACTCATGTATTCATGCAATGTGATTAAATTAGTCACCTTAATCATGTTAATTTTAATTTACCTTTAGTACCGGTACCTTTATGCGAGATTCTGGAAGAATGCTGTCATCTCAGCAGTTAGGCTTCCAGTTCTTGCTCTTCTTGTCTATTCTCTTTGCTGGCTCGGGATCATCCTTTCTTTTCCTTTCCTTGTATAGTATTCTCTGTGTCTCTGGCTCTCTTACTGTGCTCTCAGTAGCTTGCTCTACATGTACGGGGAGCTGAATCGTAATGTAACTTATTGTAAGGAGAATTTGCAGACAAATCTATCTGGAGTAGTCTATGTGCTCCTGTGGGCGGCCGGTCCCCTGTAAGCAGCTGGCGGTGAATAAAAAATGAAAATTAAAAAAAAAAATTTTGATATCCCTTCAAAAATTACCCTGGACAGTCTCAGGTAGGTTCTATTGCACAAAAAAACATACTCAGCCAAAGCAGTAAGTATCCTGAATCTCGCTCAACATCATGAGAAATGTACGCCACCAGTCATCGACAAAAAAATTGCAGTTTCTTAACTTTTAAGTTAAGAGACTATGACATACTTAAACCAATACTTAAACTTTATTTGTTCAATTTGATGTGTAATTTGATGTTTATTTAAGAGAATGAAGTTGATGGTCCATGTTTTGCTTCAGAAATTTTTATTTACACTACCTCAGGGAAAGCTGCATGGGGGTGGCCGCTCACCAGTGCCATTTTTCTGAGTGGGTCTGGTGAGCAGCCACCCTGTGTAAAACGTGTACAAAATGCAGGTTTTTGTAGGAAATTGTAGTCTGCTTTCATTTTTTGGTCATAGCGTTTGATAGATCATCATGTTTGACAGATTTTATGGGTTTCAACAGAATATTATTAATTTTTATAAAGTATTGGAATGTAATGTATGAAATGTGATATTAATTTTCTTTCACTTAGTCACAAATATGATGCTGAATGCCCGACATATCATGGGCGGCTGCTCACAGGGGTAGAGGCGGCCGCACACAGGACCCCTAGCACCGTTTTGAAAAATGGACACTACTGACCACGTTATTGGTCAATAATTTTAATTTTGCCTTCTATTTACTTTAGTAAGCAAGTATTTGGACTATGAATTGATTGTATTGAATTATGTGCGAGTCTTTGATTGATAAATCAGCAAATTCCCTTTAAGCGGCCGCACACCAGAGCCTTTACTCTAGATCTAGATCTAACTGTTTGTTTGTCTTTGTTTTTACTTTTTTTGTGTGAGAAAAGTAATCTGTGCTTATACAAGGTTAGTTATTGTGAGTGGTATTAAATTTCAATCATATTTCAATGTTATGTCGTGCTACAGCAAGACAGGTGACTTTATTCAGGAGCTTTTTCAAATATAGAGTCTACTCTTGCAACAATTTTTGTGATTTTGATTTGAGATGAAAATGGAAGTACAGAAGAATGAAACCCTGGGGAAAAATCAATTTTAATGAAAAGAGAGGATAGAGAGAAGCAATTTTTAAAAAGTTCCACCAAAATCGGTTACGAAATGAGAAAGTTATGAAAGTTTGAAAAGTCTCAATTTACTTTCAGTGGCGATCCTCAAATTGGCAATGTTGCTTCAAAGTGACAGGTTTAGTAGTACAACTCTCAATATGTTTTGTACACAAAATTTCATATTTTCCCCATTATCTCTCAAGGTGCAGCTTGTCTCCTTAGCTCAAGATATATCATGGGAAAATGTATTTGACACAACATATGTTGAGTTCACAAAAAGACAAGCAGCATCTTTAGGAGAAAATATGAAATTTTGTATACAAAACATATTGAGAGTTGTACTGCTAAACCTGCCATTTTGAAACAACATTGCCAATTTGAGGATCGCCATAGAAAGTAAATTGAGACTTTTCAAACTTTCATAACTTTTTCATTTCGTAACCGATTTTGATGGAACTTTAAAAAAAAATTGCTTCTCTCTATCCTCTCTTTTCATTAAAATGGATACTTCTCCAGGGTTTCATTCTCCTCCCATTTGTCTAACAGCAAAAAGACGAGGGTGACCCTCACTTCTTCCATTTCCAATACTAGACAGGGGTACTCCCTTTGTTGTATAAGGTTATACTCGTACAGTAGTTGCAGATTGGGGGGGGCACTTCTGGCCCGTGCCCCCTGTTTTGAAAGAAAAGTGTAAATTGTGCCTCCCATTTTTGAACTGATAACCTTTTTTTTTTTTTTTTTTGCTTGCTTGTTAGCAATTTTTTTGAGATTTGTGTGTGCCCCCCCCCCCCTGTTTACAAAATCCTGGATCCGCCCCTGTTGTACAGTATGTTTTAGAGGCTGATATTTTGTAGCTATCATGATTTTTAAAAATAGATCTCCATTTTCTTTTCTTTTTTTTTTGTTTTTGCTTAGATATCCACCCAGTCACAGCAGACAGGAGACTATTGTGAACAAAAAACTGTGAGTTCCATGATGCCATCATGCTTCATAGAGGGATCCATCAGTGGTATATACCTCTGAAGAACAGTCCAGCATTGTGGCTCCTTCACACTCAAAAGGGCAGATGCTTCATCAGCTATAGGCATGTTCACACTGCCACAAGTAGACGTTTCCTGGGACAATCTACTACTGGCGAGGTACAAGCTGCTCATAGAACAACCTACCTTATCAACAGGAGGGGACTTCACACTAGCCAGTGCAGGAGTGCCTCTGATGGCTCAAGTTTGTCTCCTGGCATGGACACAACCTCTCCTGGAGCAGCTGGAGACGGGCAAAGAGCCAAGGCAGAGAAGCGGAGGAGACGGAAGGGAAAGATTGATGAGATCCAGAGAGATGGAGAGGGGGCTTTTGGAAGCAGGAGGCATGGGGCGGGTCAGAAGACCTGGAGCAGGAAGGAAGTTGTCACTTATGATATACCCACTGTTGCAGGAGAGAAGAAAGGTATATATTGCGAGAGAGTCTTTGATCCATTGGTGATTAAGCGTTTGTAGCACTGTTGATGATGATATGTCACAAGAAATCATAAGCAGGAAACTTGAAATCCTTTGGAATCAGTCTTAATTTATGAATTGTTCTTCACTGCAAGGTACATGTAAAACAACATTAATAAAAGACATAGATTTGTTAAAATGAACACTGTAGTCATATTCAAATGTATCTGCTCCAAAAGTTAGTATTATCAGTCTCTTTAAGTAAGTATATGTATTATCCAGGATCTACTAGTATTCACGTCACACCCTATGACCTGTATATAACTCTCAAATTCAAATGAATAATTGCTGTTATTGGCACTTGAATTTCACAGCAATCTTTGATTGTTAACTTGTGTTTGCTATAAATATGTACATGTTGAACCTACATGTAATTATTTACTTGTGTGTAATTTCTTTTTACAGCCAAGAATTTGTAAATTGATGTTTACTTTGTGTGAATTGAATTGTTGCACCTAATGCATATTATCCCCTCAGTAACTTTATGTTTGATTTATACATCTCTTCCTTAGATGTGACTGTGACGCTGCCTAGATCCTACAGTCCCAGCTATGTGGAGGCATGTTGGTATGACTGGTGGGAAAAGATGGGATTCTTCAAACCAGAATCTCTGGTAAGCTTCTGTGATTGTGTCCATAGAAGGAGTAGTACGTTGGAGCCTGTATAGGATAGCTTAGCGGAATGTAGTGGCACAAAAAGAAGTGTTCAGAATGCAAAATGCGTATCGCTGAAAATCATAATTTCATTGCATTAAGGTAGAAACATACAATTAAGCCACACACAGTGTAAAAATACCTCTACTACTATAAATAGGCTTAGTATTACCAAAATTGTCTTTACATGTATATCAAATATCAACTTTCAATTCACCAGTAATTTCGGCATAAGCGTTCCAAACGCGTCTTTTCGTGCCACTCCGTTTCGCCAAGCAATCTAACACATCATGGATAGGAGGAAGAAAAAGTGATCGGGCCAGAACAGATGAATTGAATTCACGTCGAGAGGGAAATGTGAACATGTTGGGTACCATTTGATATTGGTATAACACACATTTTCCCATAGATCGCAGCCAAGTTATTCTTGCTGTGTATTAAATGGTCCAAAAAGTCATGCATGATGTTCCTGTTGTCAATCGGTTACCCAACTGATGTGATCACTTAGAAAACTAAATCACTTATTTAATTGGTTGCCTGACAAACGCTTTTTGGATATACATCTATATTTTTAAAATTTATTTAGAATGAAAGGAATTTCAACATGCACATTACATGTATTTACTCCTTTAGCAACTTTCCCAATTGTCCTCACAGATGTCATAGTTTTTGTAGCCCAGGGTTGTCACCAGGGACTTTTTAGTTGTGGAAATTTTATCACCTGTGAGTTACTTGCGGGCGAGTTTTCTCAAAACCCGAACATGTACAAATCAGCTGATTGCGACATTCCAGCTTCATGAGCTTGGAGACGAGTACAGTGTGTAGTGATTTGATGTTGGGCATGCACACACGGGTACGGGTATGGGTACTTGAACAATTTATATGTAAATATGATTCGTATTTGGGAAGGAGCTGTGCTGCGCTAGTGGCTGTGTATAGGTGTATATCTTCCAGGAAAATTCTTTGCACGGTTTCATGTAAATATGCTTATAATGCGTACGTATAATTTTTTCATTGAATCTGCTGGCTTAAACCACAGTTGCATGTTCGTAGGTCAAAATCGTATTTTTTTCTTTGTCAGTGGGGAAATTAGTGACGGGCGGGCGGGTGTGATATTGCATTGAGTGCCAGTCAGAAATTTCGAGTGGTGGAAGGTTCCGACCGGCGCCGACCATCGTAGTGACAACGCTGTTGCAGTCATATTATCTGCTGAGAGCCAGAAGGGCATTAAGTCTAGATGTAAAAGTTCATGAGGAAACACTCTTCTCAGTAGTCCGTAGTTTCTAACACATTTTTGTAAATATTATTGAGTGATTTCAACAGAAAGGAGTGTCACATATCTGGCATTGTACTAATTTGCTTCCACTTGTCTTCCATCTAACTTAAGATATACTGTAATTTACATTTCTGTGCAGACAAGATGGAGGGAGAAGGCAGTGGAAGAGAATGAACCATTTGTGATGTGTCTTCCTCCACCCAATGTTACTGGTGTACTTCATCTGGGCCACACCCTAACAGCTACCATCCAAGACAGTCTTGTCAGATGGTAGGTACAACAATATTTCTGACAGTAATTTTCAACAGAATCTATAGGCATTCCTGCAAATGTTGGCAATTTACAATTTTGTATTCTTAGATAAAAAATCTAATTTCTTCAATAACTGACTGATTTTGAAAATTATTGTATACTAGATTTTTCTATTTTGGTAATGAAATGAATCTGATAAAATATTCGTTTACTCTGTGCTCTTTTGTGACACAATATAAGGGTTACATGCAAACCTGTATTTTTTCATATATGCTCATTCTAAACTGCTTGTATTTTTGTGTTAAAAATTCTTATTTGAAGTTTTCAGCAGGAAAGAAAAATTTGTTTTTGGTAGTACCAGTCCATAGGATTTATTCTTGGATGTGAGAGTATGAAAACCAAACTGTTTTTTCATACTCAGGAAGAGAATGGTGGGTGTTCCCACTCTCTGGATACCAGGCTGTGACCATGCAGGCATTGCCACACAGGTTGTGGTTGAGAAACAGCTACAGCATGAGAAAGGGATCACCAGACAAGACTTGGGAAGGGAGGAGTTTGTCAAGGAGGTCTGGAGATGGAAGGAAGAGTAAGTTATCTTTTTCTTTTCTTTCTTTCTTTCTTTCCTTCCCTTTATTTATAATATATGTATTGCAAATGTTTTCTTTATTGAAGTTTTTTGGGCATTCTTTCTAGCTTTTATTCTCTCAATTAGGGTTTTTATGCTTAGGTTCTTTATAACTCTTTTTAAAAATTTTCTTTCAGTGCATTTATGCTTAATTCTTTCTTTTTCTAATTCTTTCTTACTTTTGGTTTTTCTGTTTATTATTATTAGCTTTTCATTATTGTTTTTAGTCTCCTCTGCATTTTTTCTTACTTTAGATTTAATTCTTAATTTTTTTTTCTTCTTAATTTTAATTCTTGCCATTTGTTCCTTCATCCTTGTTTTTTAAAGTGCTTTAAAAAAATCTATTTCACTCTTTCAGTATTAATGTTTTCTTCTTTTCATTTAATAATTTTTATTCACTCTTTCTTTCTTGCTTGCAAGGAAGAATTATATTCATGCTTTCATGCATTTCTTTTACTTGTAATTATGTTTTCTATGATAGTAAAGGGGGTGAGATATACCAGCAGCTGAGGGAGTTGGGAGCATCATTGGACTGGGATAGAGAAAATTTCACAATGGATCAAGTAAGATATATCTTGAAACTAGGTTATTTTTTCAGAGAGTCGCGCTATGTCTGTTCCATTCAATAAAGTTTCTGATCACTATGTGCAGACCATGCTATAGGTTTTTTTTAGTTTTTTTTCTTGTTTTTTTTTAATGGGGTGACTTTATGTAGAATTCAGAATGGATGTGTAAATAAATAAGATCAAATACGATATTTTGGTATGAATTATGACGGGTTAGAGATGCATATGAAAAGAGTTACACATTTGCATGTTCAATAAGTTAAAAGTTTGAGGTGAATTTTGGAAAAAGTGCAAAGTGAATATGTGAAGAATTCATTATGCATCCTTGAAGAGATCAGTCCGTGTGTCTTCATGGAGAATAAGCTTGTGTGAAAATTCAAGTGTAAATCTTTTAGAGAGTACTATATTGATATAAAGAATTTTAATAGTGGGACTTTTTTTGAAATCTAAATAGTCTTTATAAAAAACTATTAGCTTTATGGGACAGTCCCATATGACTGATAACTATAACTATGAAATCAGTTTTCTGAAGTTTATGTTGAAAACATACTACATATATTGTTGTTGCTCTCTAATTTATGTTCATAAGCCTTCAGCACTGATTTTGTTGGATCCAATACCTTTTCCACATGAAGTTCAGAAGAACAATTTTATAGTTGTGACTATTCTTATCAGTGATATTGGACCCTTATTCATTCTTCCAATTTATAATGACTGGGCATGGAGATTAAAATAGATATATTCGTCAATAATTTTTGTTTTTTGTGTTTGTATTTAGAAATTCTCCCATGCTGTACGTGAGGCATTTGTACGTCTCCATGACGATGGTATCATCTACCGTTCAAGCCAACTCGTCAACTGGTCTTGTACTCTGAACTCTGCCATCTCTGATATTGAGGTAAAATTAAGAGCAGTGAGGTAAATTAAATCAATCAGTCAGTTAGTCGATCAGTCAATTAAATCATTGTGTGCAACATGAATTTCATTTGAAATACGCTTTTTCTTTGTCTCTGTTTTTGATAGAATATTGTGAATTTTTTTATGTACACTCTATATATTTTTTCCAACCAGGTTGATCAAATGACTCTTCCTGGTCGCTCATCATTAAAAGTCCCTGGCCACGATGATCCTGTGGAGTTTGGAATTCTCACCTACTTTGCTTACTCAATAGAGGGTTCAGGTATGTCATTTGTTCCTTCAGTATATATTATTTACATTTGTCAACCTGTTCATTTTATATTTTTTTAAAATGAATCAAGTCTATGATAATGATATTAATAATAATTGCAATGATTGCATGCATGTATATTTGCCTACATATTTTTTGTATGATAGCTTTTCTGCAAACTCTTCATTTGTTCTGAGAATGAGAGCTAAAATAAAGGATAAAAAATAATTGGAAACAATATTTAAATATAAAAAAGTGGGAAGTATAAGGAGAAGACATGGGACTCTTGTGTTTAATGAGAAGAAATGGGACACTAAGTTTTATTTATGATCATTGCTGATGTTTGTATAGGAACTAGAGGGTTTGAGTGCTATGCATGCAGATTCTTTTTCTATGAATTGTTACAGTACACTCATACTTCTATTAAAGATGCAGAGATAGTTGTAGCCACCACACGCCCAGAGACGATGCTCGGTGACACTGGAATAGCAGTTCATCCCCATGACAATCGGTACAGCCACCTGATTGGTCAGTCGGCTCTCCACCCTTTCAGTGGACGTCACATACCAATCATAGGTGATGAGGCAGTGGACATGGCCTATGGCACAGGTCAGTCATGACTCTCATGTCATTGGATGTTTCCGAAGAGCTTTGATCATCAAAAAGTATTTTGTTCTGTATGTTAGAGGTTCCATGTTGCAATACTATATTCAAAATATGGGCTTTAAGTATGACTTCTAATAAGTTACACACTCAGTAAACATAAAAGCAACTTGCAAGTAGACTAGTTGACACACCCGTAGGCGCTTACAAAGAATAGGGCCTATGTTATCTTTTATTTTCTTCGTACTCTTTCACTGTTAGTCTTTTTAGGTTGACGTAGACATTCCAGCTGTACACAGATTATTTATTTAGTTGATTTGGCACATGTTAGCCCCTTCATACCATGAGCGACAAATCCTACCTCAGAATTCAAGTGTTCAAGAATGTGCTACGACTGAGAAGGTCTGCATTTTTCTTCCCGAAACACGTTTCATGCAAAATTTCTCAATGAAGCAAAGCATTCTGTGTCAAAATTTCACACTTTAAAGTTTAAAAAAACGAAGTTGCCCAGAAGGAGGTGTACAGAAGGATCTTTACATTTCTTCACATAATGATAATGATGTATACGCACATGTATGCATTTTTCTTGCCAGGGCATAAAACACTTGATAAAATTGTATCAGGATAACTAAACTCTGGACTATCACCCCCTTACAACTTTCTCCAGAAGAGCTACCCCTAGGACAATTAGCCTGGGACAATGGCCCCCTGGACAACTACCCTCTTAAAAAGTTACCCCAATCACCCTCGGTCAAAAACATTGGGGGGGGGAATTACATGAGGGGCTATTTGTCTGGGGTAGAGTGATTTTTCTGTCCATATTACTGTGAAGTGATTTTGAATCATGTCGCTTCGATTGACGGTGCCTTTGGTAGTATTCAGAATTGCTTTTCTAGGTTATACCCTTAAGTGCTGTGAAAATAATCAGTTAAATAATAGATATTACTTAAAACTGTGCTTGCCTCAAAAACAAATGTTTACAAACTGGCTCTTTGGTCAACATTGATGCACAGATATTACCCAGCAATTAACAATGCTAAATATTATTCTCAAACACCAGGTGCCGTGAAGATCACTCCTGCTCATGACTACAACGACTGTGAGATGGGAAGGAGGCATGACCTGGACTTTGTCAGTGTCATCGATGAGGAAGGCATGATGGTTGCAGAGGGAACAGATTTCCAGGTGCGATGAATCATAGAACACAGTGTTACAAGGGGTTGTAGGACACATCCTCCGGCGACAGTTGCTCCACGGTATTTTCACGCACTAACC
This sequence comes from Heliocidaris tuberculata, assembly GCA_025618425.1. NCBI lineage: Eukaryota > Metazoa > Echinodermata > Echinoidea > Camarodonta > Echinometridae > Heliocidaris > Heliocidaris tuberculata. The sequence continues at coordinate 19,116,605 of CM046848.1, forward strand.
GAATTAGAAACTTGAACCATGACTTGAACCCTAAACCTAACCTAAAACCCAATTGTAATCCTAACCATAACCGTATGTCTTTGATGAAATAAAGCCTTTGGCAATTGTCACAAGAGCATGGATGGAGCACCTTACAAGGGGGTGTCCACTGTCCAGTCTTTGGGAGGGAGGATGACATCTTTCATGAAAACACCTGTAAATGGTTTTTAAAGTGCATTCAAACTGACTTTGGCAACCTCCTGTATAGAAAGACCATCTGCCTGCAAAGACCACAGTTTGGGTTTTCCTTGAACAGTGTTTCTCATTTAAAACCTGTACTAAAGCAGCCTGTATGTTGGGGGGACCTAAGGCTACGCACTTTATTGCCAGTCCCGAAAAAGTCATTTATTCAGGGGTTTATGCGAATCTCTTTAAATACCTTGGTTCTACACATTCCGAAGTTAACACGCTAAGAAAATTATAATGGAAGAATGTCAGTAACGTTCATTTTCAAGTCGATGTTGATTCCCGTGTCCAATTTTGTTTGACAAAATGAAAGGGTCCTAAAGCTAAACACACATGATAAATGAATGCAAATTTTGATTTTGAAGTTGACATGTGAATTTCACCCTGATTTCCAAATAGTGATAATAGCACAAAAATAAAGGGAAATTACTCATTCTTTTTGGGCAAACGTAAATGATATTCTTGTTGCTTAGTCACAGCAGAAATTTGGCGCATTGGATGCACCGCATTGCGCGTATTTGCGGGGTGCGTACCTTTAGGACTCCTGGCCATACATAAAAACCACTTGCATGTGAAGACTGCCATTATTGTTTCCCTTGAGCAGTCTTATATGTACAAAGTTTCACTATATTTATTTCCACCGATGTTAGTTGTTTTGTGGTCTTCTAAACACTTTTTAAACAGTGTAATTAGCTTACCTCATTTGCTCAAAAGCTTCTCATTTCTTTGAGCACATTTGATATTTTTTGTATTTCATCAAACTTAAACCCAAATTTATCACATCATTGATTACATCAGGAGCATAAATGAGTGGTTGCCATTAGCCTTAGATTGTGCCATCCCATACTTGTTAATGAAAACTGCCCCTCATGAATTTAGAAAGTCTAAGATCTAGGTATAATCAGTTAATGCTACTAAACACTGTTACATTTTTAGCTTTAATACTTGAAGACGAGGGAATTTTGTCTGATTTCATAAATATTGTACAGTAAGTGTAAATGATAACCTGCTTCCTTTAAATGTGTTCTTACAAAGGGAATGAAGCGTTTTGTTGCCCGCCAGGCTGTCATTGAGGCTCTTAAGATTAAAGGCTTATATCGGAAAACAGAGGACAATCCCATGTCGATACCAATTTGTAGGTAAGTTTTCATTAAAGTGTACCAATCACCAAAAAATAGTTTGCTCTGTATATTAGGGGTTCCATGTCGCTATACTATATTCGAAATATGAGCTTCAAATGTTGATTCTATAAAGAGATATTGCAAGTTGAAATACACTCCCAATAAACAAAACAGCGACTTGTGAGTAATGGCCTGCGCAGAACTGGACTCAGAGTTAGGTTCTGTGCAAGGATTTTATGTTTTCCTACTCCTTAACTGTTAATCCATAGAAGGCCAGGTAAAGTGTTTTGAGGTTGATTTCATACATTCTAGCCATACAGAAATTATTTTTTTAGGTGATTGGTACACTTAAAGTATTATCTTATCTTGAAAATTAGTCATGTTTGATATTTATGACTTAGTTTTGCATTCATCATAATGTAATTCATATTATCTTCCCATTGTGAATGAAAAGAGTAAGTAAATAATACACAATATTTTGAAAATCTGATATCTTCACCTAACCAAAACAGTGAAACATGAGCATGTAATAGTTCATTCATTATACATGTAGCATTTTCTTATAGCATTAGAGCATTCTGGTGTCAGAGTAAGAGTTCAATCAGTTTATGATATCTTTCTCACTTTATCAGCTGCATGTTTGTGTTATCATTTCATTCTCTGTGCAGTCGGTCTGGTGACATAGTTGAGCCACTTCTCAAATCTCAGTGGTTTGTGAAGTGTTCTGAGATGGGGCAGAGAGCCCTGAGATCAGTTGAGACTGGTGAGCTGGAGATTGCCCCTGCTGTATACCACAAGACATGGAGACACTGGCTCACAAATGTCAGGTATGCTCTGATTAATGGATCAGCTCTTGATACTAAAAGAGACTTCTCACTGACTATGAGGAATTAACAACTGTAACTGATTTGTGTACTTAAAAGAGCAGTTAGCAATCTTTTTTTAATTTCAAAAACACTGTATTTCTAAAGCTATTCATGTAAAATATAGTTAGAACCTTCTGTTACACTACATACCGTAAATAACGTTGTATTAACCGCACACTTTTGCTCGTCGGAAAATGTCAAAAGTCGGGGTGCGGGTAATACACGATGTTAGGCTCCAACAAAAAAATGAAGAATCATATATTGCCAAAACTGACAATAATCTAGGGGTCTAAGGTCCTGTGTATATGCTCAAAGGGAATGCAATTACTGTTTTGTAAGTCTACATGCTACAAAATATTTTTACAAATTAATTTTGATGTTGAAATTAACAGCCTAAGTAACTTGCGTATACAACCCAGCAGGTTCATGCCATGACACAAACCACGGTGGCAGGGTGCCGTACCGTCAATGAGGGATCCCCCACATATAAGTACATTGACCAAACAAGGCTTGCAAAGACGTGACGCTTGTCAAAATAAAGATTCGTGATCGTATCTTTATCACTATCAAAATGAAAGAAAACATCACAAAACACACAGTAAGGATACAGATTAAGGCAAAGTGATACCTTGCTTGAGAAAATACTGCTAGATAAATCCAAGAACTATCACAGAAGTTTCATGTTTGAAGAGCTATGGCACAAAGTTTTTCAACAAAATAATCGATCGCAAAACATTTAAAATTTCCCCCATTTCATACCCATGCATAGGTAGGTTCGCTCCCCTGCTCCAGCCGCCCAGCGAGTTTGCATGTTCTGCTAAAATAAGAGAAAAGTCTCTGCACATGGCTTTTGCATAAATTAATTTGCATACTAGCTCAACCGATGCGCATTGGTTGAGCTAGTATGCAAATTAATTACTCAGAGGGTCGAAAGTTGGGGGTGCGGTTAATACATGACAGCGGTTTATACAACGTTATTTACGGTACCATTTCCCATCCCCATTTTGGAATTTAAATCAAGATTATTAACTTGAGGTATAATTTATTGTTAGATAAAGAGGTTGCATTACATTCTGTTCTAACAAGATTTGTTCTGTGAAAATTATAAATTATTCAGTATTTTCATCTCTTCAACAATCATTCAAAATGATTGTATGATCACTCTGCATTTTATCTATTTCATCACACTTTATGCAGAGACTGGTGTATATCCCGCCAACTATGGTGGGGACATCGTATTCCAGCATACCGTGTGGAAATTCAAGGAATGGACCCTGCTGAAATAATGGTAGAGATTGATAAGATTTTATCTTCTTTATGACCTTTCGTGTTATTGATCAGTAAAGAAAAGGATGGCCTTTTGATCCAAGAAGTAGGATATTCAGTATATTGCACTACATTTCCCGCCCATGTCATGGATTGAGTTGAAACATTACCATTTTTCTCTCTCATTCTATATCAACAAAAGCCTTACCTGCATGATCTTAAATGTCCATGAAGCAATGTGGTTCAATTTTCACTCTGTGTGGTATCAAAAGTTTCAGCTTTCAAAACATAAAATACTGATTACTGCAGAGCCACTATTCTCATAATCTAGGACGAAAACAAATAGTGAATGGTACAGCCCATGGAGCTCAACGAGTCGATATGCTGTGTACAAACCAAATCCACAGAGTTTAACATGTTGCCTTTGGGAACTGGGCGGTCCCTGTGTTAAGTCTATGGGAATGAAAGAATTTAGTAGTTAAAGGGTTAATGATGTTCGAGGGCCACAACTTTGTTACACTCGATACATAAGTACTCAAATGCATAGAGATGATAAAAAGCCTCTGAATTTTCTTGGATTGATTCTAGGAGAGTGATGCATGGGTGAGTGGACACTCAGAGGAGGAAGCCATGGACAAAGCTAGCAGAAAGTTTGGAGTAGTTGCTCACCTAATATCACTCTCTCAAGGTAAGATGGGATCCATAGCAAAAGGTAGATAGACAGACAGATAGGCTGAATGAAATATAAACAGATTGATGGGTAGATAGATAGACAGATAGATGGATAGGTAGATAGATAGATAGATATTAGATAGGTAGATAGACGGATAGATAAATAGACAGGCAGACAGACAGATAGATAGATAGACAGACAGACAGATAGGCTGAATGAAAAATAAACAGATTGATGGGTAGATAGATATATAGATAGATAAATATATAGATAGACAAATAGATAAATAAATAGAAAGATGGATAGATAGACAGATAGACAGACAGACATACATAGATAGACTTGCAGACAGACAGACAGACAGACAGGCATACGTAGACAGACTTGCAGACAGACAGACAGACAGATGGTTCTACGACTCATGCTCTGGACCCAATACTATACCTACCCCTAAATCCAAGATAAAAGCCAGTGGCAACCCTATCCCTATCACTGTATCTTAGAGGAAATAATGCCCAGAGCAAATGTCGAGCCACCAGATAGATAGATAGATAGATATATAGAACTGGGCCCTCTTGCATAAAAAGTTGCGATTAAACGCAACTCAAAAAATTCAACGCAAGTCCAAAATACGCGATCCTGATTGGTTGAAAATCAAGTTGCGTTTAATTTTTTGAGTTGCGTTTAATCGTAACTTTTTATGCAAGAGGGCCCAGGTTAGATATAACTTCAGTTGAAATATTTACATAGAAATATGTAGATGGAAGGAACGATAGATGTACATGAAACATACAGAATAACAAATAATTATAAAGAGATATACAGGTATTAAAAAGAAAGATACATGCCAATCCTGACAGGTACATGGATAGATCAGAGATACTTGATGTGCATTATGCATATAAGAAGCCTTGTGAGATCTTTGCAAGATTTTTAAAAACAACGCTATCATTTACATCGACTTATGCCAGTCACCTTTATTTGTTTGTATTTATAGATGAAGATGTCTTAGACACATGGTTCTCTTCAGCTCTCTTCCCTTTTGCTGTGCATGGTTGGCCTCACAAGGTAAATTTAATGCCTGTTATTTAGTCATTTTTGTAAATTATCAATTTTTCTATTCATTCATCAATTCATGTATTCATTCTTTTTACTTGTTTGAGCAGGAGAATGTTTGATAAGTTACATTTTTGTGGTATTTTTCTTAAATACCAGATCTTGAACATTACCCTAGCTCTGTATTAGAGATTGGTTATGATAGCTATGATATCGTTGCTTGTCAAGCTCATCATTGATATATTTTTCTCTTTCGAAATGTTTTCAGGCAGATCACTGTTGATTGTTTGTTCTCATTTTGGTTTTTTAGACACCAGACTTGCCCAACTCGGTAATAGAGACTATATGAGAATAGTAATAATAATAATAATAATAATAAATGTAACTTATATAGCCCCGAATCCACTCTGTGGAGTGTTCAAGGCGCATGTAGAATTAATTTTTGTGATATTGTTTTTTGTATTGCAGAACATTGTCGATATGCTGTTCTCTTTTTGTTATGTTTGCAGACACCAGATCTAGAGAAGTATTACTCCAGCTCTGTGTTAGAGACTGGCTATGATATCAAGGATGATGATGATGGCTCCAAAGCTTAGAGACATTTTCTTTTTTATTTTATATTTGTAGACACCAGACCTGGAGAAGTATTACCCCAGCTCAGTGCTAGAGACTGGATATGATATCCTCTTCTTTTGGGTAGCAAGGATGGTGATGATGGGCCAAGAGCTGACAGGTCAACTCCCATTTCAGAAGGTATCTCTCTCTCTCTCTCTCTATCTCTCTCTCTATCTCCATCTCTATCTCTCTGTCTCCCTCTCTATCTCTCTCGCTCTCTCTCTCTCTCTCTATCTCTCTCGCTCTCTCTCTCTCTCTCTATCTCTCTCTCTTTATATCTCTCTCTCTCTCTCTCTTCTCTCTCTCTCTGGCAGCTACATGTATGTTTAAGGAAATCATTAAAGGTTATACATGTACAAGTAAAATTCAAAAGAAGAAGTACGGTTTTGAAATGTGCTGAAAGAGAATTTTTTCTTTTATCATACTGTGTTTTCAATGTCTGTTTAATATGATACAAAGAATATTATACAACTCACATTAGTTATTAAAACATTCCATTCGTTTATGTAGTAATTATGTGATTATTATTTTTTTTTATTGTTATTTTTTTTTTTTTGGGGGGGGGGGGGGGGTGATGGCTCTTTTGCTGCCTATTACACATTGGACTTATTTTTTAGTCGTGTCTAATTAAATGTCGTGTCTAATTAAATGTTTACCAGTACCTTTGGATGGCATGTATTTTTCTCAACAAAACTCTATATTCATGTTTACTTTTATTTCATTGCGAAAGATGCTCTTGGCCACAAGATGAGCAAGTCTCTTTGGAATGCGATTCCTGTATATGTTTTAAGAACATGTGTATTAGATACAAGAGGGACGTAACTGCTTTAGTGCCTAAGATGTATTTTCTACCAAACATGTAATATTTCAGGTCTACCTTCACTCTATTGTGAGAGATACCCATGGTCGTAAGATGAGCAAGTTTCTTGGGAATGTGATTCCTGAATTCATTTCATGAATTTGTATTTTATAGATTTAATTGCTGTAGTTGCTATTTTCTACCAAACATCTAATATTTCAGGTTTACCTTCATTCTATGGTGAGAGATGCCCATGGTCGTAAGATGAGCAAGTCTCTTGGGAATGTGATTGATCCACTGGATGTTATCCATGGAGTCTCTTTTGAGGTAAGTCTTTTTTTCCCCTCTTCTTCTTCTTCACCCTAATGATAAGGCACAATATTATTTTATGACAAATGCTATGGCTACAATTGCTCAGCTGTCAAACGCTAATCCTATTGCGACCGCACTTGGGTCAGAGATGCGCTTGGGGAACCTTCACGTTACGGTGCTGTCAAGGGTCACATTCTATGGTCAGAGGTCATTTCAGGTCATATGTTACAGTTTACCTGCTAGACTGTCTTGTGACACATAACTTGGCAACCTTTAATCCTATTGCGACGAAACTTGGGTCAGAGATGCACTTGGGGAACCTTCATGCTATGGTGCTGTCAAGGGTCACATGCTAAGGTCAGAGGTCATATGTTATAGTTTACCTGCCAGACTATCTTGTGACACATAATTTGGCAACCATTAATCTAGGCCTGTGAAATCTCTGCTTTTTTTATTATTCTGCCCGGTTTCAATTTCCACTTTTTTCCTGTGTGCTATTTCCGCTATTTTATCGATTGTTCATCGCGGGTGTTGCGCGCGGCGCATTCAGTCGGATGAAGGCAAGTCGGGACTTGCATTCAACTTTGTACATGAAGTCAATGCATCGGCAGGTACGGGGGTTTGGGATTTTCATTTGTTTTTTGCCGACACCATCATACTCGTAGCTTGCAATAAGCAAAAAAACTCGCCACATAACCGCTGATTTCTTTTTTGGAGGTGACTATAAGACTTTCTTGCGGTGAGTGACAATGTCTGTGTGTACAATGATGTGATTTGTGTGTGTTGTGGCAATAGAATTTGCTGGCTTGTGGTCATATTATATGATAATAGGTAGAATCATGGCGGCTGAAACTTTCAGCTTTTTTCCGCTCTTTTTGAAATCCCATTCACAGGCCTGTTAATCCTATTGTGACCAAATTTGGGTCAGAGATGCACTTCGGGAACAGTCACATGCTAAGTTCAGAGGTCATTTGAAGTCATATTGTTCAAGTCTTAACACACAAGACTTGCTTATGACACGTAACTTTGCATACATTGTTCCAAGTGCAACCAAACTTGGGTCAGGGATGCTCTTTGGCGACATTCATGTAATTTGGTTGAGTGGGTAAGACACGATCTGGCTATTGCCTTGTTGTATAATGACAGCATGTTATATTAAAGGGGAATGAAACCCTGGGGGAAAATCCATTTTAATAAAAAGAGAGGATAGAGAGAAGTAATTTTAAAAAAGTTCCATCAAACTCAGTTAAGAAATGAGAAAGTTCTGAAAGTTTGAAAAGTCTAAATTTACTTTCTATGGCGATCCTCAAATTGGCAATGTTGCTTCAAAGTGACAGATAGAGTAGGACAACTCTCCATGTGTTTTCTACACAAAATTTCATATTTTCTCCATTATCTCTAAAAATGATGCTTGTCTTTTTTTGAACTTAACATAATTATGTTTTGTCAAATACATTTCTCCATGATATATCTTGAGCTAAGAAGGAGATAAGCATCATTTTTAGAGATAATGGAGAAAATATGAAATTTTGTGTAGAAAACACATGGAGAGTTGTCCTACTCTACCTGTCACTTTGAAGCACCATTGCCAATTTGAGGATTGCCATAGAAAGTAAATTGAGACTTTTCAAACTTTCATAACTTTCTCATTTCTAAACCGATTTTGATGGAACTTTTTTGTCCCCGCCGAACGAAGTTCGCGAGGGGACTATGAAACGGGCTCCGTTCGTGTGTGCGTGTGTGTGTGTGTGTCCGTCCGTCCGTCCGTCCGTCTGTCCGTGTGTGCTCAAATGTTAGAAAATGCTACTTCTCCATCATTTCTTGGCCGATTTTGATTCCGATTGTTTTATCTGATAGGGCTGGGTGGGGGCTTCCAAACTTCTACACAGAATTTTGAAATTCATTAATTATGCAAATTTATGCAAATTTATTCAAAATTGACGAAAAATGCTACTTCTCCTCTATTTCACATTGGATTTTGATTCCGATTGTTTTATCTGATAGGGCTGGGTGGGGGCTTCCAAACTTCTACACAGAATTTTGAAATTCATTAATCATGCAAATTTATGCAAATTTATTCAAAATTGACGAAAAATGCTACTTCTCCTCTATTTCACATCGGATTTTGATTCCGATTGTTTTATCTGATAGGGCTGGGTGGGGGCTTCCAAACTTCTACACAGAATTTTGAAATTCATTATTCATGCAAATTTATGCAAATTTATTCAAAATGGCTGAAGGTTCATAATGTTTTCATGTTTTATATTTCAGTTGTATACATGCATTGTTGGTATTCTCTTCTTTTGCATGCAGTAACATTATTATTTTATTCACTAAAGTTTTTCACTGAAGTTTTAAGGTTCAGGCTAGTTAATTTCCACAGATCTGCACTTCCGGCGGGGACATTTATTACGCATTGCGTAATTTACTCATTCACTTGTTTAAAATTGCTTCTCTCTATCCTCTCTTTTCATTAAAAATAATTTTTCCCAAGGGTTTCATTCTCCTTTAAAAAGAACGAATATATGCTTTGCAACACGTGAAATCATCACATGGTTTGCAGAAAGGCATTAGCCTGCACTTATGCCAGGAAGAATATTTCTGGTAACTGACTTCTAAGGTTTTGTTTGCTCTATACCTGTTTTACAATTTTTCGAAATGGATGGTAACTACCTGATTTCAGTAGTGTCATATCAAATGAGTACATATTTTTTAAGTTATGGGTATTTAAAGGCTAACACCTTTCTGCTTAACGCTATAGTAGACGTCCGCATTTAGCAGAATGGCGCAACCTCTTTACACCCTTTTGCCAGCCGCACAATTAACTGTACATATTGTAACTCTGTTGCACTATGCAGTCTTGATATTCAAACCACTTGAATTAACAGACGAATGCATGTATATTCCTAGCAAAACACGACATGAATCCTAGAACTCAAAATTTGTTGAATCACATCAAATTTGGTGTCAAATTAGTTGTAAACATCCAAATTTTCCTAATCTGGAAAAATGTAAACATTTTCACACTCCCAGGTATTGTGAAATCAATAATTAATACAAATTATGGCAAAACTTTTGAGGAAGAGAAAACTTCATATTTATTTGACAAATTTACATCACACTTGATACACAAAGTTTAAACACCACAAGAACAATTATTAGCATTAATTTCTCTTCTGCATATTTTCTTGTGCTTCAGTAATCTGATTTATTTGACAAATTTGCAAAATCACACTTGATACACAAAGTTCAAACACCATAAGAACAATTAATAGCATTAATTTCTGTTCTGCATATCTTCTTGAGCTTCAGTAACCTCAGAAATGTTTACTCTGACAAACATATAACATCAGCTTATTTCTGAAAAGGGAGATTGTTTTGTCATGAAAGTTTTTTGGTAAATCAAGGTTGCTAATATGTACACAATTTATGTACTTCTTGAATGAAGAAATATTTAAATTATGAATTATGACATGATCAGTTATGCCATTCCGTATAACAAAATAATGTTGTGGAATGACATCACATTGAATTATGCACAAATTATTTCAACTATGAACCTACTCATTTCATCAGCTTAATATCGGATAAATGTGGATTATCAAAAGCAGAGAAGATGAGCTCACTTTCTCAGATTGAATGTTACATGTTTAATTTGATGATTCAGACATTTTGGGTTTATTTGTAAATGAGATTTATTTTAGATCTGAATATTGATCTAAACACAACACAAAAAATAGTTCCACCTAAAAAAAATCTCTGTAATTTCTGAATCAGGAACCTTTGAGGAAATCTGAATACAGAGACATGTAGCTGTTCTTCTCAACTATCTTTTGTGTGAAATTCGGGGGAAATCATTTGGTCACACTTCAGTGAGCACACCCAATAGCAAAATGGCCACTTTTTAAAGTTCACAAGCCCAATGTCATAACTTTGATTCAATGATATTGGAACAAGTTTCAAATTTTCACTTTCAATTTCAAGAATTTCAATTTGTGCATCACACCAATATTTTTTGCTAATGTATTGCACACGACACCAACATGATCATTCCAGCTTAATTTTTCATCAATAGTAACACCAAGAAATTTTATATAAGATACTTGTTCAATAGCACAGCTATTCATTTCAATTTTGATAGGGTCAAAATGTTTCTTTTTTGTAAAAACCATAAAACTAGTTTTTTTCCATTAATAGACAATTTATTTACTTTTAACCAAGGAGTAATTAATTTAATTTTTCGGTTGAAAACCAACTGAAGCAATGTTGTGTTTTTGTGGGACATGAAAATGCTAGTGTCGTCTGCAAATAAAATACATTTTGGAATATCAGAAGCCCTAGAAAGATCATTTATGTACATTAAAAACAACAATGGGCAGAGGATAGATCCCTGCGGAATTGCACATCTTACAACTTTATATTGTGACTTACCATTACCAATGAACATGTTTTCGATTACCTAAATAACTTTTGAAAAGATCCAAAGTGATTACTCTGATTCCATAAATACTTAATTTTTCTAGTAGAATAATATGGTCTATCATATCGAAAGCTTTGCTAAGATCTATAAACAACCCAATCATTGTTTCTTCATCATCTATCGCACGGATAACTTTTCAAATAAAATCTACTAAAACTGAAGATGTAGAATGACCTGCTCTTAAACCATATTGATTAGGGTTTTAAATATTGCCCTTTGTAATAAAATTTAACAGTTGGTTATATATATACTTTATTCTAATATTTATGAAAAAATAGATAAGACTGAGATCGGATGTAATTTTACATGATTTCAGCTGGATCCTTTTTATGAATTGGAATAACTTTTGCAATTTTGAGTTTATCCAGAAATGATCCCAGTGCAAGACATTTATTGAATATTGCACTTAATGGTTCACTAAGCAAATGAATGACTTTTTTAATAACAGACATTTCTATACTGTCATAACCTGGACTTATATTTGTCTTTAAACTACTAACAATATTAATTATTCAGTACTTGTAACAGGTTTGAAATAGGCTGTGCGATCATTTTTCAATAAATATGATTTAAAGTCAATACCAGTACAAGGTGAAAAAGAATAGCTAATATTTGCAAAATAATCACTGAAATTGTCACGCATTTCCTGGCTATCGTTTACTCTTACATTATCGCATAGCATAGATGTTGGTAAACTTTTATTACTTTTATTACCCAGAGCATGGTTGATAACATTCCATGTTTTTTCAAAAATATTTTCTTGGTTACTGTTTAATGGGTTTACATAGTATTCTTTTTTTAGCAAGTTAAACCATATTAGTAACCTTATTGTGCCATTTTTTTGTAGACATCTCTTCTATAAGGAGTGGGGTTTTTCATACACAATTCATATAGTTTACATTTCTTTCTGCACAATTTTAGAATTTCTTTTGAGAACCAAGGTTTATTTTTGCAAGTGTTGTTGGATTTTAAATTTGAGAGGAAATGCGGTATTATACACATCTAAAAATAGATTTATAAACTTATCATATCAAAATTCTACATTATCAACACATGCAGGTCATTGGATTTAGAGAAATAATTGCATGAAATTCAATATATTAACATCATTTATAGTTCTTTTTTTTTTTAGTAATGGCTCTCTCTGGCAGTAAAATATCATTGTTAGAAATACAATATACATAAAAATGATCGATGATATCCGTCAATAATAGTCCGCATTGGAATTTGGCAAGAGACATTTGTAATAATGTTGTCTAGCAATGAAACTGTTCGTTCAGTGACCCGTGTTGGATATTGCACAAGAGGAAACATAGAACTAAGCATTAAAATGTCTAAAAAGCCATTGACTGATTGCACCTTTCCTGCATAAAGAAGATTGATTTTGAAATCACCTAATAAATATAGAACCTTTTTTCATCACTTACTACATTAAATACACCTTGCATATATTCCAATAAAATATCAACAGTAGGACCTGGTGGTCTATAAATAACATTGACTAAGAATATTACATTTAAAGCTCCTATTTCAGTGAAGATATTTTCCATAAAAGGTGTGCTTATATTCAAATTAAAATGATGTTCAAAAGTGATGGCATTATGTATAAAAATGCCAACACCTCCACCTTGTTTACAATTTTTCCGATTATTATGTATAAAATCATATCCATTAAGACTACACAAAGATAAAGGAGATTTATCTGTAAACTATCTTTAAAAAAAGACACATGGAATCAAAATTACAACATAAGCTTCTTGTGTTGCTATGAAAACATGAAAACTTCCTTTTACAATCATCAGGTTTGTACACATTTGAAATATATATAAGAATTAAACTCATCAGGAGTAAAGTATGATTGAGAGGGTCCGGGGGGGGGGGGGGGCATTTCATCAAGTATATTGTCAGTGATTTTTACAGAGAAATTTGCTCTCAGCCATTCAGATGCAAGGATTTCAGTAGCTTATAACAGTTTGTCGGTGAAAATCACTGACAAGACACTTGATGAAATGCCCACCAGAAGTACTGGTAGGATCTGCTGGAGCAAGATAATCATGTAAGATAAGATAAGATAAGATTTATTGACTCTATCTTCCCCCTCTCGGGGAATGAGAGTACAAACAAAGAAACATATTTACAATTATTATACATACATTATAAGTGTGCATATATAGTACATAAAACATTGTATAAATTTTTTTTTTACAATACTAGCCGTTCTGGTTGTTTGACTATTCTACCACTACGAGTACATACAGTTCTATCTCTCTTACTTTCTGTACAATTGCATTCTTTACTCTTCTCTTATGGTGACTTAGCAAATTGCATCATTATACTTTTGGCAAATTGCTATTTTCTTAAGCTGGCAAGTATTAGCAGAATTGAATAACTGGGATATTTGTAACCCACTTGGTCCACTTGGTCTACTTATATAAGTAGACCAAGTGGGTTACAAATATCCCAGTTATTCAATTCTGCTAATATATCATGTAGTAAAGTACTTAAAGGGATTCGGTAACTTTGTGGAGGCTTGATTTAATAAATTGTTGAATTTTGATATGTCTTGTACAATGATGTTCAGAAGGATTAATAATTAGCCAGGCATAGAAAGGTTTTCAAATGTATAATACTATTATTAAGATATCTATGACTGAATACTCCCATTTACAAAAGCGTATGGCCATATGCTTTAGTCCAACACAGAGTCTGTGGGGGGAAATGAGTCTGGCATTTCCGGTCACTTGCATATGTTTACTTTTGTGAAGCACATGATGATTTTTTTTTTTTTTTTCCTGGGCTTCATTTTTACACCATATTACATACACTGATAGCATGTAAGGCCAGGCAGCTCAGATTTTATCAAACCTCTGCAAAGTTACCAAATCACCTTAAATCTATTTCTTCACTTAGGCATTTAGTGAAAAGACTTTGGCAAAACATATAACATAACACAGACACATACATGTAATATATAACACAGACACATACATGTAATATATAACACAGACACATACATGTAATATCAAGGCAAAACTGTACAAAATATCAAGTATAACACTGAGTTAAAAAGATTGGTCTGTATTAAAACTGAAAAGCAATATAGTCACCTGAATATCAATATATTCCCAGAGGATATATACAAAAAATGTTTGCTGTACTGCATAATTTAGAACATGATGCAACACGCCATAACCCTTGGTACCATCGTACCCCGGGGTATGGCATTGCGTAGCGCCATCTTGTGTCCATTAGAATACAGTTGTGTAATGTCAATTATCACACGACTATTATCGTGGTGTGCAATGGTAACATTCCCAATGCAAAATTCCCTTTTAATATGAAATGTATAATTTAAATGACAAAATGAATTAATAAAAATCATTGTATTTTTACAAGAATATAGTGGACAGATAATCTGTTTTTAATCCCAATACTCGCCCCATGATCACCTTTTTCATCAACGTCAACTCCATGTGACATGCATGGGATCGAGGGGCGAGGCTAGGCTAGGCAAGCTTTAGAGATCAGCGTGTACTACGCTTAGCGCCTAGATCTGGAGAACATGTAAATTAGAATAAAGTTATTATTTGCATGCATTAAAGGCATTGATTAACTTTGCCCAGGATTGAAAAAAAAAAATCACTGTTCCAGCTAATGCTGTAATCATAATTGCAAACCTTTAGCTCAGACAGGAATCGCCTGAGTTTTATAAGCTGATCGGTCGTTTATATATCAAGATATTTACGATTGAACATTGATGTCGGGATAGAGTACCACCGAACCCTAAAGAACTCTTACGGTTGGCATACCTCGCTCTATCAGAGAATACCGTACGGGCTAGAAACCCGCTCTGAAATCACCAAGCGCTGGTGCTTGGTTTTTGTGACTGCAGCGCAGCGAAGAAGCCGAGCGACTTGCGCTAGCGATTGATCGCGATTTTCTCTTTTTTAGGATAGTAAACGGGTTCCATTTTCTCTCATACTTTCACATATCCTTAATTATATATGTAGTTAGAGGACTGCACACAATTCACTGGCATTTGAGCTGATTTTACAATTTTTCACAAAGTTAATCAATCACTTTAATCTTTGCATAAGATCACTAAAAAGAAAAGTTCTTCTTGCATAAAACACAAAAATTACTTTTACACATTTTTTCGTAACCCAGGGTACAGCGCTGAAAAAACATAATTGTTTTATGCTTGAAAAGGATAACAATGTCAACTAGAATTGAATTAAATCAAATACATGTACTGTTTTCAGTTTCTTTGATGGGTATGTAATCCGATTTGGAAGGAGACATTCCTTCCTTTAAGGCAGGACTCTGTCTGCCATCTCTGCATTGCTCTTTCTGGGAATTATTCATGTCATTTTGGACCTGTGAAAGTGTCTTGTCTTTCCTGTTTGCATGCAGTATGCAAAAGTGCTTTGCTGAAAGAATGATGACTATTAGCATTAAGATGGCAATGACTGCATATTGCCACTTTTGATCCATTGAACTACATGTGATTGAATTTATGTAGTAGGTGCTAGAGCTTGTATCTTGGAAATACATCTCATTGTGATCTGTAGTATGTTGAGATAATGTTGAATCTTGGGTTGTTGCATGAAAGGCAGCTGGACAAGGCTCTGAGAGATTGGTGATTGGGCTACTTTGTTTAGGATCCCATCCACAGTCCTTGCACTCACATCTATCTTTTATATGTTCCTTGGTAGAGGAACAACAGTATACAGGATGGGACAATCTAGCCAACAAGACCTGATTTAGTGTTTCACCATTTTGTACTGGTGACGTTAATGGGGGTAGCCTATCATTTTGATAACACAAAATCTGTCCTTGTAGATTACCAACTGGAGCTGAACAGTATAGTCTGGTCCATTCACCTTCAACGTATACATCACTTGATTCACAAGATGCCTTACCTGGAGGATAATCAACTCTCAACCCAATCTTTTTATCCCCTACATATTGGCCGTTATCATAAGTAGTAAGAATGTACGTACCTTGGTCATTTCTTGAGACAGGATCGATTGTAAGCTGGATGCAGCAGCTGTCACTCCCAATCACAAAACTGAGTATCTGATGTGGAGGCAGTGACATAGATTCTGGATTTTCTGAATCATAACATGGGGATCTGTATCCATACCGTAATGTAATGTGTGTACTGTTACATGGATAGAAGAAATCCAATTTTACTACTTCTCCCTCTCGTACATGTATTCTTGAATCATCATAATTGACCTGCCTGCTAAATGTTATCAATGAACATAGAATAACAAGGCTCAGTTGAAATCTAGCTGAAACATTTTTTAACTTATGCATACTTACGGTGTACATGTAAAAAAATATATATCTTTGAATTCAGATGCAAGATATTTTGTTTAAAAGAATTCCAGGCGTGCTGAATATACAATTTATGGTTGTTATATAAATGTTGATTTTGTATTCATAGTCATACACATGTAGACAAAATCTTCCACAAGAAATGATAACAGGGCAGGTTTAATATACACTTTACGGTTAAAGATATTTGAAATTTGCTGTCATAAACCTGTAGGCAAGATTACTATCTTTAATAAGATAGTACACATTCATGTATTAAAATAAATGCATCAGTACATTTCAGCAATTTACACAGATGATGATAATGATCCTATTAAATGTTTATTGACGAAATTAAATGATATTACAACCTCATACAGTTCTGTAGATTACATCATCAAAGGGTGATGGCAGACTGCTGTCAAAAGAAAGTATTCTTGCAGTTTGAAAGACAAAGCGAGGTGTTGCTTCTCTAGTGAAGATTCGCTTTTGTAATACATTTGCATGTATGAAATGGACGTTTGGTGATGTGATATTTTCTTCAAATCGCTGCTTACAAATTAGCATCAGCACATCTTCAGCTTCAGAGTAAAAAAAATCAACAAAAACATTTCTTCTTTGATAATCTTCAAAGGGCTATGCAGCCTATCACGAAGATGAAACTTAACTTGTGTGCACGTTATGAGGAGGAGTGTAGGGTATTTTCAAAGTGATTTGTTAAGAGTCTCTGAAAACTTTCAAGTGAGACTGCATTTACCACAGAACTTGGAAGAGAATTCCACTCAGGAACAGATCGTTGAACAAACATTTGAACAAGTTGAACAAGTCAAGTTGTTAATTTCTCATTAAGCTCTCTGGTTGAAAAGCCTTAAACCAAGTTGTACATCCAAATATTACTTCGGATGAAGGCGATACCATGTACTGCGTAGTTTCAGATCACATTTTCCCCTGTTCATGCCCTTTGGAAATTTTCCCAATTCCAGTGGAGCTCAGCAAGGAAGAACATTAGTCTGTGAGAGAGAGAGAGAGAGAGAGAGAGAGAAAACTGTCTTGCAATTGTTTCCTTATGGCTCACCATGTACTTTCGTTAAACTCACACACACAAAATATAAATACAAACAATAGATCCAGTGCACTGAGATAAAGTTGTGTACTATTTATACACCTTGGAAAATTTGAGCTTTAAATCCAAGGAACCCCCTGAAGAACAGGTGAAGGCATGTCTGGACAACATCCTCAAGGAGATAAAGCCATTTGATAACAGGTAATGGTCTGGTATCCCAGCAGAGACCTCCAGAAGCCTTGTGACAGTTTACTGAAGCGTTACAAGCTTTAATCACAAAGGATTGGATTCATATTGATCGACAAAGTCAATGAATCACCAAGGGTATGAATAATTTTGAACATCATGTAATTTGGAAAACTCGCTTTTTTCTATTGTCATGCAAATTAGGTGAAACCACAAACAACAATCATTTGTAGATCAATTGTAGATACATGTAGTAACTAAATGTATTCGAGTGATGTGCAAGTAACTGCAGTTCCCCTTTCATTTTTAGGATAAATGCAAAAATCTTCAATTTTCCAAGGGGTATGAATAAATTTGAGCACAACTGTACATGTATGCTCACTTGCTTGTATGCCAATTTTTGTTTGGAAAAATAATACTTATTTACCAGATTTATGTACCCGACATGTAGTTTGTTGGCAAATGGTCAAAAATGGGAATTTTGTGAGGATGTTTGGAAATGTACATTTTTAGAAAGATAATGTCATGACTTAAACTATAAATGTTGTTTCCTAATTTTAAAATGGGTCTAAAGTTACTTTTCAGGTATTTTTAAAATGATTTTGGTCATATTTATGATTTTTGAATTGATTTTTAAAAAGTACTCTTACTTGCAATAGGGATAGAAATTCCAAATGTTTGTATGGAAATGATGTTGGATATGACTTTCGTGAAAAAAAATAATGCAGTAAGATATGTAATTATAGCAAATATGGGCTTTTTACTATTCATATTTTATTTATACACCCTCTACGATAATTATAAAACGTTGTCTTCTGCTCTATGACTGTTTCAGACAGTGTAGTCACATCAAATTGTATATCAGTCAAAAATAATTGATTAGTGGCATAATATTCATTATATTAAAGTAATATTATATATTCTATTATATAACATTCATTATTTTAAATTAATATGATATGTTATATCATTATATAATATTCATTATATCATTTACTTTGAAAATATGTGACATTCAAAATCATAAGATATGTAAAAAGATTCTCTAGAAGAGGATGTGCAACATGATCCACACTTGTACCAACAATAATCTTCTTCATAGTTTTACTGTTTTCTTTTTTCTCAGTAATTTTTGTTCTATCTGTGTACTTTTCCCCTCTTTATTTCTATCTTTTTTGTTTCTACCAATCACTTGTGCACCAGTGCATGGTGTGCCCTTTTTCCTATTGGTGCTTTTAAAAGTACATGTTAATATTCATCCCAGTTTTCTCTGTCATTGCATCCTGTTGTTATTTTTTTTCTCCCTGCACAGGGATTTTATTGATTCACAAATTAGCATGAAATATGTAATTGAACAACAATTCTGGTAGTGATTTACAAACTACAATCAAATATACATGTACATTGAAATCAATGAACTGTCAAGTTACAGAGGAAGTCCATCCCGGTACCAGCTCGGCTTCAAAAGAAGCAGAAAAACTAAAGAAACGGATCAATGAAAGCCTGAGCAAAATCCGATAAGAAATAAGAAAGCCATTAATCCCCAAAGCCGCAACCAATCAAACAGAAATTGGCAAAGTTCTCCGTGACGCATCCTACGAGGTCCTCCAACACCTGCCCCGCATCGAAAAAATCACAAACTTCAGTTTTCTCCATAGAAAACATTCTACCACTCATGCACCCCAAACACAATTATCCCACTCATGCCTTCACTCAAAACCTGCACAACACAATTCCACTCTCTCACAAAAAAAAAAAGAAAATGGAAATTTATGAGTCCTGGGGTTATGTTTGTAACTGAGAACTGGCCTTATATATCGGGTACATCTCAGTAGACCGATAGCCCACAAAACCAATACAGTTAACTTTGCATAAGTCGACCTTCCATAAGTCGAATAATCGCCTTAGTCGAAGCAATTTTTCAAAACAGAATGAGCAAAACATGTGTTTTTTACCTCTTCTAAGTCGAATTTCGCCTAAGTCAAACAGATTTCTGTGGTCCCAAGAGATTTGACTTAGGCAGAGTTACCTGTATTTACAAAAGGTTCACTCGACCATGAGCCCATGAGAACCATAAAACAAAAAAATAGGCCTACATATTAAAAGGGAAAACTTTGGTCTGGTATTAGCCATCCGTCTAGTGAACCCTACAAAAATAAAACTGTCAGAAGGCCTGGGAGACCTCAGTCAGTCTCTTGGAATTTTGTGCTTTAGCTTATAGCATGAATTCTCATGAAGCTGTGACATAAATCTTCATTATGGAAGTGATTAACTGTAGGAAATGTTAAAGTGTACTCTTTGAATATATTACAATCAATGTATTATTTAGAATTATTTTGTTTTTGTCTCGACTGTGTAGTGGAGCGAGACTATAGGCATGACGATTTCCGTCGTTAGTGTCGGCGGCGGTGTCAGAGTCGTCAGCAGTCATGCTGTTATTGCATTAACTTTCTATGGAATTGAAATAGAATCACCAAATTCATACCACAGTTACATATCTTAAAGGTGCAGGTCAAGTTCGAAAATGAGTCGAATCTGACCAAGGTCAAAAGTCAAAAGGTCAGTGAAATTTCTGCACTGTAATCGCAATAACTTTCTATGGATTTGAAGTAGAATCACCAAATTGATACCGCAGGTACATCTCCTAAAGGTGCAGGTCAAGTATGAAAATGAGATAAATCTGACCAAGGTCAAAGGTCAAAAGATCAATGAATTTGCTACAAAAAGCACTGTAATCACAAGAACTTTCTATGGATTAGAGGTAGAATCACGAAATTCATAAAGCAGGTACATCTCTTAAAGCTCATGTACAGTATTGGTGGCAAAAAGGGAATTTGAAAGAAACTTATAGTCTCATGTTCTTATAGTTCTCATTGTATCGTAAGATGTTTGAAAGAGTTCATTTGGTATTCCATCTATGGTTTCTGGTGAATTCCAGTGTAAATATCTGTAAGGAATGCCAGGTCACTATCATACGCTAGGACCTTTCCACCCTGACTGCTCCCTGCACAACAAGCTTAGGGCTTAGAGATAGCCTGTGTGTCACTGTGTCTACTATACACATGTGTGTATAGTGCATAGTGCATGCTGCTGTTGCTTGGAGTTTACATCCCTGACCCTGTATATAAATTATTCTTTGCCTCTCATTTGTTTAATACTAAACTGTAGGAGGCGAAATCTTTACAGTATCTTAGCATTGCTAGTATCTTGATATTTATCCACTAAAATCCAGGAAATCTGACGAAAAGTTTTTGAGGGCTTACCAAAACTCTATATTACCTTTAAAGGTGCAGGTCAAGTTTGAAAATGAGTCGAATCTGACAAAGGTCAAAGGTCAGAAGGTCAATGAACTTTTGTGAAAATCACCTCACATGTAATAACTTTTTGAACATCGAGGTATGATCACCAAAATCAAATCACAAGTATATCTCTGGAAGGTGCATGTCATGTGTGTAAATGGGTCAGTGTAAAAGGTCAAAAGGTCAATGAACTTTCATTGAAAATCACTTTACATGTACCATGAAATAACTTGTAATTTTGAGGTATGATCACCAGATTCATACCACAGTTATGTCCCTTGAAGGCACAGGTCAAGTTTGAAAAATAGGTCAAATTTGACCTAGGTCAAAGGTCAGAGGTCAAAAGGTCAATAAACTTCATTGGAAGCTAAAGTATTAACAGCATGCACAAACAGCATTGTCTCATTTTCCAGGGAAAAAATGTATGTAACATCATTATTGCTTAGTATAACTAGAGTTGAACAAGTACAACTATACAGGTGGGCTGTGGGAGAGTTGAAATGCGATAGAGTAATAACATTGAAGTGTGAAGTAGGCATGTTCCTACATAACTGCTTTAAAGCAGTGTATTTAAATGTCAAAATGATGCACAATCAACGTTAGAATCCATTATAGACCATTAAAAGCATTTCTACATGTTTACGCGCATGCGGGTAATGCGCGCGTGCGCGTACTAAGAGTTATAATGCACGCACCAGTTGTAAATGTTCACAACAATGCCCTGTAACACATGCAAACTATTCTAGTCAATCTAAGGCATTTTTACTGTTTGCGCGCGTATGCGCGTAGGTACCCGTATGCACGCGTGTAAGAAAATATTCTAGAAATCGTGTAGGATCAATTAAAATGCTAAAACAATCCAAGATAAGTCATTTTCATGCTGTATACGGAACTTAAGGCCACTGACGCGAGCACGTGCGCACGCGCGGAAATTTTGAAATGTTTAAAATGGCCTGAAATATGCCCAAAATTAATTATAGACCATTTTGAGCTTTTTCAGACTTTGCGCGTGCGCACCTTCACCGACACGCGTATACGCGCACGCACCCTTTGTTCAATTAATTTCATTTTTAATTAACTTGCATCATGCCAAATATTGCTATGTTATGACTTTGTATTGCAGAGATATAGCATATGTCAGAATTTTACAAAATGGTGCCTAGATGACGTCACAATGCATTGACCATGTTGAAAAATTTTCTGTCCTGAGACAATAACCATATATACCATCGTACCAGTTTGAATACATTTGAATAAACCGTTTTGGAGATATAGCGGACACAAAAAAGTGGGTAGAAATAAAAATAAATAATAACTAGAGGGGCCGTCAAAGGCGGCAGACCCACGCCTTGGCGGTGCTACAGAGTAGTTGCAATACTATACTATGGGGTCAAAACTGAAATCTACATTGGGTGATTTCACGCTCGGTGTTGGTGTTTGTGGTTAGTGTTTATTTTGCCGCGAAATCATGATCTAACACCGACTATGAAATGAGAAAAAAATCAGTCGGTGTTAGGTGTTGACCTCTGATTTTCTGACGTAGTTCCGGTTGCCGGTGTTTAATTTTTGTCAGATGTTGTCTGCTGAACTGAGCTCGGCAGCCGGTGTTTAATTTCATGTACAAAATTTCGTTCACTAACACTATACCCTAGGGATTAAGAAATTTTCATTTCACGTTCAGTGTTGGTGCTGGTGTTGCTACTTGTATGCTAGATACGGGAAATTTGGGGGATTAGCCGTGAGAAATAAAGTCAGTAGGCATCATTCGAAGTGTAATTTTACAGGTGTTATGAGGTAGTATGTTCATATAGGTCTGAAATTAAATCTAGGCCAACATTTAGTCCAACGTTCAATCTAGAGCACACAGAAAGGAACTAGATCTACCTTTGCTTTTTAAAGGGGCGGAATGAGTGAATAAAAAATCCTACCTAGTGTTTTTTTCCAGATAGATTTGATAAATATGATGTTCGATATTCCGTAATAAAAAACCCAGAGAATCCACATTATTAACTAGGATGAGTTCTAAATCAACAATCACAATGCAAAAGTAATGAAACTTCACGGCTAATCTGAGCCGATGCCCGAAATTTGGCCGTTTGCCATGTACGCGCTGGGCCATCCGATCGGCCTCTAGCTGCATTAGCTACAGCAGCATTTTCTGCTGCAAGTGAGAAACTCGAGACAATTTAAATCTAAACTTACTGTTCCTATCAATACTATCCATTTCTGTGAAGTTTCTTACCAGTCTCTAGATCAAATAAGGATTGCTTTTAGAATCACCGGACTACTCAGGCAATTTTACGATATTCTAGACTAATAATTCAGTAGTTAAAAACATTTTTTTCTTCTTCGTTGAGAATGGTGCTGACGCCATTACCAGTGTTAAGCTATCGATGCGCTTTGTTGGGATATCCAGGGTTCTCCACTAGCGGTTTTACCCGAGGGCTCCGCCCGGGTAAAATTTGAAAAATCAGTTTAGCGCCCGGACAAAATTTCCCCGCCTGGACAAAAATTCCCCGCCCGGACAAAAACTTGATGGCCCGGATATGAAAATTGACATATTTTCACGCACAGACAAGACAGCATCAAGACCGCGCGCGCGGCATTGCGCAATCAAGCATCGACTTAAAATAAAAACTTTACTCGCATGATCATGTCGGAAACCCGCACGAACGCATTATCTCTTTGCATGAACCACGTCAAATTCTCATTGCGATCACGGCCACATATAATGCACCATCTCGACGCAGTGCACTATAATACGTATGCCGTCACAAAACCGCAAATTTGACGCCGTCGCGAAACCGCAAATTTGACGCCGTCGCGAAACCGCAAATTTGACTTCGGAGGCCGACGAACACAAGAGCCCTCGGACAAAATACAGACCAGTGGAGAACCCTGATATCGGTATCGGCTCCTTAAATCTGAACAGCGGTGTATACGTGCGAAACGGTGATCTTTACATATACTATACTATAGAGTCAAAACTAGAAGGTCACACAGAATTTGCAGGGATCAACCAATCATCACCAATATCTAATTTATTCTTTCCTGTCACTATCCAAACAATCCCTGAAAATTTGGTGCAAATCCGTTCACCCGTTTTCTAGTTATCTTGTACACAAACAAACAAACAAACAAACAAACAAACAAACATACGGAACCCTTTACATAACCCTGCCGATTTTATCGGCTTGGGTAATAATAATAATAAATGATAAAGAAAATTTCGTACAAAAACATAAGGTGATCTGTACTTGAAGTACAGCCCACCTAATAAAGCTGCCAGACCAAAGTTCACATTATTATTCACATAGCGAGATGCAGGCGAGATAACACTTAGTGTTTGCTTTGTTATCTCAATGCGCTATCAGAATTCACCTTCCACCTCACTTAACACACACACACACGCACACTCTCTCTCTTGACAAGATCTCTCGATCTGTCGATCTCTCTCCTTCACTTTCTCCAAAATCCAAGTGCATGTAATTCTTGTTTTCCAACTCCACGCAATTCACTATGAATGAAATATTTGCCTTTTTATATTAAACAAAAAAATTTATTTCTTTTGTTATATAGATTACCTACCTTACATGTAGTTATTTTTAAGCATGTTTCATTTAATTAATAGGGCTTCCATCAGTTTCATAATTATGGTAGTATGTAATCCGAAATCTCTTTGTAAAGACTTTTAAATGGAAATATTAGTAATATTATGAAGAATTAATGCTTGGTAAGATAATGGTATAGTAGATCATATACATTGAGAGGGGCAAATAACATAATCTATATTTGCTGAATATCATATAAAACATTATTTTGAAGGTGTTTTTGTTTGGTGTCAAATACATTATCATAATGTATACCCGGTAGAATACATTTGCAAGTCCATTTACATGTATACTGGAAGATGTTCAATTCTTTCTGAAAATGAAGAAGAGAAGTAGAAGAAATAGAAGAAGTCGAAGAAATAGAAGAAATAGAAGAAGAAGAAGATGGAGAAGAAGGAGAAGAAGAAGAAGACTAGAACTGCAATCGTATCGGAACGATGTGCATGCAATGTCGTCCGTATCTTTTATTTTTTTGAAAAGTCGACATGTGAAATATAAAGTTATGCATGTTGAAACATGATATCAGATAAGATAGGAGAAAATAATGCATACTGTTAAATTAGGAGATGATAGAAAAATGAAAACAAGGAAAAAGAACAAAAAAACAAAGAATGATGATAATGGTGATGACAATGAGGATGATGGTGATGATGGTAATGGTGGTGTTGATGATGATGATGGTGTTGATGATGATTGTGATGACATAATAATGGTGATGATGATAAAGATCGATAATGATAAAATGATGATGATGATGGTGATGATGATAATGGTGATGATGATGGTGATGATATGATGATGATGATATAATCATGGTGATGATGATAATGATGATAATGATAAAATGATGGTGGTGATGATGATATTGATGATATAATGATGATGAAAATGGTAATGACGATGATATAATGATGATTGTGATAAAGATAATGGTGATGATGATGGTGATGATGATGATGATGATGATGATGATGGTGATGACGATGATGGTGGCGCACGCCCTGACCCAAATGGCTTTCCACAGGCTCCAGTCCACATGGCCTCAAAACAATGAAGCATAGTAAACTACGCACGGCACTTTGGGGTTGTGCGGTATTTAACATAAGGAAAGGAAGAAATCAAAGATCATAGAACAATGACAGTAGGGTAAAACATAGAAAGACAAGATGACAAAGAATAACATAGGGAAAGGTAGAAGGATAAAATGCCTTTCCATAGCCTCTGGCCACGTGGCTTCCACACTATATGTGACGCATAGTATACCAGCCACATCGGCTTAGCGTAGAATTGTATTGAAGAAAATGTCGTTAAATGGCATGTACTGAAATGGGTTTATTTGCTAATAACTGGGCTCTTTTTTGATCTTTATGTGCCGTATTTGGTATCATACGAAAGAGCATTTCATGGCCGTCATTTTGGGACCACTTTCATATTTTTATGACAATCCTATCGAAGCGTGTGATGCATGATAATTTATAGAACAAAATGGCATCTAAAATGTCACGCTTGACCGATTTTAAAAATCTGGCTTCGAGATTCTCTTCATTTTGCCTCAAAGAATGTGCCTGCAAAATTTCAAGAAAAATAAAGATCGTTCAGGGGGCCAAAGTCGGGAACCCGATTTGCCCCATAGACAATACGTGTAAAGCATGGGCGGAAACTGTGCAGGATCCGTATTATGCCCTGACTTAAATCGCGATTTACTGAAAACTTTCTGTGAGACCTTATACCGTGTTTGGTATCCCCGAGAAGGGAATTTCATTGCGGTCATTTTGAGCTGACTGCCGTTAGGGCGCCATTTAAAATAAGCATATTATATGTTGTGCAGGGTAAATTGAGGTTTTTACCACGCCACATCGGCTTTGCGTAGAATTGTATTGAAGAAAATGTCGTTAAATGGCATGTACTGAAATGGCTTTATTTGCTAATAACTGGGCTCTTTTTTGTTCTTTATGTACCGTATTTGGTATCATACGAAAGAGCATTTCATGGCCGTCATTTTGGGACCACTTTCATATTTTTATGACAATCCTATCGAAGCGTGTGATGCATGATAATTTATAGAACAAAATGGCGTCTAAAATGTCACGCTTGACCGATTTTAAAAATCCGGCTTCGAGATTCTCTTCATTTTGCCTAAAAGAATGTGCCTGTCGAATTTCAAGAAAAATAAAGATCGTTCAGGGGGCCAAAGTTGGGATCCCGATTTGCCCCATAGACAATACGTGTAATGCATGGGCGGAAACTCTGCAGGATCCGTATTATGACCTGACTTAAATCGCGATTTACTGAAAATTTTCTGTGAGACCATATACCGTGTTTGGTATCCCCGAGAAGGGAATTTCATTGCGGTCATTTTGAGCCGACTGCCGTTAGGGCACCATTTAAAATAACCATATTATTCAATAATATGTAATGCAGGGTAAATTGAGGTTTTTCCGCAATAACTTTGCGATGACGTCATCAGTTTTTATAAAATTTGGCTGACAGTTGTCAAATACATAAATACACATACCCACCAAATTTCAAAGACGTAGGTTAAAGGTTAGCAAAATTAGAGCAAGTTGAAGTGGTTTCGGCATTTCCGTAAATATTGTGATTTTGACGAGCAATTTTCGCAAAATCGGTCAGTGATAAGGTATATATTTTTTTATTTGCCTGAAAAGGGTATATCTTAAAGTATCTAAATCCAAAAAAGGGTAGGGGTTTATCCAAGCATGACGGAGATACGGCCACAAGAAAATAGCCATTTTGAAACTTTAGAGGGCGCTAATTATATTATGGGGAATCATTGAAGCATGAAATTTAGCAGGAATGTGTGCAATGACAAGATAAAGCCACAGTCTAAATTTGAGACAAAAATGAATTGATATGAGGAAGTTATGGCATTTTTTCATTTTCAGAAGTGAATATTTCAAGAAATTTTTTTTTTCCACATGGCCGATGAAGATGGAATTTTTTGTATAATATTTTTATGGTTTATGTAAAGAGCAACTCTTGGATGATCTAGAGGAATTTGTTAGGAGTCTGTAGGATGTACATGTACATGTAGGATAGTGGAGATAGGCCAGGAGAACGAATGGCATGAAAATGGCATGAAAATGGCATGAAAATGGACAAAATGGCGCCTGGATGGTCATGCATGAGTGATTTCGAAAAATGAAGAGTTCAGTGATCAAGATGAAATGGCAAGGAACATGCATATGAAATTTGAAAGGAAATGGACATCAGGAAAGTACCTAAACAGTGACAACAAGCACTACATGCAAAACAAATAGGATTTTGGTGGAAGAAGAAGAAGAAAAAGAATTTTTTTTTGATGCAGAACGTGAAGGACGACATTGCAAAGAAGAAGAAGAAGAAGAAGAAGAAGGAGGAGGAGGCGAACTTGGAGAAGAAGAAGAAGAAAAGAAGAAGAAGAAGAAGAATAGAAGAAGAAGAATAGAAGAAGAAGAAGAAGAAGAAGAAGAAGAAGAAGAAGAAGAAAGGAAGAGATCAAGATTGTTTAGCAAGATGTGAAGGGGGAATTCTAATAACAGCTCAACATTATGATATCTCCATTTGTTTTGAAAGAAAATTGGTACACTTGAAAACAATCACTTATGTAGAAATGGTGAATTTCACAACTTTATGAGATTCGAAAGAAATTATCTACCTAAATTTGAATATGAGAGACAAGAATGGAGAAGTTGATGTTATATATCACGATTTTCCTTGATGCTTAGCTCAAAGTATGAAACTTTTATCTCTTCTGGATTTTCTTGAATGAATAGAAGTTTATGTTTTTATTGTTGCATGCAGAAGGGCGGACCTTTAAGGTTGATGAAAAGGGCAGGTTTTCATTATAAGTGCAATGCCAGGATGGAATGACAAATAACATTGTGATGAATCATAATTTTTCAAACCATTCATGTAGAGAAAGAATACCAAGCTAAAAAAAGGGAAGACAGTACTAAAAGAGATGCAGCTATCAAGAGAATTGTTTGTTGTTCAATCAGTGTCGATTGTGTTGCATATCACTATTATAATTCGGTTGATACCTTTTTTTATACCACTCTTGATTTTGGCTATCACTCCATGTGCGAACACATTCTAATGTACATACATGTATAAAGCAATGAATTATGCCATTGATCGATTATTAGTCACTAATATATACGATTTGATAAGTTCAACAATGCCTGAAACAGTCAATAGAGCAGAAGACAAAGTTTCATAATTATCGTAGAGGGAGTATGAATATGAATAAAAGCCTCTATTTGCTATAATTATGTATTATTCTGCATTATTTTTTTCATGAAAGTCATCTCCAATATAATTTCTACACAAACATTTGGATTTCCTATCCCCACTGCAATTAAGAGAAATTGAAGGAAAAAAAAATCAAAAATCTTAAATTTGACCAAGATCGTCATTCAAAAAATACCTGAAAATTTGGAAACAACATTCATAGTTTAAGTCATGCCATTATCTTTTAAAAAATGTATGTTTCTAAAAATCCTCACAAAATTTCCGAAAAGGGTATTTTTTTTACCACTTGACATTGGACTAATAACCCACTTGATGTACATGTGTGGGGTTTTTTAGTGAAACTGTTAAAAAGTGGTAAACTCGGCTTATATGTCTATAGCCTTTTTTTAATCCTGTCATCTCATTCAAGGCCCAACAATGAAATTTGTATTTCAGGGGAAGAGTATGGATTGTTTACCTTCAGTGGGAGGAATCTGGTAACAATAGACATCAAATTTTATCAAGGTTTATAGCAATACAGTCATACAGTTCAAGGTGTGTACCAGTGAAAAAAATAAGCGGGGGCTAAGGGCGATTAGCCCCCCAAACTCTTGAAAAAGCCACCGTAAATTTAAAAAGAGCCACTGTCAAATAACATTTCTGCCCTTGGGTCGTAATGTGCATTTAAATCTCTGAACACAGTAGGTGGACTTTGAATAGCCCTCGCGAAAGAAATTTTGATTTTTACACTGGACTTTGTACATACACATATATAGTAATGAAATGTTACTCACCACACAAAATCCAAGCACTTGTTGCCATATGTAGACAAAGTGATACTCTTTTAAAACACTATTTTAGTGTGTAGTTTAACCTGTTGACCACTGAATTCTGTCATTCTCATAGGCTTAGCACTGGAATCGCCTGG
The DNA here is from genome assembly GCA_025618425.1 of Heliocidaris tuberculata. Taxonomy (NCBI): domain Eukaryota; kingdom Metazoa; phylum Echinodermata; class Echinoidea; order Camarodonta; family Echinometridae; genus Heliocidaris; species Heliocidaris tuberculata. The sequence continues at coordinate 19,146,657 of CM046848.1, forward strand.
TTCCCGTAAGTAATGGGTTAATACCTTGTTTTCTGATTGCATGAACCTATGTGCATTGTACAGACCTCCATGGCATGCATTATGCTAATGAATTTGTCAAACTCTCTCTAATTAGCCTGCAACCATCCACAGGCATTGTGCATATTTGTGTGTCCATGTACTTGTGTGCGTCAGTTGTGTTGCATAGCAACGATAAGGGGCTTGCAGAGCTTCTTTTCAATTTTTAATGAAATGTTCATTAACTGTACAGTGTGAATCAAAACAAAAGTACACACTTTGAAAATATCCTCCAAATTCATAATTCTACATTAATTATCGATATGTTTTTTTCTTTTATCATTTTTTCTTGTATTTTAGACCAACACTGTCCATGAAATTACCAATTTTGTTTCTGCCTTAAAACCATCAAAGTCGTGTGGCTCAGATTATATTTCCTCAAAGGTAGTAAAAAGTTGTATGCAATATATTGTAGATCCCTTGTGTGATATTTTTAATAAGTCCTTGTCTCAAGGTATTGTACCACAGAAATTGAATATAGAATTAGACCCATTGCATTACTACCAATATTTTCAAAGATTCTTGAGAAAATAGTGTATAAAAGATTGGATGATTTCCTTAGACTTTATATTTTGATTCTGCAGCAATTCGGTTTCCAAAAAAATGCTCTACGAGCATGGGCGTCTTGAATTTGGTAAATACTGTCATAAATGCAATTGATAGTGGTAAATATTGCCTTGGTATATTTTTGGATTTTTCAAAGGCTTTTGACACAATCGATCATGCTATACTTTTAAGCAAGCTAGAGCATTATGGTGTTCGTGGGGTAGCTCTAACTTGGTTCAAAGATTATTCATATAATAGACTACAGTTTGTAGTGGTTAATGGAGTTAAATCACAATCGAGAAATGTAAAATGTGTACCTCAAGGCTCAGTCCTGGGCCCTTTATTGTTTCTCATTTATATTAATGACATTATAAACTCATCTGGTTTGTTTACTTATTCACTTTTTGCTGATGACACTGGTTTACTTGCTCATCACAAAAACATGCAAATTCTTATTTCGTCAGCTAATGTTGAAGCTCACAATATTTTTAAATGGTTTTGTTGTAATAAGCTCTTATTAAATACTGGTAAAACACAATATGTTGTATTTAGATCAAGGGGTAAAAGAATCCCTGATAATGCTGATCTGTTAATGATAGGTGGTCATCAAATTGACCGAAGTCAAAATGTACGGTTTCTTGGTGTTACAGTTGATGATCACTTATCATGGAAAGATCACCTGAGTAATGTATGTACCAAGGTTTCTCGTAGCGTTGGTGTGATTTCCAAGTTGCGGTTCTTTTTACCCCAACGAACCTTAGTTACTCTTTAAAATGCTAATATTATGCCACATTTAATGTATTGTAATGTTGCGTGAGGAAATACTTCTAGGTGCCATATAAATAAGTTACTAGTCCTTCAGAAAAAAAGTTGTTAGGTTTATTACAAATTCATACTATAGAAGTCCAAGTATGCCATTATTTCTGCAACTTGATATTTTACCTTTTGAAAAATTGGTTTCTATGAATTGTTTGATATTCATGTTCAAATCCCAATCCGATCATTATTCATTTTTGAAAGATGCATTGGTTTCTAACTGTCATCCATAATTACAATACACGTCAGAGAAATCTTATTCGTCAGCCGTGTGCAAGAACACAAACTGCTCTGAACTCTTTTGTAACTGTTTGTATCAAAGAATGGAATAAGTTACTGCTAAACATCAGATCTACTACAACACTGACTAGATTCAAACATATGTGTCGAAAATATCTTTTTGCAATATTGCAAAGTAGTTTAGATTGAGTCCTGGGAAGCCATGTGTGGTAGAATGTGTGAGTGTGTGAGTATGTTCTTGTACCTGTGTGCGTGTATGTGTATATTTTGTGTATGATTATTCATGTCCACTTATACCCTTTAGTTATTATTGTAAATACGTTTTTCATTATAAACATTACTCATTTTTGTTCGATATTTTTGTTTATGTTTTTAATGTTATCTAGGGGTCCCTTTTTCACAAGCTCTGCTTCTTTGGGGTCCCTAACCTTTCATGATTAACTTCTTATGGTTTTTATGAAATTGTTGTAATATGTTTTAAATGACTGGCTTAAATAAAATAACTTGAACTTAACTTATGCAATGATGGAGGAGGGTCTGTTCCATCTGACGACACTATGAATACTGGCAATATTTTATGCTTGAGTGAGTACTGACTACTTTTGTAAAACTCATAAAAATTGGTTTGCACAAAAATTCCTCTGTCTTGAATTTATTCAAAGTGCCTATCAGGCAGTAACTGCATGTTCTCTGTTAAGTATCAATAATTGATTTGAACAATTATTTAATCCTTTAATAATCCTATACCTAGCCTCACACTCCCACCACCCCCCCCCCACCCCACACACACGCAGACACCTCACACAAAACACTGCAGATTATGTTTTTCTGCACACAATTCCATTTTTACTTTTAAGCATGTCAAAAGGATGCAGATTGCAGTGCATTACAGGAAGATGGACCTAAAATGGTTAATTTTCAAGAAGGGAAAGAGTAAAAAAATCTGGTTTTGAACATTCAATTTGATTCCTGGCCTTTCTTTGCCCCATCCCTTAGAACCAGTTGAGGATGCGTTACTGTCTGGAGCATGTCGATAGGATACCCTGTACAGCATGATGATATCTTTCACATGTACATTGAATTCTTATTCGTCATACAAGACGTTGTTTATAATGGGGTCTTGTAACTTTTACTAGGAATAAGAAATTTGAAGAAGAACAGTCACATAAGTAAATGTTAGGGTTCTCCTTCTGTTATCGCATTCAGTATTTCCAACACGCTTCAGGAAAAAATTGGTGTTTATGCAGATGATTCGTGCTGAAAAGATAGAACCTGCAATGGTGATGGCAGTTGTGAGGGTGGGGGCAGCGGCGTATCCAGCCATTGGGTGGCGCTGGTGTAGCTTCTTCTTGAAGCCCTCCCCCCCCCCCCTAAAAAAAAAAAAAAAAGAAAAATCAGTACAACTTGCTATGCTCATGATGCTGGTACAAGAAGGCAGCTGTCCAAATACATTTAATCACTGTCTTTGGAGCATCTCGCCCCTCCCCTTTATCAAATTCTGGATACACCAATGTGGGTATGCACTACTAGTTATAGGGTTAAGGATTGAATGATCATTCAAATCAGTTATTGATACCTAAAGAGAACATGCAGTTACTGCTTGATACTCACTTTCATCAAATTCAAGATTGAGGCACTTTTGTGAAAACCAGTTTTTGTGAGTTTTACATAAGTAGCCAGTACTCACTCAAGTGTAAAATACTGTCAATTCTCATAGTGTCATCTGATGAAACAGGCCCTCACTCATAACTGCATAAGAAAAAATTATATTGATATTGTGAAATTATGACTTTGATGGATATTTTCAAAGTGTGTACTTTTTTTTATACGTACTGTATAGCCTGCTCAAATTCAGTGAAACGCTGCTTTGGCAATTTTTTATGCCTCCGCCCACCGAAAGTGGTGCCGGAGGCATTATGTTTTCGGGTTGGTTGTCCGTCTGTCCGTCCGTCCGTCTGTCCATCCGTCCCGCTTTCTTTTTCGAGTGATAACCCAAGAACCACATGAGATATGAACTTCAAACTTGGTGTTAGTATGTATCACCATAGGAAGACGATCTCATTAGATTTTGGGGTACATAGTTCAAAGGTCAAGGTCACAGAGGCCAATTTTTCTGAAATTTCAGGTGTTAGGCTTGTTCTAGCAATATTTCAAGAACCATTTAAGGTATGATCTTCAAACTTGGTGCTAGTATGTATCACCATAGGAAGACGATCTGATTAGATTTTGGGGTACGTAGGTCAAAGGTCAAGGTCACAGAGGCCAATTTCTGAAATTTCAGGTGTTAGCCTCGTTCTCACGATAACTCAAGAACCATTTGAGGTATGAACTTCAAACTTGGTGCAAGTATGTATCACCATAGGAAGACGATCTGATTAGATTTTGGGGTATGTAGGTCAAAGGTCAAAGGTCAGGTCAATTTCTGAAATTTCATGTGTTAGCCTTGTTAATGCGATATCTCAAGAACCATTTGAAGTATGAACTTCAAATTTGGTACTAGTATGTATCAGCATAGAAAGACGATCTGGTTAGATTTTGGGATACGTAGTTCAAAGGTCATATAGGTCAACAATTCTGAAATTGTAGGTTTTAGCCTTAATATGATATCTCAAGAACCATTTGATCCATTAACTTCAAACTTGGAACTAGTATGCATCACCGTAATGAGACGAACTGATTAGATTTCTGTTCACGTAGGTCAAAGGTGACAGGTCATAGAGGTCATTATACAGGTGTATGTGAAATTAATTTTTTTTACCTTTGTTATTACCATATCTCATCTATTTTGTATTCATGACTAGGAGGAGATAAAGTGATCAGACTTTTGGGTTATAAGGTGTAAGGTCAAATGTCAAAGAGGTCAATTAACATGTAATTAGAGGTTTTTTATTCTGGTTATCACAAGATTTCAAGAACAGTTTGAGCCATCATCTGAATTTAGGCAGAGGCATATAGGAGACGCAGTCGCATTCATCTTGTTTAAAATCAGAGTTGGATGAATATCATACAAATGTGTTAGACTCGGACTTTTCTCTTTGGTATGATATTTGAAAAGAAGACTGAAATGATACTCCTCATTCATTTGGTCAATATATTATATACTGATTATGAACATTTACTCTAATATTGCCTAGGAAAACTCCAGACCAAATTGTTGCACTTCGCAGTTTTAAAGGAACGTCTAGTTGTCAGTATTTTTTTTCTGAAATGTATTGCCACAGCACCCACATGGTTTTGTTATTGTCTCGCCCACGGAAGGTGGAGTCAAGACTAAGGGATCCAAATGACGTCTGTCTGTCGTCTGGCATTCGGCATTCATCATTCATCGTCTGTCACATGTTTTAGTTTACCTGCAAGCCTCTCTTATGACAAATAACATATCTACTGTTACCTAATCATACTGTGACCAAATTTGTAGTCTTGGAGCCTGTCCCGAAATAGTCATCCTATTTTACATAGCAGATTTGACCCCCTAAAGTTACTTAGACCATCCATGTCATTCCCAAAAAGCTTGTCAACCTAAACATATGCCTTGTCAAACAGATGCGAGTGGGGTGCATGTGTGTGTTTTAATACAGTATTATTTGACTGCTTTTGAGAATGTAGTACAATTTTCACAATTTAATAACTTAATATTGAACTGACCATTTGCGTCGAATCGCACCCCAAGGAAATTACATTACATCAAGAATGTACTATGTAAATTGGACCTGAATTAAATAAGAAACTTTTGAGTTATTAAGGTTTGAATGGAGGAAAATGGTTTTTCTCTACATCCAGAGCATTTTAGGGCAGGAAAGCTAGGTCAAGGGGCACTTTGATGTTTTTTCAGGAAAGTGTTACACCCCCTTCCCTATGGAAATTTTTGGCAGTTTTCATATTTTTGTAAAGTATAGCCATATATTATGCCAATTTTTAGGGGCCGTCTGACAACCTGTCCCATTGGGAAAAAAATTGTCAGTTTCTGTGTTTTTGGTAATGTATAATCATACAACTTCCTTCTGGCATGGGTCGAAATTGATCCGACTTGGAGGTGCTGGGGGCTAAACCCGGCAGCTATGTTTAGGCTGACAAGCTTTTTGTGAATGACATGGATAGTCTCATTTAATAAGTAACTTCATGGGGTCAAATCTAATATGTAAAATGGGATGAATTTTTTCAGGACAGGTGTTGTCGAGGGTACCATGCTATGGTCAAATGTCATTTGGGGTCATATATTGCAAAGCTCTCTTGTGACAAATAACTTGGAAACTGTTAATCCTATTGTGACTGAACTTGGGTCAGAGATGCACATAGGACCTTTGCGTTATGGTGTTGTTTAGGGTCATATGCTAAAGTCAAATGTCATTTGAGGTCATATATTGCAAAACACTCTTTTGACAAATAACTTAGCAATGGGACCTTCATTTATGTGCTGTCAAGGGTCATATGTTCAGGTCGAAGGTCATTTGAGGTCATATGTTTTGAAACTCTCTTGTGACAAATAACTTCGCAACCATTATGCGTTAATCCTGTTGTGACCAAACTTGGGTCAGAGATGCACATACAGGACCTTCATGTTATGGTGCTGTCAAGGGTCACATGTTTAGGTCAAAGGTCATTTCAGGTCATTTCAGGTCATTTGTTCAAGTTTTACTTACAAGACATGCTTATGACTAGTAACTTGGCATATATTCTTCCAAGTGCAACCAAACTTGGGTCAGGGATGCTCTTTGGCGACATTCTTGTAATTTGGTCACAGATAGGTGAGACACAATCTGGCTATTGCCTTGTTGAGGAAAAAAAGTTGGAGCAATTGTCAGAGCATGTCGGAGCAAAGGCAAAATTGAGAAAGTTGGCAAAGCAAATCTCCATTTTAGTAATGATGAGTAACCTTACAGATGATATGAAAAATGTATTGAAGTTGTACTGAATGGTTGAATTATGTAGTAAATTTAAGAAACATCAAACTTCCTCAAATTGATATGTGATTGAAAATTAATTTTAAAAAAATTCAAGCATACGTATATGGGACTCCACAAGCATGTGGCATCCAAATTTTGACCAAAGATTTAAACTATTTCTAGTCTCATATGAGATATTAGAGCATTAAAAATTGCATTCATTTTTATTTGGCATTCTTCCACCTGGGCATAAAAAGGATCAGAAAATTCACAAATTGTTTTCATCTTTATCTCTACCCATTCTTCTTTTAATGTTTAAAATTGCTGGTGTAGTTCAAAGAATGTGTTTTGAGTTTGTCCCCTGTTTGTTTCAGTGTCATTACCCTGTTTATTGATGTGCACTCTCTCTCCATGTCTACCATGCAGCAATTGCAATCCCGACTACTCCAGGGCAACCTGAAGCTTGACCCCAAAGAACTGAAGGTCGCCATGAAAGGTCAGAGGTCAGATTTCCCACAAGGCATCCCAGAGTGTGGAACAGATGCACTGAGGTTTGCCCTCGCTTCTTACAACTCCCAAGGTGAGTGACATGAGAAATCAATGAAATTTATTAAATATTTGTATATGCTTTATGTAGTGTATTGGTGTAAATATCCATGAAGTATTGAAGGGTGTCAATCACCAAAAAACATTTTGCTTTGCATTTTAGGGGTTCCATGTTGCTATCTTGTACTCAAAATATAAGGTTCGGATATCACTGCAATAGAGAGTTATTGCAAGTTTAAATACACTTTCAATAAACATACGTGTAAGAGCAAATTGTTAGGTAGATAAGTTGAAAGACCTGTACCTGCTCGCATAGAATAGAGCGCTCACAGAACCCAAGTCCGACTTGAAATTCTGTGTGCTGAATTTTATGGTATGTTATTTTCTTTCTACTCCTTGACTGTTAACTCATAGAATGTTAAGTAAAGTTTTTGTGGTCTATTTTATACATTATAGCTGTAAAACACTAATTATTTTGTTTAGGTGATTGCACCCTTTAATTGTAGGCATTGGTATGTTTTTGTCCCTATTAGGTCAAGATATCAACCTCAATGTAGGCCAAGTTCTAGAATATAGACATTTCTGTAACAAGATATGGAATGCTACCAAGTTTGCTCTGTCTGCTTTTGAGAAGGATTTCAGCCCAGAACCAATCAACGAGGTAACTGCAAGAATATTATAATAATTTATTTTTTATATTTTGCAAATACCATAAGGGAATCTGAAATGTACAACACAATTCCTTATGTTACAGAGAAATGTATGTCTTTAAACTTTGGATGTTATGTGAAATGGGATATGGCATTCTGCTGTAATATTTCAAATGGTTGTCATGCCATTATATTCTAAAGGAACAAGTTGACTTTAAAATATGTTGTTTGTTAGTGAGAAAATATGGAAAATCTGTGTGGTACCTTCAAGTAGTTAACTACAATCCATTTATAAATTCAATTTTTGCTCCAGTAAAAATGAAAGAAACAACTTTCAAACAATGATGTACATTTCGTAATATGTCCACAAAAATAAATTGAACCATTGCTGAAGATTGATAATGTATATTTTTATTACCTTTCTCTTTAATCCATTATGATGTAATTGATGGAATCTGTGCTTTTTAAGGTTTTACATTCTGCTACTCCTGTGGATCTCTGGATTCTCCACAAATTGGCAACTACCATACAAGCCTGCAATAGAGGATTCAATGATGTGGACCTTCCGATGGTGACAACTGCCCTCTATAGGTTCTGGGTGCACAACCTGTGTGATGTTTATCTGGTAATATTTCTGATCTCTATATATCTGATGTTGTATGAAAGAATTTATAAAGGTTAAAAGACAAAGTATGTCAGATTTTCTATTATAATTGTGTTGCATTCTCACTTTTTTTTCATGAAGCCTTCCCTATGCAAACAGGGATGCCGCTTTTCGGGCAAAAGCCTGAATTCAGCCCCGAGCAACTTATTTTCAGGCCATAGAAAACACATTTTTTGTGTACAAAATGGCTCATTCTAGATGATTTTCAGGCTTTCATATCAATTCTAAGTGGCGTCCCTGTATGCAAAGCAAATGAGTTAACAAAAATGTTACATTGATCAGTGAGAACTTAACAATGACTTGTGCCTTAAATTTATGGGTTCTTTTCCTAGTCCTAAAAATGAACATTTGCAGATCTTCTATGTGCAGATACTAGCCATATGATAAACCAAAATATTACTATCTCTGTAAAAGGTATTACAGAATACTCTCAATGTATGATTTAAGTTTCAGACTCTACTTCAAAAGTCAGAGTCTTGAGAGTCAATATTTCATGTTGTTATTTACAATTATATTTTTTATTTGTTAATGCAGTGTACGTGTTATTCATTCTTTCTTAATACAGGAATGCATCAAAGAGCCATTGCGTAACACGCAGACTGAGGAACATATGGTATCAATAAATGTCCTCTACACAGTGATAGATGGCGCCCTACGTCTGATGCATCCCATCATGCCCTTCCTGACTGAAGAGATGTTTCAGAGGTTGCCAAGGCAACAGGATGATGAATGTCCAAGCATCTGTGTAGCTCCTTACCCGACCTTACAAGAGGTGAGATGGGTGTTACCCTAAACTTGCGCCGAGGATACATGCCACCCCCCCCCCCCCTTCTTACTCCGGATCCCCATATTGTCAAATTCTAATGGAGTACTCATGCGTACAGGCCATAAAACTTTCAGTCTGGACCTGTACCAAAAAGTTATTGTGAACCCTTATATATTTGCAGGTTGGACTTTAAAAGAGTTTAAGTGGACAACTTTCATGTACCAAGCAACAACATAAAAAAGGAAAAACCCCAAAACCAAACAAAGCAAAATCTATATGTAGTTCTTATCTAGATTATGATAGAAGTAGCAATTTTCTCTTGTTACCATTGAGTAAAAGCAACAATTTTTATGCTTTCCTTTGCCATTAAGCAGTTGGAAACAATTTGGTTGTAGTAGTATATTTATGAATTTCTATAGACTATAGTCCGAAACAATTAATTGTCTCTTGGTATTCAATGGGTTAAATACTTCTAAAATCTTAAAACCTTGTACTTCTTTCTTTCTTTCTGTTTTTTAATTTTTTTAAAGAAATACACAAATTTATTTGCTTAACATCATTTATTCAATGTACGATAAAAGAGCAATTTAGATAAAATGCCTTCCTCAAGGGCATAAGTGTCATACAGGGGATTGAACCCATGATCTTCACATTTCCAGTCCAGTGTTTTTAACCACTCGACTACGACACCTCTACTTGTACTTCTTTCTTGTAGACATTGGATGGATCACTTTGGGAAGCTTGAGTTCTGGGAAAGGTTAAAAATAATTTGTGCGCTTTCTCATTCTTATTATGTTAGTTTGGAAGATTATTATAGTAGATATGTCCCCCGGAAAAGGATTGCTTTTCAAATGCCCTCACATACAAAATATGACAAGAAACAGCTGAAATGTTCAGCTGAACATTTGTGTGTAGACCCATATAAACATTTCTGTGTGCAGTGCATGTGACTCTCAGCAGGATTGAGTCAATTTCTGATCATTTTGGTGCTTCCAAAACCTTACAGCATACACCAATTCTTATGTGCTGTATAATCAACCTTTCCCAATTGCTTTGAGACAGTTTCTTTCACAATTCAATCTCATGACCAGAACTCAACTTCATCTTTAACTCTATGTTGTTTCATTTTCATTAGTACCCTTTCATAGATGAGATAGTCGAGGAACAAGTAGAGGTCATGCTGGAAGTAGTTCATGCTGTGAGGTCACTGGAGGGAATGCTGGGATTGAAGAGAGGCCAATCAAAAGGTAAGAAAAGAACAGTAACATTATGATCTTTAGTTCGTATCCGATTTTGTTAAAACCATGCACTTCAATTTTTGCACAATTTTTAATCATGTTGGTCTTAATGTTCAAGTATGAACTGTTTGGTGCCTCTTGCATTCATTAGGATAGATATGTGAACATTATGATTATCGTTGTGGACACACAGCTTTGTATTAAGGGTCGTGAATAAAAGAGGGTATGAACTACTTAGGACAAAGGAAATCACCTTGTTTTATTGAACTGTTGTATCACAGCACAAAAACAGTAGGATACAAATAAATGGGTCTGGCATATTTACCTTTTGTAGTGAGAGTTTGTTCTTTATAATGAGGTTTTCAGTGCACTACTTTTCATAGCTTCCTGCATCCATGTAGATGTATTTTCCATTTGTGACCAGGCACCACAGAACCACCAAAAAGTCGCCATATATGAATTTTTAGTTAAGGTCTGATTCTGAAAGAGGAGATTCTCAGCTTTAAAATGATATATAACTCATTAGCATTGGATGTTCCTAACTCACTGTACAAAGAGTAGAATGCACAGTCCCTCAGAATGTTACTTCTGAGAAATAAGGGTTTAAAGTTTGTAGTCTATTGAAGCACGCTGACTTGCAAGGTCTTGTGCTAAGGTGACAAAAGGAGGATTAGAACTCAATAAAAATTTCTATGAAGGGATTATCAGATTGTCCTAAAACTTGGCATACTAATTAGGCATATCCTGTTCATCATAGTGCACAAGTATCAATGCAAGAACTTTCTCTGTTTAAAAGTTAAAGGAGATCAACATGAGACAAGTATTCAGGGTCATAAAAAAGAAAAGTAATACAACAAAATCCAGGAAAGACACACGTAAGTCTAAACAAAAAAACTGTCAAAAATACCACTTTTAGATTGTTTGGTGCCTCCAAATTTTTAGATTACTTAGAGAAAAGTATACACTTTCAGGAAATACCCAAAACTAAAATTTGACCATGCCAACCTAAAACACATTGATGGAGCTGTAACTGAAAATCACACAGTGTGACTTTTTGGTGGTTTTGTGGTGCCTGGTCACATTTGTTTTTGGTTATGTGTACTCTGAAAGATAATGAAGTATGGAAAATTATTAATACAATCTTTTTTCAGAAAAGGAAAATGTTTTATCTGTTTGTTCTACAGTGGGTATCACTTGTCAGGATGAGGGGGTATTGGCAAATCTTAGAAGGCTGCATCAATCACTTGCCACACTAGTTAGATCATCACATGTAGACATCTCCTCCAGTGAGGCTCCTCCCCCTGGAAGTGCAGCCCTGGCAGTAGGAAACAAATGTACAGCATATCTGCATCTACAGGTCAGTAGAAATGAAATTGGGGGGATATGGATTTTTTTTTTTTTTTTTTTTTTTGTAAAAAGTTTCCACTTATCCTATTCAGATTTTCATCTGGAGGCTGATAAACTTGATTTTTTTGAGTAATGAAGACTCTTTTGACAAATTGTTTTTTAGATAGTGTTTTATGTGGTCCCTTGGGAATACATAATCAAATTGTGTGAAAAACTGTTTTAAAGCACTCTGGCTATGCTCAAGTGCATCCTTTATGGCTTGAAGTGCTTCTTTCTTTCTAACTTCCATTACAGAATGAAATTTCTTGACATTTACCCATAGGGCTGAAATGATTAAGTTGAAATGATTAACTCATGTTGCCCTGTTCATAACTAAAAGACACAAACTTGATTTTGCCAGTTTGGCAATATTTTGGGCACATTTAATTTCTAGGTATAAAGATGGTGATACACTGGTTCATTCAATTTCTTTCCATGTGTAGTATCTAGATAAGAATAAAGTAGAGCAAGACCTTTTTTAATAAATTTAAATAGTAACAAGTTACAAAAACTAATATATAAGCTGTTAAAATCTTTCCATTTGATTAGCTGTGAGCAGATTTGTTATAGAATTGTGGCAGTTGTAATTAAAAATCAATTTCATGAAACAGGGCCAGTAGTAGAGTGTTCTGAAGGCAAAACTCAAACACACGTTTAATATCTATTGTTAAAGATAACTTGTGCAATATTTTTTCCTTTGTTGGTATCTGAATAGGAATCATCAAGCAAAGCCGCAGTAGAACGTTTGGAAGTTCGATGTGTGAAGGCAGAAGGGCAGCTATGCAAGCTAAAATCATCAATGTCCATTCCTAATTATGAGCAGAAAGTCCCAGAAAAGATCCAACTAAGCAATAAAACTAAGGTAAGTCGGTGCGGTTTGATTTTATATCGTGCTCAATGTGGATTGTGGACAAAGATTAGTGTACAAATCATATGTATCCCAACCCCAATTTAGGTTGATAAATGCTTATGCCTCGGTGAACATTTCAGATGACTGTTACAAGAGTCTGATTAACATTAATTTGATTTAAATACTTTGCAACATCTGGGCTTTATGTAAAAGTATTTTGGACATTGTTTTTTTTTGTTTTTTTTTCATACAAAGCGATCAAGAGTTTATTCAAGTTTAGTTCCCACTGATTTTTCATCACCAGAACCCAGCTTGGCTTTTTAATATCCTTGTTTCAGGACCTCGGCTCTAACCTCTGTGCTATTCTGTTTCATTTGTTTGAACAGGTTGAAGAGCTAGAGGCTGAAGTGAGGTCATACAAGGAGCTTTTGTCTTCCCTTCTGACAATGTCTAGGTGACAATGAGATGCCGTGGGTGAAAACACCAATCAAAGTATCATTTCAAGATGCTATAAATGCCCCAATAAACTCCTACAGATCTTATGAGTGAGCTTGACTGCTTTGTAGTTTATCAGAAATTAAAACTGCTTTATAGAGAAGAGGGGAGATGTCCTTTGAGCCTACGATGAACACCTCAAGAAAGTCCTCTAGATCTAGTCTACTGAGTGAGTTTGACCGCTCTAATTTTTCAGAAAGTTAAACTGATCAAAGAAGAGGAGAGATGTGACCTTCAAGCCTGCAATCAGCAGCTCAAGAACCTCTTGCAGATCTTCTGAGTGAACTAGACCACTCCATTGCTCCATAGTTTATCAGAAATGAAAATTGGTTTACAGAGAAGAGGAGAGATATCCTTTGAGCCTACAATGATCACCTCGAGAAACTCCTCTAGATCTACTGAGCGAGTTTGACCACTCTAATATTTTCAGAAATTTGAAACTGATCAAAGAAGAGGAGATCATGTGTCCTTCAAGCCTGCAATCAGCTGCATAAGAACCTCTTGCAGATCTACTGAGTGAGTTTGACCACTCCTTAATTTATCAAACAAAGAGAACTGGTCAGAAAAGAGGAGAGATCTCCTGAGTGAACTAGACCACTCCGCCGCTCCATAGTTTATCAGAGCCCTGTTTCATAAAACTTGTTATCAATAACAACTGTCCCAGTTCTATGACAAGTTTGCTCTCAGCCAATCAGATTCAAGGATTTCAGTAGCTGATAACAATTATTGTCAGGGCCCCGTTTCATAAAACTTGTTATCAATATCAACTGCCCAATTTCTATGACAAATTTGCTCTCAGCCAATCATATTCAAGGATTTCAGTAGCTTATAACAATTATTGTCAGGGCCCCGTTTCATAAAACTTGTTATCAATATCAACTGCCCCATTTCTATGACAAATTTGCTCTCAGCCAGTCAGATTCAAGGATTTCAGTAGCTTATAACAATCATTGTAACTTGTTATTGATAACAGGTTTTATGAAACGGGGCCCTGAAATGACAATTGGTAAGAGAGGAGGAGAGTACATTAATGGAGCCTGAAGATGGGTGCTTTGAGTCTACAATCAAGAAACTCCTTCAGGGCCACATTTCATAAAATTTGTTATCAATAACAAGTTACAATAATTGTTATAAGCTACTGAAATCCTTGAATCTGATCGGCTGAGAGGAAATTTGTCATAGAAATTCGGCAGTTGTTATTGATAACAAGTTTCATGAAACAGGGCCCAGATCTGTGAAGTGAAACTAACCACTCCGCATTTAATCTGATATTGGCCGGTTGTCCATTGGGACAGAGTGGTTCCTGATCAAGCCTATGGGAATGAAAAAAGCCAGTGGTCAACGTGTGAACATGTATTAGAGAAGGAAATACATTAATTTGTCCTCAACTGTTTCCTTTGAGCCTGCGATCAATGTCTCAAGAAACTCCTGCAGATCTGCCTTGTGAATTTGGCCACTCCATAGTCCATGAAAAATTAACACATTGATACCATATAGAGAGTATTTTGCTTTTAAAAAATAGTTGAAACGATGTGAAATCACATTAAAAGAGCACCATCTCCAATTAGCTTCTTCAGGTTTTAGGAGAATAGAGTGAATTGAAAGTCTTCACTTTGATCATCTCTGGCTCATGCGTTGTTATTGATGTATTTCTTTTGTTGTTGTTGACGGGATCACAATCCAGCCACAGCCTTTGTCTTTTCCATCACCATTCCTTGTTGCAGTGCAAATCGTTCCCTGTTCAAGACAGTTGCTCACATTTTGTGGTGTAGCTCAATAACGTTTTAACCTGTTGACTACTGAATTCTGTTATTTCCATAGGTTTAACCCTTTCAGGACATGAAATATTTAAGGGCTAAATTGATCACATTTTGTTCTTCAAATTGGCAACAATAATATTTTTCTTTTAGTGCTACAAGATTGTAATAAGGGGTAATGTCTTTGAAAACAATATACATGGTTAAAAGAATTGTCGAAAAGATTGAAAAAGTTGCCAATTTCGATAAAAAGCAATGATTTTGAACCTCTCAATGTGTTGCCAATTTAAGGATTTTAAAGCTTATTCTCCTTTTTAAAATTCCTGGGATCAAACGCAATATGGTCATGTAACAAAAATGGACATAGTGTGTGCAGAAATTTTTGCTCTTTCTACTCATGCATCTAGTATATTTTTCAGGGCTCTGAATCAAAAGTTATTGAGCCAAAGCACAAAATGTGGTCAGTTGTCTTGAAAGGGTTAATGCAGGAACCAGCCAGTTCCTGTAGGCAATAGGATAAGTTGAAAGCTTCAAAAGATTTACCTGATGCACAAGCAGAAAAAAAAAAAATTCCACGTACACTATGTCCATTTCTGTTGTGTTGCTATATGGGCTTAGATGCCAGGATTTTTTACAAAAGCATATAAGCATTGAAATCCTTTAATAGGCAAAATGTTGAAAACTTTTTAAAAATCACTGTTTTCCCCATACAAAATTATTACGTCATTGTAACAGGATTTACACATATTTTATTTGTGACTTTAATAAAGTCATCATGATTATTGTATTGTAAAAAAAAAAATGAATATGTCATTTTTTGTTGTGAAGGAAGAAAACAGGGATATGGAAGAGATAAAGAAGAGAGATAACACTTATAGTGTGTAGAATAGAATGTGAAAGTCTATGTGGAAAAGAAAACTGCCAACTGCAGAGAAGATGACAACAAAGATAGGACAGACGAAAGCAAAGAATAAGGAAAAAGACTTGCAAAATGATCATAGTCAAAATAAAACCCCACATCATTTTGGTAGCATCCTGCGAATTTAATTTTTGTTTTAAAGGTTAAAACTTTTTCTTCATGATGCTTTGTACTCGTGCAACATTTAAGACTCGCCAATTTTCAAGGAGGAACATTTCACCAATTTGAATGTAATAAACAGCCTTTCATTTGAAGTTCAAATAAAAAGCCTTTGCAAAATAACAGTCCATCATTACGACTCTACCCCTTTGATGGGAGCAATGTGGTACAGAAGCTAATTCTCATGAATACATACATACATACATATGATTTACAATGCACCCAATCCACTCTGTAGAGTGCTCTAGGTGCAGTGTAGAATAAAGAAGTGCATAAGAGAGTAGAAAGACAAGTGAGGAACGAATGAATCCATCATAACTATTCTTCCCCTTTTATGGGAGCATTGTGGTTTAGTAGCAAATTCACATGAATGACCTGATTTTCAAATAAGAGATTGAATACAAAAATCTACGCTTGGTGCATATGTCCGCAGATAAGGCATTTTATCCACAGTTGTCTCCTGAGACCCAGGTTTAAATAATATATGCAGTGATAGTTCACGCCAGGGTAATATTTCTAAAGTTCTTAGGTAGTGCATGATAGAGACTTTATTTTGTGTATGCTATTTCATATTTTGTGTGTGCTATACAAAAAAGAAAAGTGCAAGGATCATAGCTAAAAGTGACTAGGAGGTTTCATTCAGCATGGTCAGTGTGTTGAACCTTTTTTCATCTGTTGATAACAAAAAAAAAGTGTCTTGCAAAGATTTAACAAACATTGATTATCACAAAGCACTCCAGTGAAATTATTCACCAAGTTTCTTGAATATCAATAAAAAGACGCAAGCACACTAAGACTCCCAGTCTAATACACCCATTACTATTTTAATCTAACGAGGGCACATTGCGTGGAAACCTCCATCGCAGCACACAGACATGCCATTCACAAATGATGCTTCTGATGAGGCGAGAAACCGAACCACAGATGCGACTTCTTCCACCTCACCGATACGGCCAATGGGGTGAAGATGCTTCAAATTCTGGTGGAAAAGGATGGAGAAAATATGTATAAACAGTATTAAACAGGGGAAAACAATATATATGGATCAAACAACAAAGGCTACTTGCATAATCTCTTAATAACAGTGAGATCGGTTTTGTAGAAACCTTATCGGAGGAGCCTGGCACAGTGGTCAATAACGACCCGATTCCCGACCAACCACGCAAAATACGTAAGATGTAAGAACATTGTGCTTTTCGTTGTTTTCATTGATCGATAAAAAGGAATGTATTCATCAAGTAACGTTTCAAAGCATTTTCATTCATGATTAAAAAAGCATATTCTTGAAATGCGTACCTCTCGAATTTCATCTTCAGACTGTTCACCAAACACCTTTAAAATTGGGGTCATGATGCACCCAGGGCTGGAATCAAGAGAACAGAGAAATTGTCATGATTGAGGGAAGCGGGTAGATGGATAGCAAGGTGTGATAAAGCTTGGGACTTTATAAGAAGGGGCATCGCAACAGGGGAGTGGGTCTTGGGGTGTTACACCCCACCCCACCCCCCCCCCCCTTACATTCTAATGTTGGCAAATATGATTTTTGTTTTGTTTTCATACTCAGAGGTGTTGTATATACTTGATACGTCTTCAGACTGGATCACATGGTTGAAAGACAATTCACATTTGCCACTCTCTTAATAGGGAGAAATTCTTTGAATACTAGAGCACTTATTATGGTAGCTCAGCTAAAGCTGGGATAACAATATGATGTAGGGCCCTCAGGTAGAACAGATGAGGCTATACTGGGTAAACAAGACAGTAGTAGTACATGTAGTAGTAGTAGTAGTAGTAGTAGTAGTAGTAGTAGTAGTAGTAGTAGTAGTAGTAGTAGTAGTAGTAGTAGTAGTAGCAGTAGTAGTAGTAGTAGAGTCTAGTAGTAGTAGTAGTAGTAGTAGTAGTAGTAGTTGTAGTAGTAGAAGTAGTAGTAGTAGTAGTAGTAGTAGCAGTAGTAGTAGTAGAGTCTAGTAGTAGTAGTTGTAGCAGTAGTAGTAGTAGTAGTAGTAGTAGTAGTAGTAGTAGAGTCTAGTAGTAGTATTAGTAGTTGTAGTGGTAGTAGTAGTAGTAGTAGTAGTAGTAGTAGTTGTAGTAGTAGAAGTAGTAGTAGAAGTAGTAGTAGTAGCAGTAGTAGTAGTAGAGTCTAGTAGTAGTAGTTGTAGCAGTAGTAGTAGTAGTAGTAGTAGAGTCTAGTAGTAGTATTAGTAGTTGTAGTGGTAGTAGTAGTAGTAGCAGCAGTAGTAGTAGTAGTAGTAGTAGTAGAGTCTAGTAGTAGTAGTTGTAGCAGTAGTAGTAATAGAAGTAGCAGCAGTAGTACATGTAGGCGTAGTGGAGTCTAGTAGTAGAGTCTAGTAGAAGTAGTAGTAGTTCTAGCAGCAGCAGCAGCAGCAGCAGCAGTAGTAGTAGTAGTAGCAGTAGTAGTAGTAGTAGTAGTAGTAGTAGTAGTAGTAGTAGTTCTAGTAGTAGTTCTAGTAGGGGGCGCCGACATTTGCTCCCCAGTCCATATCTCGAAAGGTCAAAGGTTAAGGTCAAGGTCCTGATTTGTTTTTGGTTCAGGATTATGTGAAGATTAGGGTTAGGTTTAGGTTTAGGATTAGCATAGCAAAGTTAGACTGGAGCAATTGTCGCAGGAGCAAATGTCATACATCCTCTAGAGTAGTATGTAGTAGTAGTAGTAGTAGTAGTAGTAGTAGTAGTAGTAGTAGTAGTAGTACATGTAGTAGTAGTAGTAGTAGTAGTAGTAGTAGTAGTAGTAGTAGTAGTAGTAGTAATAGTAGTAGTAGTACATGTAGTAGTAGTAGTAGTAGTAGTAATAGTCATAATAGAGTCTAGTAGTAGTACTAATAATAGTAGTAGTAGTAGTGGTAATAGCAGAGTCTAGTTGTAGTAGTAGTAGTAGTAGTAGTAGTAGTAGTAGTAGTAGTAGTAGTAGTAGTAGTAGTAGTAGTAGTAGTAGTAGTAGTAGTAGTAGTAGCAGCAGCAGCAGCAGCAGCAGCAGCAGCAGTAGTAGTAGTAGTAGTAGCAGTAGTAGTAGTAGCAATAGTAGTAGTAGTAGTTGTTGTTGTAGTAGTAGTAGCAGTAGTAGTAGTAGCAGCAGCAGCAGCAGCAGCAGCAGCAGCAGCAGAAGAAGAAGAAGTAGAGTCTAGTAGTAGTAGGAGTAGAAGGAGGAGGAGTATAGCAGCCTAACACAAATTTTGGATTGCCTTTTAGTGGGAAGAGTGGTATCTCATATTTTGTTGAACTGGTCCCAAAATAAAGGTCCCCATTTATTTATACCTAGTGAATGAACTTATTTTCGTTAATTGGATTTAATTGAAATGATACAGGGTACAAAAGGAAACTTACTGAATTGCGTTCACACGAACTCCCTTTGGTCCAAGCTCTAGTTGGGGGAAAAACAATAAATGTTTTAGTCTGTGATTTGTAGTTTTAACCTTTGACAATACATGTACATCATAATGACGTTCACAGAGAGAGAGAGGGGAGGGGCAAGCGAGAGAGTAAGTAAGAGAGAGATTTGAAGATATACCGAAACCATAAGAAATGTCCCAGGATTTTTTTTTTAATTCACCCCCCCCCCCCCGAAAAAAAAAAATGGGGGGTGTGGACGCCATTGGTTAAAGACTGACCGAAACCGTATAGGCCAGGAGCCTGTCTGGAAATAGTCGCCCCCTTTTACCAATAAGATTTGACCCTTCAAAGTTGATTAGACCATCCAAGTCATATCCAAAACGGTCGTCAGCCTGGCCGTAGCCGTTTAGCCCCCAGAGCTCCCAAAAGACCCCAAAGTCGGTTCTGTTTTACCCCATCTACCCCATGCACCAAACTTTGTCAGTAGGAAGTAGTATGACTGAACATCACGAAACACGAAAAACTGACAAAAAATTATGTTGAAATGGGTTGTCAGATGGCCCCTAAATATTGGGGTGATTTTTCCCCTTATTCCCCATGGACCAAATTTTGTCAGAAAGAAGAGGTATGGCTGTACATTACAAAAATATAAAGACTGACAAAAATTTCCATCGGGAAAAGAGTGTCTCTCTGTAACACAAAGGGCACTTTTGTGTTTTTTCAGGGGAGCGTTCCACCCCCCCCCCCCCCCCCCATTCCCGATGGAAAATTTTGTCAGTTTTGTTAGGGCGTGTGTGTGTGTGTTATTTTTTTGTTTTTGTAATGTCCAGTCATGCTACTTCCTACTGACAAGGTATGGGGCATGGGGTAGATTGGGTGAAATCGACCCGACTTTGGGGTCTGTTTCGGGGGCTCTAACTGAAAGCTTAACCCGACGGCTATGGTCAGGCTGACAACCGTTTTGGCAATCACTTAGATGGTTTAAGTAACTCTGAGTGGTCAAATCTTATGGGTAAAATAGGGTGACCGTTCGGAACAGGCTCCCAGGATAGTATCTGTACGGAATTTTTTCTATCTGTAGAATCTGCTTGTCTTAAAGGGGAATTTAACCTCAAAATATAAATGTGCTTGAAATCAAAGATGTAATCTATTCCTTCTTGTTGTCCTATGTAGTTTTACATTAAAATATACGAGATGGGTATAAATCAAGATTTTATTAGCAAAATTTATCGTCTGCTAGCGATACCCGGGTGCTGCCATTTTCTTGATGTGTACATGAAGATATTTTTAATCCCAATGCAAAATTGTCTTTCTTCCTGATACAAAATCCCATTTGATTTTTTAAATATTTAACAGATATATACTTATATTCTAAAAAAAAAAAAAGTGTTTTATATTTCTTTGAAAATTGCTATTTCACTAAATATAAATCTATCTTCTTGATACTCTGACGTACGCGACGGAGCAAATTAATTCCAATTTATGGATGATAACTTTCCGAGCGTCAATAGTGACAAATTATGCAATCACCTGCTTTAAGATAATGGACTTCAATAGTCAGAATGCGTGTTGTATAAATTATGTTCTGCTCTACCATGCAAGCCCCCCAAAATTGATTTCTATTTAGCAAAACCATAGAATTTAAAAAGAAAGAAATCTATAAATTTCAAATTTTAGAATATATGTATACACCTGTTATGTATTTTCCATCATATATGGGGATTTTTTGTAATGAAGAGAAGCAATTTAGCTCTATGATTAAAAATATCTTCCTGACCGGAACGGTTTCCAATGGTTCATGTACATCTCCATATCATCAAGAAAATGGCAGCCCCCGTGTAAAGTGCTTGCAGATGATACCGTGTGCTAGAATGTCTTGATTTAAACCCTTTTCTGATATTTTATTTCTAAAGTGATACAGGCCAATGACTGAGAATATATTACACCTTTGAACATAAGTGCATTTATATTCTGGGGTTAATTCCCCTTTAAGTCACGCATTTTACTTGCCTAATGCTAAGACTTTCGTGAACTGATCGAGCGAGGCCTTTGCAATGCTGGTAGCTAGCAATCCAGTTTGCTACATTTTAATAGGAAAGGGAAAAAAAATCGTTAAACCGAGAAAAATATGTGAAGAAATTATAACAGATTATGTGTACTAACAATATAATTAATGGTAACTATGCCTATTTGGAAAAGATTGCGACAAAATAATAGTAATACCATTCAAAATTGCACTGCAAAATGCGAATCGGTAGGTTCTTACAATTATTCTGAAAACGTCGTCATGTAGAGTAAACCTTGTGGAGGAACTTGGTTCAACGGGAGCAAATTTTTAAAACTTTCCCAGTGTGTTAGAGGTCTGAAATGAATACCAATTGGACTGCGTGGGGGGGGGGGGGGCGGAAACCGTGGTATATGAGCAAAAATATAATTTTTATGCCTCCGCTCACCGAAGATGACGCTGGAGGCATTCTGTTTCCGGGTTGTCCGTCCGTCCGTCCCGCTTTCTGGTAAAGGCGAGATATCTCCAGAAGAATTTGAGGTATGAACTTCAAACTTGGTGCTAGTATGTATCACCACAGGAAGACTATCTGATTAGATTTTGGGGTACGTAGGTCAAAGGTCAATGGTCATAGAGGTCAATTCTGAAACCTCATGTTTTAGCCTCGTTAACGCGATATCTCCAGAATCATTTCAGGTATGAACTTCAAACTTGGTGCTAGTATGAATACGATCTAATTGAATTTTAGGGTACGTATGTCAAAGGTCACAGAGGTAAATTCTGACATTTCAGGTTTTAGCCTCGTTAACGCGATATCACAAGAACCATTTGAGGTATGAACGTCAAACTTGGTGCTAGTAATGCATCGCCATAGTTAGACGAAGTAATTAGATTTTAATTTCAGTAGATTAAATCTCGAAGGTCATAGAGGTCAATATGCATGAAATTAAAGATTTGTTAGTTTTGTTATCACCATATCTCAACAATTTTGTATGCGTGGCTAAGAGGAGATAAAGTGATCGACTTTGGGCTAGTTACGTCAAATGCCAAAGAGGTAAATTAACGTGTAATTATATATATTTTTTTTATTCTGGTTTTCGCAATATTTTCAAGAACAGTTTCAGCCATGTTATACATGTATATGCAACATAATCATTCAGTCGTTTAATGTTTAACAGAATTGTTTACTTCTGGCACGATACCACATCCACTGCAAATTTAATGAGAACAAAATCAACTTACGGCTCGAATTCCATTGATGCTAATGATATTCACGATACATCCTATGCGGGGAAGATAAAAATACATACATGTACACATTGGTATTTATGTATTCCATACAATTCCATACAGAGCTATGGCGGATTTATGGTTTGGGTCACAACCGTTCCACCCCCCCCCCCCCCCCTCACCCGTACAACCCCAAAAATGTGCGTCCCCTTTTCAAATTTCCGACCAGAAAGGCACCAGCATGATGTCAAAAACCATTTTTCCTCGTCAGTGATTTTTTGACTGAATGTGCATCGGAAAAAAAACTACAAACAAAGCATGATGAACTTTTTTGCGCCTCTGATATACACAACCAGCTTTATCATGGGGATCGAGGGGTGGGTACTCTCTTACACAAGATGTGCCGACAAAATTGTGCATGTACATACGAACTCGTAAATGAACCATATAACGTAGTGCAAAAAGTATGGAAGGATCTTCCCCCCCCCCCCCCCGCCCCCGATTATAAGTGACATGGACCTATTTTTCAAAGAAATCGATGATTATAAAGGATATACTTCAAATAAAACTTCAGAGATGAATGTCAAGATACAAGTACATGTTCAAATATTGGCAGGGGTGTATCACGCATGACTGGACGTCGTACGCCTCCCTACACCTATTTGCAGGCGCACCATGCCCCCTCCCCCGCCTTCCCCCCCAAAAAAAAAAAAAAATGGAAAAATAAAAAAAAATAAACAATATAGAATAAAGATAAAACAAATGAATAAATAAATGAATAAATAAAACGTTTGAACAGTTTTAAGTAGCAGCGAGTGCCATCTGTACACACTATAATGTATATTTGAAGGGAGCAAGAGGGCACTTTGCCCCCCCCCCTCCGACAGATTCTCAATCATAATGAAGCATTTACTTCAAAGGCAATTGTACGAAAATTGCTTTTAAAACCTCATAGATTAAGAAGAATTTTTCAAAAGTTTTCTCGCTCTGTTGGGATGCGACCTCGCAAAACAACATTGTGAAGTAGACGTTTGGAAGACGACCGTCAAAAAGGTCAGCAGAGCTAATAGTGGGACACGTGTAACACCAGAATGATTTTGAACACCGATGCATCATGCATGAATTATTAGGAATAAACCTGTCCAAACACTTTCAGTCAAAACGCAATGATCGAGGCAAAAAAAAAAAAAAAAATTCTCATTGCGCTGTTGCTATGAAACTACTATGGATTTAAAAAAATTAAATAAAAAGCATAATTGGCTAATTATGAATAGATGAATGAAAGAAACATCGTCCTACCCCTTACCCTTTCGACGCAAATTAGGCCCTTAACCCTTTCAGGACAGGAATTATTTAAGGGCTAAATTGATCACATTTTGTTCTTCAAATTGGCAACAATAATATTTTTCTCGTAGTGCTACATGGTTCTAATAAAATGTAATGCCTTTGAAAACAACATACATTCTTAAAACCATTATCGAAAAGTTGAAAAAGTTGCCAATTTTGACAAATAACAATGATTTTGAACCTCTCAATGTGTTGCCAATTTAAGGATTTTAAAGCTTATTCTTGTTTTTAAAATTCCTGGCATCAAACGCAATTTGGTCATGCAACAAAAGTGGACATAGGATGTGCAGAAATTTTTGCTCTTTCTACTCATGCATCTGGTATATTTTTTAGAGCTCTGAATCAAATGTTATTGAGCCAAACCACAAAATGTGGTCAATTGTCTTGAAAGGGTTAAAAAGGGGATATATTTCCTTCACCATTCGCTCGGATGTTTTGCACTCCCCCCCCCCCCGAAGTCAAGGACCAGATACGTACTTCTCCCACCCCCCCCCCCCCCTCTCCTAGTTAAAAACTCAGTATCCGGATACAATACCACTGATTCGTACGTGCATACCTTGTGATGCGACGAGATGTGGAACAGCTAATTGAGTGAGCTGGACAACGGATCGGACGTTGTTCTTGATGATGAGGTCGAAATCCCTCATCAGATGCTCAGACAGAATGCCGTTGTGAGCTGCGACGGCTGCATTATTGACCTGTTCCAAGATTAGGACAAGATGAATTAATGATAACAGTAATAATAGTGATGATAAAAGTAATAATATTTTTCATAATGATAATAAAATTAATGATATTAATAGCAATAATAATATCAACACTGACACCAATAATAATAATAATAATAATAATAATAATAATAATAATAATAATAATAATAATAATGACATCAATAATAATGATAAAAATACTAATAATACTAATAATAATATAAATAATGATAATAATAATAATGACAATAATACCAAAAAAAAGTAAGGAAGAGAACAGAAGAAGAAAAAGACGAAAACTGGATTGAGACAGGCATTTGTAGTTGTTTTCCCTTATCTTAAGAAATAATTATAAGAGGCCTCACACACAACACTCCCTTTTTTTTTTTTTTTTTTTTTTGAGATTTCTTTCAATTTTTATTTCTTTCCCTTTTCACATAATCACATACAAATTATATATGATACATCGAACACAAAGTATACAAGTAATATGTAAA
The DNA here is from genome assembly GCA_025618425.1 of Heliocidaris tuberculata. Classification (NCBI taxonomy): domain Eukaryota; kingdom Metazoa; phylum Echinodermata; class Echinoidea; order Camarodonta; family Echinometridae; genus Heliocidaris; species Heliocidaris tuberculata. Next base: position 19,171,766 of record CM046848.1, read on the forward strand.
TGGACTTGAAAGTCTTAAAGGTAAGATTTGCTTCATCAAAATTAGATAAAAGACAAAAGCAAGGAAAGGCACCTAATCATGTACAAATTATGTCATGCATTAAACAAAAGATAAACATGAAGACAGGGAAAAGGGCACCTATTCCCAAGAACGAACTTACATTCTTGATCTTGTGAAAAAGGAAAGATTTTTATCCACATCCCCACA
>CM046848.1:19176972-19248601 GCA_025618425.1 Heliocidaris tuberculata
TACATTATCATGATGATGTTTCAGTACTAATAACGACCGATAGCTTAACATATTTTCTTATAATAAAAATATGCCAGATTCGCACCCACCCCCTCCCACCCCCACACACCTTTTTTTGGTCCCGCCAATGAGCAGAAAAACTAGAAAAAATATCAATTGTGTTGTTGTTTATTTTTCTATTTTCGCTGAATGATAAATGATTATTTAATGGCATGATAAGATGATTTGGGCCTCTGATATTGGTTTGATCAATGAACATTTCTTACCACAAAAAAAATGACAAAATCATTTTCACAGTTCTATATCCTCCAAATGTGAACATAAAGTGACTTTACTCTCTTTCCATTTCCGTTTATTTTTTTTTTCCTATAATGCAAATTTAAGTGAACTTCCTTATTACATTAAAAAAAAAATATAATACATAGAATTGTGAATGTTCCTTTTTGTAGAAGACTGTGTATATCGTTGTTGTTTTTGTGTTTCTTTGTACATGCATATATTTGTATATCTCTGTATTTTCATACGTGCTTTTTACAAATGTTTTAAAGCGAATAAAGAACAATTGAATTGAATTGAATATATTATGAAAAATTGCTTTAGTGAACATTATGTTTTGTATTCCTACAAGCTACACCAAGTTATACTTGTGAGATATTAATCACATTTTTTTTTCCTGAATGTATTGTTCGATTACTTTCTATTTTAATGTGTGTTATTATGCATACAAAATAAAACAAAAGCCAGTAAATGTTTGAAATGCCGATCAAAACGACAAACAAGACGTGTCCATAGCAACGTGCTAAGAATCTATGTGGTACATGTATGATCATGTGGTGGAATCTACCAAAAATGAAAGTGTACAACACAATTTTTGATGAAGTAAGATAACATGAGATGAATCATTATAAAATTCGATTGCTCATTAGCACTCCATATCTTCAGTCTACGTCTCTGAAGTGTCTAAAAATTCCTCTGAGACATTGAGATGATCTCTTGAAGCCTTTGGAATGTCGGAATGTCAAGGCAATGGTTCTACAATCAGGAGTTGGGTCCTTTATCATGATAATTTATTCATGAAAGAGCATGTCTAGTTGATCAATTATGAGTATTTTTGTTTGTTTGTTTGTTTGTTTGTTTGTTTTGAATGTTATACTCACGATATATTGTTCTGTTTTTGTCATGACTAAGTTACTCCTATTATTATTATTATTATTATTATTATTATTGTTCTTACTATTAATGTTATATTCGAGCAAAATATTGATGGATATGTCAATGAAGTTCAATGAATAAATACATACATGTTGATGATAATGAGCTCTTGATGAGCAGCGTTTGCATTATTTCGATAAATGACCTAATAATAGATCTTGAAAGTCGTTTTGCAATCCGAGTTTGCAACTTGCTTCGAATTTAAAATTCTTCATTAAAACAACTTCAACTGAACAACAAATTAAAGTGTTCAAAATTACCCTTGGTTATAATTATGCGAATTGGCATGTGAAGAACAAAATGACATAAATTCTTGTCCTTGTATATATTTATTTCAACTACATGAACTTTTCATTAGAAGAAAATGTAGCAATAAAAGAAAAATACCAGTGGTACCACTTCGAACAAAGCTAGTCGGAGTTGGGTTCCGCCCCCGCATTTCACGTTATCATTTATTTCCTTCATATTCCTTAATTGTTGACCTATAGAATGCCTGGTAAAGTTCTTCGAGGTTGATTTTATACTTTCTAGCTGTCCACAAATTATGTTTTTTAAGGTGATTGGTACACTGTTTGGTATAATTTGATAAATCACATGTCTTAACTTATGACGACCAATTTTTGCATACATTGTTTCATCATCATCATCATCATCATCATCATTAATATCTTGATCATTATTATTATTTTACCATCAATATCAGTATAATACTATTCATTCTTAATAATACCATTATCCTTAATAATTTTACCATCAGATACTCCTGATATTAATTTCATTACTTGGCCTGTCATATTCTTATCAAATGAATATTCCTATCATTTTTATCCCTATTGTCATTAATATGAGAAAGATGATTATAATTATAATGAAGATAATTAATTTGGGCTGATATAGGCCAGTTGATTGGAAGGCCCGTTCCCATTTCTTTCGTCATTAGATCTGTTACAGCAGCGAAAAGCTATCATCTTAATGAGTACGTTGAGGTATGACTTATTCATGATCCAATAGACGCAGGCATTCCAACAACTGTTAGAAGTGAGAGCATACCTCAAGAACATGAGGAGTGGATGAACCGTGATATTAGGAATGGGGCTCAGGAATTGGATGATGGTACCTGCATGATAACCAAGCAAGATAGAACACGCAGGTGATTGCAAAGATCGTTTTCAGGCCTTTCACTCCGGCCCCGCTCGGCAGCGGCAGGGCGATGTTACCGACGTTACCCGCGGCTTCCTGAGCGGCGATCTGACGCGCATGGTGACGTGCTATAGACAAGAGTCGGACGTTCACAAACGTGGTGACCACCACTGCGGTAAATGAAATGATGTTGTAGATGATGTAGCTTGGTTTGACAAGTGACCGGCAGATATTAGCGTAGGGATTACACACACCTGTTAGCACGCTCTGCAGGTAGGATTTACCTGAATTTAGAAGTGCAAGAGTCATCATCGCGGTCAAGGCACCGATCATTCGCTTACGGGAAGCAAGTGTGACGTATATTGAAGCGGTCGATTTTCTGCAACGTAGCGGTCAACGGACGCCAATGTCAAAATCAACATGGACTGCCATACAAAAGCCGTTCACAAAACAACGACGGTGTCAAAGAGCACTGTGGGAATGGGCACACAGACAAATAGGACTCCAGACGTTGAACAAACCAAACCGGTGAACAGATCAACAAAGGCCAGACACATGAAACAGAGTTTAGCGTTTTCACCAAAGCAGTTTGAATTGAACTGACTTTATTATAAAACAACATTGACATAGTACATCAATATTTTGTTTAAACAAGAAAACGAGAGAGAAAGATAATAACTTATATACATTTCAAATAACAAAATATGCAAACATATCAGAGTAGGAGTAGGTTAATAATATTTGATTCGTATATACATGTACTCAGATTGATATGATATAACTCGTTTTAATAGTATGTAATTTGTAATTTGCTAGACTGAGTATGACATATTCGTTATCTAATTTCATTAAGAATATGAACTTTTCTTCTGTTCTAAGAAAAGCGAAATTAGGGTATTTTAATGATAAAGCATCTAAGAGGTTTTTTTTTCTTTGTTCATTGAATTTAGGTCAAAATATCAGTGTGTGTAGTTCGTCACCAATCTCTCCTTCCTCACAGTCGGTGCATATTCTAAGATGTATTGGTGTTTTCTCAGGCCTTCTGTACCTTCCTGTTTCTATGACAGCTTATTCTGAAGCGGCATATATTTCTTCGGAGTCGAAAACTTTCGATAACATGAAGATACTGTTCCTGCTTAATATCTGACTTAAATTTCCTGTATGTTCTCAGTTTGTTCCCCTCCCCACTATTCCCTACATTACTGTGCAGATCAGTGGTGAATTGGTTTTGAAAAATATCCTTCATAACGAAATTCACTTCATTTCCGAGTTTGTAACTCGCGGAACGGTTATGAAATTGACGCAATTAAGAAGAATATAAAGAATTGCACTGATAGAATAGCCGATTACATAGAACTTTATCACCCATTTTGAGGTAGGTAATAGTCCGGAATACCGTAAGTAGTGTTGGAATCATTTGTGTGGTAAGGCCGTCTATAGTAAATGATGACATCTAAACTTCTGAGCTACACTGCCTTAATTCTTTAATAATGAACCGGTAATTATATAAGATGCTGCTTGCTCATAACAACATGCATCAACTTTCCTAAGAGCCGATTTCATTATAATTTCAACAAATTTCAACAAATCATCTAACAAATAATTTGTGTGCAGCTGGTATAATATCAAATCATGAATTATTTATTTGGAGAGAATTCGATATTGCATTTTGTCTTAAAGAGAAGGTTGAGTTCTGGGAAAGGTGAAAAAACATTTCGTAACCTTTCTCATTCCTTTTATGTCAGTTTTAAAGAACATCTTAGTAGAAATGTCCCCTGGAAACGATTGCTCTTCAAATGCCCCCAATTTCAAAATATGACGAGAAATAGCTGAAGTGTTTGGGCCGAACCATAGGGCCGAACATTCATGCCACATATGACTGCGTGTGCAGTCCCATATTCCCACTTCTGTGTGCAGTGCAGGTGCTTTTCAGGGAGATTTGATCAATTATCTTATCATTTTGATGATTCCAAAACATCACACTATGCGCATATTTTTTTGTAGACATGATCAACCTTCCCAATCGCTTTGAGACAGATTCTGTCACGATGTAATTGCATGAACAGAACTCAATTTTATCTTTAAGAGAAGTGATATTCGAAGGTGACTTATCAAATATAGTGTATCAGCATGGAACTAAAAACATTCGGAGCAAAGTATTTTGGGTGACTGGTTCGCTTTAAACTCCAATCCAAATATCACGCAAAACTTACTCACACTTCCATACACACACAAATTTGGCCTGTCATATTCAAGATTCAAGAATTTCAGTAGCTTATAACAATTATTGTATTTTGTTATTGATATCAAGTTTTATGAAATGGGGCCCTGGTCTATATTTACTAAAAAGTGCAAATTTACCTTGAATTGACCCCTGCGATTGATACTGACTGGAAATGTGGATTATGTCACAGATTAGTTCTAAATACCACAAAAACTCCTTCACTTTACACCATTTTATACTTTAGGCCTTGTAACCTATCCACTTTGAACATAACTGTCCACAAATAACCAATTTGAAATTTATCTGACCTTAGTACCCAAACTTTACCTTGAATTGCAAAAGTATCATAAAGAATAGCCTCTCCGCCCCTTAAATAAATCCTTTAAATATTGGCATTTTAACAAATGAAATCTACCCTATTCAGGTTCTGAAAAGTAGTATGAATACTAATAGGTTTTTGGTTAGCTGTCAGCTTTCTACAGGGAATAAGGGCAAAATTAGTTTTAAATCGTTGGCAGTCGTACAATTTTTGTGACGTCACTACGACTAGGAGCCGATTTGGCCATTCCACAGGCTAGAAAACTCGGCAAAGGCCGTATTACCGATTTTACTATATCCGTATGGCTACTCAGACCCTTAATCAAAAGTATATCTCGTTTTTAAATGATTTGTCAAATGATATTACATTTTCTTCTGAAATCGGATCGCAGAGCGATCGTAAGGCGTGCGGTGGCCTTAAGCCATTTCATGGTTACAGTCTACAGTTTTACAGTCTGCGCATGAGCAGATAAAGGTCATTGCAGACCAAATTGTGAAATACATGGAGACAAAATACTGGATACGTGCTCATGAAAGTTATGTAATCATTATTCATTTATGCACAAGCAGTGCACTCCATGATACACAGGTGGAAGTATTCTTTGAAAGGGGGAAACAAAGGCCATTTACGTAGCACCTCCATCGCTGTAGGAGTGATTATTTCAAAATGTACAAAGTGGGACTTCTCTATGTTTTACTGAGATCTGTGGATATTCGGGATCATTTGGGACATGTGCTAACCGTGAACTGGGGAGCGTTTCATGAAAGGATTTGTCGGATATTTTTTTCCGACAAGTGTTATAAGCTACTGAAATCCTTGCATCTGATTGGCTGAGAGCAAATTTGTCAGTAAAAATCACTGACAAAATGCTTGATGAAACGCTCACCTGGTCTGTTCTAAAACCCGGGTCACGTAAGGACGTTTTGATGACGTAAGAACCTCGTCAGTGACTTGTAAGGTCTTTTGTGCGTCATAAAAGAGTGATATAGTTGAAAAAAAATCTTCGTTTTGCAATCGCTTTTTAAACGATATCACTCTTTTATGATGCACAAAAAGCCATACCAGTCACTGATGCAGTCATAACGTCAGAAGACAGGGCAGATGACGCATCGAGTGAGCGGGGCCTTAGAACTCTAAATCAAAAGACAAGTGAACCAAACCATGAACAACTTGGCGAAAAGGTCGAACTTTATGCGTCGTTGCCAATATCGAGATTTTTGCATTGTTGCTTTATTTATTTCCTTTTTTTTTTTTTTTTGGTTATTGTTGTTTGTCATCGATTGAAAACAACCTGGAACATTATTGTGAAATTTGTTTTAGAAATAAGTAAGATCCTAGCCTCTCTTCGGTACACTGAACACGATGCTTCAGAAAGTAAACCTATAACAGTCTGCATTCAACTGAGTCTTTGTATATTGCCAGATTTGCGTTCTGTGCCCTATGTACGTCATTAATTCCTCTTTGTTTGAAGGGTAGCTCACCACACTCTTTCCATACCCGGGAATTGTGTGGCTCTCGTCTGTCGAGGTTCCTTCTTTACTCCTATCGAGGACGAAGGAGACGACATAGACTTGTCCGCATGTGGTGTAAAAATCGTCGGGAGTCAGGGGTAGAAAACATGTCTTGCCGATCAGGTCTTTGGTGTTGGTGTAGATGACGCAGAACCTGCTCGCGAGGTTGTAATACAAATCCATTGAGGGTTGCGCTGTCTTTGCACTAGATTTGCACAAGCGACGCACGCTTTTGATTTGTTCTTTCAGGATTTTCAGCTTGAAGTAGTTCGCCTCGTTTCGGAGAAGTTCAAGGCTATGTGAGGTGTCATCTAGTAGAATCAGACCTAGTCTCAAATATTCCAGAACATCCCGAAATTTCTCCCCATCCCTGTCAATCACGTAAGACCCATTAGTGTCTCTTTGGGTCAGTGCCTCTTCGCTGAGCATGGCGGTGAAAAAAGATTGCGGCTCCCTTTCCAGAGTTTCGCGCATCGTCTGGAAAAACTTCCCGCCAACGTTCAATCCAATCAATTCCGAAGGCGCATGCAAAGTATCGATATCTCCAATCAAGGCCTGTACCTCTTTCTTCATCGATTCTAGCTGGAAGAAATCTGCTTCTTGCTGCAGCAGCTCGAGCTCGCTGAAACCCTCAGGCAGCACTAACTTCTGCAGTCGCGAGTAATTGAGGACGTGTCGGAATAGTTCACCATCACGATCGATCATGTAACGTCCTTTGTTATCTCTGGCAGACGGTACGCGATCACTTAGCATTAAAGCAAAGAAACTATCGGGATCGCGTGTCAGAGTTGTTCGAGACGTCTGGTAGACTTTCCCGCCAACGTTCAAACCAATATATGTGTCCATTTCTATTATCGAAGCGGAATCGCTTACCTTAACATGATTCTTATGTTCATAGTTTGCCAGACGGTATCCAGTCATTTAGCATTAAAGCATTTAAGAAACTATTGGGATCGCGTGTTAAAGTTGTTCGAGACGTCTGGTAGACTTTCCCGCCAAAGTTCAAATCGTACAGTGCCAATGTCTATTATCGAAGCAGTAATGTGATGGCTCACCGATTAACATGGTTTATGTGTTCATAGCTATGGTTCATAGTCTGTCAGACGGTATGCGATCACTTAGTATTAAAGCGAAGACACTATCGAGATAGCTAGACGTCTATTATCGAAGCAGTTGTGATCGCTTTCCGGTTAGTGTGGTTTACGTATTCATATAGTCGTGTCGCAGCCAGTGACTAAAGTCCACACAGCCACAAGGTATATGACTGACAAAAATAAGTTGTTCGAATCTGGTATTAATCATGCTCGCGATTTATGTTGACACTCGGCGAACGCCTGCAAACACTGAAGGCAAATATACTTCGTTATGACCTTTGCCTTGTTTGGGTTTACTGCTTTTCATAAATGAATGCTTAAAGAGCAAGTTCGGTCCAAGAATAACTTACTTTCAATAGAAGCAGAAAAATCAGACAAACAGATCTAACAAATTTGAGGAAAATCGCACAACTAACAACAAAGTTAACAATATTTTAATGACATGAAAACAAGAGAATACAAAGAAAATCACCAGACAAATTGGCAACTCGGTATATGAGTTTGTGATGTCATTGCCTCACAACATACCAATAAATTTGTTTATTGTTATTATTAAAACACAAATTTTCAATTTTTGTCCAAGAATATATGATTTCCTCATATTAACTTGAACCAAGTTATATGAATATGTTTTTGCATGTATACATTAACACAGGGTAATAACTTTACTGTAAAAATCATGAAATATATGATTTTTTGATAGAATATACAATAAAAGAAATTATGAATATATATATTTTCTTTATCTCAATAATTTTGAGTTCAAGAAATGTTTGTGAAGGTGTCTAAATACATATTAATATAAACATAACTTGGTTCAAGTTATGAGGAAATCATATTCTTGAATAAAAATCTTGTTATTAATATAAAAAAAACAAATAATTGGTATGTTGTGAGGCAATAACATCTCATTACCGAGCTGTCAATTTGTCTGGTGATTTTCATTGTGTTTTCTAGTTTTCACGTCGTTAAAATAATAACTATCTTATTAGTTGTCCGATTTTTCTTCTGATCTGTTTGCCTAATGTTTCTGCTTCTATTGGAAGCAAGTTATTCTGGGATCTGACTTGCCCTTTAAGAAGAATGTAGGCCCGGCCCATGGATCTAGGCAATTCTGTATTAGAAAAACAGACAAAAATGTAGTTGAGTGTATTTAGTCCTTCTCACGAGCCGTAGATGATATACCTCTGTTCATCACATTAAAACCTTGGCCAAATTTCACATAATTTAGAAGTGCGTTTTTTTTGTGTGTGTGTGTGTTTTTTTTTTCTTCAATTTATTCCAATCGATTGAAATTTCCCATTGATTATATACGCTCACTGACAAAACGATGATCTCCTTTCTTCCATTCCGTTTAAATCATCACGGTAGTACGGTACGGTAAGAACAAATTATATATCTGAATCGTACATTATTGCTTAGAATAAACGCAATGTATGCATCATGCGTACGAGGCCAAAAAAAATAGGGATCGTTCAAACACATGTACGTGCCAACAAGCGAATGGTGGGAGACGTTGGTTATTTCAACTACCCCCCCCCCCCCAAAAAAAAAAAAAAAAAAAAAAAAAAAATATATATATATATATATATATATATATATATATTATAATAATAATAAAATAAATAAATAAATAAATAAATAAATTCTCGTTTGAGACTTTCTACCATTCTGTCTTTAAGATGAACAATGGATGAATATGTTGGATTGAATGTTGGTGGAAAGATCTATCTAACTACCTGATCAACCGAGATGGTAAAATATTTCGCCATATCCTGAATTTCATGAGGTCTGGAGAACTCGTGCTGCCTGAAAGATTCCACGAATTTACTCTACTTGAACGTGAGGCTGATTTTTTCCTCCTCCAGGAACTCCAATTGTCGATAAGGAAGTCGATGTCGACGGGGGAAAGAATAGGCCTAATATTTGACGATGGGAAGCTGTTCAACACGACCAGAGAAACACTGATGAAAGAGGAAAACACTTTCTTTACCAAGATGTTGAGTTGGGAGATTGATGTCACCAGAGATCCCCAAGGAAACTACGTCATGGATAGAGATGGCAGATTGTTCCATCACATCCTGAGCTACCTCAGACATGGGGGTATTTCTAGTACCATTGGAGAGGAAGATTTAGGCCGTCTGGAGGAAGAAGCAGAGTTTTTTTGACTCCTGGTGTTGGTAAACCATGTCGAAAGTATGCGGTTTGTCACCAGACTAGAAAATTGTCTTCGTTTATATTACTTTATCAATTCTGCGTGTGTTGGATACATGTCGCCTGGGAAAGAAGCCTTTTGTACAAGCGTTTCTTGCAAAAGAAAATACAGAATCTGGAAATCTGTGTATTTTGTTGTTTTCGATATACAAATTATTAAGAAAGAGGGGCCCGCTACCATAGAAGATGTAATTCGTTATTTCAAGCATATTTACTGTACCCAGCATCAACTTACTGCCAATTGCATAAGATTAGAATTTCACGATGTGGTTGTCCGTTGATGATCCGACTTGAAGACGTACGTGGTTATAAATTCATTATACTGATACGAATAGGATTGGCGGCCGACACATTTTTTACCGTACGGGTATATTGTTGAGAATGGACACCAGATTGACTGATATACGGCAGTGGCGTATCCAAAAGTGGACAAACAAGGCGAGGGATCGAGAGTATCATAGAAGAAATGTTCCTAAAAGGAATTGCTCTTCAAATTAATGCCCCCGTGTTCGAAATATGACGGGAAATAGCTGATCATGTCACTTGTGTATGTAGTCCCATATAACCATTTTTTTGTGTGCAGTGCTTGTGACTTTCAGGAAAATTGAGTCAATTTCTTATCATTTAGATGGTTTACAGCATACGCCAGTTCTTATGTACTGTACTTCATAATCAACTCGATCGCTTTTAAACAGTTTTCTTTTCAGAATATAATTGCATGACCAGAACTCAAATTGATCTTTAATGCTCATGTACAGTATTGGTAGCAAAAAGGAAATTGGAGAGAAACATGTTAAATATAGTCTCATGTTGTTCTCCTTGTATAAAAAGATGTCTGTAAGAGATCATTTGGTATTCCATCTATGATTTCTGGTGAATTTCAGTGTAAATATCTGTAAGGAATGCTCGATCACTGCCATTATGCTAGGACCCTTCCACCCCGACGGCTCCCCGCGCAGCAATCTTGGGGCTTCGCCTAGAGACAGCATGTGTATCACTGTGTGTAGCTACTCATTGGTTTTACACGTGTGTGTACAGTGTATAGCACATGCTGCCTTTGTTGGGATTTTACGTGCCTGTCCCGGCACATAAATTAGTTTTTGCCTCTTATTTGTTTAATATTAACCTTTAGGAGGCGAAATCTTCACAGTGTCTTAGTATTGCTAGTATCTTGCTATTTATCAACAAAAATTGAAGAAATCTGACGAACAGTTTTTGAGGGCTTACCAAAACTTTACATGACCTTTAATTGGGTTGGGCATGTCGAGTATTCCTCGTAAAGTTCGGGTTCGTTGAATAAAATGGTGGGCAATAATTTTACTTTACTCTAAATTATTCTAAAGAATTTTGTTGTCAAGAGATCCTAACTATTATAGGAAAAATGGACACGTGTCCATAATTGGCGTATCCAGAAGTGGACAAACAAGGACGCCCATAGGATGAGGGAGGGCGGAATGTACCTTGGATCTTTGATACTGGCAGCAATCGGTCGAATTTGACGGAATGGTGAGCGCAGTTGGTACGATATATATATATATATATAGCCATTAGTCATCTCATTCATTGTATACAAATTTAAATAGAATATTGGATTTGTTTCAGTACTAACGGTTTTTTGCCGGTATAAATTTGTTAGAAAATAAATTACCAAATACTTTTAAGTTATCAGTGATCAACCTCTATTACAAAATATGATGTAACACAATACTTACATTTCTACTTATAATGCCTAAAGGTATAAACGATTAGAAGTTCAAAAGATCGATTCTTTATAATACAAAACCATTAAACGAGACTCCTTGCATTTACCAACCCATGGGATATAATTTGGCTGTAGATAAAGTAATATGATGAAAGCTAAGCTTGGATATTATGTAGATTTTTGTAGTAATGACTGAATCAGTATCGGGAAGATTTAATATTTATTATGTACTAAGGGCACTCTCGCCCCAAGCTTTTTGCTTTTAGAGGTGTGTCCTCCAACTATGTATGTACCACATGAATTTATATATTGTCACATTTTTGTTAAAAATACACGTATATTATATTGTTAATTTATTACTTGTACACTTATATTGAAAAGTTGGAAATAAATGTCATTAAATTGAAATTGATTGAATTGAATTGACAGATCTAAAAGCAAGGACAAATGAAGAAGTAACACCAAAAAAAGCAAGACATGTATATGAAAAAGGACGCGGAAACAAAAATGAAGAGCTCATCATCAGCAACAGAATACTGTAAAGCTCAGCTCACCCGAGGCGTCATTTTCTTACGTTAGGACCGCGTCAGTGACTTGAAGGGTCTTTTTGCACATTAAAGCCACCGCACACCTTACGATCGGTCTGCGATCCGATTTGCGAAATAAATCGCTGTGGCATTAAATATTGGCATTTTAACAAATGAAATCTAGCCTATTCAGGTTCTGAAAAGTAATATGAATACTAAATATAGGGTTTTGGTAAGCTGTCAGCTTTCTACAGGGAATAAGGGCAAATTCAGTTTCAAATCGTAGGTAGTCGTACGATTTTTGTGACGTCACTACGACTCGGAGCCGATTTGGCCTTTCCACCGACTAGAAAACTCCGCAAAGGCCGTATTATCGATTTTACTATCTGTATGACTATTCAGACCCTCAATTCAAAAATATTTTTCGTTTTTAAATGATTGTCAAATGATATAACATTTTCTTCTGAAATCGGATCGCGTACCGATCGCAAGGTGTGCGGTGGCCTTTATGAACGATTGATATCGTTTAAAATGTGATTGCAAAATGAACAGTGCAAAAATACTTTTAATCATTGCTCTAATCGATCATGTTAAGGGAATTAACCCATACTCCAGTTATTTAAAGTATTTTGATAACTTTTTAATGTTTGAGATGATAAAATATTATTCATCCCGAGGCAGACAAAACCGTCTTTTCATTAAGTCACATCCCAAATTGAGTGGTACTGGTACCTATATTTGTTTTACGTGTTTACAAACTGATTGCAAAAATAGAATTATGATTGAATTATTAAAGATAACAAAAGATGAAAGAAATTATTTAAGATCAAATATGGTTGTAATCTATGTAGCCGTGTAAAGTTAACTGCATGAAAAGATTGATTAGACATTTAATAAAAACTGAATCGTTTTTTTTTATATAATGTACAATATTAATACCACATGTTGTAATACAACAGTAATTATTCTGATTTACACTGCTCTACATTTCATGTATTTATATTAACTTTCAGAAAGCTCGTATACGACAAATTTAGTTTTTTACATAACAGTATCATTTGGATTGTCGTCATTAATCACAAACAGAGGACAAAGTGTCGGGGAGCTATCTTAGTTTTTCAATTATTTTGCTCTTGTTGTTCGTTTTCTAGTCATACTTTTTATCATTTTCCAATTGATTTTGGGTCTACTCTAAAGTTTTAGTATAAACAAATTGTTTTATATTAGATGTGCAACAAAGCTTTATTATCGACGAATCATAGATACCTTATGATTAATAACTTGCATTATCATAAGCGAATCTTAAACCTGGGGCCTCCTGACTAGTGCTATTTATTCTCGGGTTCCAATTTTGTATTTTTTATTTCTTAAATTTATTTTTACCATGATCTACTTGAACAACATTTTCCAATTGCAGTAAATATTAAATTGTATTGTCTCATGTTATTGGTAAATAAATACAATCATATCATATCATATACAAATTCACATCGACATGCTTCTTCTCTCTACAGTATATTGGAAATATGATATTGTCTCTTGTAATAATAAATAAATACAATCATATCATATCATATCATATCATATCATACAAGATATAAATTTACATCGGCATGCTTCTTCTCTTTACAACCCGTGTTTAGTAAAAGAGTATTGTCCTAATTTTGTACGTTTTAAATCCAATTACATTGAAATGATAATAAATTGTGTTTTGCGTGTGAGATGAATACTGCGACGCACGATTTAATTTGTTTGTGTGTGTGCTGTTGTTATTATCGTTGAATGATTAGTTCCTGAAATTTATATTCGATAAAATGTTTTTTACAGCATGTTACATCAACATAGTCTGGATTGTGTATATTTTGTAGGTGAGCCTGATTGCCTGTAGGCATTTTGTCTGTCAGTGACAATGAATACTTTATGGATTTTAATTTTAGTCGGCGACCATGGCACCCAAATTTAATCAAATTTCAACTCATTGAATGATGCCATTCACAATGAAACATAAAAAACATAGTTTTATAATCATTTTACTGCAGTTGGATTTAAAACGTACACAATTTAGGTCAATACTCTTTTACTAAAAAAACGGGTTGTAAAGAGAAGAAGCATGTCCATGCTCTCTTCAACTTATTTTCTACATTCCTTCAAACTTTCACAATTTTTCAAATGTCCGTCCGTGACTAACCGATCAGGCTGAGAAGATTGTCACTCTAACATGCCTGACCAATCAGAATGTACGCTGTTTGCATTTGAACTATGACATGTATGATAAGAGGTCAAATTCTAAGCAAAAGTGCATTAGAGAGAAGGTTGAGTTCTGGAAAAAGTGAAAATAATTTGTGAGCTTTCTCATTCTTTTCGTGTTAATTTGGGAGAATATCATAGAAAAATGTCCCCTGAAAAGAATTGCTCTTCAAATGCCATCATGTTCGAAATATGAATAGAAATTGTAGAGGTGTTCGGGCCGAACATTCATGCCACATGTGCGCGCGCGCGCGTGTTTGTGTGTGTGCGTGTTTGTGTGTGTGTGTATCGCCATGTACCCATTTTTATTCGCAGTGCATGTGTTTTCTTAAAATTTTGATGATTCCAATACCTTATACTTAGTAACAGGTTTTATTTTCTACATCATCAAGCTTTTTCTAACTGCTTCCAGCAGTTTCTTTCACAATGCATGACCAGGAAAATCAAACGCAACTTTATTTTCAGCCAATCAGAAGTGCGCATTAAGGACTTGCGTTTGATTTTTCGGAGTTGCGATTAAACGCAAGTTTTGTGCAACGGGCCCCAGAATTCACATTTATCTTTCAAATGTAGTTCATATACCAGAGATAAATAAATTTGATACTCTGAAATAAATGTGTTTCAAATCGTAGGAAATCTTATAATTTTGATGTAGGATTTCTAATCATACTTTGAAGATAACTAGAGCACATCAAAATGGAGATTGAGAGATATATGGATAGAGTGATATACAGAGACAGAATAGAGAGAAAATGAAAGACAAAGAAAGAAGGGGAGAGATAGACAAAGACAGGCAGACTGAGTGGGTGGATAGAGAGGGGGGGGGGACAGACAGACAGACAGAAAGAAAGAGGCACATGTAAGGAGTTAGACAGGGCGAGAGAGAAAGACAAAGAGGCTGAAATACAAAGAAGGAGACACAAATAGTGGGAGACTAAGAGCGAGAGGGATATAATGAAAGAGAGAGAGAGATAGAGAGAGAGAGAGATCTAAAAAAGTAAAGATAGGATGGGAGAGTGATAATAGAGAGGGGGAGACAGAAAAGAAAAGAGAAAATCAACGCGTGGGGGATAATTAACGTTTTTGAAAGGGGCATTAAGGGATGCAATTTGCACCCCTGACAAATTTGCAGCAAACGGTGAAGTTTGGAAATAATGTTTTCACTATTGACACTACCTTTGCCAATAATATCGATAATCAAAATCACATAATCGTAAGTTAGACAAGAATTATTGTGAGACGAATAAATTTCATAACTGCCCCCACCCTCTGCAACACATGATTATATCGCTATTAGCTGGAAGTCCCCCCCCCCCCCCCCGGTCAATGTCTAGATACACCACAATATAGGATTATAAACAAACGGCGCTTCCCTATTTCCCCTTTACAGACTAAAATATGTGTGTGTAATTACATATAAAGGATTTCGATAACCAGGCGTTTTCTGTGTGCAGAGAATATTGATTTTCTTGTAGTTCCTGGAAAGAAGGTGATAACTGAATAATGAAAATCATTATGATTATCGCGTTTCGTGAAGTGAGGGAGAGGGAGAAAAGTTTTGGGAGAAAATATAAGTTTATGCTGAATCTAGACTAAATATTTGACTAGTGCCTTTAGATTTTGGTCACATGACATAATCATAGCGTACACAAGTTATATCTGATCTACAATACAATTACGTCTTCCGGAATGTGTGTGTCTTCCAACGACAACAGTTACTGTAGCCTATTTTTACCGAAATGGTGAAACGGAATCATAATTATGTAGGACTGTCGGTGATAAATTGATCGCACATGATATCGCCATCAACCTGAACGATTTGTATTACTATGTATTGCTAGATAGACGGTTGTATCCTTTCACACGAGATGACTAGTTGAACTTCTTGATCAACATTAGATGCGAGACCTTCAGACACGTTCTCAATTCTACGAGGTCTGTTGCATTTGTGCTACCAAAAGGGTTCCGATTTGTGGGAACCATAGGTACATTTCTCAAGTTAAAGGTACTTATAATGGCGTTAATTTCTGACGACTACGTGGGCTTAAATGTTGGTGGAAAGATCTATCAGACATCGCGTTCTACCCTTACAAGATATCCAGACAATTTCTTTGTTGCCATGTTAGAAGGTGATGTCCCGTCTGCGAGGGATGGTCAAGGGAACTACCTGATCGACCGAGATGGTAAAATATTTCGCCATATCCTGAATTTCATGAGGTCTGGAGAACTCGTGCTGCCTGAAAGATTCAACGAATTTACTCTACTTGAACGTGAGGCTGATTTTTTCCTCCTTCATGAACTCAAATCGTCGATTACGAAAACGATGTTCCGGAGGGAAGGAATAGGCCTAATATTTGACGATGGAAAGCTGTTCAACACGACCAGAGAAACACTGATGAAAGAGGAAAACACTTTCTTTACCAAGATGCTGAGTGGGGAGATTGATGTCACCAGAGATCCCCAGGGAAACTACGTCATGGATAGAGATGGCAGATTGTTCCATCACATCTTGAGCTACCTCAGAGATGGTGGTATTTTAAGTAGCATTGAAGGTAAAGATTTAGACCACCTCGAGAGAGAGGCAAAGCATTTTGGACTCTTGGTGTTGGTAAACCATGTCGAAAGTATGCGGCTCCTCATCGGCCGACAAAATTATCTTTTTGTATATTACTATGTCAATTCTGCGTGTGTTGGATACACATTGCCTATGCACGACTGGGGGTGTAAAAGTCTTTCTTGCAAAAGAAAATACCAAATTTGGAATGATGTACATTCTTTTGTTGTTGATTTACAAACTATTAAGAAAGAGGGGCCCACTACCATAGAAGATGTAATTCGTTATTTCAAAAGAATTTCCAATACCCAGCATCGGCTTAATGCCAATTGCATAAGACTAGAATTTGACAGTGTTTATGTCTACTGATGATCGCGCTTGAAGACGTATATTACATGGTTACAAATGTATTGATGTGAATTGATGTAAATATAGGATATATGATTCACCACCCAGAAATATTTACCGTATGGGTAAATCGGGTAGAACGGACACCAGAGTGTCCAGTGGCGTATCCAGAAATGGACAAATAAAGACCCCATGGGGTGAGGGAGGGCGGAATGTACTTTTAATCTTTCAGGCTGGCAGCTATCGGTCGAATTTGATGGAATGGTGAGCACAGTTAGTACTAGTTAGTGCAGATGGTATATAGCCTTTAACCATCTCATTAATCGTATACACATTTTAATAGAATACCGCATTTTTTAAAATCATAACGGCTTTTTACCGGTATAAATCTGTCAGAAAATATTAAGCTATCAACGATCAATCTGTCTTATAAATTACGATGTAGCACAATAATTACATTAATGCTTGTTGTGGTTTCAAGTACAAACGATTAGACGTTCAAAGGGTTCAGGTTTAGCAGAATCATTCAGAGGGACTCTTTGCACTTACTACCCTATTTAACATGATTTGGCGCGAACCATGACGGAATTTGAGTTTTAAAAAAGAGCTAAACTTGTATGTTTAGATTTAGTTAGTAATTACTGAAACAGTATTGGAAAGGGTCTAAAAGCGAGGACTGATGCTGAATAAACACAAAAAGCCAATACATATATACAACATTTGTTATTTGTTCATCAAATGATTTAAAACTGCCTTTTTTAAATAAAATTATCCCAAGCGATCGAAAAGTTTGTCTACAATTACTCTTCCTGACCAAACAATGATCCCCGATCTTCCATTCCGGTAATATAAGGGTAGCATTATTATAGGCTACTCAAGTTTGAATAATAATTTGTCCAAGATACCGAGAGATTTCTCAAAAGATATGCCAGTTATATATTGATCGATGTTGTAGAAATTTAAGCGTTGCCTTATTCATTTGAAAATCACCCACAGAAGATGTGAATATTTTTAACTGGATAATCAGAGTAGAATATTTTCTTTGATGTTTTCAAGTATCAATGATTGCTATTAATCAAAATGCTCTTTGGTTATATTTGGTTATGTCTAAATACTATTGTTGCATTCATTTTTTAAAACCGATATTTATTCCCAATATGTTAAATATTAACACAAAACCTACTTTGGAAATCCCAAGAGGAGAAGATAACTCCTTCGGGCAAAGTAACCATTTTACTGTTATCAGGTTGAACAAACAAATCTAGTTTTGGACGAAATCTGATTATGTAAAAATTTTATGTCATTATTTCAAGGAATAAGAATCCATTCATGTTAGTGAATTCCTCCAGAATAGTATATCGTGAGATATTAAACAGAGAAATTAGACCGACTGTTAAGATTCAGCAAAAAATGCTATATTCAGAGTAAATTACATGTATTATTAAGAAAAATATTAAGAAAGAAGGGAGAGAGGAGAGAAGTACGGTACTACGATTACACTGATAAGAACATCTGGGCCCTGTTTCGTAAAACTTGTTATCAATAACAATTTGCAAATAACCGTTATAAGCTACTGAAATCCTTGCATCTGATTGGCTGAGAGCAAAGGCAGTTGTTATTGATAACAAGTTTTATGAAACAGGGCCCTGAAGTGTTTTTACGCAAGGTAACACGCCTACGGGAACATAAAAACAGGGATCGTTCAAACATAGCCTACATACAAACAATTTGTAGTGCAATTAGGGGATTCGTATTCTTCATCTGTTATTTTTAATTGGAACAATACAAGAAAGTAACATTTCTCGACTTCTCTAACAGCATGGCTCTAGTATACAGACGAACAATGGATTCTTACGTTGGTTTAAATGTTGGTGGCAAGATCTTCCGGACATCGCGCAACACCCCCACAAGGTATCCAGACACAATGGCCCGAATTCACAAAGGAGGTTTAGTTTAAACCATGGTTTAAACCCCCTCCTGGGGTTTTTAAGCGTACGTGCGCACGGAATCCGATCCAATCATATATTTTCTTTGAGCGCGCGCACGGGCAATGTGCGCTTATTTACGCTTATTTTAGTACGCTTACGGAGGTTTAAACCTTGCCATGGTTTAAACCTGGTTTAAACCTCCTTTGTGAATTCGGGCCAATCTTTTCTTGTTTACTAGACGGTAGCATTCCATCAGACAAAGACGAGCAAGGGAACTACCTCATTGCCCAGGATGGCACGGTATTTCACCATATTCTCAATTTCTTGAGGTATGGGGAACTAGTGTTACCGGAAGGGTTCAGTGAGTTTGGTCTACTGGAACGCGAGGCAGATTTTTTCCTGCTCCGTGCACTCAAGTTGTCCATAGAGAGACCAGTGTCGATAGGTGGAGCAATAGGACTGATGTTTGATGATGGGAAGATGTTCAACACGACCAGAGAGACACTGATGAAAGAAGACAGCTCTTTCTTTACCAAGATGTTGAGTGGGGAGGTTGCTGTTTCAAGAGACTCGCAAGGAAACTATGTCATGGACAGGGATGGAAGTTTGTTCCAGAACATTCTTAGCTACCTCAGAGACGGTGGCATTTTCAATGCCATCAAGCCAGATGAACTAGACCGTCTCGAGATTGATGCCCAGTATTTCGGTCTCAAAATGTTCGCAGCCCACATCCAGAGTATACGCTCATTGCTAGGCCTTAGGCAACAAAATGACCGACCTTCATCTACTTACATTCATTTCTATTATTGTGTCATTTCTTCATGTGTTGCATACACTATGTATAAAACTCTTCTCGGCAGATCTCACCCTGTACTCAAGACGCCTTTTCTCAAGAGGTTTACAGTCATTGATTCTGTGCAGTCTGGAGTGGTGAATATGGATGAAATAAATCCCAATGGACCTGCTAGCGTCCAAGATGTGATGTTTTATTTCAGAAGGGGTGTAAGACAACATGACAATCCCCAGCGTCAACTTAGCACAAATTGCATAAGATTAGATTTCCGTTTGTAACAATGTTTAAATTTCAGTGTTTGGGCTTATCGGTACTTCAAACTTCAAACTATTGTAACCGGAGAGATCAGCTTCCTTGGCCACATATTTCTCAAGAACAAGAATGCTCTTGAGATAGTTGCCTTTACAGGTGCAGTTGAAAGATGTAATGCACAAGGACGATGTCCAGTGATTGACTTACCTCTCTTTGCACAGTGATGCCCCTGGCACAGGGATCCTTGACATCATACGTTAACCCTTTCAGGGTTGGAATTATTTAGGGCTAAATCGATCACATTATATTCTTCAAATTGGTAACAATTATATTTTTTTTCGTGCCTCATGGTTCTATTAAGTTGTAATGTCTTTGACAACAATATACATGGTGAGGGAAAGTTTTAAAAATTGCCCATTTGATTTAAAGAAACCAATGATTTTGAACCACTTAATGGGTTGCCAAAATAAGGATTTTTGAGCTTAGTCTTGTTTTTAAAATTCCTGGTGTCAAATGCAATATGGTCATGCAAAAAATGGACATGGTGTGTGAAGAAATTTTTACTCTTTCTACTCATGCATCAGGTATAATTTTAGAGCTCTGAATCAAAAGATATTGAGCCAAACCACAAAATGTGGTCAATTGTCTCGAAAAGGTTAATGCCAGCAAAATGAAGATAGGGACTTTCTTATGTAAGTGATATGCGCTGTATAAGCAACGTTCATTATTATTATTATTATCCCATTTTAAAACGCAACGTCAGATTCTGACAAGCCACCTTGATGTCAGTATTTTGGCTTGAGTGTCCGTCGATTTGTGCTCGCAGGGCCGGTTTTTCGAGTATAGTGGCCATTCGCACCTTAATTTTTCGAGTCAAATATCAGTCCCAGTCCGCCTCAGTCTTCGATGATAATGTTACAAAATGTTATTCTATTCCAATACAGTATACATTAGTAGTGCAAAGGATATGTTATTGTTGGGCATCTAAGAGGGGATATCCATGCATCCCCGCAGGATTAAACAAAAATGACTTTGTTAAACCTTCTTCATACTGTACTTTGAAGTATTCAAGATGGTAGCAAGAACAGAAAGTGGCCTGTCTTGGGAGATAAACAAAACAAATTAGTTTTAGTTTCAGATTCAGATTCAGATTCAGATATTTTATTGTCCAATCGTAGATAAACAAATGGAAATTTACATTGTTCACATTATAAAAGGAGTACATAAAAGTTGGCAAAAATAAACAAAACAAACTACTTAATACAGAAAAGCAAGAAACAAGAAGAATGGTGTACCTTCAAAAAATATTGGGGTTAAAGATTAAGACATTCAAGAATTATTTGGATTTTATCTTATAGATGACTGTTATAATATGCTCGAATTGAGGCTGGAACAAAAGAATTCATGAACCGTGAGGTTCGACAGGGCAGAGATCTTAGACGTTTACCTGATCTCATGAATTGGTAGTTATTGAACAGAGTGTGGTCTTGGTTGACTAGGATTTCACTTTCTCCAGAATCCTATTTGCACACTCATCATTCAAATTCATCCTTTCCCCTATCATACTATTAGCTTGTTTCGCTATTCTTACTAATTTCTGAATATCTTCCTTTCTACTTGCACTAAACTAAACTAAACTACTGAAAAGGAGAACACTCTCAAAAACAGATTCTAGAAAAGCCCTATGATCTGTTTATGAACATGAGCAGACCTCAACTTCCTTAGGAAGAACATTCTCGTTTGACCTTTTGAGAGTGTGGCCTTTGCTTGAGGAATCCAGCTAAGTTTATTATCAATCGTGGTGCCTAGATACTTATAATTCTCTACTATCTCAATAGTATCACCATTAACTCCTACTATGCCAAGGGGTTTAGCTCTCTTCAAAATTTAATGAAAATGTGATCAATGCTTACTTTTCAAAAGTCTGCACTTCATTAACCATCCATTTTTTTTACAGAATATTGTGTACAAAACTTGTAGGAAATTTATTACCATTTCTTAGGATACCAAACATTATTACTTTACCCAACTTCTATGTATAAGAATTATTGAAAATTACATTTGAGTTTCTTTTTTGTCCATTATTTTTTTGTTTCTCATTTTTTTACTATCGTTTAATGTTGAAAAAAAGTCATATCTTTTTAAAAATCTGCAATATTCTCTGAAAATTTCTATGGTAGTACATGATTATAATCACTGTATTTAGAATGCTTGATTTATGCTCAAGATTTTGATATACATTGACCACCATATACTTTTCCTATGGTCGAGCAATTGGTGAATGAAAATGACAACTCTGTCTGTCACATATATGTGACATCGGCACTGAAAGAGTTAATGAGAACTGGTTGTAACTGTGGAGATGTCCTAAATTCTAAGATCAATTCCCTTGACTTTGTCGGGTTCAAGAGAAGGTGGTTGTCTTTGCACCACTCAGCAAAACGATCAATACTTCTATGATAGTTATCAGCACCATTCCTGCTATTCATCAAACTCAGAATCACCATGACCACTGTATCGTCGGCATATTTGTAGATTTTCACATTGTCATCAATCGCTCTCCGATCGTTAGTGTACATAATATACAGCAATGCTGACAAAACACTCTCTAGTGGGGCACCTGTATTGATAACAATCTCATCGGATAAACTATTCTGAACTCTAACACATTGGGTTCTGTTAGTCAAAAACTTTACCAGCCATAGTACAATCTTTTTTTTTATTATATGTTTTATTGTTTCATAATCAAATAGAATCACAAAATTTACAAATAATTAGCAGTTATTGCAAAAAGGAGAAAAAAAAGTGACAAGAACATTTCATAAAAAGACATTATAAAAGAGAGAACCACCATGATTAAGTTATGTCCAGGAAAGCACAGCTCCCTCGAAGACCCCCGCCCCATAGCACACATAATGAAGAGAGCCTCCCCCGTTCAAAGATCCCCAAGCCGGAACAGGCTCCATACCTAATTTCTCAACCACAAATTACACACTTTACCACACAAGCAAAATTTACTCCTACTCATATTATACCAAAAGATTACACTTTCCCAAACTCATCTCCTCTAATCTTTATCATCATAATTCATACTATTGTATAGAGCCTGAACCGACCCGAAGATCTACGACAGCGAGAAAATACATCATGACATTATAGAGAAATAATGTGCCAAAGTACATTCCAATACCATTTTAACTATCCCAATCCCAGGGCGTGTCATGATAACACTGGGAAAATCAGTGAGTGGAGCCAGCAAATTAACCCAATGCCTATAAGGAGTAATAGCAACTGAAATCATGGTGACTCCAAACAGCAAAACAATGACATAAATATTCAGTGTACCAGTACACATCATACAAAATCATTACGTCTGAAAGATACACAGGCCATAGTACAATCTTGGGGTTAAGGTTCATATCATTCAGTTTTTCTACGAGGATGTGTGTCTGAATTGTACTGAATGCGGAGGAAAAGTCTACGAAAAGAGCCCGAATATAACACCCCAGTTTGTCTGTATGTTGGGCCATCTCATGTACCAGTGTCAGTACAGCGTCCGTAACTGATTTTTTTTTAGGCTGGTAGGCAAACTGGTGTGGGTCTAAGAGTGGGGAGACTATTGGGAGGATGAGCTTCATGATAATCCTTTCAAGACGTTTCATCACGATCGATGTCAAGGCAACGGGGCGAAAGTCATTTAGTTCCGAATCTCTGTTCGTTCTAGGGACTGGAATAACTGTTGCCCGTTTCCAACAACTCGGTAAGACACCCTCCGACCATTGGCGCAAATCCAGTTTGAAATTGGGGGGGGGGGGGGGGGACATTCGCCTCCAAAATTCTCTGACAAGCAAAACAAAAAAAAAAAAAAAAAGGTTATTCAAAAAGGTGGGGGGGGGGAGGACATTCGCCTATCTTCAAAAAGGTGGGGGCGACATGTCCCCCTGTCCCCCCCCCCCCCCAGGATTTGCGCCCATGCCTCCGACAGCGATTGTTGAAAAAGAAGTGCGTAGGGGATGGCTAATTGATGAACACAATGTCTAATGATCTTGCCGGGGATATGGTCAGGCCACATGGCTTTATGGCTTTAGGGGGGTTTCGATAAGGGTCTTGTTCCCTTTTGATAATTTTACATGTGACTTTCTGAATAACTATCATATTCTAATCAAATTTGGCCTGGAGAAGAAGAAATGTAAATGATACAGGCCAACAAGCAACATACAGTTTTACAAGAACGTCCATTCTTCTGATTTTATTTTGTAGGAACTTCCCTGAGAATTAAACGATTTTATTATTTTCTACAGCATGTAATGTATAGATATTACAACATTGATTTTTTTTTCCTTGTGATTCATTTCATAGAAAATATTTGAATATAGTGATTGTTTATTTACTCATTTAGTATTTATTCATGATATTTATACAGGGTAGCAAATTTCACCAATTTGGTTAATCTTCTATGAGGCCCCTTTTTGGTAACGACAATATCCAGTAACAGCAACATAACGAAATACAGAAAATAATAGATATTTGTACAAATTCTTTGAATTCTATTGCATATTTCTAATATCTTGATATATGTATAGATGGTAACTAGTTTTTAAATCAGATGAAGAGTAACCATGGATTTATTCATTTTTTTTTTTAATTAAAAGAAATAGCCTCCATAATTTAGTTTCGGAAGTTCATAAACAAAGTAGTGAGATGATTTAGGCTTGGGATACCAAAATTATTTTTTAAATAGAATATATCATGAATTCTTCAGACATCAAAGAAAATAACCTTATACAGTTTCGGACGTTTTGTGTACATTCCTTTGCTGTAGGTCAACCTTAAATTGTAACCATCAATGCAGTCGCAAGATAGTCAAGTTTAATTAAGATTTAAACCCCTAAATTGTCAAAAGATCAGAAATTTGTGCTGGTTGTGAGACAAAGGTTCCTTCGTAAAATCAGCGCGATATCTATTTTGAGTTGTATGATTTCGCTTTCTCATTCTGAATAGTAAAAGCATACATGTACAGCATGACCATTAGGAAAGTTTACCCTTCAGAGAAAGTTGGCCTGAATGAAAAGAATGAAATCAGAGAAACATTTTGGGGAATGTTTGAGAGGAAAGGGCTAAGGAATAAAAAATATGTTGAGATTTAAAAAAAAAAAAAAAAGATACGTAGTATCGCCCATCAGCAATGTGATCATGAGGTTCGATGTCATTCATGGAGTATTCTTCCATTAGTTGCGTACATTTTATTTTTCAAATTGTCTTTTTTCTATATCAAGGATTCGACATACTTTTGACCATTTTCGATATTATATCTTTACAAATCATGTCACCCCCTGTGAAAAAATTGTCTTAATTGAGAAAAGATCAAAATTAATGTGAGTCACATGTGTCTTAGTTTCTAAATATAGTTTTCGTTGGTATTCATCACAGGTATAGTTACTGGAATGGTAGTCATGAATTAACTCATATAACAAACAAGAGGACAAATTGGAAAGCAAAGTTCAAAATATTGGATATATCAGATATGATACAAATATTGCAAATATGAAGTAACATGAACATACTTCTTCTCTTAACATAGAGATATATTATATCTATTATACATATAAATATATTATATATTATCATAATTGTGTGCATTTCAAATCAAAACGTAGTGTAATATCTTATAAAAGTAATTCATGCATATCAAGCGAATACGTAGAATCATATTTTACTTGCTGTTGTTTATGTCAATAAATAATTAGTTGTGCAATTTAGATCTGATAAGAAAATTTCCCAGCCTATGCTATATAAACAGTTAGAAATTTGAAAAAAATAAGCAATTCCATTTACTGAATGTAAGCAGACCAGACACAAAGATAGCATATAGAGATAGTAAAAGGGAGAGAGAAAGAGAGCAAGAAAGGGAGAGACTATTAAGTAGATGACAGAGAAATACAGAACGAAAGATGGGTGGGGAGAGAAAGACAGAAATACAATAGTGTGAGATAAAAAGATAAGCAGAGAGACAGAAATTATTGACAGAGAGAGATAGGCCTATCCTATAAAAAGAGGGCGGGATAGAGATGTGTGTTTGTGTGAGAGAGAGAGAGAAGGAAAGAAAAATTTAAAAAATATACATGCATAGGAATATAGAAATGTATATATATACACAAATAGAGCGGCTTACTCCGCCCCGTCTCATATTCTATATTTTAATTGAAGGCATGGCAGTAAACTGACTCAGTCTGCTATATAGATTATTATCATGCATGTATAGCGTGAGTAGCTCCACTGGGAATTCCCTGTTGGCAGTGGTTGGGAATACCCAGTTCATAGGGCAACAGAACTGGCCTCAGTTCAATGCTTTCAACAATGGCCATGTCGACAAAAAAGGTTTAAAGGTTCAACAATTCTCTACTTGATTTGAAATATTACATTTAAAACTACAATAATTTATTTTAAAGGTTTCATTAGCTATGAGAATTGAATGAGAGGGAAAGAATAAGAATAAGAATATTATGTGCCATTTCCAAATCCATTATTTGTGTTTTGTGTCAGAAGTTGTTTGATATACTGGTTTTTATATGACTGCAAAAAATAAATTGAGTACAAAAATAGATTTATGATTGGAGTATTTATAAAAAGAAATTATTTAAAACCAAATGTTGTTTTAATCTATGTAGCCGTATAAAAGATTGATTATTCAATCCATAAAAACTGAATATATAATGTACAATAATAATACCAATAGTACCACACAATTGCATTTTGATTTATACTGCTCTACAATTCATGTATTTTCATTCACTTTCTGAGAGCTTGTACACGACATTGTAGTTGTTTAACACAAATAGGGGATAAACTTGAAAAGAATCCTCAATTTTTTTGATGAAGTATCGGGGCTATCTATAATTTTGTATTATTTTGCTCTTGTTTTTCATCTACTAGTCATACATTTAATTATATTTCCAAATAATTTTGGGTCTGCTCTAAACAAATCTGTTTTATATTACATGTGCAACAAAGCTTTATTGATCATCGTGTCATATATGAAGAGTTTCATTCCGAAAAGAACCTAATTCCACATTTAGCATTTTTGAGTAAATTAAGGTTTTTTGATTTACCACTTTCCCTTGCCCACTGTTACTATATTATGACATTATATGATAGGGCTATTGTCTTAGATTAATTCAATCATGTTTTTTAAAATCTAGCAATTAATTCCAATTTAAAAGAAGTTTTTATAATTTTAATTTTCATGGATTTAGCTCCTTTTGGAATGAAACCTTAGTCAAATATCTATTTCTACACATTTAAAGACGTTTAACAATTAGAATTCAACAGGAAACACATTAATATTGATAGCAGAGTACATTTTACACCTCTTCTGATGTTTATTTGTTGAGAATTAAAAATCATAATAATAATAATAATTTCTTATCTTTTCTAAAGACGGGGATTTTTCGATGTTTCATTCCAGAAGGAGCTAAATCCAAAAATATTCATAAAAATATTAAAACTTGGTCAATTATGTCAAAATTTTGCTCTGATGATGTAGACTAGTAGCCACAATATGTACTTAAAAATCTTATAACACAGCTTTAGGGAATGTGGTTAAATGAACAAATCCTAAGTGACCATAGTGGATTTAGCTCCTTTTGGAATGAAACCGTTTTGGATTTAGCTCCTTTTGGAATGAAACCTAAATTTGTAACAAAATTTTTTAAACTTTCCAAAAAATATTTTTAAATGCGATATGGTGCATTTCATTCCCATGTCTGAGATGCACATACTTATCTTTGAAAATCATTTTCGGTCAAAAATAGATTTTAATAGCTCCTTTTGGAATCAAGCTCGACATGCTTCTTCTCTTTACAACTCGTGTGCAGAAAAGAGTACTGTCCTAATTTTGAACGTTTTAAATCCAACTGTAGTGAAATAATTATGAAAATATGTTTTGCATGTGAGGTAAATAGGCGATGCACGATGTAAATTTTCTTTTCATTAGTTTAGCATCATTGAATTTATTTTATTAATTTATTTTATTTATTTTATTTTCATTAATTTGCTTAAATTTATATGCGATAAAATGTTTTTGCATCATGTTACACCATCATAGTCTGGATTATGTGTCTTGTGCAGAAGATTATCAGTCCTAACATGCCTAAGCATTCAGAATTTACGCTGTTTGCATTTGAACTGCGATAGGAGGTCAAATTCTAAGCAAAAGTGCATTAAAATGTAGTTCATAAAGGACAGATCAATAAATTTGATTATCAGAAATAGAAATGTTTCAAACCGTTTGGAAATCTTATAATTATGATGTAGGATGTCTAATCATGATTTGAAGATAACTAGAGCACATCAAAATGGAGATTAAGAGAGATGTGGATAGAGTGATACACAAAGACAGAATAGAGAGAAATAGGAAAGACAAAGAAAAAGAGAGAGGGAGATAGACAAAGACAGAGTGGGTGGGGAGAGATGAGAGAGAGAGAGCGAGACAGACAGACAGACAGACAGAAAGAGGTACATGTAAGGAGAGTAAAGAGAAAGACAGGGCGAGAGAGAAAGAAGGAGATACGATGGGGACATATTGAAAGAGAGAAAGAGAGAGATCTAAAAAGTAAAGAGAGGGTGGGAGAGAGATAACAGAGAGAGGGGAGACAGAAAAGAAAAGAGAAAATCAAGGTGGGTGGATAATTAGTGTATTTGAACGGGACGAGGGATGCAATTTGCACCCCACCCCCGACAAATTTGCGCCAACGGTGAAGTGAAAAAAATATTGCTTTCACTACAATAGTTATTCTTATAATATAGTTATTGCCAATAATATCGATAACCAAAATCACATCATTGTAATTGAAACAAGAATAATCATAAGACTCGAAAGTAACGTCTGCCGCATTGACCTTACACCCCCCCCCCCCCAACCCTAACCCTCCATGAAAACCATGATCTTGAAAGGTAAACTTCTTGCTCGAATACTAGCCGTTAGCTCGAAGCCCCACCCCGATATAGTGTCGGTTCCAAATAAGGTATGCGAGAAAACCTACTAGGATATGCAAAATATTATCATGACGTTGCTAACGCCGCTGGGGAATTCCAGTTGGAAAAACCCAGTTCGAGGGCTGTGGAAATAATTCAGTTCTTTTGACAATGATCGACAATGGTCTTGTCGGCTTTTTAGATTTTTAATTAGTAATCTTTGACTTTCTTTTAAAAATATACGTGTGTAATTGCATATAATGGATTTTGATAACTTGTTTTTTTGCTGTTTTTTTTTTATAATGTTTCATGACCTGAGATGATTGAAAGAATCGGAAAGAAAGGGAGAAAAGAAACACATTTGGAATAAAAGAATATCCAGTCAGTACATTAATCAAGAATATTACTGAATGGCTTACATGTTATAGTCTGGGAGCCTGCCCCGAAATAGTCACCCCATTTTACCCGTAAGATTTGACCCAGTAAAGTTATTTAGACCATAAAGTTATTGACAAAAAGGTTGTCAGCCTGACCGTAGCCGTCGGGTTTAGCCCCCAGAGCCCCCAAAGAAGCCCAAAAGTCGGGTCGATTTTACCCCATCTTCCCCATGCACCAAACTTTATCAGTGGGAAGTAGTATGACTGGACATTATATTTTCATTTCAGGGGGTCTGACACCCCCTTCCCGATGGACAATTTTGTCAGTTTTTATATTTTTGGAATGTACATCCATAGCTCTTCCTTCTGACAAAATTTGGTCCCTGTATTGGCTTCAAGGGGAAAAATTTATCCCAACTTTTAGGGGCAGTCTGACACCCCATCCCGACGGAAATTTTTGTCAGTTTTTGGTGTTTTGTAATGTCCAGTCATACTACTTCCTACTGACAAAGTGCATGGGGGGGGCATGGGGTGAAATCTACCCGACTTTGGGGGCTCTGGGGGGCTAAACCCGACTGTCAGGCTGACACCCTTTTTGTCAATGACTTCCCTGCCGGAAAGAACACAGTGTCCCACAGTGTGTTCACAGAGTGAAACACAGTGTGAAATCATCTTCACACTGTTCAATTTGAGCGTTTTAACACTGTGAATCACATTACATTGTGAGCGAGTAAATTCACACTGTGAAATCGAACATCGCTATGTGAACACTCTGTGGTAAACAATACTGTGGAGGTGTCCACAGTGTGAAATCATCTTCACACTGTTAAATTCGAGCGTTTTAACATTGTGAATCACATCTTCACAGAGTCGACTATATGACAACACTGTGAACACACTGTGGGACACTGTGTTCTTTCCAGCACGGTTAGATGGTCTGAGTAAATTTACGAGGTCAAATCTTATGGGTAAAATGGGGTGACTATTTCGGGACAGGCTCCTGGCCTATCATTTCTCTGCAACAGTTGTCATTGTTTATCCATTTTTTTCACATCGAAAGTAAATTGCATGCACTGGCACGAGGTTGATCATGGATTCAATTCATTTCAATTAAAAACAACATTTATTTCCTTCTGATTTGTTAAATACATGAGATACATACACAAGTAAAACGTTTAAGTACAATACTTGAAGGATGCATGGTCCCTGATAAGCATAACAATGGTTGTGATTGGGGATGCCTGTTTACAAAAAAAAAATAAGTAAATAAAAATAAAAAAAGTCAAGTAGATATATACAACATATATAACGGGATAAAAGTTAGAGGAATAGGGATAGGGATAGAAAGAAAGTAAGATAGGATAGAGGATATTATACCATGAACAATGTGAGAGATATGTCTGAAAATTCATAAACTGATCACTGTTAATTCTTATCATGTGCAAATAAGTATACATTCAACATGAATACTGACAACGTATATATTTTATGATGAAGCAAGGCAAATTTACATGTGACAAATATAATTATTAGAGAGGTCAAACTATGATTTACATCTTTAGAAAAAACAAAACAAAAACAAAACAAAACAAAAAGATTGCAATCGCTAAATCGCTAATGCATATACAACTTTTTAATATACTTATACAGACTTTGCTTTCTAAGAGATTAAAAAGTGTAAGTATAAGAGATTTAAAAAGTATAAGAGATTAAAAAGTATCAGTTGTGTATTTATTCGAGTGCACAATTCGCAATTAAACTCTGCTTAAGTTTAAGGGCAAAACTTTGTTCAGATAATGAGCACACGATTCTATCTGGTAACCTATTCCATAATTTTGGTTCTTTATATAATAGCGTACATTATATTGAAATGAGAGTTTTTATGCATAGGTATGTGGATCTCATTGGAAGATCTTGTATTATGGTCATGAAAATCACGGTTGTGATTAAACATACTGCAAATATGAGATGGAAGTTGGGAATTTACACATTTTTACACGAAATAGCATTGTTTGTGTCTTCATTTCAAATGATTAATATTCAAGATAGCGATGCAACCCGTCCAATGAAATCAGTGCTGAAGGTTCATTAGCATAATGGGTTGGACCTCCAACTTCTCGGAACTTCTGGAACCAGATTTGGGAGATGTGTACGCCAAATACTTCACCTGTTATCTGAACTCTAATAAACATAGTGACTATATGTTGGTGGTCAAGATCTATGTCAGACAATTTCTTGGAGAGATCTGATTCTTGTTGAATTTAACTTTAAAGCAGTTACGGTATCATGGCTGAACAGGAAGCGGACATGGTTGGGTTCAGAATTAATAACATCGTTTACGAGTTCCCTTGGAAGGTTGTGATGAGAGATAACTCGAAATTTAAAAGTGAGCTAAATAGCGACGATCCTGTTAAGGACAGTCAAGGTAACTATGTCATGCAATCTAATAATCCCTCATCTTTCGTGCAAAATTACCTTTCATGTTGTGAACCGGATGTTGGGCGTCTACAGGCAGGGGCGGCGCCAGGGTATTTTGATAGGAGGGGCAAGACGACCTAAAGATGACGTCATATTTTTTCTCCATTAAATAACAGGGGTAATATAGAGTTATATGTTTCAGACCTCTCTTTTTAATACTCCTCTTTCTTCTTTCTTCCCTTTTCTTCCTCCTTTTCTTCTTTTTTTTTTTTTTTTTTTTTTTTTTTCACTACTTGAAAAATCATAGGGGGGGCGGTCGCCCCCTCTGCCCCCCCTGTAGCGCCGCCCCTGTCTACAGGAAATGGACGTCCGCAAATTAGAACTTCTCGAGACAGAGGCAAATTATTTCGGGCTCGGCTTACTGAAATACCACGTCCAGAGAGCGCTAACGAGGGCTTTGGCTCCCATGCCCGATTCTACTTTAGAACGTCAGCGCCAAATGGATTCCTACAAGAATTAAGATTTTCTACGGTGTGATTAAAGGGAAATCCAACCTTAATAGCAAGTTGCTCTGAAAGAAAGAGGAAAAATCAGAGGAGCAGATTGGTGAAAGTTTGAACGAAATCGGACAAGCAGTAAGAAAGTTATGAATTTTTGGAAGTTGTAATCACTATACATATGGGAATTTCAAATTGGCCGAATAGGTAATGTCACTGTGATGTAGCTGTGGACAACTCCCCCATTCGCTCTAACACACAAAATGACTAAAATGTCACTTTTTTCCAAAATGCATTACTCAATACGATATTTTCTTTCATGAGGAGCTATAACAATATGCTATCTCCAATATATTTTGAGTACTGCCCCGAGGGTAAAAGCGCCTCGAAGAAAACCGCAAATTAATGATATTTTTGTGTACGACAAATGGGAGAGTTGTCCACAAAAATGTCACAATTGACTCACCAAATTGCCAAATTGAGATTCACATAGATGTAGTGATCTCATTTTTCAAACATCCATAACTTTCTTAGTCCTTGTCCGATTTCTTTCAAACTTTCACCATCCTGTTTTTCTTATTTTTCTGCTTTCACACAAATCATCTTATTATCAAGGTTGGATTGCCCTTTAAATGATCAATTCCGAGGCTGACACTCTATTCCCCTTGTTTTTCAATAGCGACCCACGGGCTACTTGCTGCCCGGGAGGCGATTTCATGCTGCCCGCCAAAAGATCTATTTACTAACACACAACGCTAGCATTTTTCTTCTGTCGGCATAGGCAGGACTCGAACCCTCGTGTGAGATGATACAATTCCATCCCAACCCTCTTTTCATTGAGCCACGTATATGTGATGGTACCTAGGACATAGAGAACCAACGCTCTTTATCGTCAACAGCTTCGGAGCCAATGTAACCGGATACGATTTTCCTGATGACG
The DNA here is from genome assembly GCA_025618425.1 of Heliocidaris tuberculata. Lineage (NCBI taxonomy): Eukaryota > Metazoa > Echinodermata > Echinoidea > Camarodonta > Echinometridae > Heliocidaris > Heliocidaris tuberculata. The sequence continues at coordinate 19,210,243 of CM046848.1, forward strand.
TTTTTCACCATTTTCTTAAATAAAGAATATAATTCAAGTTTATTTCCGCCTACCCAAATAAGATGCAGAATAACAATCTTGATTCTTCTCTCATTCAGTGTTGATATCAGGCTTTGATTTTGTGCAGGTTTTTTCTTTTTTAGTTTCTTTCTTCCACGTCAGTATATAGTATACGGAACCTTAAGTGGCTTTTTTCCGTTTAGGTGCATTCACAGTTGCGAATAATCATTTTCGTGTCAGTTTAAATTGTAGCTTTTCATAACAAAATAACTACCTTATCAAAAAGGAAATGGCATCCTACAGATTAAAGGCGCCTGAACTGATTCATATATTAATACGAATTGATAAGATGTCCATCGTATCTTTTTTAAATTCTTGGAAGTAGAAATTGGTACTGCTTGTATCACAAGGCACTGAGCTGTGCACTATATGCCCTACATTTTCTTTTGCTATGAATTTTTGTAAGAAACAATGTTTCATTTATTGGTTGGATACCTTTTAGTTGTTTGATGTTCAAGAATTATTAAACAATTTTAGAATATATCGTACCTAAGACGCAGGAGCATGTAGTTAGAATTCTAATGGCGTACTTCATGGAAACCTAACAAAATTTTGGGGCACTGTGCACCTACTCTTAAATCTCAGCACTGCCGTCCATGTTGCTGTGGATTCATAAATTGTATTCCCATGGCATAACTTTACATAAAGGACGGCAAGATGCTCAAACCCAATTTGGTATCCACGTTGTTTGTAGAAAAAAACCTCGTATGAAATTGAATTAGATTTTGGTTTTAATTGAAATTTACTCTTATTTTCTTTTGACAAACGATAAAATGTTCATAACATCGTAATACAGTCTTTTGTACAAAAAAAAAAAAAAAAAAAGAATAGAAAGGGGCTAGAAAACAGGACAGTTCTATTCAAATAACTGAATTGAAATGAATTTAGGCAAACAAAAGTGAAACAAAACTAAAATCCATTGGAGCCGATAACCTTATTTCGCAATATACTTACAGTTCAGTTCAGTTGACATTTAAACCTATATAACATTAATTACGAATAAGGATTTTAAGACATATGCTGTTTGTTATATTTCAGAAATTCCTAAGAAACATACATGTTTATAGATTGTAATTATACTTATTATCATATATCTTTTTCGGACCTTGATATTAGCCATCTTAAAAGCTATAATTACGTAGGCCTACAATATTAGGTGCCATTTTAAAGTCCATACTTTATGTCATAAGTTTTTTTGTTGTTGTTGTTCGTTGTTGTTTTTTTTGGGGGGGTTGCTTTATATTGTTAACAAATTTACTGTAGAAGAAGAATTATGACATTTAATAGAAACTTAATTAAATGTAAATTATTAATACCACATGTTATAATACAACACTACCACACAATTGTATTTTGATTTGCTATACAGTTCATGTATTTTAGTCACTTTCAGAGAGCTTGTACACAATTTTAGTTTGTTTACATTATACAGATATCATTTGAATTATTGTATAGTCCTTAATCACAGAGGACAAACTTGAAAAGAATCCTCAATATTTTAGATTAAGTATCGGGGACTATCTAAGTTTTTGTAATATTTTGCTCTTGTTTTTCATTTACTAGATATACATTTAACTATTTTCCCCAATTTCAGTCTACTCTAAACGAATGTGTTTTATATTAGAATTATCAACATCATATATAGTAACCTTATTATGGTGATAACTTGCATTATCATAAGAAAATCTTAAACCTGGGGCCGACCTGACTAGCACTTGTGCTATTTTTCTTGTTCCATTTTACCATTTTTTTTTTTTTTAAACCATGATCTATATAATGTTTTCCAACTGCAGTAAATATTATAATGTATTGTCTCTTGTTATTGGTAAATAAAACCAATCATATCACCAATCATGAGCTTGCCGCCTCATGCTTGGCTCGTCTTACTCTTCCTATGCAGATGCCCTGAAATGTTGCAACCTCCAATCTCTTCGTGAGCGTCGTGTGACACTTTGTCTTGAATTTGCTAAGGGTATTGCTGTGCCTAACTCCAGATTTCACAACTGGCTGCCATCATCACGAAAACTAAACCAAGGCCCAAATCTGAGAAATAGCCATAAGCTGAGAGAAGTAAAATGTAGAACGGAAAGGCATAAAAACAGCCCACTGCCTTACCTCGTGCGACTGTTAAATAATCAGTGATTTATGTACAGTGGCCAGTGAATTGTGTAGGCCTTCAATATTACAAACAATATTTTTCTTACAGAGTATTCTCATCATTTTATCCCCTGATTAAGATTAAAGTAGGATACTTTGTTACTTTTTTTTTTCCTGTAATTTTCATAGTGCAATATTGTTCCATAAATATGCTCCCTCCTCTACTATGACATCAATTGGGATATCTTTTATGTATCAAGACAACCTTTTAGTATCTGATTTTATTATCTTATTTTCCATTGTTACTCTCATAACACCCAGTCTCTTTTCTCAGTTATTGTTTACAACAGGTAAATGTAGCCGTGTTGATTTCTCTTTTTTTTCATCATCTATAATCACGTTAACTTAAATTTTTGTGTGATTATGTACTAAATGAAATCTGCAAATGAAACAACAAAAATACTCATATCACCAAAGTCATACATTACTATGTACTTTGAATAGAACGGGATTTTAGGTATAGTCTTAATTTATTTCAATTACTTTCATTATCATATTTTTATTCTCTTCACTTTTTTGTCATACCTCCTAAACTGTATTTCTGATGCCTGGTAACTCTCTTTCATAATGATAATAACAGCAATAACATCAATAATAATATAAAATATAATAATAATAAATATAAAAGTAAAAAATTTAATGTATGATGGTAATAACATTTGTATCAATAATAATAATAATAACAATAACAATAATCATAATAATAATAATAATAATAATAATAATCATCATCATCATAATAATAATAATAATTAAAACAATGGTAATGATGTAAAAATAATAATAATAATAATAATAGCAATAATAGTAATAATTATAATAGTCTTCATGATCACTTTTATAATAATTAATAATACTGACATTAACAGTAGCAATGATATTGTTATTGCCATTAATAACAATTATGATAACAGTAATATTAGTAAAAATAATAATTATGATAATAATAATAATATAATAAAAATAATATTAATAATAATATCAATAATAATAATAATAATAATATCAATAAATAATAACAATAATAATAATAATGATAATAAATATTGATAATAGTGATAAATTAAAAATACAAGACAATAATGGTGGAATGACATATTATGTCTCTATGTTTTATATGCTATCTCCATATGTTTTTAAAATATTGTATATATATGTGAATGTTTAATGTTTTAATGTTTTTCGAATCTTGTATAAATATCTATATGTGTTTTTATTGTACATCACACTCAATTCAGCCTTTGGGCTGCCATGTGCTGATTTAAATAAACCATTATCAAATCAAATCAAATCAAAATCATGTCATATCATATCATCTCAGATATAAATTTATATCGACATGCTTCTTCTCCCTACAGCTCGTGTGTAGAAAAGGAGTACTGGACTACATTTTAAAGGGTACCTGAGGCCTGAAAAAATATTTTGTGTATAGTTAGCTTACACAAAAACAACCCAGAAAACTTAACACGACATGCAACGGTGAACGGATACAGGAGATATTGATTTTTGAAAATGAAATACCCCAAAAAATTAATATAAATAAGACTTGAGCAAAGACTAGTCGATCGATCACGATAGATCACCTAACGATATATCGATTCAGGAACGTCTTCACTTTCAATTTTTGATTCGATAAATGAATTTTGCGACTTAGTTCTAATTTATTTGTTGTTTCATTTGGTTTGTAGATTCTTTGTAATTTATGCGCCAAACCAATTTTCTTGCGATTTAAACGTTTTGCGTTGAATACTTGATTCATCGGTTGTTTTGTTTGGGTTGTAGATTCTCCATAAATTACACGGCAACTGAATTTTCAGTTCGATAAAAACAGTTTGCGTTGTATACTTCATCCATTTGATGTTTTATTTGGGTTGTATATTATTTGTAAGTTACCCGCCAAATCAATTTCCAGTTCAATTTCCAATTCGATTAACAAAAAACAAAACAAAAAAAAAAACCAAAAAAAAAAAAACTTTTTGCGTTGTATACTTCATTCATTTTGTATTTTATTTGGGTTGTATATTATTCCTAAGTTAAGCGCCAAATCAATTTTCGATTCCATAAATATATTTTGCGTCTTAGTTCTAATTTATTTGTTGTTTCGCTTGATCTGTAGATTCTTTGTAATTTAAGCGCCGAACCAATTTTCTGTTCGATAAAAACATGTTGCGTTGTATACTTCATCCATTTGATGTTTTATTAGGATTGTATGTTATTAATTAGCTACGTGCCAAATCAATTTCCATCGATAAAAAAACATTTTGCGTTGGTCCTTCATTCATTTCATATTTTATTTGGGTTGTATATTATTCCTAAGTTAAGCGTCAAATCAATTATCGATTCGATAAATATATTTTGCGTCTTAGTTCTAATTTATTTGTTGTTTCGCTTGGTCTGTAGATTCTTTGTTCTTTATGCGCCTAACCAATTTTCTATTCGATAAAAACATTTTGCGTTGTATACTTCATTCATTTCATATTTTATCCTCTGGGTTGTATATTATCCCTAATTTAAGCGCCAAATCAATTTTCGATTCGATAAATGTATTTTGCGTCTTAGTTCTAATTTATTTGTTGTTTCATTTGGTCTGTAGATTCTTTGTAATTTATGCGCCGAACTAATTTTCTATTCGATATTAACATTTTGCGTTGTATACTTCATTCATTTGTTGTTTAATTTGGGGTATAGAATCCCCGTAAGTTACGCCCTAAATCAATTTTTGATTCTTTAAAAACATTCTCCGTTGTATGACTTCATTCATTTGTTGTTTCATTTGGGTTGAATATCATCGGTAAGTTCCGCCCCAAATTTATTTTCGAGTGTTTGTCAGCCCCGGCGCTGTACAGACAGACGACAACGCGATAATGCGATCGCGATAATTCCACTATCGCGTCTTGGCGTTCGCCGAACGTGCACGCATAAAAAAAACGCACACGCATAGAAAACTGCTCGCGCGGAACTCAACTCCAGTTGAGTTCCGCGCGTCGTTCGTTCACCCTGTCCTTTATTCTCTTCAAACTCCTTAACCGCTAACCTGTAGAATGCCGGGTAAAGTTATTTGGGGTTAATTTTATACATTCTAACTGTATAAAAATTATTTTTTTTGACCTCAGAGACCCTTTAACGTTTGAAATCAAATTGCAGTGAAATGATTATGAAAAGATGTTTTGCATATGAGGTGAATATAGGGGACGTACCATGTGATTTTATTTTCATTGTTATTATCATTATTATCATTATTATTATTATTATTATAATTATTATCATTATTCTATTTTTCATTTTGTTGTTGTTGTTTAATATCGATGAATAATATCATCTGAAGTTGATATTATAAAATGTTTGTGCACCATGTTACATCACCATAGTCTGGATTATTTATATTGATTAGAAGATTAACATGCCTAACCAATCAGAACATAGTTACGCTGCTTGCAAAATTTTGAACTGTGATGAAAGGTCAAAATCCTAAGCAAAAGTACCTTAAAATGTAGTTCATCTAGCAGAAATCAATAAATTTTGATACTCAGAAATGGAAATGTTTCATACCCTATTTTTATGTAAGATATCTAATCATAATTTGAAGAAAGCTTGAACACAGCAAAATGGAGATCGAGAGAGATATTTAGATAGAAATAGGAAAGGTAAAGAAAGAAAAGAGAGAGGTGGGGTGATAGAGAGAGAGAGGTGGAGAGCATAGAGAGAGAGTGAGAGAGATGCACAGTTACCGTGATTTAGAGAAAGACAGAGGGACGGAAGACAAAAGGAGGAGACGCAAATAGTAGGAGACTAAAAGCGATGGGGACATATTGGAAGAGAGAGAGAGAGAGAGAGAGATGCACAGTTACCGTGATTTAGAGAAAGACAGAGGGACGGAAGACAAAGGAGGAGACGCAAATAGTAGGAGACTAAAAGCGATGGGGACATAATGGAAGAGAGAGAGAGAGAGAGAGATCTAAAAAGTAAAGAGAGGGTGGAAAAGAGATAACAGAGAGTGGGGAGACCGGAAAGAAAAGAGAAAATCAACGCGGGAAGATAACTAGTGTATTTAAACGGGAGAGAAGGGATGCAATTTGCACCCCTCCCCTCCCCCCCCCCCCCTGACAAACTTGCAGCCAACGAAATTTGCAAGTAAGGAAAACATTGCTTCAAATTATTGCACTATTACTGTTATGAGATCGAATAAACTAACGTCTGCCACACTGCTCCTCCCCCCCCCCCCCCCCCACACACACAAAAACCCGACAGGGTCTTGAAAAGTAAATTTCTTGCTGGAATACATAATAGTATCGCAATTAGCTGGAAGCCCCCCTTCCCCTTCCCCGTCAAACGCCTAAATGCGCCACAATGTAGGATGTGTGGTATATACATGTATTATAAACAAACGGCCTTTCCCTATTTCTCCTGTACACCCCCCCCCCCCCCCCCCCCGATCGATTCCAAATAAGGCATGCGAGAAAACCGATTATGATATGCAAAACATTTTGACGTGGGCAACTCTACCGGGGAATTCCAGGTGGAAAAACCCAGTTCGAGGGCAGTGGAAATACATGTAGTTCAATGCTTTTGACAATAACGATCGACAATGGTCCGGTAGCTTTTTGAAGGTTTTAGTAATGTTAGACTTCCTTTAAAAATATGTTTGTGTAACTGCATGTAAAGGATTTCAATACTTTTTTAAAAAATGTTTCCTGAGCTATGAGATGATTGAATGAGAGGGAAAGAAAATGGAGAGAAGAAACACATTTGGAATGCTGAAAGACTAGACGAACTTTGACTGTCAGCAGTGCATTCAGTGACTGATTTATTTAGAAGTATCAATCTCAGATGCACGGTAGTGCATGTAATCACTTCACGCAATAATCGATTGTTTGTATATAGGAGATCAGTATCAGATTTAATTCATCGTTGCAATACCGGGTAAGAATAAAGACTGTATGTACTACCAACATGGCATCAAAGGAGGACACTGCGACGGATTCTGATTCCTATGTCGGTTTGAAAGTTGGTGGGAAGATCTACCAGACATCTCGGACCACCTTGATAAGGTATTCAAACAGTTTCTTTTCTCTTCTACTGGATGGTAGCATTCCTTCTGCAAAAGATGACCAAGGGAACTATGTGATCGACCGTGATGGCGAAATATTCCGCCATGTTCTCAACTTCTTGAGGTCAGGGGAACTCATGACGCTACCCGAAGGGTTTAAGGAGTTCAAATTGCTCGAGAGCGAGGCAGAATTCTTCTTGCTCGACGAACTTAAGGTGGCGATCAAGAAAATATTGTCCGTTGGACTGCTGTTTGACGAAGGCAAGGTTTTCCAGACAACCAGAGAAAATTTGTCGAAAGAGGAGGGTTCTTTCTTTACCAAGATGTTGAGCGGGGAGTTCGAGATCACCAGAGATCCTCAAGGAAACTACGTCATGGATAGAGATGGGAGTTTGTTCCATCACATCCTGAGCTACCTCAGAGATGGTGGTGTTCTCAAAGGCATCACGCTTGATGAATTACACCCTCTCGGTAACGAAGCAGATTACTTTGGACTCGACGTGTTTGAAAAGCATATCGAAAGCATCAAGTTCATGCAGAACCGGCGCGACGCATTACCCTTCCTACATTTCTATTACTGTGTGAACAGTCCCTGTTTTGCCTACACGAATGCATCCAGGTATGGTGATTTCAATATCCGTCGTGTTTGTCCCAATGTGACTCAGATCACGGAAGGTGTGTTTGCTGGAATGGCAGACCTGCAAAGCATTAAAAAAGATGGACATGCTAGCGTTGAGGATGTCGTTTCTTACTTTTGCAAGAAGATGAGGTGCAGTCCTGATAATACCGCCCAAGTTCCTCTCAGCGATGACTGCACTAGATTGGATTTTGAACCGTTTTGAAGTTTGTTTAACCCAAACGCAACCCAAATGCAAGTTCATTGCTGTTGATGTGCAGGGATGCATACAACTAATAATTTGTTATTCAAACATCTAGATATGTTTCATAGATTTTTAAATGTTTTTTTGAAATATTTTTCCCACCCTCCTAAGCTCCACCCTAAAAAAAAGCTCCAGATCTCATTCCTGCCATGACATCATCTGTCAATCATCAGTCAGCTACGCAAACATTCTATAATAGACAGTGGAATGTAACTTCCCCCAGCTCAGCACATGCTCACAATAGAATTGCATGCTTTCAAACAATACCTCCTCATTACCATTCTTTTCCTGGTGATGCTACAGCATGTCTGACATAGCAACTCACGTAGCATGGGCTTGCATTTGGGTTGCAGAGGACCTCCAAAACAATACAAATTAGTCTCTTAATCTCTCTTTAATAAGTTTCTGGCGTCTTGTTTCGGCTAAAGCTTAGGTAATAGTATGATTTTAGGGCCCTCAGGAAGTATAATACTGGTACTGATGAGGCTACTCTAGGAAGGAAGACAAATGAATCAGTATTGTTATTGTTATTACTATTATTATCATCATAATCACCATCATCATCACTGTTGTTATTATGATTACTATAAATTGGCCATAATAGTGACTGGCTCAGAGCGGTAGGGCGCAGATCCAAATACACCATTCTAAATTTTAAAAGGTTTTACATCAACGCTTCAGTCTTACCATGTGTTTATGTGCTTTAATGTTCTTAATATGATAAATAGATTACAAAAAATTGAAAACTTGGAACGTGTATAGATGCTCAAACTAGAAAAAGTACTATGCGGGCCTATGCGTGTAATATGAAGGAAAATATTATTTACAAACTCTTGCGACGCATTTGGACTTGTAAAATTTGTATATTTTAAAAAGATTTTTTATAAGTGATTTAATCGTCCTTATCATGATTAGCATAGAAAAAAAACATTATATAACACAGACTGATAGCATTGTGTGTGATTATTATCTAGGCCTATTTTCCTTTTCCACAAGAAAAGAAATTGTTGGGCGAGCTGAAGCTATTTGATATCGTGGGGGATCCAGGGGAACGAGGGGCACATAGTCCCCGGCTATACCCAATGTGCCCAATCTTATGAACACACACAAAAATAAATGTGTAAAAATTTATGTTTGTGTGTCCATCCCTCCCCTCGCCCGCTCCCTGGGGCAATACGTTGCACTAGAAATTCACCCATGAATGCAACCCCCATTTCAATTCCCCCCCCCCCCCTTCTATTTTGCTTGTTTGCTTGTCAGACATTTTGTAAGTTTAAATGCATCAGAAAAACTTAAAGACCTTCTTTTCTTTTGCCAGGGATTGTTGAATTTTGTGCCCCTTTCCGAGAATTTGGCATGTCCCACTGTGATGTATCATAACCCTTAATATGACAATTCACCATTCATAGTAAATTGCTACAGAAGAAAATGAGAAATGTGTCATAACTTGGTCTTGGTGGATTATGTTTGGTGTATTTTGCAGTTTTATAGTCAGGCTACCCCATCATTTTGGCATACAATTCTAATGCGTACAAAATACTATTTCTTGGAATGCGATTTTGATTACTGTAACACAATAATTTTATTTATATTTATTCATATAATCATATTGCTGTAACATGCACTGCTCGTTCCTACTATTTTCAAAGACTATTACAAATCTTATTACTCTTTGGAGCCTATAACTCACAAGCGTAGCTTCCTCCTTAGGCTCCTCAATATTTCATTATTATTCTAGCCCAGTCTGTTTAATTAATATTGCATGCAAACGCATAGATATGAGATACTCGCCGCCTTTTATTTTCTCTGACAATATATCTCTTGTTTGTTTGTACCATCTATCTCGTTTGTACCAATTATATTGTTTGTACCCATTTACATGTATACTGTAAAAACACAATGTATACTGTAAAAACACAATGTAAATGTGAAATATGAAACAAACTGAAACTGAAACTGAAACTGAAAAGTGAAATATGAAAATTATTATGCAGTATTGTGTATTTCATCGAATACTTTATTTGATGAAGATCTCATTAAACAAGGCGTCACGCTTTTGCTTATCTTGCGGCTGCAGTTGTGTTTGCAATAAATTTCTGTTTTTTAAAACGTAAACTGAATATCATATACCATGTATTTGTACTTCTTTTCAGAACTGAATAAATGAAATGAAATGAAATGAAATATTTTGAATATGACACAGTTTGTACAAAATTATATGTTGGTAGATAAGACACATGCTTAGGACTTGTCAAGACGTGCATCATGTTTTTATTGCTGTCGGTACTGAAAAAAAAAAGTACTTTGCGTTTCCTAATTCTATGCAGGTTGTACTTTGTGTAGTCTATTCAGTTCTTTCGTTCATGTACAGGCGCATAACTTGCCCTTCAAATTAATAAAACTGTATTGAAAATCGTGTTTATAGTGCATTTTCATGAATTTGAATTGCAAATTATCCGTCTTTACATGATCAAAAGATGAAATGAATTGAAACATGTGTACATGCAAACCCTGCATTACATTACATTACAAAAGGTACAACTTTTTTTTTGTACCGACTGTAATAAAATAAAGTAACAATTTCATCGTAAAAGTATAATTAGTCGTTAGCAAACAATCAATGAAAATGTGAGTTAGGAAATTCTGCATACTATGCTTTTTGAATGAACAATTTTCATCAAACATTTCTCGAGTTATTTTAAAAATTGTCCAGGGGGAACTTACTTTTTTTTTTTGTTGTTGAGTATATCCCATATCGTATGGATACCGCATGCATCCACTGGCATAGGTTTACTACTATTGTCACAATTATCACTATTATCATCACTATTCCTGCTTATATTATTATAATCATCAATGTTATCATCATTACTGATAATGTTACTGTTACCATTGCTATTATTATTATTATCATCATTCGCGCCAATCGGAAATTTACATGTACGTCTTGACACAATCTTGGTCACTTCGATACTAGCTTTGCTAACTGGACAAAAGAAGTTTTTTAATGACAAATACAGTACGAGTCAGAAAAAAATGTTACACTTTTTTAAAATACTTATATTACAAATATGATAGAAATATCATAATTCTTGCACCACAGTTAAATAGAATAACTCTTTCAGTTTTATTTGATACCACATTTGTGGGGAATCAGTAATGAATTTACTGGATAGGAATCAATTAATGTATCTGGGTGAAAACCCATTTGCGCCAACATCAACAGTGCCTTGCCTGATTTGGATTCCACTGAACAATGAGCAAGAAAGCTTTTTGTAATGATAATTGAGTCATAACGTTAGGCGAACCTGTGGAATGGCCCCCAAGATCTCCAGACTTAACACCCATGGACTTCTTCGTCTGGAGATTCCTCAAGTCAAAGGTGTACAGCAGCCCACCTGCAGACCTGGATGACGATTCGTTGCTGCAAGTCATCCAGGTCTGCAGCCCACCTGCAGACCTGGATGACTTGCAGCAACGAATCGTCAGACTCTGAGAAGCAACCAATCTGCGAGAAGACAGGCTGACACTTCGTAGGGCCATGGCTGCGATGCTCCATAGAGCTCAGAAATGCATCGGGAGAAACGGACGCCATGTGGAAGGTTAAAAGCTATGTCCAAGTGCCCAAAATGACTATGAAAAAAGACTTTCAGTGAAGATCACTGAATTTTATGAATTCTGGCTTTATTTACTTATTCATTTATTCATTGGTTCTCATGTTTATTTGTCTTGAATTAACATATGCATAAACTCTAAGCTCATTGTTTGTGTGAATGTTGTTGTCTCTTCAGCAGGTAATCATACGACTTGGCGCAAATGAGTTTTGACTATCTTTCAAATAATGGATGTTGTGCACTCAACCGTAACAGCAACATTAAAACAAATTGTTATCAAACAACAAAGGAATATATACTGTATCCATACATGCTAAAAATACTCTGCTAATCCAACATTTTCAAAACAATACTCAATTTAAAAAGTGTAACATTTTTCTGACTCACACTGTATATTTTCCCATTCTAAACTGGTAAAGACAAAAATGCTCTGTAACACCATGTCATGCATGTGGGAGTACATCAAAGTTTCGAAGTTTCAAAATTTATTGATTTCCACAAACATATGTCTTTTACAATTTTTTTTAAACAGTTCATATGAAAATTAAAACAGGAACATAACAAATATATAAATTGAACATAGATATAACAGAACATCATTCAGTGGACTTGGTTATGGTTTACACTGATAAAGCGATAATTGGTATAATGTAAACCTTGTAATTGTAAAGAAAAACATGAGTGGAGGAGTCTATTTAAATTAACCATGGCTTGTATTTCATAGACCCCTGTTTGAAAAAAGGCAAAAATAGTTACAATCCTTAAATTAAAGGAAAAAACAAAGAAAACGTGATAATTTGTGCAATATTAACAAGTTTTAAAAAAAAGGAGTATTCTATTCATTCGTTCGTCTTTATATGTCTTGATCTATTTTCATCACAAAATAAATAGTTGTACATCTATATACTGTATACCAACATAATGTGGTGCTTATTATCGTCTTTGTCAACTCTTTAAAATAAATTTGTTCCTTTTCTTCAGCATACATCTTAACAATGATTTATAAGCGCTTAACATCTTGTGAAGCTAAATTGTTAATATTTGGTTGAACTTCAATTCCACTTTGCTCGTCTTAATACAAGTGATCTGAAAGGATTCTTTTCTGCATGTAATGATTTCTATCGTTTTACGTTATTTTTAGATTAAGTCATCAAACAACTTCCTGCGATGGGCGGCAGCGACTCATAACAAGATTGGGAAATCACTTGAAACGTGCCACAACAAAAATATTGTAAAAGTTCACTTTGGGAAGTCCACAGGAAATATAATGTTAAAAGGTTGTAGAAAGCCTATAGCCTCAATATAGCCAGTTGAAAAACATTACGTTTTATCGGTATTTAGGGAATATTGCTTTCTCGTACTTATGGAAAGTAGGCGATGATTAAATAATGGAAATGATTATGATTATAGCGTTTAGTGAAGTAAGGGGAAAAGGTTTGAGAGTTTGGGGAGAAAAAATATATGTTTATGACTGAATCTACAAGACTAGTACTTTTAGATTTTAGTCACATGACAGAATCAAAGCGTACACAAAGTGATCCGCATACAACTTGTACAAATACATGTACGTCTTTCGGAATGCGTTTCTTACTACAACTGTATAGCTTATTTTCTCCAAAACAGTTGCTGTTGAAACGGAATCGTAATTATGTAGGACTATTGGTGATAAATTGATCGCACATGTATGATATCGCCGTCAACCTGACAGAGTAGAGAACGATTTGTATGATCATGTTTTGTCAGATGTTTGTATCTTTTCACATGGCATAACTAGTAGAACTTCTTGATCAACATAGATGGGAGACTTTCAGACACGTTGTCAATATTCTACGAGGTCTACGAGCACTTGTGCTGCCAAAAGGGTTCGATTTGCGAAACAATAGGCACATTTTCTCAAGTTAAAGGTACTAATAATGGCGCTAATTTCTGATGATTACGTTGGTTTAAATGTTGGTGGAAGGATCTATCAGACATTGCGTTCTACCTTTACAAGATATCCAGACAGTTTCTTTGCTGCCATGTTAGAAGGTAATGTCCCGTCTGCGAAGGATGGTCAAGGAAATTACTTGATTGACCGAGATAGTGAGCTATTTCGCCATGTACTGAATTTTATGAGGTCAGGAGAACTCGTGCTTCCAGAAGGGTTCAACGAGTTCCGTTTGTTAGAACGTGAGGCAGATTTCTTCTTGCTTGACTCGCTTAAAGTGGTGTTAGAAGGAACTGAAGCGATTGGGATTTCGATCGGACTAGGTGAAAATAGGAATACTTACAGGATGTCTAGAAATAGTTTGATGAGGGAGGAAGATTCTTTTTTCACTCACATGCTGAATGAAGATAACGCAGTTCCCAAAGACACACATGATAACTTTGTTATAAGAAGAAACCCTGACTTGTTTCACCATGTCGTTTGCTACCTGACACAAGGTGCCATCTTTGAAGAAATTACACGCGAAGAACTACTGCATCTACGAAAAGAAGCCAAGTACTTCGGACTGAAAATGATGGAACACCATCTTGAAAGCGTGGAGATCTTGCAGAAATGTTGTGGGGCACCAGGTGACATTTACTTTCATCTCTATTACCATGTCAAAGGTCCTTATATCGCTTACGCCAGTAGGTCCAGTGTGGGAAAGTTTAGCATGAGTAGTATTTGTCACAAGGTACATCAAATCTTTTACGATTTGAATGGTGTGTTTGCTGGAGTGGTCGATTTGTCTAAAATAAACCAAAAAGAGTTAGATACCTCACGAGTTGCTTACTATATCTTAGGACACCTGGGTAGAGGATTTTATATAGATGTACATACGTTTAAACTGAACGATAATTGTACGAAGCAAGATGCTAGCGCTTATTCCATGCAGGTACAAGGACCTACAAAAATTCGTCCAGTTTAAGTTTTTTTTTTTTTTTTTTTTTTTTATTTGTGATCCCATGTGGTCTCTGAACAATTTCAGCTTTGTTGCCGAAAAATTAACTTCGGACAATTTGCATAATTTACATAAATCTAAATGGCCCCTTCAAAGCAATATTTAGCAGCGAAAGACAATTACTTACGCAGACTGTGTAAACCGATCTAAGTACTAATCTATATGCGCGATGATACGTGACTGCAATTGTGTTGTGTATGCATGCAACGTGTGAGACATCGAAAGGAGGTTACACAGTACTGTCCGATAATAATGTATGATACCTCTATTTAGGGGTTTTGTGGAGCGTAGAATCCATTTTTAATGTTATTTTTCAATTATATATCACGTATATTCTATGTAAATATCAACTTAATTATGCTTGAACAACTGAAAGTGTATTTCTTACATACTTGGACCTATAATTACCTTGTTATGAAAGTATGCCTTCTCCTAATGACTTTGTATAAAATAATATAAGTAAAAGGGTTTGGGAGTATTCAAATATGACGTTGAATTAAGCGGGAGTTAATTTCTCACAAGAAATTGGCTTGAATCGCTTAATATGGTTGGTTGGTTTAATGGCTTATTTAACCTGTTAATGAGTTTGGATGACAGCATAAATATTATTAGAACCATATATGTTAAAGTTTGAGATACATCGGACAAAGAAAATGGAATTTATGAATATTTTTGAAAGTTGAGATCACTATGATATGGCGATCTTCCCATTGATAGTGCGGTCATGATATGTGTGATGTCATACATAGAGAACTTTCCCATTTGTTTTGAAAGGTGAATGGTTTACTATGTCTACAAGACATGGATAAACTTCAACGGTGGACATTGTTACTCAGAATTACTTTCTCAGTTCTGTGACCTTTTCAAATATGTGTAAGATATTCAGAAGTATGGTACCAGATCAACTGATCAAGTTAATGTCTAGAAAAGTTACTTTTCAACATGATATCAGCTTTTTTCCCAGACCTATAAGCTATGGAATGGTGGAATAAACCTATGAAAAAGTGTGTATTACTGTTAAATTTTAAGTGGAAACTGAAAAAAAAAATCAAACTATCGGAATACGAGTTCATGAGTTCATGAGGGGGGGGGGGGGTTAAAATCACCTCCACTCCACTTTCCTTTTCTTTCTTTCTTTTTTTTTTCTTCTCTCTAGACAGAAGTTGAAGTATACATTATATACATAATTTTCCCTTGATTACTGTGTTATTATGCCAATCATTTATTATTCCAAGGTATAACTTGTTAAAATTTGTTTGCAATTCTGTTTATGAGAAAATTTATCACAATTTTGTACATGAAATGTGAAACTTTATCACTTGCAGTTATGTTAATGTGAAGATTTATTTGTAATTATGTATGACTGGAATGTGAAATTTTACATGTTATTTTGTTTATGCCAAAAATTTATTTGTAATTTTGTATGAAATGTTAAACTTCATTTGTAATTTTGTTTGAGAGAAAGGAATAAAAAAAACTTGTAAAAAAAAAAAAAATGAGTAGTGCCTGGTCGTACCAGTAATAACAACAAAAGCAGCCAACTCTTACAAGCTACGCTTTTTGGCTGGTTTCCTCTCATTTTTCCTCAATTTTTGCTTTGTCTATTACGGAATTTCAATTGTTAAGTTGAGATTTACTATCCTATGTGTATACTGTTACCTATTTCTGTACTATGAATATATGTATTTCATTTCAGAAATAAATGAACTAAACTAAACTAAATATTAGGCCAAATAAGATTGATTCCTTGTTTCTCGTCCGCATTTTTCGAAAATGGGGACGGGGTTTCATGTTATTTAATATTTCATATATATTTAATGTAAATACAAATGCTATTGGGTCGATATCGAGACATATTTTCTTAATTTCATTTCAAACCAAAATGAAATTGCATCATATTCATGATTTTTGTTACCTCATGGATACCTCAGATTCTTATTCATTTAATTTGAAAACGAAAATATCAAATAACATTTGTTGCAAAATTGGAGAATCTTCTAGAAGGGATTTATTTTCAGGTTTCTAAATGCATGTCGAGTCATAGAAAGTGCTAGAAGACAAAAAACTGTTCACGTTTTGGTGTAGAAATACCTGATAGAAATAATACCTAAGGGTTAGATTGCTAATACATTTGGTTATATTATGGAATTCTGGAACCTTCTTAACATCAATGAATTCTGTAACAAATTTAATGTATAAAGTTAACTACATAATAAAAACCGAATATATAATGTACAATATCAATACCGTGATACAACAGTACCACACAATTATATTTTCACTTTCAGCGAGCTTGTACTTGACAATTTTAGTTTTTTTTCTACATAATAGATATCATTTGTGTTGTAGTCATTAATCATAAACAGAGGACAAACTTGAAAAGAAACCTTAATATTGTGGATGAAGTATCGGTGGCTACATCTAAGTTGTTTTTCTTTTTGCTCCTGTTGTTCATTTGTTAGTCATACATTAAATTATTTTTCCCAATTTACGGTCTACTCTAAACAAATGTGTTTTATAATTAGATGTGCAACATAGCTTTATTGATCAACGTATCATAGATACAAATTTACTTCAATATGCTTCTTCTCTTTCCAACCCGTGTGTAGAAAAAGAGTACTGTCCCAATTTTGTAGGTTTTAAATCAGATTGATGTTTTGTATATGGAGTGAATAAGAGACACGATGTAATTTTTCTTTGCCTTATTTTAATATCAATGAATGACTACTTTGCTAAAAATTTATATTCGATAAAAAAATTTGTGCATCTTGTTTTGTCATCATAGTCTCGATTATGTATCTGGTGTATAAGATATCAGTCCTAACATGTCTAAGCAATCAGAATTTACGCTGTTTGCATTTGAACTGCGATAGGAGGTCAAATTATAAGCAAAGGTGCATTAAAATGTAGTTCATATAGCAGAGATCAATAAATTTGATACTCAGAAATAGAAATGTTTCATACCGTTTGGAAATCTTGTTATTTTGATGTGGGATGTCTAATCATAACTTGACTTAACTTGAGCGCAGCAAAATGGAGAGTGAGAGAGATATGGATAGAGTGATATACAGAGACAGAATAGAGAGAAATATGAAAGACAAAGAGAGAGGGGGGGCACATGTAAAAGGAGTTAGCGAAGGAAAGGGCGAAAGAGAAAGACTGAGAAAGAGACACAAATAATTGGGGAGAGCGATTGGGACATACTGAGAGAGAGGGAGAAAACAGAGAGGGGAGACGAAAAAAATGAGAAAATCAACACGGGAGGACAACCAGCGTATTTGAAAGGGGCAAGGGATACATTTTGCATCCTTCCCCCTAAAAAAAAAATTGCAAACAAAAATAAGTAAGTAACTTCGGTGAAGTGATAAAATTATAGCTTTAATATAGATAGTCATTATTACATCATGATTTATACGAGAAGATGAGATGGAAAGATTATCGTCTACCGCACTGCTCCCCCCCCCCCCCCCCAACCAAAACCAGGGTCTTGAAAAGTGAACTCCTAGCAGCAATGCATAACTATATCGCCATTAGCTGGAAGTCCCCCTTCTTCACCCCGGCCAATGTCTAGACACGCCACAAGGTATAGACAGGGGAATGTAACTTAGAAACATTTCCCTGGTATAGATATGTGGTATATGACTATATGTATTGTGAAATTTGGTGTCAAATGATCATTTCAATAATAATTTATTAAATTGTGAAAATTGTACTGCTTTCTCAAAAGTAGTTAAATGATATTGTCAGGATTACGTAAACACACCCATTGTCCATCTGCGCCTGTTGGCAAGGCATAATAGAGAGCTTGCAAGGTATTTGTGTAATTAACACATGAATGGTAGATTTCAGCATGGCAGCCACACAGCCCAGATACTTAACAAGCTCCTCTATTATGTCTTGTCAAACAGGTGCAGATGGACAATAGGTGTGTTTACATAATCCTGACAATATCATTTGACTAATTTTGAGAAAGCAATACAATTTTCACAATTTAATAAATTATTATTGAAATGAACATTTGACACCAAATTTCACAATACAATACTCCAGATTGTACTAGGTAAATTTGACATGAATTGAATGAGACACTTTGGAGTTCTTAAGGTTGTAAAGCCTGAAAATGGGTTTTCTCTACATCCAGAGCATTTTGGGCAGCAAAGCTTAGTTAAGGGGCACTTTGGTGTTGTTGTTTTTTTCAGGGGTGTGTTACACCCCCTTCCCGATGGAAATTTTTGTAAGTTTTTCTATATTTTTGTAATGTACACCCATAACTCTTTCCTTCTCACAAAATTTAGTAAATGTGGCTTAAGGGGAAAAAATTGCCCCAATTTTTAGGGGCGGTCTGACAACCCATCCCGACTGAAAATTTTGTCAGTTTGGGTGTTTTGGTAATGTATAGTCATACACCTTCCTTCTGACAAAGTTTGGCGCATATGTTAGATGGGTTGAAATCGACCCGACTTTGGGGCCCCTTTTGGGGGCTCTGGGGGCCAAATCCGGCGGCTTCGTTCGAGCTGACAAGCTTTTTGTGAATGACATGGATGGTTTTAGCGACTTTAAGGGGTCAGATTTCATATGTAAAATGGGTTGACTATTTCGGGACAGGCTCCCAGACTAAATGAAGTGGAAGCAGTTTTTGCAACCTGTCTTCAAACTCTCAGCCACCACTTCATGCATGTCCTCCATATATCTTGTCTTGGGCTTTGAAGTGCACTCATCCACTGTCCACTCCATAGAGGAGGGGACAGTATAACAAATACATAATTCCTTCATGGATGAATGTTTAGATTCATATTGTTTATTGTTCTAAAAAAGAAAGGAACGATTTTTGGCATATTGTTATAACTCTAATAATTTATTTGTGTCAAAGCATTGGACAAAATGTTTATGATCCCCTTGTTTTGTTCTATCTTCACAGATTGAATAATAATAAAGGGTAGTGAGCCTGACTATACAATTCCAAGCGGCTTTTCTGGTCTCTGATATCTCTGAGTCTTCGACGATCCCACAATTCAATTTCTACATCCCGGAAGAGGTCTGAAGATCACCACGAGAAGTCTACTGTCTGGATCTGACGACTTAGTTCACATCTGGGATCAGAAGTCATCAAGAGATATGTCAGAAGACGAAGTCAAGAGTCTACGCTTGAAAAGAAGAGGGGCAAAAGCCAAGTTTTCCAGGTTTGGAAAGGCCCTTCAGAGTCTGATTGATGAGCATCGACCTGTTCCTGAAGTTCAAGAGTTGTTTGAACAGTATGTCGGAGCTTTTCAAGATTTACAGAAGAAGCATGAGAGCTACTCCGAGATGCTCGAGAATGACGAGGAGTTTGAAAGAGAAGAGCTGTGGATGGACGAATGCCACAATTCGTTGCTGAAGTTGCAAATCCTCGAAAGGGACTATTGCAAAGGTGACGAAAGTCATAGGGTAGCAGAGCAAGTCCAAGAACATCGGGAAAGTGATGTAGTAGCATCAGCTAGTCATGATCGGAGCTTAGAAACAACTCTGTCAGCCGATGAACAACAAGATGAGTCACCCGGAGAGCCGAGTCAGGCCTCTGATGCAGAAAGGAGAATGTCGGGATCTGTTTATAGGATGGAGAGGCCTAAACTTCCCACATTCGATGGCAACATCAGTGATTACTGCATTTTCAAGGCAGACTTTAAGCATGCTGTTGGCAGTCAGTACGAGGATAGAGATGCCCTTATGATTCTGAGGTCATGTTTGCAGAGCAAGCCCTTGCAGTTGAATAAAGGAATTGGGCATAACTACAAAGCAGCATGGGAGCAGCTGGACATGATTTACGGAGACGAGAGTTTTGTTGCTGACGCCATAATCAATGACATTTCGAAGGTCAAACCCCTGAAGAGTGGAGAAGACGAAAGATTTTGCGAGTTTGTGCATCTTGTTCGCAGAAGTTACAATACTCTCACAGAAATCAACCAGCCAGAAACTTGAACAACAGCCATATGCTTGCCATTATGGAAAAGAAGCTAAGTTCGGAAGACCGCATAGTGTGGTTTAGGCATCAGGAGGCAAGTGGCAAGGCAAGCTTTGAGATGTTCCTGAAGTGGCTGACTGTTGAACTGAAATCAAGCATGAGAGCTTCAGCTCCAATCCGAAGTGAATGGAAGTCAAGTGGTGTCCACCTAGTCGGGAAGGCAGGTGCTGGTCAGGAAACTCAAGTCCAAAAGCCATTTCATAAGTGTTGGTTATGTAAAACTTCAACACATTGGCTCGATCAGTGTCGGAAGTTTTTTAGGCATGTCACAGCCAGAGAGACTGAAGCTGATCAAAGAACACCATGCCTTTTTCAGTTGCTTGAAGATGGCTGGAAAGGACCACCGAATGGCAAATTGCAAAAGAAGACGTCGATGCAGTGAAACTAGAGCTGGAGAGCCATGCAAGTATTTCCACCACCCCCTCCTGCATGATTCAACAGAAATTCGAGGTGGAAATGTGGATGTTGCCTTTGCGGGTAACTCCGAGGCACTGCTACCAGTAGTTACAGCAGAGATAATGGGGCAGCAAGGAGCAGTTTGTGAGGGAAATGTGCTCTTAGACTCTGGAGCTCAAGTAAGTCTAATCAGGATGTCTGTTGCTGAGAAGCTGAACCTGAAGGGAAGCAACATAAGTATCACCATCACTAAAGTCGGTGAAGAGCAGGAGCAGATGGAAACAAAACAGTATCAACTGAAGGTGAGGTCCCTCTCTACTAATGCCATTCATTCTGTATCGGCAGTGGCATTACCCTGCATCAGCGAAAACATTGCAGAAGTGAAGATAAATGAACTATCCTGGCAGTTCAATCTGAAGGCTAAGGATCTACGCAGAGGGAGTGAGTCAGTTCACCTCCTCATTGGTATCGACTACCCAAAGATGCACCTTGGTGAGACGAAAGAGAAGGGACAGATGGCTGGGCTGGGTTATCTTTGGTGCCCCCAAGCGAAGCAGTGATAGGATGAATGTGCTGCATGTGAAGTTGACATCCCCAATCGACTTGACTGATTTCTGGAGCTCAGAATCTATGGGGGTGCAGTCCGGTTTCTGCCATTGTGAGCCAAGCCCTTTGAGTAAACAGGAGAGGGTTGAAGAGCAGATTATCAGACAGTCTAGTAGAAAGGTGGGAAACCAGTGGGAGATTCCGTATCCTTGGTGGAAGGATCTCAATCTACTTCCTGATAATCGAGCCCAAGCAAAGAAAGTACTTTGTTCTACAGAAAAAAGGCTTGCTCGAAATCCTGAACATGCAGATGCATATGGAAAGCAAATGAGAGAATTGGTAGAGAATGGATTTGCTAGAAGGCTAACAGAGAAAGAAGTAGCTCAGTACGAGGGTCCAGTTCACTACATATCCCATCATGCTGTTCTGCGACCTGAGAAGAGAAGTTCACCAGTACGAATAGTATTCAATTCATCTTCATCATATCATGGTCATTGCTTGAATGACTACTGGCTGAAGGGTCCAGACCTCCTCAATGACCTACTGGGAGTGCTACTGAGATTCCGGATGAACGAAGTTGGATTTTGCGGCGACATCTCCAAGATGTATCACCGAGTCTCGATTCCTGAAAGAGATATGCATGTACACCGGTACCTGTGGCGAGACATGTAGACTGACAGAGAGCCAGATGTTTACATGATGAAAGTGGTTACATTTGGTGATAAGCCAGCGCCAGCTATGGCTCAATTAGCACTGAGAATGACGGCAGAATCAGCAGAGGCTAGATGTCCCGAAGCAGCACAAGTACTGAAGGAGAGTGTCTACATGGACGACATCTGTGATTCAGTTAAAGATGTAAAAGAAGCAGAACAGCTGACAAATGAAATTGATCAGGTACTTAAGGAAGGCGGCTTCAAAGTCAAAGGCTGGTCCAGCAACGAAGCTTTGAGAGGAGAAAGTAAAAAAGAAAGGAACGATTTTTGGCATATTGTTATAACTCTAATAATTTATTTGTGTCAAAGCATTGGACATAATGTTTATGATCCCCTTTGTTTTGTTCTATCTTCACAGATTGAATAATAATAAAGGGTAGTGAGCCTGACTATACAATTCCAAGCGGCTTTTCTGGTCTCTGATATCTATGAGTCTTCGACGATCCAACAATTCAATTTCTTTGGCGGCATTTCCTGGCCAACTTGAAACAAAATAAGAGACTTTCGTCTCCCAAACGTCTTTCTCAAACATGTCAAAAGAAGGAAACGTGGCATCTGCAAATGCGTAATTCAGTAGAAGAATCGGCATAAATTAACAAGGCTTCATGGTAGCATCAAAGTGACAAATTGCACCTTGCAAATTACAAGGAATAAAAATTCAACAAATGACAAAACAGATAATTTCAAGGTTTGCTCTGCAAACCATTACTCATATACACTAAACAATACTAAACTTACTGAAACTGTCTCACACACTTATCTAGGGGTAGAAACAATTACCATAAAACGGGGGGAATATGAACAGAGTACAGGGGTGAATAGGAGCAAAGAGTGGAGAAGTTTTTCTTTGCACTTTCATTTTCAAAGTAATAATGCAAACTCTTCTAATTCATTTTTTTTTGTGTACCATACACCTCTAGCTGTCCAATTATGAATAACATGATGGGAATCAATTTATATTTACCCCAGTGTGGAATATAATATGATGTCTTAAAATATGTTTAAAATTGAGGCGTGGTCCAAACTTTTCTTCTGTCTTCAGACCTACTGAAGTAAATCATCAGATTTTGCATGAAGACCTCACAAATATGGTATTGCATATAATTCCCTTGAAAGAAGTTGATTGCAATTGGGTTTCTAATTTTTTTCATTTTTCTTATTTTTAATTTTTTCCTGAATAACCGGGGTGAATAGGAACAGACTACCAAGCAGTTATTATCTATACTTCCTGATGCCAAACATACCTAAAGCATCTAAATACACATAACACATGTACCACAGACACAGTAATAATGATATTTCAGATATAAATCGAAGTATAATAATAATAATAATAATAATAATGTGACTTATAAAGCGCCAAATCCACTCTGTAGAGTGCTCAAGGCGCATAAAGAATTACAAAGTACATGTAAATAGAAAGGTTTTGAGAAGATTTTTAAAAGAATCAACAGAGATACAAGCTTTGATGTCTACAGGAAGACTATTCCACAAGGTGGGGCATGCGTAAGCAAAGGATCTTTCACCCCAAGATTTTGAAACTTTAGGAATTACAAGAGAGCCGGATGTTGATGAGCGCAGAGATCTTTTGGGTATGTAATAATGAATAAAAGAGAGATTGTATTGGGCTGCTGATCCATGAATACAATGAAAAGTGAGCAACAAAATCTGGAAAATTATACGATCTTTGACAGGGAGCCAGTGCAGTGAATTCAAAATGGGAGTGATGTGAGAGCGCCTATTAGACAGTGAGACAATACGAGCTGCGGCGTTTTGAAGTTTCTGGAGCCTATATAACTGGTTCTGAGGTAAATTGAACAGAAGTGCATTGCAAAAATCAAGGCGGGAGGATATCAATGCATGTACAATTTTTTCGGTGGCAGACTTTGACAAATATTTCCGGATAAAACCAATGTTTCGTAGTTGGTACCTAACTGATTTGCAGATATTTGAGATTTGAGGAGACATTGACATATGTGAATCGAAAATGACTCCGAGATTGCGGCAAGTTTGAGATAAATTAATAGTGTGGCCAGAAAATGAAAAGCAATTGACATCAATTTTGTTGAGCTGCACTTTCGATCCAAACAAAAGAAATTCACATTTATCTAAATTCAGTTTCAAAGAGTGGGTTCGCATCCAGTCATAAATGTCAACCATGCATGATTGAAGCCGACGAATGGCTGTTTCTGCTGCTGAGTTGAATTAAACGAAATCATGAGCTGGATATCGTCGGCATAAATATGGTAATCAATTCTGTGACGAAGCAAAACCTGCCGCAATCCAATCAAATAAATCGAAAAAAGGGTCGGCCCGCCCACAGAGCCCTGCGGTACGCCATGGT
The DNA here is from genome assembly GCA_025618425.1 of Heliocidaris tuberculata. Lineage (NCBI taxonomy): Eukaryota > Metazoa > Echinodermata > Echinoidea > Camarodonta > Echinometridae > Heliocidaris > Heliocidaris tuberculata. Next base: position 19,234,926 of record CM046848.1, read on the forward strand.
TCAGAGGCAAAGCAACTGATTTACAACCATTTACGCACACAATCTGAGAATGGAAAGAAAGGTAGGATTCAAACCACTTGAATGCTTCACCTCTGACACCAAATGAACTTAAAGTATTCAACATGATTGTATGGTTTACTGTGTCGAAGGCGGAGGAGAGATCAAGTAAAAGTAGAGCAGTCAAATTCCCTCTGTCCATCTGTTGAAGGATGTGGTTTGATGCGTTCACAAGAAGAGTTTCCACACTATGGTGGGATCTGTAGGCTGATTGGAAAGGGTCGAAGAGATTGTTGTCATGAAAGTATTCGGAAAGACGGGAAAACACAACCCTTTCAAGTACTTTAAAGAGGAAGGGTAGGTTTGAAACTGGTCTGTAATTTTGAAGAGAATCGGGGTCGAGAGAAGGTTTCTTCAACAATGGTGTGACATGTGCAAGTTTCAAAGAGGACGGGACATGAGACTGCTCTAGACTTAAATTAACAAGGCAACAGAGAATAGTATGAATAATAGAAAAGCCTGAAAACTCATTGGCATTCCTAGAACAGTCATTTCCAGGCCCCTAGAAATCCCGACACCCTGTCTGGCATAGTTCTGCAAATATTATTTCACTCAATAAGTTCTTAACTAAATCTTAAAACAATCTACACACGTTCCGAACAGGATTATTCATTAAATACTCATGAGGGCCATTACGTTAATGAAGGAAAAGTACAAAAATTCAAAATATAGTTTACTGATTCCCCTCACCCCCCCCCCCCACCCTCCTACATTGACCCAACAGTTATTGTTTACTGCCAATAATATTATACATATCCGTTGCCCGTTTTCCCCTATTATTTCTGTAAGCAAGCAGCTCTAAAGCCACGATGCAAACAATATTAAAACCAATTTGCACCAACACATGGTACTGTTTTGATGTCTGTACATAGTGATTTCGGAGTTATGCCTTTGTCATTTGAATTTTTGATAATGTATTCCGATGCTTCTGAAAGCATTGTCTTTTCAAAGACCTATTTAATCTAAACCCCTTCCACAATGAATTTTAGTTTCTTGGTATACAAGTAACGGTTTAAAGCATATATATTTCACAATTTTCCATTCTGTTCCTGTTCATCCCGATGTTGGGGTGAATAGGAACAGTCACAAAATTCACAAAAGTTAAATCTGATATTGATGGAATTTCTTTTATATGTCAATAGAAACTTTAAGGTAACATAAATGGACATTTCATGGTGCCAAAATATTTGCCACTGGCAAAAATGATGTAAGGCAAAATGTGTCAAAACTGTTGCTATTCACCCTCGTTTTACGGTATATAAAAACTTTAAATGGAATAAACATGTTGACCGTGTAACTCCTAAAAGTAATAGAACCGTAGCCTTTATTAAACGTAACCTAAACAAGTGTACAGAGGATATCAAAATCTTTGGCATTTTGTTCTCTAGTCAGGCCATCCTTGGAATATTGTTCATCAGTTTGGGATCCCCATATCGCAAGTGGAGGCAGTACAGAGAAGGGCTGCCAGATTTGTAAAGAATGACTACGGCAGGCAGAGTAGTGTTACTTCCATGATAAAAGAACTTGGTTGGAGTACACTTGCTGAAAGGAGAAAGATAGCGAGACTCACCACCTTCTTCAAAGCCCATAAGGGCTATCTCTCCATTCCAGTAAGGGACCTGCCGCACCCTGTCACCCGTTTATTACCATTATTATTTTATTATTTTTGCGCACACTCACCCGACTCGTTTTACTCCACAGGAGTGTTGAACCGTACTATTCCAAGATCCAGATCCAGATCCCAAAATACAGAACCTGCAGGAGGAAGTATGGCAGAATATCAACTCTCCGATTGGCATTCAGAAATGACCAGTATCACAGAGGTAAAAGAACAGGGAGAAGAAAGCAAAGGTGTATTCCAGCACGGACGTTTCCCTACATTGATGCGAGCGATGGTACCACAAGCAATCCTTCCAGATTATGCGCCCCTCAAGTTTCCTCTGATAAATCAAATGATGTAAATGCCAAAAACAGTGCTAAGTTGTGTGTTATCAATGCACAATCTGTTTGTAATAAAGCAGACCTACTGGTGGATCATTTCATTCAACATAACTTTGACACTGTTTGCCTCACAGAGACATGGCTCTCCGATTCAGAGAAGTACAAGAAGGTGATTGGTGATCTAACATTAGCCGGTTTCACATTTTAACATGCCCCTCGCCACAAACGTTCTTAGTGGTGGTATCGACATTCTCCATAATGCATCAATCAAGAGGGGTGTTACATCAACCTTCACCGCATCAGTCTTTGAGAGCCTGTGTTGGGACATCCAGTTTCCCGGGACTTCCACATCGATCAAGATCTTGGTGCTGTACCGACCTCTATATAGTCGAAAGAACAAAGAGTTTTGTCGCAAAAATAATTAATTGCTATTTTCAATAATTTTGAACTAAGGTCATAAAGTTATGATTCAAAAACAAATCTTCTTCAATGATACAGCACTTCTTACATATGAAGCTATATTTTGCAAGTTATGGACAGAAGCAACATACATTTCCCTTATTATTTCCCTTATGATTCAGCAGCTACCTTTAAACACAAAATAAATATCTAGAATTCACCAAAATGGATTTATTGCGTTTTGCAACGAAACTCTTCACATTTTCAGTCCAAATAGGGGTTATTGCCTTTCCAACTATTATGTCAACATAACAAAATCTAATTGTTGCAGTCAAAGTCATCCTCATTTCAATACACTTTCAGTGCCCATGGATTTCCACGGGTTCCACTAGGTTTTAATTAATTTTGCAATAGCTCTATATGAATTATCATCAATACGGTAGAAAGTGATTCTCAGATCTTCTCTTTATGAAAAAGACACAGGGAACACACAACTTTTATTTTTTTCATTTTCATACATTTATTGATATCATTTATTGATGTATTAATTGATATACTGTGGAGGTGTTTTGGTCTAGTGGATAAGTAACCGTACAGCAGATCACAAGATATGGGGTTCAATTAATTTCCATGGCACTAACGTCCTTTGGCAAGACCTTCATCTGCATTTACCATGCTCGATCCTGGGCCCCGTTGCATAAAACTTACCATTAATGGTAACTCTGCTATCAATGGTAACTACCATGGTAACATCACTCAACAGCCAATCAAAATCAAGGTTTTAAAGGGGGTTACAACTGATGGCAAAGTTACCGTTAATGATAAGTTTTATGCAAAGGGGCCCTGGTGTAGTAAGTGGGTACCTGTAGGATTTATTTCTTGAATACAATGAGCGCTACGGTTGTCGTACTAAAATCAGGGTAAAAATATGCTTGCAGGGCCCTCAGGGAAAACAGTATTTAATACTGATGAGGCTACCCTGGGTAAACAAAAGATATTATTATTATTATTATTATTATTATTATTATCATTATTATTACTAGCATAAATTACCCGTGGCACCATGTGGGGGGGGGGGGGGGGGGGGGTCTTCTCCTATGTACAACCCAAGTACCCATTCACACTGAAAGGCAAGTAGTTTATTGATTAAATATATTTGAACAATTGATTCATAGCAGACTCCTCTTTAAACATAGGAGGTTCAATTTAATTAGCATCATGGGTTAAACTGGGGGAAGAACTTAAATATCATTACGGAGTGAAATCAAAATCTAACTATAGAATGGAAAAGAAAATGTATTGTAACACGGTGTATTTAGTAATCAGTCAAGAGGCAATGATCGTAATATAGAAATGTTATCATTACATGTATTAAGTCAAAAATAAATGTGTAAGTACATGTACCCTACAATGTACAACAGATTGCATTTGTTTGTAGTTCTTCAATTAAAGGTTGCTCAATCATATACATGTATAGTGTAATGTTGAAAGAAGCGAGAGAGAGAGGATACAGTGGGAAACAGTGGTGGGGAAAATGAGAGAGAAAGAGAGAGAGAGAGAAACAGCCAGTGGGAAAAATGAGAGAGACTCATAGACAGTGGGAAAATGATAGAGAGAGTGTGAGAGAGAGAGAGAGAGAGAGAGAGAAATAGACATGCAGGGGGGATAGATAGAAATTATAAAGAATACAAGAGAGAGGGTGGGGGAGAGGGTTTAGCTGTTGTGATGAAAAGTGATAAGATTTGAAGGGCCTCCACTGGTATGTTTAGGTTTCCGATATTTTTTTTCCCTGGTAGGTTATAGTTATGCATTGAAGGAAGTGATAAAAATCTTAGAACATGCACTGAAAATGTATATCTTATGGAACTTGTGCATCTTTTAAATGTTACATTGGCATCTTCACTTATTAGAATACAATATGCAGTTTCATTCAAATAAATAACAATATTGGCATGTGTATACGTTAGATTATGTCTTTTTTCTGATAGAAATGTAAAGCACAATGTAGAAAATATAAACACGTCAGCTAAACAGTAAAGGCAAGATATGCTACAGTATACAGATGAAAAGATCATGATTTTGAGATGGCATGTTATTTAATGTAAAAAGAAAGGACTCTGTACGTCTGTTATAGATACACTGTATTGGTTGTTGAAGACCCCGTTCTCACTCACTTTTGAAAGTGGTCTTAGTTAGACCGCTCCAGAGGAACGGGTCTTGAGGAACGGTTTGCTAGCGTTCACACTCCGAGCAGTTTTTCTCGCTCAAACCGCTCCACGATTCAAAGTGGCCTTGTTGCTATGGCAGCTCAGGTCAGCGGGTCAAATTTTTCGCGCGGAATACAAACTGATGTACCGTAGCGTGCCTGCCGGCTGCCCGATCGATTGCTTTTGCTTTTTTTTTCCGCGCGGAACGTCACTAGCTCACTTCCGGTTGAAGTACGCTTTCGTTCACATTGCACGTTTAGAGCGGTCCATACCGCTCTTAATAAGACCCGTTCCTCAAGACCACCTCCCCGAGGTGGTCTTCTGGAGCGGTCCAGAAGACCACTTCCTGGACCACTTTGACCGTTCACACTCACCTAAGAACCGTTCCTGAGGAAAGGGTCTTAGATAGACCGCTCCAAAAGTCCACTTTCAAAGTGAGTGAGAACGGGGTCTAAGTGATAAACCATTTTTACTCTATTATATTCATGTCTATATTCTTAATAAACATTTATATATACATATAAACAACAGAGTGTTCTAAAACACATGTCAAACAAAATTTAAACGTGTCATTTGAAGGCAAAACACAGTGTACAGATAGGATCAGAATATATGAGATGGCATGTTATGTGAAAACAAAGCACTATGAATTTGTATGTTATAGATACACTGCGAAGACGAATCTAGATCGAGAGTCAGATCGACGACGTCGACATCGAAGCCGAAATAGAGCCGTTCCCGATGTCCGATGTGACTGAAATTCAGGTGCTAGTTGTACTTGTAGTTCTTGATTCAGGCGGGATGTGCATTAGCGCCGGCAATTTCTGACTGTTGAACAATTTTCAGATTAGATCTAACGTTACATGTACAACCATGCCATGGATTCACTGGACGGAAACACACTGAATGAAGGCAGAGTGCAGTGTAGATCTACGCGCGACGCGACGGTTCATTCATCAGCATAGCCTTAAAGTAGATATTCATTGATATTTAAAACTGACTTAAGTTTCATTATTGCGTAGGTGAAGCTTAGACCGGACAAGTTTGTCAAAATTCGACGCTTGCAAACATTCGAAGTAATGATTATTATCAATTACAAATTGCTAAAATACAGCCCCGACATAGCACCTGAACAGCTCTCCGAAAGCCGCTGAAATGTGTGACGTCAAAGACAGGACGTTAATTGCACAAGCAGACGATGTCCCATAACATCTCACATATTTTCAGTGCCTGTTTTGTCATCTTCTCCTCAATTATTTCACTTCACTAGCATTAGTCTATTATGTTTAATCCATATATTGCCTCACTCTAAACCCCGTGCATGGGTTTATTTGGATGGAAAATGAAGCATTACAAGAATAAAGGAATCAGTTGCTTGTAAACAAAATAGACGCCATTTCATTCACAGCTGCATACACCGCTGGACGTTCGGCGTTGAATGAGGGATAAATACCGTCCTTGCAATCATTCAGCGGGCTTTTCAATTTGAAAGTGTGGTTTCTTTGATTGTTCATAAACCCTCATCCTATATATTTACAAACAAAAGATTTCAGTAATCAGAATCTGTTTCATTCCCATTTTAGAATGGTGTGAAATATGGGCACGTTTGAATACACTAAATTCTTTATAATTTGAGAAATAACTGCACTGCACTTATGTTCATTCTTTATGGGACGTCGTCTGCTTGGACAGGATTGTTCCCTTTATTGACGTCATTGAAACATTGTTATTTTTTTGGCGAAGCGCTTGTATATCGCAGATGCTGGGAGGTAGTTTTATTTGTATTATTGTTTAATTACCTAATATGTAGTTGACTTTAAACTGATACGATTGCTATCTGTTAACTTGCCAGTTTCTAGTGATACATTATTTATCATATTTGTGATTTTCTTTGAATGTGTACTTTAAAGTAGAATTTCATTGATTTTGAATATTGATTTAATTTTTATTATTGCATAGGTGAAGCTTAGATTGAACAAGGTTATCAAAATTCAACGCTTGGAAACATTTGAAGTAATGATTATTATCAATTATAAAATGATATAACACAGCCCCGCTATAGCACCTATAGAGCTCTTTGAACGCTGCTGAGATATGTGACGTCATACCGGGGAGCAATCCTTCCTAAGCAGACGATGCCCCATAACATCTTATACATTTTCAGTGCCTGTTTTGTCATCTCATCTTCACTTATTTCTCTTACTTCACTAGCGTCAGTATAAATGCTTATTTGTTGCCTCACTCTAAATTTCCTGCATGGTATTATTTTGATGAAAAATGCAGCGTTAAAAAAATAAAGGAATCAATCGCTTGTAAACAAAAAAAGATGCCATCGTATTTTCAGCTGCATGCACCGCGGCATGTCGGCGTTTCAAGAGGGAACGAATACCATCCATGCTATAATTCAGCGGGCTTTACAATTCGAAAGTGTGATTTCTTTGATTGATCACTGACCCTTATCATGACTTTTTACAAACAAAAGATTTTAGTTACTAGAAACGGTTTCACTTCCCTTTTAGAATGATGTGAAATGCGGTCATGGTGAAACAAACCAAACTCTTTATAATTTAAAAATAATTGCATTGCAGTTACGTTCACTTGATATAGGACGTCGTCTGCTTAGGCAGGATTGGCACCTGATGTGACGTCACGAAAACATCGGTATATTTCTGGCGAATCGCTCGGATATCCCAGATGCTGAGAGGTGTTTTTATTTGTGTTATTTTTTAATCATCAAACACGCAGTTAACGTAAAACTTATACGATTACCATCTGCAATCTTTCTAGTTTCTAGAGATACGTTATTGAGCATATTTGTGATTTGCTTTGAATATCTACTTTAAGCGTACCGTACGTGAAATATATGCCTATGTAATTTCGCTGACCCGAAAAAGGTCGAAAGGACTGGGAATTTCGAAGCTTTACTCGGGGCCTGCCAAAGAAAGTTACAAATTGTAAAAACCTTTTGAATAATGCGACCAAAATACCACAAACAACCCCTTTCATGACAATCTGGGAACAATATAACCACGTTTACAAAAAACCCCAGCTCGATTGAGTGTAAAATCACCGAGAAAAGCGCCGTCAAACAAACGGAAGGACAGACAGACAGACACACAAGATCTGAGCTTAGCCAAATTATAGTAAGGATTATTATTATTATTATCATTATTATTATTATTATTATTATTATTATTATTATTATTATTATTATTATTATTATTATTATTATTATCATTATTATTATTATTATCATTATTATTATTATTATTATTATTATTATTATCATTATTATTATTATTAATTCTTCTTATTATTATCATTATTGTAATTTTTATTATTATTATATAGCATTATCATTAATGTTTATTACAATTATAATTAATGTTCAGACCAAAGAATCAAAGTAAACAAATCAACAGTTTTCCAGGACTTTTCATTCTGATATACAAGTATATTCATCTTCAGTTTGTTTTATAAACCATTTTTGGAAGCACATTTCCATTGGCCAGTTACATTATAAATATAGGACGTCTAATTACAATTTGATCATAAACAAAAAAGTGAAGACAGAATTATTATGTCAAGAAACTCAACAATAATAGACGAAAAAGACTGTACACATGACTTGCACAGTATTATGTCACGTGTGTGACAAAGTTACTGGGGCAATATTTAAAGAACGAGAATCATATTTCGAATATTATTTGGTGAGATGGAGGACACATATAAGTTAGCTTATGACAAGAAAATATAGATTATCCAATTGTATTCTTCATATAGCAATTACTTTTCATGTTTTGGGGTGACGTGTGAGACATACAGAATTACTTAATTATGCATGTTAATTATTACATAATGCATAGACAAACTTTCTTTTTCCTTCAACTTATTAACTTGCAAAAGGACCTAGGAAGGGGATGGTTTCACTATATAGTGACAACAACTATTAAAGCTCATACTGAGAGATGACTATATGATGAAAACAGAGGGTTTTTTTACTTTAATTTATGTCAGTGTAATTGTATGCAAATATGCATGATTGAGTCTTCAATTAAAAAAAAAATCCATGTAACTTTAGACATTACTCTCCAATAATATACTATAAAAAAACAGCAAGAATGAACTTTTTCCATTCCTTTCTTCATTTCTTGTATTTGTAATAATTATCTTCCTTTCTTCATCCTATAATATCTGCGCTTAGAGCACTCCACAGAGTGGATTGGGCGCAATATAAATCATATGAATTATTATTATTATTATTATTAGAAATATATCTATAAGTGTAGTTAACGTTTATTCTGAAACAATAATTTAAGTAATATTTTTGTTTATACGAAATAACTGTATTATGAAAATGTTTTTCACACATATAAATTAAATTAAAGTATATGAGTTAACGCCATTCTGGCTCCAAACTGCACATTATTGATGTGTGAATTATAGAAATGGCAAACTATGTTTGCTTATGAAATGATAAAAATATTTGTTTTATAATTTGTTCAGTTCGTGTTAAATCCTTTGGAAAACGTTTTGATTCTATGCCATGTATGAAAAAGAATTGGAGTTTTGATAAATACAATCAGACAATTTAAAGATAAGCAGCACCAAATTTGAATTGCTATATTGCAATACATACCGATGCAAAAACGAATCAAAGGTAAAGATGAAAGATCTGATTTCGTTTGCAAACCTCGAAATATGTCAATCCCAAACTGCGTGCAAAATGATTGATTTCGCAGACGTGTAGGACACGTAACTTTGTCTGTCCAATCAATTTTTGCCACAATTACTCTTTTGGAAAACCAAAAATATCATAATCATAATATAGCAATACAAAATATTTTCGAGTCAATCTTTAGGTTTCACACATACAGACATAGGGCTCCCCATCATACAATGCAATGTGAATAGTGAATGGCTCAAGTAATTTGAACATTTCGACAGATCTACACATCCTGCCACCGTATCTGCCTATGAAACTGCAATATCCGATACAATGTCCCATGATTCAAGATTGGATTGCTCCATTTAAACAAAACAGTACTCGGGGAAGTTCGCGGAAAAAATCACGGGTTGCAGAAGATGTTAGCCTCAGTATAAAGCCTTTGGGTCATTCTTTATCAAGTTTATTGGAAATGAACATAATTTTTGCTCGTTTCATGACATGTGAATTGTTATGTGCAAAAGGCAATTAGCCAATACCTCAGGCAATTTTATATATTTGATCACTTCCACAGTTTCACGAGAATACAATGTGATAGAGAGAGGGAGGGGGGGGGGTGACGATGTGAAAGATTGATTTGGGATTATGCATAAGTAAAAGCAAACTATTACAGCTGTTATATAAGACTATAGAGTATATTATTATGAAGGGACACGAGAAGGTCTATGTTACATTTGCCTAGACACACTGTTTAGAAGGCATAATATCCCGATAACGTGGCTACACCGCAGCTCGCCTATTCATCAAATTCAAAAGAAAAAGAGACAATATCTCTTCAATATCGTGAGATTTATTGTTGAAAACTCGATCACTGCTACCACTGCTAACATCATTGATAGATAAAAATGAATCCCTCCAGAGACTCTGACTACATTTGTTTGAATGTTGGTGGTAAGATCTATTGCACATCGCGTGCTACCCTGACACGATATCCAAACAGTTTCTTTGCCGCCATGTTAGACAGTCGTACCTCTACAGCCAAGGATGATCAGGGGAATTATTTCATCGACCAAGACGGGGAAATATTTGGCCATGTTCTCAATTTCCTCAGATATGGTGAACTCGTGCTACCAGAGGGGTACAACGATATTGATCTGATCGCAAAAGAGGCAGACTTCTTCAAACTTAACCCACTCAAGAAAGCATTAAAACAAATTGAGACAATTGGCATTGTGATCGGTAGTGGCGCCAATAGGAGCACGTACAGAATGACAAGGGTCTCTCTGAGGAGAGAGAAAAAATCATTCTTCACAAAAATGCTGGATGGAAGCATTACACTTTCCAAAAACTCGCAGGGTGAGTTTGTAATGAGTAGGAAAGGTGAATTATTTCACCATATCGTAGGCTACCTATCACAAGGGTTCATCTTCAACGAAATCACACCTGACGAACTACAGAACCTACGAAAAGAGGCCCAGTTCTTCGAACTAACATTATTGGAGCACCATCATATCCAAAGCGTGGAGTTGATGCAGAAATTATGTGGCACACCTAGATACTTAATCCTACACCTCTACTATTATACGACAGGCCCTTGCATTGTATATTATACGAGCAGATCGTCTTCAGTCTATTCTCAAATCAGAGATATTTGTCACAAGGTGTATAAAATCACAGAAGAGTGTAATGGTGTGTTTTCTGGAACAGTGGACTTGCAGAGAATAAAGCAAGATGGACATGCAAGCGTCGACGATGTTACTTCTTATATTTTAAAAAATCTTCGATGTAGGTATCGAAATATACAGCCAGATTATACCAGCACGTCTTTTACGCGAATGGAAATATCTTTCGCTTCAAAACCCTGGCGTATCTTGAGCGTAAGATTTCACCTTTATCATTTTTTAAATGTTTTTAGGGAACTTTGTTTATGTTAATGTTAAAGGAGAATGAAACCCTGGGGAAATATCTATTTTAATGAATAGAGAGGGTAGAGAGAAGCAATTTTAAAAAAAGTTTCATCAAAATCGATTACGAAATGAAAAAGTTATGAAAGTTTGAAAAGTCTCAATTTACTTTCTATGGCGATCCTCAAATTGGCAATGTTGCTTCAAAGTGACAGGTTTAGTAGTACAACTCTCAATATGTTTTTTAAACAAAATTTCATATTTTCTTCATTATCTCTAAAGATGCTGCTTATCTTTTCGTGAACTCAACATATGTTGCGTCAAATACATTTTCCCATGATATATCTTGAGCTAAGAAGGAGACAACCTGCACCTTGAGAAATAATGGGGGAAAATATGAAATTTTAAGTTATACTACTAAACCTGTCACTTTGAAGCAACATTCCCAATTTGACGATCGCCACAGAAAGTACATTGAGACTTTTCAAACTTTCATAACTTTCTCATTTCGTAACCGATTTTGATGGAACATTTTTTTTTAATTGCTTCTCTCTATCCTCTCTTTTTATTACAATTGATTTTTCTCCAGGGTTTCATTATCCTTTAATGTATTTGTCTGATAAAAAAGGCTTACCAATCCGTTTTCACGTGGTTCATAAGTACACGTGTATATATATATATATATATAGTTGACGAACAATAGCCATTATAAAACGGGTTCAAGAATGTAGCCATCCTGATTGGTCAAATAACACCACGTGACCGTGCAAAAAAAAAGTGATAACGCACGGCGAGGGGACTAACGCACGGCTAATCCGGATCAAACACTAAGATTGTAAGAAAACACTAAGATTGTAGACCCGTTTTATAAAACTTTTAATACATGGTTGTGAGGTCGTGCATTAGTGCGATCCAGCAACACGCAGGTTTTTATCGTGGTGTCTAACACACTCGGCTACGCCTCGTGCGTTAGTACACCACGATAAAAACCTTTGTGTTGCCAGATCGCACTAACGCACTCCCAACCATGTATTAATAGCTAATAGTATACTAGCGTATTTGAATGGAGGTAAGGGGGCAATTTGCCCACCCTCCATCACCCTCGACAGATTTCCAAATTCCAACCATGAAATGAAAATAATAACTGACATTTCAATGATTGTGAAGCAGTCATATCAAAGTAAATTGTAACCAAAATGCCCTTATAACCTCACGAATTATGGATAACTTTTCAAAAAACTTCTCGTTCGGTCGCAAAACAACGATGTTAATAGACGTTTTGAAGCCAGCCATCAAAAAGGTGAGCAAAGCTAATACTGTTGTGCATGTGAAGACAAACAATTCATTTTTGAACGCTACTGTAAAGAATTGCTGCAGTAAAATCTGAAATATCTTCAAACATACATGTACAAATCAGTAGTTTATACATGAATTATAAAAAAATGAAACCTGTCCAAACACTTTCAATCAAGACGTAAGGAGGCCAAAATATTTTCTTCCTGCCAGGTACCCAATTAAAACCTGGGTAGAGGGTGGCAAATGTAGACTGATGTCTTGCCAAAGGACATTAGTACCACACCATGCTCGAACCCACGACCTTGGCATCTCTAGTCAAGTGTATAAACCACTTGACTGCGACACCTTAACATACTACAATTATAGTATCTCTTGTCATTTTCCCTGACTGTCTCCAGCGGGCACTCATCAAACCCAGGGGCGGCGGAGCGTATTTCAAAGTGTGGGGGGGGGGCACCGGCAAAAGGGGGCACTTTGGGGAGAAAGGGCGCACCTACAAAGGGAGAACATAAAGCGAAAAAAAGGACCATTTGTGTGACATTGGTATTACCCTACTGTCTAATCAATATAACTATTATCAAGCATCACCTTCTTCCTTTTTATTGTAGTTCTGGACACTACTTCAGCTTCCCCAATTAGCAGTTGTGTGGAATGGTCTAACGATTCATGTGAGAGCAAAAATTTTCGGACTTTTCTTATAATGCTGAAGTCCTTGAGTTGCGCATCATTTACAGCGATATAATGAAAATGACAACAGTGAATTTATTTGGGGGGAATGTCGAATGATCTTTTAATGTGTACATTAACCCTGTCATTTTCTTTAGGCTAGATAACATATTTTGTGCGATCTGCTTGATTTCATTATATACTGTAAAAACGAGCGAGTTATGGGGACATTTCCAGAAAATATTGCCGTTACTTGGTGTAATTTATGGGCGCATTCAAGCGAACGGAATGAGAAATCCTTTGCTGGTGGGGGGGGGGGGGGGGGGGATTGGCATTGTGCCATTCTTGCCTCCAGCTCCGCTGCCTTACATTGTAGTTGTAGTAACATGGATACCTGTTATAAAGCCGCACCGATTCTTTGAAGATAGATATGGCTCTTTTTGTATTTAAAAAAAAAAAAACCCAAAACAAAAAACAGATGGAAACTTATGAGAAGAGAAAAGGGCACATATTAGATAATAAAAGGGGAACTTATCGGAA
>CM046848.1:19249101-19326601 GCA_025618425.1 Heliocidaris tuberculata
AGGTCCTCTACTGTCATTAAAGTCTTCATTTCAAAATGTTTGATACGTTTTCTATTCAAATATGTTGGATACAGGGCTATGACAAGGAATATGGGGCAGATTATTCATTCTGAATCAGGTAATACACTTTTTGCCTTATTTTATTATATTCACTTTGACATTTTTCAATTAAAATCAGAAGTTATCACATCTTCAATACAAACTTTAATGCGACAAAATAGCGCCACATCCAACAGCTTTATAGAACTGCAGCATACAAATTACTTGATGAAACTGATGCCACTTGGGTACCTCATGTCTGTCCAGACCTGCAAAGAGAAATAAGAAATGGCAGAATGGATGGTAAAAATAGAAATAAATTCAAATCAAAACATTTCGAAGATGACATTTAGTATTTTGGAAAATACCTGAAGCTAAAAGCTCATCATTGTCTTTGCTAAGACGGGTCACCCACCACTTTTTATAGAAGTTACTTAAATCTGCCCTTCCAATAAATGAAAATTATACTGGCATCATAACCTACAATAGTGATTTCAGAGATTGCCTTCTTGGGCTTTATAAAGAGACTTGTGACACCAGAATTTTGTCTAATGCACATTTGCTCATACATCAAGGCACATTAGGGTTTATGCAACAAACCCTACTAAAGAATTCTGCACTATGCAAAGCTGCTTACTAGCCATATGTACATGAGCAATTGAATCAGTTTACAAAATACATGTAGCATGAGTTGAAAAGTAAGCATTGTTTGTATTTTGGTAAAATCTCAAAACAGACAAAACCCTTAGGCAATGGGAGTTAGCAGACTCATGATCAGAGTTTAGCAGGTTATCATTCACATTATGATAAACTAACAATGAGTGTACATTAAAAGTATATAGGTATGAATTGTTTTAAAAAAAATATTTGGAGTTGGCATATAACTGTACATAAAAAAATTGTTAATAATGAAAATATGCCAATATACATGCATATTGCAAAGATGGCTTATCAAAGCATTGCAGCAAACCTTTATGTTTTAATATTGTGGAAAATTGTAATTATTTCAGAATTCGAGAATTCGCTACCCAATGGTGACGAAATGTGATAGTTAATACTTGTAGACATTATCACATTTTTTTCCTCAAACAAGCACAGAACACAAATGGAATGGAATAAAATTCCTTAAAAGTTACAAGCTCATTTTGACTGAGGATCAATAAATGAGCAAGGTCTGAATTAAGTTTTCACATGTCACTCAGTACATTTACATGTATCATTGTAGACCTGTCAGACAAAAGAAAACAAGTTCCATCTGAGGGTAAATTTCATTTGGCTTCCTACAGTATAAATCACAAAATATTTGAGAGTTATTAGGACTCTCTTAAGATCAAGGCCAGACATGGACGCCCTCTTTCTTCCGTGATGTGTAATATATCTTACGTTCATAATGATGAAAGAGAGCAAAATTTCCATTTTCAATTATGATCATCTGGGCATAGGTCCAGGGGCTGGCTCCAGTATAGGAAATCATAACAAAACTTTCACTTCAAGATTTAATGAAAACAAACATAGAGCTTGTATTATGAAAAGGAGACACCAATTAAAACAAACAACAAACAAAGGAAATACATATGAGTCATGTCAACAAAAATAAAACAAAACATAACTACATGTACCTGATACTGTTGCATGGGATCAGTCCTGTTTGCTGAGAAATAAGCTTGGAAGTCTTTAACTAGTTGACAGCAAACCTCTTTCCCCCAGTTTTATATTACATCACTCCAAAGCAGACTGTAATTAATACAAAGGAGCAAGAAAAACATAATTACAATGAAGTACATGAATGAACATATCAAGAAACAAAATAAAATGACTTTACTTCCCCCAAGTGTACACTTCATTGAAATAATCATAGACAAACTTTTTAAAGGGAAAGTCCACCCTGGTATTTCGTTGATTTGAATAAAAGCAGGAAAGGAGAAGAAACAGAATAGTGAAAGTTTGAGACAAATCTGATAAGAAATAAGAAAGTTATGAATTTTTGAAGTTGTAATCAATCAAACACAAATTGGCAACTCCGTGACGTATCTTGCGAGCTCCTCTCCAATTTGCTCAGTACAGAAATGTCATAAATTTTGATTTTCTTAGTTTCTGATTAAGGAATAGATTTGTTTCATACAGGTTCTGTGTAAAAACATATGAGCAATGATTATATCTAAGGTGCATGTATGATTGAATATTTTCTTTAGAGAAAACGGAAATTAATGACTTATGGGTACAGGGCAAATGGGAGAGGAGCTCGCAAGGTACGTCACAGAGTTGCCAATTTGTGTTTGATTGATTACAACTTCAAAAATTCATAACTTTCTTATTTCTTATCGTATTTTGCTCAACCTTCACTGATCCGTTTCTTTAATGTTTCTGCTTCCTTTAAAACCAACTTGTAATCAGGGTGGACTTTCCCTTTTAGCAATGATAATTTTGGAGCGGGTTGATTTATTACGAGATTTATGTAAGAGACCCTTGGTATAGGCCTACTACATGTAATAAAATGTGTAAGTGACCAACAAAGAAATAGCTCAGCTACCTGAAGAGAACCTGCATTAACCTTACCCAATGCACATTGTTTCAATCTTCTTGGGCCACTTTCATCAAACGGCAAGTCAATTCTTTTGAATTGCATTTTTTCTTTAATTTACTATGTATTTTACACAAACTATCAATATCTCTCATACCACATTATCATACTGAATACACTGAGAATTATTTTGTTTCTGCCTTGTAAGTCATACGATTACATACACAACTCGTGTACTCGTAAGTCGTAACTCAGTTTGATACTCATTTTACACAAAATAAGTGGAATTCAATACCACAGGCCTCATACTGTACCAACACTTTGTCATTTTCTTTTTTATTCTTTTTGTCTTTTTATATCAGTAATTGTTTCTGTGACTTTTCAAGTATTTTGATTGTTTTATTATGTATCAACTCTTCTGTGTACATGTATGTGCATGTAAACAAAGCAAATTTCCATTGTTTATTAATATATTATGGACAATAAAACATTGAAATGAATTGAATTGAACTTTTTCCATTTCTAAATCTTTTTTCGATGCATTGTGTTTAATTATATTTATCATGCAATACTGCGTTTGCATGAATATTCAAATAAAAATATTCAAATAAAAAAATTCAACAAAAAAATTCAACAATTTACAAAGATATGCAAAAGATAACAACAGTTTCACACACACAAATTGTGTTTTAGTGCAATTACGATGATGATGTGCTATTTGATTTTGGATTGACATGCAGGAATAGACCGCTTCTGTAATGTATACAAATTTATACCGGTGTGTTGGCTCAGTCAGTAGAGCGTCCGCCTCACAACCGGGAGGTCGTGGGTTCGAACCTCGGCCGCGTCATACCAAAAGACGTTAAAAGATGGGAGTTGCTGCTACCTTGTTTGGCGTTCAACAATAAGGGATAGAGCAACGTCGATCTGGCGCTGCTCAGTGGCTGCCGGGCTCACGATCGATTGGGCAAAAAGAATTTCCATTTCGGTTTAACTTAATAAAATTTGGAGTGGACTTTAAAAGATTATTATTATTATTAAATTTATGCACATAAATTCTCTGAGCACCTAGTGACGAGCTATTCCATTAACCTGCTTTTTATAAATGAGCCTCAATGCTTGGAATACAGTTTGCATACATTATTTGTTGCTATGTCCGGCAAGCCTCCGGCAAGCTTTCAGGTTGTCAAGAACTACCTTTGTTTGAAAGGTATGTATAAAATTTGCATACATTACCAAAGCGGTCTATTGCAGGACCTCACAATGGATGGTCTGATTTTCAGCAAACTAGGTCTCAAAGTAACTCGAAGGTCTGTCAGAATCTGCAACTGTCACCGACTTGGCACAGACGAGAAGAATGACTTCTTGAAATGAAAATGAGTTTTTGTCTTTCTTCTTCTCATAGAGCAGATTGCTATACATTTAATGAGATTTGGGGAGCACTAATCGCTGGTTACAATAGTACAAAAAACAGCCTGAAATTTGCTTTCATTAAGGTGATATTGGAGGAAACATAATGACTTTTGGATCATCCTTTTATCCCTGTGCTACAATTCCAAAATTTTGTGGTTTGGCTCAATAACTTTCGATTTAGAGCCTTACAAAAATACCCTACATGAGTGAAAACAGCAAAAGTTTCTACACACACTGTGTCCATTTTGGTTGCTTCATCATGTTGGTTTGATGCCCGGAACTTTAAGAGAAAAAAAAAATAATTTTTAAAATCCTTATAGAGAGATTCAGAATGACCATTTCATTACAATTATCAGCAACTTTTTTTTTACTTTTAGCATGATCAATTTACATGTTTATTGTTTTCAGATACACAACAATGTCTAAGAAAAAAGTAGGGATAAAATGACAGTCATAGTGTAATAAATTGAGGGAGGATAATGTAGGTATTAGTTTAATGCTTACCAGGTAATAAATTCCTGGCCTGAAAGGGTTACTGTTGAACACAAGTTTTTTTCCCCCGGAATTTTACAGACTATCATTTCTGTCATAATTACATCTGCTCTGACTTGTGAGTAGACTAGTGAAATGATAAGCACCGTTAAAACTAATCCAGTGGTGTATCTAGGGATTATGGCACCCGGGGCAAACAACGAAGTTGCACCCCCCCCCCCCCCCTCCAACTTCCCCACTGATCTAAGTTCTTGTAAAAGCGAGGGAGCAAAGCGAACGAGCGATATATTTTTTTTTTTTCTTGCATTTTTGACCCCTCAAAATGAAATTTCTGATGCATTTTACCCGGCAAAATTCAAAATTGAGCACTGCATTCGAGGGGCAGAATTTCGAATTTTGAACAATGATAAACGGTTTTCTATTCCCTTTCGTCTCAAATGGGGAGCAAAATTAACAAAACCCCTTCAGAAATAGACAAGGAATTCAGCAAGATATTAATGGATAGTTGAGATTTCAACTTTTGCAAAATTCATGCTATACACTTTATCCTGTATTGGGGCCGCAATATTAACAAGAGGCTGATTAAACTTACATAATAGAGAGCAAAGCAACAAGAATTACATTTTATTTTTAAATTTCTGAACCATTTAAAAACCCTATTTTAAAATGATATCCTTCACTGGGGCGTGAAATTACGAGATCCTGGAGCATCATATGCGAGGGAGGAAAGCAACCGAGTTTTAGAAAATTTTGCATTTTAATACCTAAAAAAATGTGTTTCTAATGCATTTACCCTGCAGATTAGGGGCGCATAATTCTTAATGATCATGATTTTTCTTCATTTCCTTCTCTTTTTCTTTCTAACTTTTAGCAGTTTTTGCACCCCTTCAAGTGCCGCCCGGGGCAAACTTGTCAGAGTTGGGTTCCAAGTTCACATTTTTATGTTATCCTTTATTTTCTTCATACTCCTTATTACATTAAGCCATAGCTTGCCAGATATTTTATCACCCTGCAATGCAAAAAGCAACCATTTTCCCAGAATTTTGCTGATTATTATGGTGAGTTTACCTCTTCAAGTTGATCACCGCAGATATTGACACAGCTCCACATAAGGATGGTTCCCTGTGCAGGATGAAAAAAAAAAGTTGTTTATCAACCCTCAACTGCGTAGATGTAGTCAGTAGAGCCAGGGCATCATTTCATCAAACCGTCGTAAGTACAGGTTTGCCGACATCCATTGAAACGTATATTGTTAATCTTAATACAGTTCAATTTAATGGGATGTCAGCGAACTTGTACCTATGACGGTTTGATGAATGCTGCCCAGACCTACATGCAGTCTCAATGAAACAGTCGTCAATGTACACGTAACAGGGTTGGCAATTTCCCGGGAAATACTGGGAAATACCGGGAAATACCGGGAAATACTGGGAAATACCTGCGCAATACCTGGGCAATACCTGAAAGTGTACCAGCAGATGTACTAACAATCATTCAAAGCTTTCATGTGACTAAAATTCCATCTTTTGATTGGACTTCAAATGTTCGAAGTTGATGGTTTTCAATTACTCATTGGTTTCTTAGAACATACATGTACATGTACATGTACATTGCTTGTTGTATGTAAAACAGTGCTGTTTTATTCACATTTTAAAGACACAAAATTCAAGACACATCGCACCACTTTCTTCTGTTGACTACCCGTAGGTTGACAATATGCTGGTAGTGCATATGAGGGTGAAGTACCGGGTGCACATTATTTTGAATTGTCGTGTTGTTTTTAAATGTTCTAAATCAACAGATAAAATATGAATTACGGTAATGTACAACAGTGTGAGTCATAGAGTCAAGCTACTTTTCATACAGGCACCATCCAAAGTATGCCTCATGAATTTTTAAAAGTTGAAAAATTGAATGCCCATCATTGACAAGCAAGCAAGCACGCACTGTATATGGGGTTAGGGACCCTCATAGTACCACATCCCACTGGTCCTATACCTATTCGTTTAATGAAAATGGATCCTAACCCCAATTGGACACAGGATAAATTGAGGCTGCAAACAGTGGGTCATGTGACCCACTGTTCTAATAGGACATAATAGTATATATATAGGACTGATGCCTAAGAACTACAGAAGTGCCCTCTTGGAGTAGTGTTGCATAGAATGGAATTGGTGTGAGTTTATCTTCACATTCATATGTTCTACCTACAGTGGCCCACTTAAATCTCTTGATTGGTCAGGTAATAGGTGATCTTTTAAACTGAATTAGACATAATTGATTCAATTTGATTTCTGTTTGATGGAATGTGAGTGCTTACAAGATGTAGACAATAATGATAATTGATAAATCACATACTGAAAGGTAATAAGGTTAAGTTCAAATATACCTCTTTAATAATGCCAGGCTTTTAACACTTGACATGTTAATTATTTGAATGCCATTGCATTTCAACATTCTTCATGAAGGGAATGTGTTAGAAGTTTAATTGATTTGATTAAAAAAACCCAACTGTATATCTCACTATAACAGGGCTGTCAACCCTCCCGCTTTTGGCGGGAGTCTCACACGCCACCACGCTCATTCTCCCACCGTCCCACCAGCATCGTGGCAGGAGACTCCTGCCACGATGCCCTTCCTCCCACCAAACGTGTAAAATTGGAGTAAAAAGACACCTGAAAACACTGATGACCATTTTTTTTTTGCTTGTCCAAGAATTTTGGACTAAAAAGAAAGCAAAAAACACAGAGGCCAGTGCCAGTGCCCCCCCCCCCCACTTTTTCAAGTACCCAATTGTGCCCCTTTTTACCCATGAAAAGTGCCCCCTTTATCTTCGCATAGTGCCCCTTTTTCTTTACAATAAGTGCCGTTTTTACCTTCTGATAAGTGCCCCTTTAACCTCAGACATTACTGCCCCTTATGAAATCTAATAATTGCCCCTTTTTTCTAATTAAAGCCCATTTCCCGTTCTAATAGTGCAATTTTTCCTTCTGATAAGTGCCTTTTTCACTTCTGATAAGTGCCCCTTTTCCTTCGTATAACTGCGCCCCTTCTTCTTTCTGATAAATGCCCTTTTTACCTTTTGATAAGTGCCCCCTTTAACTTCAGACATTATTGCCCCTTTTGAAATCTGTGCCTTTGTTTTTCGTCTGATTAGTGCCCATTTTCCGTTCTAATAGTAAAATTTTCCCTTTTTATAAGTGCCCCTTTTCACCTCTGATAAGTGACCATTTTTCTTCGTATGACTGCCCCTTCTTCTTTCTACTAAGTGCCCTATTCACCTACTGATAAGTGGCCCTTTTAAGCTAAGATAAGTGTCCCCTTTGAAATCCGACAAGTGTCCATTTTCCTCTGATTGGTGCCCATTTTCCGTTCTAATAGTGCAATTTTTTCTGATAAGTGCCCTTTCCACCTCTAATAAATGCCCCTTTTTAAGTGCCCCTTTTACTTTTGATCAGTGCCCCTTTTCTTTCTAATAGTATTATTTTCCCTTTTGATAAGTGCCCTACCTATATACCTATATATATTCAATATATTGTACCTATATGCTCCGATGTCGCTTACAAACTGTGCCCTAAAGTCCACAAAAGAGCCATATACCTAGCTCCAAATCAGAGAGGCTTCATAATAATAGATTCCCCTACTGATCTCAGCACAATGAGAGGCAGTGGAGCAGGGGGCAGGAGGGGCACAATTCCCTAAAGTATACAAGAATGAGCAGTGCCCCTAAATCATAACAGGAAGGACATTTTTTCTAAAAATTTTCCAAAGCTCGCTCGCATTTACCATTGCCTTCTTAACATATTAGGAAAATCGCTGCTATTCAAAATATCTTCAATATTTTGCTCGCTCACTTCGCTCGCTCGCAAATGAATAACCATTACTCAACTGCAAAGTAGTTTTTTTATCTACACTGTATAACCATGTTAAGACATAAACAATAATGTGTCGAAAATGATCCTCGATAGTGTATTAATCAGAATGTAGCGGTATACTACATGTAATGTTTCAAAGAGGCTTTTTCCGCCTTGTTTTCACCCTTTATAGGTGCCCCTTTTTTCCCCAAAAGTGCCCCTTTTTGTTGGTGCCCCCCCCCCCCACTTTGAAAGACGCTCCGCCGCCCCTGATAAATGGTATGGCTATATGTATGTAATCATGGTTGAGGAAACCACTCGTTTGTTGGCACACAAAAATAAAGACAAGTCAGAGTCTATGGACAGGGAAAGAGAAAGCTAATGCGTGTAACGCAATGTCAATGAAGCGCTTCTGTGCAGAGTGAACAGTGGTTTCCTCAACCACGATGTGTAACTTTACTCTAGTTAGTTTAGGATCCCAGGCCTACTCTAACATAGCTTTCATGGCTGAATAGGCAGCCTTCAATAGCTATTGTGTGTAGAAGTAGATCTACTACCTGACTACATACTAAAAAATCACTAGCGGGGATTGGTCCAGGATAGGCAGGAAAGATCATTATTAATATTAAATAATAAACAGATAAATACAGGACAGTCTCAGGAGAAGAAAATAATTATTTAAAATTTCACTTTGAACTTTGAAACCCCAAATGTGTAGAAAAGTGGGCATGAGGATTGAAGAGTCCCTGAAGCAGGTAATCAAGAAAATAGAAGGGCTTAAACTGAATCTTGCTTAGACTCTTAAACTTAAAGCTAGAGTAATTTTGGTGTCTGGTTTACGCTAGTGCAGAAGTGAATTTATCACACAGTCCCACATATCCACACACAGGTTTGGTCCGTTTGGTCCCATGTAAAATAAAACCCAGGATTACCCCGTACGGTACATGTCTGATTGTCAAATCTAGGTGCAAATTTAAAACATTGATTACACAAATAAACTCACCTCATAACAAGAGCTTATCTTAATGATGTCCACTGTTCTTCGCATCATGCACCAGGCCCAAAGTCTAAAGATTCATCGCCAGGCGGCCGGCCGTGCTAGTTGCCACCGTACCGCCGCCCGCTAGCCCTATACAGACACTGCATGCACAGTTAGTAGCTGGCCATCGCATCCACCGGCGGCCGGCCGGCGGGGCGCGGGCGGACCGAGCGTGGGCTGGATGGAGCATGCGATTTAGCGCTGTAAGCCTTTATTTCGCAGGCCTCATTGGCATTCACATGGGCCCATGGCTGCGTGGGAGCAGCCTTATGCACATATGCTGAATACAGTTGCTGGCCTCCCAGGTTTATCCAGGTTTATCCTGGGAGTTTTTGGCAACTAATGAGCCAAAATGTGGAATTTATCAGCAGCAGCATGCAGCACGACGTCGTCACGATCAAACGTCTAGTCTCGATCTGCGGTATTGATTGCCCCTTTTTTTAGTCATCGATATTCGTCACAAAAATTAAACGTAGGGCTATACCCCACCCTCACTTGAATCTCATTTGGGTAAAAATGTTAGGGTCTATTTAAACTTTAAATAACGTTTTTACCAAAATATTAGTTCTAAAATGAATACATTTTTAAAAGGTAATTTAAAATTTGAATTGATTAAAAATTAAAAAAAAAAAAATCTATTTATAATAAAGATTTGGAAAAATAAAAGTGACAAGATAGCCTACATGTAATGCATATACATGTACATTTCTCTTTATAGAGAAAGGGAATATTTCATTGGTCTGTGGTCAAAATGCATGATCATTAGAAAGCGGCTCTCGGGCATCGTGAAATGAATTTGAATGGGGGGGGGGCGGCTAATGGCCCTGACCATTGAAATCAGCGGACGATAGGCCTACCGGTAGGCCCCCTCCAACCCTAGCACGTGCACAACTTGCCAAAATTCTGTTAGTGTACAAAAATCGACAGAGCGTAATGTCGTACAACCAAATAAACACAACACACTTATTAAGAAGTCCGAAAAGTAAGACTAATATAAAAGAATTTTTTTTTTTCTATTGAAACTTTTTAAAAACTTGATAAGGTGGCAGAAGGAAGAGTGTGTGCAGGGTCATCACTATAGTACTTTCAACTTGTGTGTGATGGATTGACTTGGCGACTGCAGCAGGAAATTGCCGGCTATACTAGGCGCCGGGGGAGGGGGGGGGGGGACTTGAAAAAAGGGTCTCTTTTATAAGACTATTACTGAAAATAATTAATGTCAGTTATATATTGCTGTCAACAATCTCATAAAAGTAAAATCATATCAATAAATATGATCAGGAATTGAATAAATATAAGTGGATATATCCTATAATTAAGTAATATAGTTAGGTATCATGTCTACAGTATGTGTATTTGTTTTGGATTTTGTAAATTGATTTTGGTAAATTGGCTATTTTGATGAGTCATTCTTGCCGCACTACGTAATGAGTCTAACATGCGATCAATGATTCATTGTCCATAAAATGTAACTTTGATAATTGTATTTTTCAAAATATCTTGAAGGATAATCTTCTATCAATTTATTTGAGGTAGATCTATTTCAATAAAATGTTCAATAACAATATATATATTTATAAAAAATTTATGAACAATTCACATTGATAGCAGAAGGTTGTTCTACTTTAATTCAAACCATATTCCGCAAAAACAACTTACTACATGTCAAATTGGCAATTACTTCGCTCATTTTAGTGCATATAAATTAATGCCCAATGGCATTGGGATGCTGGGCAACACATGTTGGCTGTGTTATAATAGCATTCATTGTTCATTGGACCTTTTTTCCCAAGGTATCCAATGTCCTATTGGGAACGCTAAACGAATCGCCTGATAATACTGGTACTGATGAGGCTACTCTAGGCAGGAAGACAAATGAATCAGTATTGTTATTGTTATTACTATTATTATCATCATAATCACCATCATCATCACTGTTGTTATTATGATTACTATAAATTGGCCATAATAGTGACTGGCTCAGAGCGGTAGGGCGCAGATCCAAATACACCATTCTAAATTTTAAAAGGTTTTACATCAACGCTTCAGTCTTACCATGTGTTTATGTGCTTTAATGTTCTTAATATGATAAATAGATTACAAAAACTTGAAAACTTGGAACGTGTATAGATGCTCAAACTAGAAAAAGTACTATGCGGGCCTATGCGTGTAATATGAAGAAAAATATTATTTACAAACTCTTGCGACGCATTTGGACTTGTAAAATTTGTATATTTTAAAAAGATTTTTTATAAGTGATTTAATCGTCCTTATCATGATTAGCATAGAAAAAAAACATTATATAACACAGACTGATAGCATTGTGTGTGATTATTATCTAGGCCTATTTTCCTTTTCCACAAGAAAAGAAATTGTTGGGCGAGCTGAAGCTATTTGATATCGTGGGGGATCCAGGGGAACGAGGGGCACATAGTCCCCGGCTATACCCAATGTGCCCAATCTTATGAACACACACAAAAATAAATGTGTAAAAATTTATGTTTGTGTGTCCATCCCTCCCCTCCCCCGCTCCCTGGGGCAATACGTTGCACTAGAAATTCACCCATGAATGCAACCCCCATTTTAATCCCCCCCCCCTTCTTTTTTGCTTGTTTGCTTGTCAGACATTTTGTAAGTTTAAATGCATCAGAAAAACTTAAAGACCTTCTTTTCTTTTGTCAGGGATTGTTGAATTTTGTGCCCCTTTCCGAGAATTTGGCATGTCCCACTGTGATGTATCATAACCCTTAATATGACAATTCACCATTCATAGTAAATTGCTACAGAAGAAAATGAGAAATGTGTCATAACTTGGTCTTGGTGGATTATGTTTGGTGTATTTTGCAGTTTTATAGTCAGGCTACCCCATCATTTTGGCATACAATTCTAATGCGTACAAAATACTATTTCTTGGAATGCGATTTTGATTACTGTAACACAATAATTTTATTTATATTTATTCATATAATCATATTGCTGTAACATGCATTGCTCGTTCCTACTATTTTCAAAGACTATTACAAATCTTATTACTCTTTGGAGCCTATAACTCACGAGCGTAGCTTCCTCCTTAGGCTCCTCAATATTTCATTATTATTCTAGCCCAGTCTGTTTAATTAATATTGCATGCAAACGCATAGATATGAGGTACTCGCCTTCTTTTATTTTCTCTGACAATATATCTCTTGTTTGTTCGTACCATCTATCTCGTTTGTACCAATTATATTGTTTGTACCCATTTACATGTATACTGTAAAAACACAATGTATACTGTAAAAACACAATGTAAATGTGAAATATGAAACAAACTGAAACTGAAACTGAAACTGAAAAGTGAAATATGAAAATTATTATGCAGTATTGTGTATTTCATCGAATACTTTATTTGATGAAGATCTCATTAAACAAGGCGTCACGCTTTTGCTTATCTTGCGGCTCCAGTTGTGTTTGCAATAAGTTTCTGTTTTTTAAAACGTAAACTGAATATCATATGTATTTGTACTTCTTTTCAGAAATGAAATGAAATAAAATGAAATATTTTGAATATGACACAGTTTGTACAAAATTATATGTTGGTAGATAAGACACATGCTTAGGACTTGTCAAGACGTGCATCATGTTTTTATTGCTGTCGGTACTAAAAAAAAAAAAAAAAAAAAAAAACACTTTGCGTTTCCTAATTCTATGCAGGTTGTACTTTGTGTAGTCTATTCAATTCTTTCGTTCATGTACAGGCGCATAACTTGCCCTTCAAATTAATAAAACTGTATTGAAAATCGTGATTTTAGTGCAGTTTCATGAATTTGAATTGCAAATTATCCGTCTTTACATGAACAAAAGATGAAACGAATTGAAACATGTGGTCATGCAAACCCTGCATTACATTACATTACAAAAGGTACAACTTTTTTTTGTACCGACTGCAATAAAATGAAGTAACAATTTCATCATAAAAGTATAATTAGTCGTTAGCAAACAATCAATGAAAATGTGAGTTAGGAAATTCTGCATACTATGCTTTTTGAATGAACAATTTTCATCAAACATTTCTCGAGTTATCTTAAAAATTGTCCAGGGGGAACTTACTTTTTTTTTGTTGTTGTTGAGTATATCCCATATCGTATGGATACCGCATGCATCCACTGGCATAGGTTTACTACTATTGTCACAATTATCACTATTATCATCACTATTCCTGCTTATATTTATCATCAATGTTATCATCATTACTGATGGTGTTACTGTTACCATTGCTATTATTATTATTATCATTATCATCATTCGCGCCAATCGGAAATGTACATGTACGTCTTGACACAATCTTGGTCACTTCGATACTAGCTTTGCTAACTGGACGAAAGAAGTTTTTTAATGACAAATACAGTACGAGTCAGAAAAAAATGTTACACTTTTTTAAAATGCTTCTATTACAAACATGATAGAAATATCATAATTCTTGCACCACAGTTAATTAGAATAACTCTTCCAGTTTTATTTAATACCACATTTGTGGGGAATCAGTATTGAATTTACTGGATAGGAATCAATTAATGTAACTGGGTGAAAACCCATTTGCGCCAACATCAACAATGCCTTGCCTGATTTGGATTCCACTGAACAATGAGCAAGAAAGCTTTTTGTAATGATAATTGAGTCATAACGTTAGGCGAACCTGTGGAATGGCCCCCAAGATCTCCAGACTTAACACCCATGGACTTCTTCGTCTGGAGGTTCCTCAAGTCAAAGGTGTACAGCAGCCCACCTGCAGACCTGGATGACTTGCAGCAACGAATCGTCAGACTCTGAGAAGCAACCAATCTGCGAGAAGACAGGCTGACACTTCGTAGGGCCATGGCAGCGATGCTCCATAGAGCTCAGAAATGCATCGAGAGAAACGGACGCCATGTGGAAGGTAAAAGCTATGTCCAAGTGCCCAAAATGACTATGAAAAAAGACTTTCAGTGAAGATCACTGAATTTTATGAATTCTGGCTTTATTTACTTATTCATTTATTCATTGGTTCTCATGTTAATTTGTCTTGAATTAACATATGCATAAACTCTACGCTCATTGTTTGTGTGAATGTTGTTGTCTCTTCAGCAGGTAATCATACGACTTAGCGCAAATGAGTTTTGACCATCTTTCAAATAATGGATGTTGTGCACTCAACCGTAACAGCAACATTAAAACAAATTGTTATCAAACAACAAAGGAATATATACTGTATCCATACATGCTAAAAATACTCTGCTAATCCAACATTTTCAAAACAATACTCAATTTAAAAAGTGTAACATTTTTCTGACTCACACTGTATATTTTCCCATTCTAAACTGGTAAAGACAAAAATGCTCTGTAACACCATGTCATGCATGTGGGAGTACATCAAAGTTTCGAAGTTTCAAAATTTATTGATTTCCACAAACATATGTCTTTTACAATTTTTTTTAAACAGTTCATATGAAAATTAAAACAGGAACATAACAAATATATAAATTGAACATAGATATAACAGAACATCATTCAGTGGACTTTGTTATGGTTTACACTGATAAAGTGATAATTGGTATAATGTAAACATTGTAAATGTAAAGAAAAACATGAGTGGAGGAGTCTATTTAAATTAAACATATCTTGTATTTCATAGACCCCTGATTGAAAAAAAGCAAAAATAGTTACAATCCTTAAATTAAAGGAAAAAACAAAGAAAACGTGATAATTTGTGCAATATTAACAAGTTTTAAAAAAAAGGAGTATTCTATTCATTCGTTCGTCTTTATATGTCTTGATCTATTTTCATCACAAAATAAATAGTTGTACATCTATATACTGTATACCAACATAATGTGGTGCTTATTATCGTCTTTGTCAACTCTTTAAAATAAATTTGTTCCTTTTCTTCAGCATACATCTTAACAATGATTTATAAGCGCTTAACATCTTGTGAAGCTAAATTGTTAATATTTGGTTGAACTTCAATTCCACTTTGCTCGTCTTAATACAAGTGATCTGAAAGGATTCTTTTCTGCATGTAATGATTTCTATCGTTTTACGTTATTTTTAGATTAAGTCATCAACCAACTTCCTGCGATGGGCGGCAGCGACTCATAACAAGATTGGGAAATCACTTGAAACGTGCCACAACAAAAATATTGTAAAAGTTCACTTTGGGAAGTCCACAGGAAATATAATGTTAAAAGGTTGTAGAAAGCCTATAGCCTCAATCTAGCCAGTTGAAAAACATTACGTTTTATCGGTATTTAGGGAATATTGCTTTCTCGTACTTATGGAAAGTAGGCGATGATTAAATAATGAAAATGATTATGATTATAGCGTTTAGTGAAGTAAGGGGAAAAGGTTTGAGAGTTTGGGGAGAAAAAATATATGTTTATGACTGAATCTACAAGACTAGTACTTTTAGATTTTAGTCACATGACAGAATCAAAGCGTACACAAAGTGATCCGCATACAACTTGTACAAATACATGTACGTCTTTCGGAATGCGTTTCTTACTACAACTGTATAGCTTATTTTCTCCAAAACAGTTGCTGTTGAAACGGAATCGTAATTATGTAGGACTATTGGTGATAAATTGATCGCACATGATATCGCCGTCAACCTGACAGAGTAGAGAACGATTTGTATGATCATGTTTTGTTAGATGTTTGTATCTTTTCACATGGCATAACTAGTAGAACTTCTTGATCAACATAGATGGGAGACTTTCAGACACGTTGTCAATATTCTACGAGGTCTACGAGCACTTGTGCTGCCAAAAGGGTTCGATTTGCGAAACAATAGGCACATTTTCTCAAGTTAAAGGTACTAATAATGGCGCTAATTTCTGATGATTACGTTGGTTTAAATGTTGGTGGAAGGATCTATCAGACATTGCGTTCTACCTTTACAAGATATCCAGACAGTTTCTTTGCTGCCATGTTAGAAGGTAATGTCCCGTCTGCGAAGGATGGTCAAGGAAATTACTTGATTGACCGAGATAGTGAGCTATTTCGCCATGTACTGAATTTTATGAGGTCAGGAGAACTCGTGCTTCCAGAAGGGTTCAACGAGTTCCGTTTGTTAGAACGTGAGGCAGATTTCTTCTTGCTTGACTCGCTTAAAGTGGTGTTAGAAGGAACTGAAGCGATTGGGATTTCGATCGGACTAGGTGAAAATAGGAATACTTACAGGATGTCTAGAAATAGTTTGATGAGGGAGGAAGATTCTTTTTTCACTCACATGCTGAATGAAGATAACGCAGTTCCCAAAGACACACATGATAACTTTGTTATAAGAAGAAACCCTGACTTGTTTCACCATGTCGTTTGCTACCTGACACAAGGTGCCATCTTTGAAGAAATTACACGCGAAGAACTACTGCATCTACGAAAAGAAGCCAAGTACTTCGGACTGAAAATGATGGAACACCATCTTGAAAGCGTGGAGATCTTGCAGAAATGTTGTGGGGCACCAGGTGACATTTACTTTCATCTCTATTACCATGTCAAAGGTCCTTATATCGCTTACGCCAGTAGGTCCAGTGTGGGAAAGTTTAGCATGAGTAGTATTTGTCACAAGGTACATCAAATCTTTTACGATTTGAATGGTGTGTTTGCTGGAGTGGTCGATTTGTCTAAAATAAACCAAAAGAGTTAGATACCTCACGAGTTGCTTACTATATCTTAGGACCTGGGTAGAGGATTTTATATAGATGTACATACGTTTAAACTGAACGATAATTGTACGAAGCAAGATGCTAGCGCTTATTCCATGCAGGTACAAGGACCTACAAAAATTCAGTTTTAGTTTAGTTTAAGTTAAGTTTTTTTTTTTTTTTTTTTTTTTTTTTTTTTTTTTTTTTCTTTGTGATCCCATGTGGTCTCTGAACAATTTCAGCTTTGTTGCCGAAAAATTAACTTCGGACAATTTGCATAATTTACATAAATCTAAATGGCCCCTTCAAAGCAATATTTAGCAGCGAAAGACAATTACTTACGCAGACTGTGTAAACCGATCTAAGTACTAATCTATATGCGCGATGATACGTGACTGCAATTGTGTTGTGTATGCATGCAACGTGTGAGACATCGAAAGGAGGTACTGTCCGATAATGTATGATACCTCTATTTAGGGGTTTTGTGGGGCGTAGAATCCATTTTTAATGTTATTTTTCAATTATATATCACGTATATTCTATGTAAATATCAACTTAATTATGCTTGAACAACTGAAAGTGTATTTCTTACATACTTGGACCTATAATTACCTTGTTATGAAAGTATGCCTTCTCCTAATGACTTTGTATAAAATAATATAAGTAAAAGGGTTTGGGAGTATTCAAATATGACGTTGAATTTAAAGCGGGAGTTAATTTCTCACAAGAAATTGGCTTGAATCGCTTAATATGGTTGGTTGGTTTAATGGCTTATTTAACCTGTTAATGAGTTTGGATGACAGCATAAATATTATTAGAACCATATATGTTAAAGTTTGAGATACATCGGACAAAGAAAATGGAATTGATGAATTTTTGAAAGTTGAGATTTTTTTGAAAATATAAATTAATCAAATACATTTCAAACAATAACAAATACATACAGTGAAATTTTACAAAAGAAATTGCATTACGAAAGAATCATGTAACAATAATATTATACAACAAGAACGTAATAAACATACAAATAAGATTTTTTTAAAATATAGATATACAGTAAATATTTTTCAATAAATTAGAGAGATAATTTTGAACGCAGGAGACCGCCATCGTGAGCGGTTAGGCTGGAGATGGATGGCGGCCTCGTAAAAAAATCATAGAGATCACTATGATATGGCGATCTTCCCATTGATAGTGCGGTCATGATATGTGTGATGTCATACATAGAGAACTTTCCCATTTGTTTTGAAAGGTAAATGGTTTACTATGTCTACAAGACATGGATAAACTTCAACGGTGGACATTGTTACTCAGAATTACTTTCTCAGTTCTGTGACCTTTTCAAGTATGTGTAAGAGAAGTATGGTACCAGATCAACTGATCAAGTTAATGTCTAGAAAAGTTACTTTTCAACATGATATCAGCTTTTTTCCCAGACCTATAAGCTATGGAATGGTGGAATAAACCTATGAAAAAGTGTGTATTACTGTTAAATTTTAAGTGGAAACTGAAAAAAAAAAATCAAACTATCGGAATACGAGTTCATGAGTTCATGAGGGGGGGGGGGTTAAAATCACCTCCACTCCACTTTCCTTATCTTTCTTTCTTTTTTTTTTTCTTCTCTCTAGACAGAAGTTGAAGTATACATTATATACATAATTTTCACTTGATTACTGTGTTATTATGCCAATCATTTATTATTCCAAGGTATAACTTGTTAAAATTTGTTTGCAATTCTGTTTATGAGAAAATTTATCACAATTTTGTACATGAAATGTGAAACTTTATCACTTGCAGTTATGTTAATGTGAAGATTTATTTGTAATTATGTATGTATGGAATGTGAAATTTTACATGTTATTTTGTTTATGCCAAAAATTTATTTGTAATTTTGTATGAAATGTTAAACTTCATTTGTAATTTTGTTTGAGAGAAAGGAATAAAAAAAACTTGTAAAAAAAAAAAAAAAATGAGTAGTGCCTGGTCGTACCAGTAATAACAACAAAAGCAGCCAACTCTTACAAGCTAAGCTTTTTGGCTGGTTTCCTCTCATTTTTCCTCAATTTTTGCTTTGTCTATTACGGAATTTCAATTGTTAAGTTGAGATTTACTATCCTATGTGTATACTGTTACCTATTTCTGTACTATGAATATATGTATTTCATTTCAGAAATAAATGAACTAAACTAAACTAAATATTAGGCCAAATAAGATTGATTCCTTGTTTCTCGTCCGCATTTTTCGAAAATGGGGACGGGGTTTCATGTTATTTAATATTTCATATATATTTAATGTAAATACAAATGCTATTGGGTCGATATCGAGACATATTTTCTTAATTTCATTTCAAACCAAAATGAAATTGCATCATATTCATGATTTTTGTTACCTCATGGATACCTCAGATTCTTATTCATTTAATTTGAAAACGAAAATATCAAATAACATTTGTTGCAAAATTGGAGAATCTTCTAGAAGGGATTTATTTTCAGGTTTCTAAATGCATGTCGAGTCATAGAAAGTGCTAGAAGACAAAAAACTGTTCACGTTTTGGTGTAGAAATACCTGATAGAAATGATACCTAAGGGTTAGATTGCTAATACATTTGGTTATATTATGGAATTCTGGAACCTTCTTAACATCAATGAATTCTGTAACAAATTTAATGTATAAAGTTAACTACATAATAAAAACCGAATATATAATGTACAATATCAATACCGTGATACAACAGTACCACACAATTATATTTTGATATACACTGCTCTACTGTATTCTTATTCACTTTCAGCGAGCTTGTACTTGAAAATTTTAGTTTTTTTTCTACATTATAGATATCATTTGTGTTGTAGTCATTAATCATAAACAGAGGACAAACTTGAAAAGAAACCTTAATATTGTGGATGAAGTATCGGTGGCTACATCTAAGTTGTTTTTCTTTTTGCTCCTGTTGTTCATTTGTTAGTCATACATTAAATTATTTTTCCCAATTTACGGTCTACTCTAAACAAATGTGTTTTATAATTAGATGTGCAACATAGCTTTATTGATCAACGTATCATAGATACAAATTTACTTCAATATGCTTCTTCTCTTTCCAACCCGTGTGTAGAAAAAGAGTACTGTCCCAATTTTGTAGGTTTTAAATCAGATTGATGTTTTGTATATGGAGTGAATAAGAGACACGATGTAATTTTTCTTTGCCTTATTTTAATATCAATGAATGACTACTTTGCTAAAAATTTATATTCGATAAAAAAATTTGTGCATCTTGTTTTGTCATCATAGTCTCGATTATGTATCTGGTGTATAAGATATCAGTCCTAACATGTCTAAGCAATCAGAATTTACGCTGTTTGCATTTGAACTGCGATAGGAGGTCAAATTATAAGCAAAGGTGCATTAAAATGTAGTTCATATAGCAGAGATCAATAAATTTGATACTCAGAAATAGAAATGTTTCATACCGTTTGGAAATCTTGTTATTTTGATGTGGGATGTCTAATCATAACTTGACTTAACTTGAGCGCAGCAAAATGGAGAGTGAGAGAGATATGGATAGAGTGATATACAGAGACAGAATAGAGAGAAATATGAAAGACAAAGAGAGAGGGGGGCACATGTAAAAGGAGTTAGCGAAGGAAAGGGCGAAAGAGAAAGACTGAGAAAGAGACACAAATAATTGGGGAGAGCGATTGGGACATACTGAGAGAGAGGGAGAAAACAGAGAGGGGAGACGAAAAAAATGAGAAAATCAACACGGGAGGACAACCAGCGTATTTGAAAGGGGCAAGGGATACATTTTGCATCCTTCCCCCTAAAAAAAAAATTGCAAACAAAAATAAGTAAGTAACTTCGGTGAAGTGATAAAATTATAGCTTTAATATAGATAGTCATTATTACATCATGATTTATACGAGAAGATGAGATGGAAAGATTATCGTCTACCGCACTGCTCCCCCCCCCCCCCCCCAACCAAAACCAGGGTCTTGAAAAGTGAACTCCTAGCAGCAATGCATAACTATATCGCCATTAGCTGGAAGTCCCCCTTCTTCACCCCGGCCAATGTCTAGACACGCCACAAGGTATAGACAGGGGAATGTAACTTAGAAACATTTCCCTGGTATAGATATGTGGTATATGACTATATGTATTGTGAAATTTGGTGTCAAATGATCATTTCAATAATAATTTATTAAATTGTGAAAATTGTACTGCTTTCTCAAAAGTAGTTAAATGATATTGTCAGGATTACGTAAACACACCCATTGTCCATCTGCGCCTGTTGGCAAGGCATAATAGAGAGCTTGCAAGGTATTTGTGTAATTAACACATGAATGGTAGATTTCAGCATGGCAGCCACACAGCCCAGATACTTAACAAGCTCCTCTATTATGTCTTGTCAAACAGGTGCAGATGGACAATAGGTGTGTTTACATAATCCTGACAATATCATTTGACTAATTTTGAGAAAGCAATACAATTTTCACAATTTAATAAATTATTATTGAAATGAACATTTGACACCAAATTTCACAATACAATACTCCAGATTGTACTAGGTAAATTTGACATGAATTGAATGAGACACTTTGGAGTTCTTAAGGTTGTAAAGCCTGAAAATGG
Organism: Heliocidaris tuberculata; assembly: GCA_025618425.1. Taxonomy (NCBI): domain Eukaryota; kingdom Metazoa; phylum Echinodermata; class Echinoidea; order Camarodonta; family Echinometridae; genus Heliocidaris; species Heliocidaris tuberculata. The sequence goes on from CM046848.1 coordinate 19,270,741, forward strand.
TTTTTCTCTACATCCAGAGCATTTTGGGCAGCAAAGCTTAGTTTAGGGGCACTTTGGTGTTGTTGTTTTTTTCAGGGGTGTGTTACACCCCCTTCCCGATGGAAATTTTTGTAAGTTTTTCTATATTTTTGTAATGTACACCCATAACTCTTTCCTTCTCACAAAATTTAGTAAATGTGGCTTAAGGGGAAAAAATTGCCCCAATTTTTAGGGGCGGTCTGACAACCCATCCCGACTGAAAATTTTGTCAGTTTGGGTGTTTTGGTAATGTATAGTCATACACCTTCCTTCTGACAAAGTTTGGCGCATATGTTAGATGGGTTGAAATCGACCCGACTTTGGGGCCCCTTTTGGGGGCTCTGGGGGCCAAATCCGGCGGCTTCGTTCGAGCTGACAAGCTTTTTGTGAATGACATGGATGGTTTTAGCGACTTTAAGGGGTCAGATTTCATATGTAAAATGGGTTGACTATTTCGGGACAGGCTCCCAGACTAAATGAAGTGGAAGCAGTTTTTGCAACCTGTCTTCAAACTCTCAGCCACCACTTCATGCATGTCCTCCACATATATCTTGTCTTGGGCTTTGAAGTGCACTCATCCACTGTCCACTCCATAGAGGAGGGGACAGTATAACAAATACATAATTCCTTCATGGATGAATGTTTAGATTCATATTGTTTATTGTTCTAAAAAAGAAAGGAACGATTTTTGGCATATTGTTATAACTCTAATAATTTATTTGTGTCAAAGCATTGGACAAAATGTTTATGATCCCCTTGTTTTGTTCTATCTTCACAGATTGAATAATAATAAAGGGTAGTGAGCCTGACTATACAATTCCAAGCGGCTTTTCTGGTCTCTGATATCTCTGAGTCTTCGACGATCCCACAATTCAATTTCTACATCCCGGAAGAGGTCTGAAGATCACCACGAGAAGTCTACTGTCTGGATCTGACGACTTAGTTCACATCTGGGATCAGAAGTCATCAAGAGATATGTCAGAAGACGAAGTCAAGAGTCTACGCTTGAAAAGAAGAGGGGCAAAAGCCAAGTTTTCCAGGTTTGGAAAGGCCCTTCAGAGTCTGATTGATGAGCATCGACCTGTTCCTGAAGTTCAAGAGTTGTTTGAACAGTATGTCGGAGCTTTTCAAGATTTACAGAAGAAGCATGAGAGCTACTCCGAGATGCTCGAGAATGACGAGGAGTTTGAAAGAGAAGAGCTGTGGATGGACGAATGCCACAATTCGTTGCTGAAGTTGCAAATCCTCGAAAGGGACTATTGCAAAGGTGACGAAAGTCATAGGGTAGCAGAGCAAGTCCAAGAACATCGGGAAAGTGATGTAGTAGCATCAGCTAGTCATGATCGGAGCTTAGAAACAACTCTGTCAGCCGATGAACAACAAGATGAGTCACCCGGAGAGCCGAGTCAGGCCTCTGATGCAGAAAGGAGAATGTCGGGATCTGTTTATAGGATGGAGAGGCCTAAACTTCCCACATTCGATGGCAACATCAGTGATTACTGCATTTTCAAGGCAGACTTTAAGCATGCTGTTGGCAGTCAGTACGAGGATAGAGATGCCCTTATGATTCTGAGGTCATGTTTGCAGAGCAAGCCCTTGCAGTTGAATAAAGGAATTGGGCATAACTACAAAGCAGCATGGAAGCAGCTGGACATGATTTACGGAGACGAGAGTTTTGTTGCTGACGCCATAATCAATGACATTTCGAAGGTCAAACCCCTGAAGAGTGGAGAAGACGAAAGATTTTGCGAGTTTGTGCATCTTGTTCGCAGAAGTTACAATACTCTCACAGAAATCAACCAGCCAGAAACTTGAACAACAGCCATATGCTTGCCATTATGGAAAAGAAGCTAAGTTCGGAAGACCGCATAGTGTGGTTTAGGCATCAGGAGGCAAGTGGCAAGGCAAGCTTTGAGATGTTCCTGAAGTGGCTGACTGTTGAACTGAAATCAAGCATGAGAGCTTCAGCTCCAATCCGAAGTGAATGGAAGTCAAGTGGTGTCCACCTAGTCGGGAAGGCAGGTGCTGGTCAGGAAACTCAAGTCCAAAAGCCATTTCATAAGTGTTGGTTATGTAAAACTTCAACACATTGGCTCGATCAGTGTCGGAAGTTTTTTAGGCATGTCACAGCCAGAGAGACTGAAGCTGATCAAAGAACACCATGCCTGTTTCAGTTGCTTGAAGATGGCTGGAAAGGACAACCGAATGGCAAATTGCAAAAGAAGACGTCGATGCAGTGAAACTAGAGCTGGAGAGCCATGCAAGTATTTCCACCACCCCCTCCTGCATGATTCAACAGAAATTCGAGGTGGAAATGTGGATGTTGCCTTTGCGGGTAACTCCGAGGCACTGCTACCAGTAGTTACAGCAGAGATAATGGGGCAGCAAGGAGCAGTTTGTGAGGGAAATGTGCTCTTAGACTCTGGAGCTCAAGTAAGTCTAATCAGGATGTCTGTTGCTGAGAAGCTGAACCTGAAGGGAAGCAACATAAGTATCACCATCACTAAAGTCGGTGAAGAGCAGGAGCAGATGGAAACAAAACAGTATCAACTGAAGGTGAGGTCCCTCTCTACTAATGCCATTCATTCTGTATCGGCAGTGGCATTACCCTGCATCAGCGAAAACATTGCAGAAGTGAAGATAAATGAACTATCCTGGCAGTTCAATCTGAAGGCTAAGGATCTACGCAGAGGGAGTGAGTCAGTTCACCTCCTCATTGGTATCGACTACCCAAAGATGCACCTTGGTGAGACGAAAGAGAAGGGACAGATGGCTGGGCTGGGTTATCTTTGGTGCCCCCAAGCGAAGCAGTGATAGGATGAATGTGCTGCATGTGAAGTTGACATCCCCAATCGACTTGACTGATTTCTGGAGCTCAGAATCTATGGGGGTGCAGTCCGGTTTCTGCCATTGTGAGCCAAGCCCTTTGAGTAAACAGGAGAGGGTTGAAGAGCAGATTATCAGACAGTCTAGTAGAAAGGTGGGAAACCAGTGGGAGATTCCGTATCCTTGGTGGAAGGATCTCAATCTACTTCCTGATAATCGAGCCCAAGCAAAGAAAGTACTTTGTTCTACAGAAAAAAGGCTTGCTCGAAATCCTGAACATGCAGATGCATATGGAAAGCAAATGAGAGAATTGGTAGAGAATGGATTTGCTAGAAGGCTAACAGAGAAAGAAGTAGCTCAGTACGAGGGTCCAGTTCACTACATATCCCATCATGCTGTTCTGCGACCTGAGAAGAGAAGTTCACCAGTACGAATAGTATTCAATTCATCTTCATCATATCATGGTCATTGCTTGAATGACTACTGGCTGAAGGGTCCAGACCTCCTCAATGACCTACTGGGAGTGCTACTGAGATTCCGGATGAACGAAGTTGGATTTTGCGGCGACATCTCCAAGATGTATCACCGAGTCTCGATTCCTGAAAGAGATATGCATGTACACCGGTACCTGTGGCGAGACATGTAGACTGACAGAGAGCCAGATGTTTACATGATGAAAGTGGTTACATTTGGTGATAAGCCAGCGCCAGCTATGGCTCAATTAGCACTGAGAATGACGGCAGAATCAGCAGAGGCTAGATGTCCCGAAGCAGCACAAGTACTGAAGGAGAGTGTCTACATGGACGACATCTGTGATTCAGTTAAAGATGTAAAAGAAGCAGAACAGCTGACAAATGAAATTGATCAGGTACTTAAGGAAGGCGGCTTCAAAGTCAAAGGCTGGTCCAGCAACGAAGCTTTGAGAGGAGAAAGTAAAAAAGAAAGGAACGATTTTTGGCATATTGTTATAACTCTAATAATTTATTTGTGTCAAAGCATTGGACATAATGTTTATGATCCCCTTTGTTTTGTTCTATCTTCACAGATTGAATAATAATAAAGGGTAGTGAGCCTGACTATACAATTCCAAGCGGCTTTTCTGGTCTCTGATATCTATGAGTCTTCGACGATCCAACAATTCAATTTCTTTGGCGGCATTTCCTGGCCAACTTGAAACAAAATAAGAGACTTTCGTCTCCCAAACGTCTTTCTCAAACATGTCAAAAGAAGGAAACGTGGCATCTGCAAATGCGTAATTCAGTAGAAGAATCGGCATAAATTAACAAGGCTTCATGGTAGCATCAAAGTGACAAATTGCACCTTGCAAATTACAAGGAATAAAAATTCAACAAATGACAAAACAGATAATTTCAAGGTTTGCTCTGCAAACCATTACTCATATACACTAAACAATACTAAACTTACTGAAACTGTCTCACACACTTATCTAGGGGTAGAAACAATTACCATAAAACGGGGGGAATATGAACAGAGTACAGGGGTGAATAGGAGCAAAGAGTGGAGAAGTTTTTCTTTGCACTTTCATTTTCAAAGTAATAATGCAAACTCTTCTAATTCATTTTTTTTTGTGTACCATACACCTCTAGCTGTCCAATTATGAATAACATGATGGGAATCAATTTATATTTACCCCAGTGTGGAATATAATATGATGTCTTAAAATATGTTTAAAATTGAGGCGTGGTCCAAACTTTTCTTCTGTCTTCAGACCTACTGAAGTAAATCATCAGATTTTGCATGAAGACCTCACAAATATGGTATTGCATATAATTCCCTTGAAAGAAGTTGATTGCAATTGGGTTTCTAATTTTTTTCATTTTTCTTATTTTTAATTTTTTCCTGAATAACCGGGGTGAATAGGAACAGACTACCAAGCAGTTATTATCTATACTTCCTGATGCCAAACATACCTAAAGCATCTAAATACACATAACACATGTACCACAGACACAGTAATAATGATATTTCAGATATAAATCGAAGTATAATAATAATAATAATAATAATAATGTGACTTATAAAGCGCCAAATCCACTCTGTAGAGTGCTCAAGGCGCATAAAGAATTACAAAGTACATGTAAATAGAAAGGTTTTGAGAAGATTTTTAAAAGAATCAACAGAGATACAAGCTTTGATGTCTACAGGAAGACTATTCCACAAGGTGGGGCATGCGTAAGCAAAGGATCTTTCACCCCAAGATTTTGAAACTTTAGGAATTACAAGAGAGCCGGATGTTGATGAGCGCAGAGATCTTTTGGGTATGTAATAATGAATAAAAGAGAGATTGTATTGGGCTGCTGATCCATGAATACAATGAAAAGTGAGCAACAAAATCTGGAAAATTATACGATCTTTGACAGGGAGCCAGTGCAGTGAATTCAAAATGGGAGTGATGTGAGAGCGCCTATTAGACAGTGAGACAATACGAGCTGCGGCGTTTTGAAGTTTCTGGAGCCTATATAACTGGTTCTGAGGTAAATTGAACAGAAGTGCATTGCAAAAATCAAGGCGGGAGGATATCAATGCATGTACAATTTTTTCGGTGGCAGACTTTGACAAATATTTCCGGATAAAACCAATGTTTCGTAGTTGGTACCTAACTGATTTGCAGATATTTGAGATTTGAGGAGACATTGACATATGTGAATCGAAAATGACTCCGAGATTGCGGCAAGTTTGAGATAAATTAATAGTGTGGCCAGAAAATGAAAAGCAATTGACATCAATTTTGTTGAGCTGCACTTTCGATCCAAACAAAAGAAATTCACATTTATCTAAATTCAGTTTCAAAGAGTGGGTTCGCATCCAGTCATAAATGTCAACCATGCATGATTGAAGCCGACGAATGGCTGTTTCTGCTGCTGAGTTGAATTAAACGAAATCATGAGCTGGATATCGTCGGCATAAATATGGTAATCAATTCTGTGACGAAGCAAAACCTGCCGCAATCCAATCAAATAAATCGAAAAAAGGGTCGGCCCGCCCACAGAGCCCTGCGGTACGCCATGGTTCAGAGGCAAAGCAACTGATTTACAACCATTTACGCACACAATCTGAGAATGGAAAGAAAGGTAGGATTCAAACCACTTGAATGCTTCACCTCTGACACCAAATGAACTTAAAGTATTCAACATGATTGTATGGTTTACTGTGTCGAAGGCGGAGGAGAGATCAAGTAAAAGTAGAGCAGTCAAATTCCCTCTGTCCATCTGTTGAAGGATGTGGTTTGATGCGTTCACAAGAAGAGTTTCCACACTATGGTGGGATCTGTAGGCTGATTGGAAAGGGTCGAAGAGATTGTTGTCATGAAAGTATTCGGAAAGACGGGAAAACACAACCCTTTCAAGTACTTTAAAGAGGAAGGGTAGGTTTGAAACTGGTCTGTAATTTTGAAGAGAATCGGGGTCGAGAGAAGGTTTCTTCAACAATGGTGTGACATGTGCAAGTTTCAAAGAGGACGGGACATGAGACTGCTCTAGACTTAAATTAACAAGGCAACAGAGAATAGTATGAATAATAGAAAAGCCTGAAAACTCATTGGCATTCCTAGAACAGTCATTTCCAGGCCCCTAGAAATCCCGACACCCTGTCTGGCATAGTTCTGCAAATATTATTTCACTCAATAAGTTCTTAACTAAATCTTAAAACAATCTACACACGTTCCGAACAGGATTATTCATTAAATACTCATGAGGGCCATTACGTTAATGAAGGAAAAGTACAAAAATTCAAAATATAGTTTACTGATTCCCCTCACCCCCCCCCCCCACCCTCCTACATTGACCCAACAGTTATTGTTTACTGCCAATAATATTATACATATCCGTTGCCCGTTTTCCCCTATTATTTCTGTAAGCAAGCAGCTCTAAAGCCACGATGCAAACAATATTAAAACCAATTTGCACCAACACATGGTACTGTTTTGATGTCTGTACATAGTGATTTCGGAGTTATGCCTTTGTCATTTGAATTTTTGATAATGTATTCCGATGCTTCTGAAAGCATTGTCTTTTCAAAGACCTATTTAATCTAAACCCCTTCCACAATGAATTTTAGTTTCTTGGTATACAAGTAACGGTTTAAAGCATATATATTTCACAATTTTCCATTCTGTTCCTGTTCATCCCGATGTTGGGGTGAATAGGAACAGTCACAAAATTCACAAAAGTTAAATCTGATATTGATGGAATTTCTTTTATATGTCAATAGAAACTTTAAGGTAACATAAATGGACATTTCATGGTGCCAAATATTTGCCACTGGCAAAAATGATGTAAGGCAAATGTGTCAAAACTGTTGCTATTCACCCTCGTTTTACGGTATATAAAAACTTTAAATGGAATAAACATGTTGACCGTGTAACTCCTAAAAGTAATAGAACCGTAGCCTTTATTAAACGTAACCTAAACAAGTGTACAGAGGATATCAAAATCTTTGGCATTTTGTTCTCTAGTCAGGCCATCCTTGGAATATTGTTCATCAGTTTGGGATCCCCATATCGCAAGTGGAGGCAGTACAGAGAAGGGCTGCCAGATTTGTAAAGAATGACTACGGCAGGCAGAGTAGTGTTACTTCCATGATAAAAGAACTTGGTTGGAGTACACTTGCTGAAAGGAGAAAGATAGCGAGACTCACCACCTTCTTCAAAGCCCATAAGGGCTATCTCTCCATTCCAGTAAGGGACCTGCCGCACCCTGTCACCCGTTTATTACCATTATTATTTTATTATTTTTGCGCACACTCACCCGACTCGTTTTACTCCACAGGAGTGTTGAACCGTACTATTCCAAGATCCAGATCCAGATCCCAAAATACAGAACCTGCAGGAGGAAGTATGGCAGAATATCAACTCTCCGATTGGCATTCAGAAATGACCAGTATCACAGAGGTAAAAGAACAGGGAGAAGAAAGCAAAGGTGTATTCCAGCACGGACGTTTCCCTACATTGATGCGAGCGATGGTACCACAAGCAATCCTTCCAGATTATGCGCCCCTCAAGTTTCCTCTGATAAATCAAATGATGTAAATGCCAAAAACAGTGCTAAGTTGTGTGTTATCAATGCACAATCTGTTTGTAATAAAGCAGACCTACTGGTGGATCATTTCATTCAACATAACTTTGACACTGTTTGCCTCACAGAGACATGGCTCTCCGATTCAGAGAAGTACAAGAAGGTGATTGGTGATCTAACATTAGCCGGTTTCACATTTTAACATGCCCCTCGCCACAAACGTTCTTAGTGGTGGTATCGACATTCTCCATAATGCATCAATCAAGAGGGGTGTTACATCAACCTTCACCGCATCAGTCTTTGAGAGCCTGTGTTGGGACATCCAGTTTCCCGGGACTTCCACATCGATCAAGATCTTGGTGCTGTACCGACCTCTATATAGTCGAAAGAACAAAGAGTTTTGTCGCAAAAATAATTAATTGCTATTTTCAATAATTTTGAACTAAGGTCATAAAGTTATGATTCAAAAACAAATCTTCTTCAATGATACAGCACTTCTTACATATGAAGCTATATTTTGCAAGTTATGGACAGAAGCAACATACATTTCCCTTATTATTTCCCTTATGATTCAGCAGCTACCTTTAAACACAAAATAAATATCTAGAATTCACCAAAATGGATTTATTGCGTTTTGCAACGAAACTCTTCACATTTTCAGTCCAAATAGGGGTTATTGCCTTTCCAACTATTATGTCAACATAACAAAATCTAATTGTTGCAGTCAAAGTCATCCTCATTTCAATACACTTTCAGTGCCCATGGATTTCCACGGGTTCCACTAGGTTTTAATTAATTTTGCAATAGCTCTATATGAATTATCATCAATACGGTAGAAAGTGATTCTCAGATCTTCTCTTTATGAAAAAGACACAGGGAACACACAACTTTTATTTTTTTCATTTTCATACATTTATTGATATCATTTATTGATGTATTAATTGATATACTGTGGAGGTGTTTTGGTCTAGTGGATAAGTAACCGTACAGCAGATCACAAGATATGGGGTTCAATTAATTTCCATGGCACTAACGTCCTTTGGCAAGACCTTCATCTGCATTTACCATGCTCGATCCTGGGCCCCGTTGCATAAAACTTACCATTAATGGTAACTCTGCTATCAATGGTAACTACCATGGTAACATCACTCAACAGCCAATCAAAATCAAGGTTTTAAAGGGGGTTACAACTGATGGCAAAGTTACCGTTAATGATAAGTTTTATGCAAAGGGGCCCTGGTGTAGTAAGTGGGTACCTGTAGGATTTATTTCTTGAATACAATGAGCGCTACGGTTGTCGTACTAAAATCAGGGTAAAAATATGCTTGCAGGGCCCTCAGGGAAAACAGTATTTAATACTGATGAGGCTACCCTGGGTAAACAAAAGATATTATTATTATTATTATTATTATTATTATTATCATTATTATTACTAGCATAAATTACCCGTGGCACCATGTGGGGGGGGGGGGGGGGGGGGGTCTTCTCCTATGTACAACCCAAGTACCCATTCACACTGAAAGGCAAGTAGTTTATTGATTAAATATATTTGAACAATTGATTCATAGCAGACTCCTCTTTAAACATAGGAGGTTCAATTTAATTAGCATCATGGGTTAAACTGGGGGAAGAACTTAAATATCATTACGGAGTGAAATCAAAATCTAACTATAGAATGGAAAAGAAAATGTATTGTAACACGGTGTATTTAGTAATCAGTCAAGAGGCAATGATCGTAATATAGAAATGTTATCATTACATGTATTAAGTCAAAAATAAATGTGTAAGTACATGTACCCTACAATGTACAACAGATTGCATTTGTTTGTAGTTCTTCAATTAAAGGTTGCTCAATCATATACATGTATAGTGTAATGTTGAAAGAAGCGAGAGAGAGAGGATACAGTGGGAAACAGTGGTGGGGAAAATGAGAGAGAAAGAGAGAGAGAGAGAAACAGCCAGTGGGAAAAATGAGAGAGACTCATAGACAGTGGGAAAATGATAGAGAGAGTGTGAGAGAGAGAGAGAGAGAGAGAGAGAAATAGACATGCAGGGGGGATAGATAGAAATTATAAAGAATACAAGAGAGAGGGTGGGGGAGAGGGTTTAGCTGTTGTGATGAAAAGTGATAAGATTTGAAGGGCCTCCACTGGTATGTTTAGGTTTCCGATATTTTTTTTCCCTGGTAGGTTATAGTTATGCATTGAAGGAAGTGATAAAAATCTTAGAACATGCACTGAAAATGTATATCTTATGGAACTTGTGCATCTTTTAAATGTTACATTGGCATCTTCACTTATTAGAATACAATATGCAGTTTCATTCAAATAAATAACAATATTGGCATGTGTATACGTTAGATTATGTCTTTTTTCTGATAGAAATGTAAAGCACAATGTAGAAAATATAAACACGTCAGCTAAACAGTAAAGGCAAGATATGCTACAGTATACAGATGAAAAGATCATGATTTTGAGATGGCATGTTATTTAATGTAAAAAGAAAGGACTCTGTACGTCTGTTATAGATACACTGTATTGGTTGTTGAAGACCCCGTTCTCACTCACTTTTGAAAGTGGTCTTAGTTAGACCGCTCCAGAGGAACGGGTCTTGAGGAACGGTTTGCTAGCGTTCACACTCCGAGCAGTTTTTCTCGCTCAAACCGCTCCACGATTCAAAGTGGCCTTGTTGCTATGGCAGCTCAGGTCAGCGGGTCAAATTTTTCGCGCGGAATACAAACTGATGTACCGTAGCGTGCCTGCCGGCTGCCCGATCGATTGCTTTTGCTTTTTTTTTCCGCGCGGAACGTCACTAGCTCACTTCCGGTTGAAGTACGCTTTCGTTCACATTGCACGTTTAGAGCGGTCCATACCGCTCTTAATAAGACCCGTTCCTCAAGACCACCTCCCCGAGGTGGTCTTCTGGAGCGGTCCAGAAGACCACTTCCTGGACCACTTTGACCGTTCACACTCACCTAAGAACCGTTCCTGAGGAAAGGGTCTTAGATAGACCGCTCCAAAAGTCCACTTTCAAAGTGAGTGAGAACGGGGTCTAAGTGATAAACCATTTTTACTCTATTATATTCATGTCTATATTCTTAATAAACATTTATATATACATATAAACAACAGAGTGTTCTAAAACACATGTCAAACAAAATTTAAACGTGTCATTTGAAGGCAAAACACAGTGTACAGATAGGATCAGAATATATGAGATGGCATGTTATGTGAAAACAAAGCACTATGAATTTGTATGTTATAGATACACTGCGAAGACGAATCTAGATCGAGAGTCAGATCGACGACGTCGACATCGAAGCCGAAATAGAGCCGTTCCCGATGTCCGATGTGACTGAAATTCAGGTGCTAGTTGTACTTGTAGTTCTTGATTCAGGCGGGATGTGCATTAGCGCCGGCAATTTCTGACTGTTGAACAATTTTCAGATTAGATCTAACGTTACATGTACAACCATGCCATGGATTCACTGGACGGAAACACACTGAATGAAGGCAGAGTGCAGTGTAGATCTACGCGCGACGCGACGGTTCATTCATCAGCATAGCCTTAAAGTAGATATTCATTGATATTTAAAACTGACTTAAGTTTCATTATTGCGTAGGTGAAGCTTAGACCGGACAAGTTTGTCAAAATTCGACGCTTGCAAACATTCGAAGTAATGATTATTATCAATTACAAATTGCTAAAATACAGCCCCGACATAGCACCTGAACAGCTCTCCGAAAGCCGCTGAAATGTGTGACGTCAAAGACAGGACGTTAATTGCACAAGCAGACGATGTCCCATAACATCTCACATATTTTCAGTGCCTGTTTTGTCATCTTCTCCTCAATTATTTCACTTCACTAGCATTAGTCTATTATGTTTAATCCATATATTGCCTCACTCTAAACCCCGTGCATGGGTTTATTTGGATGGAAAATGAAGCATTACAAGAATAAAGGAATCAGTTGCTTGTAAACAAAATAGACGCCATTTCATTCACAGCTGCATACACCGCTGGACGTTCGGCGTTGAATGAGGGATAAATACCGTCCTTGCAATCATTCAGCGGGCTTTTCAATTTGAAAGTGTGGTTTCTTTGATTGTTCATAAACCCTCATCCTATATATTTACAAACAAAAGATTTCAGTAATCAGAATCTGTTTCATTCCCATTTTAGAATGGTGTGAAATATGGGCACGTTTGAATACACTAAATTCTTTATAATTTGAGAAATAACTGCACTGCACTTATGTTCATTCTTTATGGGACGTCGTCTGCTTGGACAGGATTGTTCCCTTTATTGACGTCATTGAAACATTGTTATTTTTTTGGCGAAGCGCTTGTATATCGCAGATGCTGGGAGGTAGTTTTATTTGTATTATTGTTTAATTACCTAATATGTAGTTGACTTTAAACTGATACGATTGCTATCTGTTAACTTGCCAGTTTCTAGTGATACATTATTTATCATATTTGTGATTTTCTTTGAATGTGTACTTTAAAGTAGAATTTCATTGATTTTGAATATTGATTTAATTTTTATTATTGCATAGGTGAAGCTTAGATTGAACAAGGTTATCAAAATTCAACGCTTGGAAACATTTGAAGTAATGATTATTATCAATTATAAAATGATATAACACAGCCCCGCTATAGCACCTATAGAGCTCTTTGAACGCTGCTGAGATATGTGACGTCATACCGGGGAGCAATCCTTCCTAAGCAGACGATGCCCCATAACATCTTATACATTTTCAGTGCCTGTTTTGTCATCTCATCTTCACTTATTTCTCTTACTTCACTAGCGTCAGTATAAATGCTTATTTGTTGCCTCACTCTAAATTTCCTGCATGGTATTATTTTGATGAAAAATGCAGCGTTAAAAAAATAAAGGAATCAATCGCTTGTAAACAAAAAAAGATGCCATCGTATTTTCAGCTGCATGCACCGCGGCATGTCGGCGTTTCAAGAGGGAACGAATACCATCCATGCTATAATTCAGCGGGCTTTACAATTCGAAAGTGTGATTTCTTTGATTGATCACTGACCCTTATCATGACTTTTTACAAACAAAAGATTTTAGTTACTAGAAACGGTTTCACTTCCCTTTTAGAATGATGTGAAATGCGGTCATGGTGAAACAAACCAAACTCTTTATAATTTAAAAATAATTGCATTGCAGTTACGTTCACTTGATATAGGACGTCGTCTGCTTAGGCAGGATTGGCACCTGATGTGACGTCACGAAAACATCGGTATATTTCTGGCGAATCGCTCGGATATCCCAGATGCTGAGAGGTGTTTTTATTTGTGTTATTTTTTAATCATCAAACACGCAGTTAACGTAAAACTTATACGATTACCATCTGCAATCTTTCTAGTTTCTAGAGATACGTTATTGAGCATATTTGTGATTTGCTTTGAATATCTACTTTAAGCGTACCGTACGTGAAATATATGCCTATGTAATTTCGCTGACCCGAAAAAGGTCGAAAGGACTGGGAATTTCGAAGCTTTACTCGGGGCCTGCCAAAGAAAGTTACAAATTGTAAAAACCTTTTGAATAATGCGACCAAAATACCACAAACAACCCCTTTCATGACAATCTGGGAACAATATAACCACGTTTACAAAAAACCCCAGCTCGATTGAGTGTAAAATCACCGAGAAAAGCGCCGTCAAACAAACGGAAGGACAGACAGACAGACACACAAGATCTGAGCTTAGCCAAATTATAGTAAGGATTATTATTATTATTATCATTATTATTATTATTATTATTATTATTATTATTATTATTATTATTATTATTATTATTATTATTATTATCATTATTATTATTATTATCATTATTATTATTATTATTATTATTATTATTATCATTATTATTATTATTAATTCTTCTTATTATTATCATTATTGTAATTTTTATTATTATTATATAGCATTATCATTAATGTTTATTACAATTATAATTAATGTTCAGACCAAAGAATCAAAGTAAACAAATCAACAGTTTTCCAGGACTTTTCATTCTGATATACAAGTATATTCATCTTCAGTTTGTTTTATAAACCATTTTTGGAAGCACATTTCCATTGGCCAGTTACATTATAAATATAGGACGTCTAATTACAATTTGATCATAAACAAAAAAGTGAAGACAGAATTATTATGTCAAGAAACTCAACAATAATAGACGAAAAAGACTGTACACATGACTTGCACAGTATTATGTCACGTGTGTGACAAAGTTACTGGGGCAATATTTAAAGAACGAGAATCATATTTCGAATATTATTTGGTGAGATGGAGGACACATATAAGTTAGCTTATGACAAGAAAATATAGATTATCCAATTGTATTCTTCATATAGCAATTACTTTTCATGTTTTGGGGTGACGTGTGAGACATACAGAATTACTTAATTATGCATGTTAATTATTACATAATGCATAGACAAACTTTCTTTTTCCTTCAACTTATTAACTTGCAAAAGGACCTAGGAAGGGGATGGTTTCACTATATAGTGACAACAACTATTAAAGCTCATACTGAGAGATGACTATATGATGAAAACAGAGGGTTTTTTTACTTTAATTTATGTCAGTGTAATTGTATGCAAATATGCATGATTGAGTCTTCAATTAAAAAAAAAATCCATGTAACTTTAGACATTACTCTCCAATAATATACTATAAAAAAACAGCAAGAATGAACTTTTTCCATTCCTTTCTTCATTTCTTGTATTTGTAATAATTATCTTCCTTTCTTCATCCTATAATATCTGCGCTTAGAGCACTCCACAGAGTGGATTGGGCGCAATATAAATCATATGAATTATTATTATTATTATTATTAGAAATATATCTATAAGTGTAGTTAACGTTTATTCTGAAACAATAATTTAAGTAATATTTTTGTTTATACGAAATAACTGTATTATGAAAATGTTTTTCACACATATAAATTAAATTAAAGTATATGAGTTAACGCCATTCTGGCTCCAAACTGCACATTATTGATGTGTGAATTATAGAAATGGCAAACTATGTTTGCTTATGAAATGATAAAAATATTTGTTTTATAATTTGTTCAGTTCGTGTTAAATCCTTTGGAAAACGTTTTGATTCTATGCCATGTATGAAAAAGAATTGGAGTTTTGATAAATACAATCAGACAATTTAAAGATAAGCAGCACCAAATTTGAATTGCTATATTGCAATACATACCGATGCAAAAACGAATCAAAGGTAAAGATGAAAGATCTGATTTCGTTTGCAAACCTCGAAATATGTCAATCCCAAACTGCGTGCAAAATGATTGATTTCGCAGACGTGTAGGACACGTAACTTTGTCTGTCCAATCAATTTTTGCCACAATTACTCTTTTGGAAAACCAAAAATATCATAATCATAATATAGCAATACAAAATATTTTCGAGTCAATCTTTAGGTTTCACACATACAGACATAGGGCTCCCCATCATACAATGCAATGTGAATAGTGAATGGCTCAAGTAATTTGAACATTTCGACAGATCTACACATCCTGCCACCGTATCTGCCTATGAAACTGCAATATCCGATACAATGTCCCATGATTCAAGATTGGATTGCTCCATTTAAACAAAACAGTACTCGGGGAAGTTCGCGGAAAAAATCACGGGTTGCAGAAGATGTTAGCCTCAGTATAAAGCCTTTGGGTCATTCTTTATCAAGTTTATTGGAAATGAACATAATTTTTGCTCGTTTCATGACATGTGAATTGTTATGTGCAAAAGGCAATTAGCCAATACCTCAGGCAATTTTATATATTTGATCACTTCCACAGTTTCACGAGAATACAATGTGATAGAGAGAGGGAGGGGGGGGGGGTGACGATGTGAAAGATTGATTTGGGATTATGCATAAGTAAAAGCAAACTATTACAGCTGTTATATAAGACTATAGAGTATATTATTATGAAGGGACACGAGAAGGTCTATGTTACATTTGCCTAGACACACTGTTTAGAAGGCATAATATCCCGATAACGTGGCTACACCGCAGCTCGCCTATTCATCAAATTCAAAAGAAAAAGAGACAATATCTCTTCAATATCGTGAGATTTATTGTTGAAAACTCGATCACTGCTACCACTGCTAACATCATTGATAGATAAAAATGAATCCCTCCAGAGACTCTGACTACATTTGTTTGAATGTTGGTGGTAAGATCTATTGCACATCGCGTGCTACCCTGACACGATATCCAAACAGTTTCTTTGCCGCCATGTTAGACAGTCGTACCTCTACAGCCAAGGATGATCAGGGGAATTATTTCATCGACCAAGACGGGGAAATATTTGGCCATGTTCTCAATTTCCTCAGATATGGTGAACTCGTGCTACCAGAGGGGTACAACGATATTGATCTGATCGCAAAAGAGGCAGACTTCTTCAAACTTAACCCACTCAAGAAAGCATTAAAACAAATTGAGACAATTGGCATTGTGATCGGTAGTGGCGCCAATAGGAGCACGTACAGAATGACAAGGGTCTCTCTGAGGAGAGAGAAAAAATCATTCTTCACAAAAATGCTGGATGGAAGCATTACACTTTCCAAAAACTCGCAGGGTGAGTTTGTAATGAGTAGGAAAGGTGAATTATTTCACCATATCGTAGGCTACCTATCACAAGGGTTCATCTTCAACGAAATCACACCTGACGAACTACAGAACCTACGAAAAGAGGCCCAGTTCTTCGAACTAACATTATTGGAGCACCATCATATCCAAAGCGTGGAGTTGATGCAGAAATTATGTGGCACACCTAGATACTTAATCCTACACCTCTACTATTATACGACAGGCCCTTGCATTGTATATTATACGAGCAGATCGTCTTCAGTCTATTCTCAAATCAGAGATATTTGTCACAAGGTGTATAAAATCACAGAAGAGTGTAATGGTGTGTTTTCTGGAACAGTGGACTTGCAGAGAATAAAGCAAGATGGACATGCAAGCGTCGACGATGTTACTTCTTATATTTTAAAAAATCTTCGATGTAGGTATCGAAATATACAGCCAGATTATACCAGCACGTCTTTTACGCGAATGGAAATATCTTTCGCTTCAAAACCCTGGCGTATCTTGAGCGTAAGATTTCACCTTTATCATTTTTTAAATGTTTTTAGGGAACTTTGTTTATGTTAATGTTAAAGGAGAATGAAACCCTGGGGAAATATCTATTTTAATGAATAGAGAGGGTAGAGAGAAGCAATTTTAAAAAAAGTTTCATCAAAATCGATTACGAAATGAAAAAGTTATGAAAGTTTGAAAAGTCTCAATTTACTTTCTATGGCGATCCTCAAATTGGCAATGTTGCTTCAAAGTGACAGGTTTAGTAGTACAACTCTCAATATGTTTTTTAAACAAAATTTCATATTTTCTTCATTATCTCTAAAGATGCTGCTTATCTTTTCGTGAACTCAACATATGTTGCGTCAAATACATTTTCCCATGATATATCTTGAGCTAAGAAGGAGACAACCTGCACCTTGAGAAATAATGGGGGAAAATATGAAATTTTAAGTTATACTACTAAACCTGTCACTTTGAAGCAACATTCCCAATTTGACGATCGCCACAGAAAGTACATTGAGACTTTTCAAACTTTCATAACTTTCTCATTTCGTAACCGATTTTGATGGAACATTTTTTTTTAATTGCTTCTCTCTATCCTCTCTTTTTATTACAATTGATTTTTCTCCAGGGTTTCATTATCCTTTAATGTATTTGTCTGATAAAAAAGGCTTACCAATCCGTTTTCACGTGGTTCATAAGTACACGTGTATATATATATATATATATAGTTGACGAACAATAGCCATTATAAAACGGGTTCAAGAATGTAGCCATCCTGATTGGTCAAATAACACCACGTGACCGTGCAAAAAAAAAGTGATAACGCACGGCGAGGGGACTAACGCACGGCTAATCCGGATCAAACACTAAGATTGTAAGAAAACACTAAGATTGTAGACCCGTTTTATAAAACTTTTAATACATGGTTGTGAGGTCGTGCATTAGTGCGATCCAGCAACACGCAGGTTTTTATCGTGGTGTCTAACACACTCGGCTACGCCTCGTGCGTTAGTACACCACGATAAAAACCTTTGTGTTGCCAGATCGCACTAACGCACTCCCAACCATGTATTAATAGCTAATAGTATACTAGCGTATTTGAATGGAGGTAAGGGGGCAATTTGCCCACCCTCCATCACCCTCGACAGATTTCCAAATTCCAACCATGAAATGAAAATAATAACTGACATTTCAATGATTGTGAAGCAGTCATATCAAAGTAAATTGTAACCAAAATGCCCTTATAACCTCACGAATTATGGATAACTTTTCAAAAAACTTCTCGTTCGGTCGCAAAACAACGATGTTAATAGACGTTTTGAAGCCAGCCATCAAAAAGGTGAGCAAAGCTAATACTGTTGTGCATGTGAAGACAAACAATTCATTTTTGAACGCTACTGTAAAGAATTGCTGCAGTAAAATCTGAAATATCTTCAAACATACATGTACAAATCAGTAGTTTATACATGAATTATAAAAAAATGAAACCTGTCCAAACACTTTCAATCAAGACGTAAGGAGGCCAAAATATTTTCTTCCTGCCAGGTACCCAATTAAAACCTGGGTAGAGGGTGGCAAATGTAGACTGATGTCTTGCCAAAGGACATTAGTACCACACCATGCTCGAACCCACGACCTTGGCATCTCTAGTCAAGTGTATAAACCACTTGACTGCGACACCTTAACATACTACAATTATAGTATCTCTTGTCATTTTCCCTGACTGTCTCCAGCGGGCACTCATCAAACCCAGGGGCGGCGGAGCGTATTTCAAAGTGTGGGGGGGGGGGCACCGGCAAAAGGGGGCACTTTGGGGAGAAAGGGCGCACCTACAAAGGGAGAACATAAAGCGAAAAAAAGGACCATTTGTGTGACATTGGTATTACCCTACTGTCTAATCAATATAACTATTATCAAGCATCACCTTCTTCCTTTTTATTGTAGTTCTGGACACTACTTCAGCTTCCCCAATTAGCAGTTGTGTGGAATGGTCTAACGATTCATGTGAGAGCAAAAATTTTCGGACTTTTCTTATAATGCTGAAGTCCTTGAGTTGCGCATCATTTACAGCGATATAATGAAAATGACAACAGTGAATTTATTTGGGGGGAATGTCGAATGATCTTTTAATGTGTACATTAACCCTGTCATTTTCTTTAGGCTAGATAACATATTTTGTGCGATCTGCTTGATTTCATTATATACTGTAAAAACGAGCGAGTTATGGGGACATTTCCAGAAAATATTGCCGTTACTTGGTGTAATTTATGGGCGCATTCAAGCGAACGGAATGAGAAATCCTTTGCTGGTGGGGGGGGGGGGGGGGGGGGGATTGGCATTGTGCCATTCTTGCCTCCAGCTCCGCTGCCTTACATTGTAGTTGTAGTAACATGGATACCTGTTATAAAGCCGCACCGATTCTTTGAAGATAGATATGGCTCTTTTTGTATTTAAAAAAAAAAAACCCAAAACAAAAAACAGATGGAAACTTATGAGAAGAGGAAAAGGGCACATATTAGATAATAAAAGGGGAACTTATCGGAAGTAAAAAGGGGGCACTTATCAGAAGTAAAGAAGGGGCAGTTATCAGAAAGGGGAAATGGGCACCTATCAGAATTTAAAATGCACTTATCATAGGAGAAAAAAGGCATATATTAGAGAAAAAGGGGGGCAATTTTTAGATTCGAAAAGGGGCACTTATCAGAAGGAAAAAAAGAATACTTATTAGAGGGATAAGATGGCAATTATCAGATTTGAAAAGGGGCACTTTTCAGAAGGAGACAAAAGGGCACTTTTCAGAAGGGGAAAGGGCACTTATTAGAAAGGAAAAGGAGCACTTTTAGTAGTATAAAAGGGCACTTATCAGAGAGAAAGGGGGCATTTTTCAGAAACAAAAAGGGCACTTTTGGGGTACTTGAAAAAGTGGGGGCACTGTGCCTACTGCCCCCCCCCCCCGCGCCGCCCCTGACCAAACCTCATTTTAAAAAATCGATCCTTGATAAACATGAGCTGAATATCGTCCAGTGGCAAATTCAAAGTACGGTATCTTTTAAAAGTAATTCAACGTTTGAATCTACCCGTCTTCAGTCCTGCTTAATTGAACAAAAATCTTCAAAATCCTTACCAATGAGCTTAAAAGGAAAAGCACAGTGTGGAAATGGCACTTCTGAAAGTTCAAAATTACATCTTAATCAAAATTTACAAAGGAAGACTTAACGGATTGGTTTTATTAGACCTTAGTTGAACTTCGATACTGTTGATCACCATATTTTGAATGACAGATTGAAACAGGTCGGTTTGTTGGAGAATCATCTCTTCAATGGTTTCGTTCTTACCTTTATAATCATAATAACAGATCACGGCCAGTCCACCTTCGTGACACAACATCATCGGCTGTTAACCTTGAATTTTCTGTCCCCCCAAGGATTCGTTTTAGGTCCTCACCTGTTTAATGTATATACTTTGCCAGTCAGTTACCTTCATCCTTTCCCCATCGTTTAAAATGAATAAAGATATCCACTCTTATCCCTCTAGGAAAACTGATAAATTCCATAAGAAACCCGAAAACTGTATTAGCCCGTAAATCCATTAGACACACTGGTCCAGACGTCTGGAACTCTCTCCCTATACTGCAATTCGTAATCAAAAGTCAACATACCCTTTTAATAAGGCTGTTAAAACCACGTTGTTGATGGCTTGTGTTTCCATCTTTCCACCATCTATGTTCCTTCAACCATAATCGTCCATGACCTGGCATCTTGTTAAAACAACAGGTGTGATTATCAATGTAGTTCGAAACCACCACTCTTTTCTCTAATCTTTCTCTGCAGCTCATGCACCATTTCCTTTTATTTCGTAGTTGTACTGAGAGCTGTAAGCACATCAAGCTTCAAGCTTACGCTGCAGCCCTTCTTTGTATAATGTTAATCATTAATTCAGTTTGTAACTTAATATCTTACATTTCTATGTGTATATTGTATCAAAAGAAATATGTACTCATGTCGCATTCATGCGCATAAAATGTATGTTTATGGAGATGATGATACAGAAACCAATAAAATCAAGTCAAATCAAATCAAATATGTGTTGGCTCTGTTCATATTGCTCCTACTGAGAAGGCAAGAAATCTTGCTGACATTTTTTTATAAGGAAATTCGCCTTGATTCACATATCTCTAACTCTGTGAAATTAGCCAACTAAAAACTTCGCAACCTATGAGAATAAGAATGACTTTCATGCATGGAAATACGTGGCCATCGTAGGGCGCCATTGTTCACATCACTTCACATTGTGTAAGACAGTCATCAGGAACCAAGAGCGTGTATTAATTCTTAAAATGTACAAACAAGGGAGATGAATTCCACCAATAAATAAAATCATCATATCCACTCCACGTACAACTTCACCGTTATGAACCAGTGGAACTACATTGGTTTGGGAAGACAGCTCATTAGACAGAAAGCTGAATTCTACGTCGGCACTTACATCATGTACATGTGCATGACACAGTGCGTTGCTTTTTGATAAATTGCCATGGGAGCCCCATAAATTTAACCTTCATTCAACACTGTCACTATTCACATGAAATGATCAGAGCATGAACGTAATTTATTTTGACTTCTCAAGGTACCTATCTCGTAACGAATGTGAGAAGGAAAGGATAGGAGTTGTGGATAAGGTTTAACTTTGTTCATATTCAGGTGATAAATAAAACTTGAGTTTATGAGGAAGAAGGCAAAACATCTTTCACTCTCAAAAGAGGCTAATCATCCATTCGAGTCTGAGTCACAGGTCGTGTGCTTCATCGTGAAATTCATACATTTATTAACATTCTAATACGTCTAGGTGTACAATCATCGGAAGAGGTAGCCTGTATCTCAACACGCCAAACCAAATTGTGCTATAATAATGATGGATTCTGCTAAGGCTTCTGATGATTACGTTGGTTTGAATGTTGGCGGTAAGATTTACCAGACATCTCGTGCCACCCTGACTCGCTATCCGAACAGTTTCTTTGATGGTCTGCTGGATGGAAGCTTCCCATCTACCAAGGATGCCGAAGGAAACTACTTGATCACTCGGGATGGTGAGATATTCAGGCATGTCCTCAATTTCTTGAGGTATGGGAAGATGGTGCTCCCAGAAGAGTTTAGTGACTATCATCTGCTCGAAAGAGAGGCAGATTTCTTCTCGCTTGCGACACTCAAAATGGTGCTGAAAGATATGAAAAAGGCTGGTGGCAACGTAGGTTTGAATGTAGGTGGAAAGATCTATAGGACATCGCGGAATACCCTGACGCGCTATCCAAACAGTTTCTTTCAGGACATATTGCTACACCGTAACCCGCCTGCCACAGATGACCAAGGAAACTACCTGATTGACCAAGATGGCGAGATATTTCTCCATGTTCTGAATTTCTTGAGGTCTGGAGAACTCGTGCTACCAGAAGGGTTCAACGAGTTCGATTTGCTTGAACATGAGGCGGGATTCTTCAAGTTAGAGGAACTTCTAGAGACCGTGATGAGGAAGCGGGTGAGAATGTGTGGATACGTGATTAATGGCCAGGCGTTCAGGCTACGTCGGGAGGATGTGCTGAGAGAGAAGGATTCCCTCTTCGCCACGATGTTGAGAGGCGAGTTTCCAGTCCCGACAGACGCTCAAGGAAACTACATCATAGAGAGGGCTGTGGATGTTGTGCACTACTTAATTCACTACATAAAACACGGCGGAATCTTCAAAGACCTGACGACTGACGATGTTAAGCGTCTAAAGAAAGAGGCCGAAAATTTCAGGCTGTACGTATTGACGACATTACATTTGAAAAGCATAGAAGCCACCCAAGCTCAACTTAATCGCGAGGACGAAGACATATGCATTCATGTAATCCATTATCATCGTTCTGATGGCGCCCACTGTGTCAATGAACCTTGCATTGCTTACACGAACAAGTCACCGTCTTTCTTCTGCACCAACAACGGTGGTCAAAGTATCCGCAATTTCTTTTGCGATGGCAAGGTAAATCAAATTACAGTAGGCAATCGGAGCATGTCTGTTGGAACGGTAGACTTGCGGCAAATAAAACAAGGAGAAGAACGGATTGAAATGGAGGATTTTGTTTCATATTTTTCCACAAGAATGCCCGGCAGTGTCGATACGATTGGAAGCTGTGGTTATTTCACCTTACTGAAGGTTACCATCCTTCTCAACTCCTAGAAGTTGCCATCGTCCTGTGAGGTCCACCACATTCTTGTACAGGACAGTAGCCTACCTATTTTCTCTTTGGAATTATCTAAGCACTGTTCTGAGAGTCTTCAGAGGTGTCTTGGTCTAGTGGGTAACTCAACGGACTGTGGTTCGAGTCTCAAGGATCAATATCCTTTGGCAAGATATTACTCTACAATTCTCTCATCCCAATGTAGTAAATGGTTACCTAATAGAAAGAAATCTGTCATTGAAATTCACCACTTTGATAGTTACAAACAATGGGGGGGGGGGGGTTTGTTTTTGTTTTTTTACAAACACAAAGAAGAAGAATAATTATATGGTTTTAATGATTTGATTATTTTAGTATACCTGACTGATAGGCAAGTACATACCTTGAGATAAGGTACTGGTCTACCTACATGCGGCTTTGAGTCCTACCCGAGGATTGATGGGCAAAGGATCAAAGGGCACTGGAGCATCGACTTGCTTGTTTTCGATCCCGAGACCTCCGGTTGTACGAGACCACTGCTCTACCACTGAGCACCCATGCTCTTTTCACTATTTTTAGTGCCTGTGATCCATGTGAAGTTTCTTATACCCTAGATCATACTTAGACCATAGAGCATAAATTAAGCATACTGCCAAATTTATTCAACCTTCCTTCAAAGGTTTATAATATTGGACAAGTCCAATGTATGACCCATACGTTATCAATTATTATGGAATTTGTCAAAAGTGTTTCGAATTGTTAACACAAACTGACATAAAGGTTATAATTTTACTTGATATTTTGTTCGATCCAGGCTCTTGGAGGGCCATCAGCTTGATACATTCATCAAACATGCTAAAATTTTAGATGTAATCGGTGAGGGTCTTGCCCATTTACAAACACACTTTTTTCAGAAGCTTCAGAATGTTTATTACCCAGTGGCAGTGGCGTACCCAGTGAAGGTGAACTCGGTATACGCACCCCCCCCCCCCCCCCCTTCCTCGTTTGAAGATTAACGCAAAATAAGCGTCAATTGCATTAAATTGAAGTCACTTTGGGTACACCCCTCCCTTGTCATGGTAGGATTCCGCATCATCCTGTTTAATATTTTTTTCGGATCCACCACTGCTACCTGCTGCATTGTACGCTGATTATTATAGCTTTTTCGCCATATTAATAAGTATAAAGTGTTGTCGTAGGGTGACCTTGCTATTATTGCATATCGCTTCTCTCTCCCTCTCTATTTCTCTCCCACCCCCCTCTCCCTCTCTCTCTCTCTCTCTCTCTTTCTCACTCCCTCCCCGCTCTCTCTTTCTCTCTAGCTCTCTGTATCTCTTTCTCCCTACCTCCCCATTCTATCGCTCTCTCTCTCTCTTTCTCTCACTCCCTCGCCGCTCTCTCTTTCTCACTCCCTCCCCGCCCACCCTTTCTCTCTCTCTCTCTCTCTCTCCCCCTCCTGTTTTTGTCCCCATCTCTCTCTCTCTCTCTCTCTCTCTTTCAAACTCGTCTGTATGTCCTCGTTTCCATTTTATAATAGCTATTGTATATTGATATAGAGTATACGATAATTTACATATGTGAGTATCACATGTATTAGATGGGTATGTAGAGTGTCAGTTACAAATTATTACTCTATCAGTATTACTATCATTTGTGAGTTACTTTATACTTATCCTAAATGAATATTTAAATCTATTAAAACTATTAAAAGTGTGTTGTTGGACTGATATCATTATTATGCCGTTAACATTTCTATGTAATATATAAATGCCAAAATGCCAATTCATGCTGTCAAAGCTCTATAGTGTAATTGCTGACATAGTGCTAGCGATATCTTTCAACATTATATTATTGCAATTGTATCAAACGTGATAAAAACTACTTTCGAAAAATAAACTCAAGGGCAATTTCAAAGGCCTATTGTACTGCTCATAGAAATTAGGTTCGGATTACGTAATACACCATTATAATGTTCGCACATTTCTAAAGGTGATAGACAGGGCTATTGAAATTGTCTTCTGTTTATTTTTCGAAAATAGTTTTTATCGTGTTATCATTATGCTTGGTAAATGGTATGAAAGTTTTTCAATGATGTGTCTTTATGTGTCTATGCCATGGGTCATGCGCATGTTTTGTATCATGTGTATAATTCATGGAGGTCAGTTACAAATCCTAGATTCATCTTACTGATTCATAAACTTTTAGTAATTTAAACTTGAAAACCAATCAAATAGTATCAAAAGTGTGTCCATTTCCTGCCATTATATATATATATATATATATATATATATATATAAGGAAAATTTTGAGTTCTGGTCATGCGATTACATGGTGAAAGAAACATTACTGTCTCGAAGCAATTTGGAACGGCTGATTATGTAGTACATAATAATTGGTGTATACTTTGAGGTTTGGAATCATCAAAATGATAAGAAATTGACATCATGCAGAAAGTCACATGCCTTTCACCCATTAATGTATATACTAGGTGAAAGTCAAATGCCTTTCACCCATTAATGTATATACTACGCAAACATGTGGCATGTCTAAACCTCTCTACTATTTCTCGTTGTATTTCGAATATTATTGTATATATAATAAGGAGCAATCCTTTTCTGGGGATATTTCTTCTATGATATTCTTCCAAACTCACATGAAAATGATAAGAAAGCTCACTTATTTTTTTTTTTCCTGTACCAAGCTAGAACTCAGCCTTTTCTTTAATGGGTAATGTGTTGTTATTATAGATGTCCTCTTATTATGAGTGATGCAAGAATGAGTGAAACATCTATGAGAGCTATGGCCAATGCAAAAAAGAAAGTGTATATCTGGTACAAGTCTAAAACTTAATTAGGAAATTTGACATAAAAACAAACAAGAATACAGGGGTTTTATGATTGCAGTAGTGAACTATAAATGCACGAACATAAATCTTGATGGCCTTTAGTTTAAAGAGCCAAATTTATGGTTTTGGTCCTTGTTTCAATGTCAGATTAAAAAAAAAATCTTCTCTGGAAACAAACATGATAGAAATCAAATTATATCAATCGTTATGTACGAGTGAAGTATTTAATTTTTACATACACATCTGTTATATGATTGGTATATAAGTAACTTATATACCAACAACTGTTGTCAAACTCTTTTGGATTCTGTGTTTTATTATTTGCTTTTATTTCGTCGGTTACAAACAAAATATAGATGTACCATACATGTATATAAGTATGTTGAATAAATCCCATTCAAATCGATTCAATACATACTGTATATTTTACTTTCCTGGTTATAACATTGTACTTGCCTCTTCTTTTTTCTTTTCTTTTTTGCTTTGTTATTTTTTAAATGATTGATATTCCGCTTTGATCATCTAGCTCTACATGTAACCTACTTTGAATCTTCCTTTGTATTTTTATTTTCATGATAATCCAAAATTATTGTGGATTTGAATTCAATAAATTGATTTGATGTGATTTGATTTGATTTACTTGACTCTTTTGAGGAGAGAAGACAAGACAAGAAGGAAAGAGACAGAGAGAGGGCGACAGAAAGAGAGAGATGAGGCAATAAAACATTTCCTTGTATGCTACAACAGTGATGTGAAATTCATCTGTATGGAGAGCGGTGGAGGGGAAACTGATTTGAAAGGGGGTTAAGTGGTGTCGCTAGACCATTTGGAAAGGGAAGGTGTCAATCCTACATTTCTTCCTGCGACAATACATGTTCTGGGTCTCGTCAAAGATAGCCGATAAGGTTAGGGTTAGAGATGCAATTGGGTCTACAGTCCATGTGGTCTAAGGTTAAGGTTACGTATACTGTAGTGTTTGGCTCATGATTAAAGGAGAATTAAACCCTGGGGAAATGTCTATTTTAATGTAAAGAGAGGATAGAGAGAAGCAATTTTTTTAAAGTTCCATCAAAATCGGTTACGAAATGAAAAACCTATGAAAAGTCTCAATTTACTTTCTATGGCGATCCTCAAATAGGCAATGCTGCTTCAAATTGGCAGTTTTAGTAGTATATACAAGATTTCACATTTTCTCCATTATCTCTTTGTGAACTCAACATAGTTGTGTCAAATACATTTTCCCATGATATATCTTGAGCTAAGAAGGAGACAAGCTGCACCTTGAGAGATAATGGGGGGGGGGGGGGGGAATTTGTGTACAAAACATATGGAGAGTTGTACTACTAAACCTGTCACTTTGAAGCAACATTGCCAATTTGAGGATCGCCATAGATAGTAAATTGAGACTTCAAACTTTCACAACTTTCTCATTTCGTAACCGATTTTGATGGAACTTTTTTTTTAATTGCTTCTCTCTATCCTCTCTTTTTATTAATTTTTTCCCAGGGTTTCATTCTCCTTTAAAGTTAGAAATTGGTTCTCGGAGCAATCGTCACCGGAGCATGTGCCGTATAACCAAGAAAACATATTTGGGGTCTGTTTTGTTTTGTTTTGTCTTTTGTTTTTGTTTTATTTTGTATTTTGAATGAAGGCAAAATGCAGTCCAACAACCCATTCCCCCTTGAAAATGTTGACCCCCAGACGGATCTCTGATTTTATAAAAGAGGGTAACAATATTCTAACAATTTTTTCCTGAGAATAAAAAAAGTTTATCAGATTTTTTTTTTTTTTTTTTTTTTTTTTGGGGGGGGGTCTTCTTTAAAAAAGGGGGGTACCTCCCATCAAAAGAGAGAAGGACATTCCTTGAGTTGTGTACTGTTTTTTTAAAAGGGGAGGGACACGGGCGGCGTGTGCCCCCTTGTTCTTAAGGTATGCCATTTGGGTTTCAAAAGAGGGCACGAACCGCCCTACTTCCGCCCGTGTTTAAGATGGTAATCCAGAATCTGGCAGATTTAATAAGAGCAATCTCTCCAAATATTTTTTAAAATTTTTCTTCGGGCTTACGAATTCAGGGATCACGACATATTCGGCTTGAAGCAGGTAAGGGGTGGGTGATCCGGAAGTGGAGATATTGTGTTCAAACGAAATCGGCCAGATTCTGGAGTAATAAGACCGTTTTGAGTAGGGATGCAGGGGCGGATCCAAGAATTTGTAAAAGGGGAGTGGGCACAAATCTCCGAAAATTTTCTGACAAGCAACAAAAAAAAAAACACCAAACCCCCCCCCCCCCCCCCGAAGTTATCAGTTATCAAAGTACACTTTTCTTTCGAAATGGGGGCGCGGGCCGGAAGTGTTCCCCCCCCCCCAAATCTGCCACTTCACGGATGAACATGGAATTGGACTGCTAGTTCATTCTACCCATAGACATGAAGCTGAAGTTAATTACCAGTATACTAAAATCGATTAATTCATTTTATGAATTATGATCAAATTTGCCAGATCAAGTATAAAACAACAAAATAATTATCCTCTTTTCAAGAAAAAACAAGTCAAGTTGGGTAAAATTGCTCTTACCACCCATACTGTAGTGCTGTTCCCCTGTAATACCTCTCCTACCTCCTATCTGCTTCTCCCCTATTGCCTCGCACTCCTCCCATCTCGAGTCCCCCCTCCCCCCCCCCCCCTCCCCTAACCCCTCCCCACTTCTTTGTGAGTCTCGTGGGGCTGGCGATCTAGGCAGTTGTTTTTTAGGGGGAAATGTTTATGTCAGGGAAAAATAACATTTTCAAACAGTTAGCCTTCTCTTCTTACACTCGCGGATCTTCCCTTGTGTTGGAGAGCCAGGAAATACGGAAAAATATTTATTTCGACTAGTAACTTTCAGTGGGTCCCGACACTGATGAGTTTTCCCTCACCATTGATGATTGATCAAGTAGAGTCTGGAGAATACAATGTAGGGAAGATCTGGGGGGCGTTTCATGACCAGATATTTCATCCGACAAATTTGCTCTCAGCCAATCAGATGCAAGGATTTCAGTAGCTTGTAACAGTTGTCGGATAAAATATCCGACAACTTCCTAGCCTCTTGTCGAGGCCCTGGCGCTGTTGCAATCCTTGGCGATAAGGAGGCAAACTTTCTGGTGGCGAGCGAAGCGCGAGCCAGAAATTTTGCCTCCATATCGCCAAGGATTTTAACAGCGCCAGGGCCTCGACAAGAGGCTAACAACTTCCTTTCATGAAACGCTCCCCTGCTGGAATCATTCTGTCAGTTTTGTTGTTGCTGTTGTTGTTGTCGTTGTTGTTGTTGTTGTTGCTGCTGCTGCTGCTGCTGTTGCTTTTGTTGTTGTTGTTGTTGTTGTTGATGTTGTTGACCAGTCTACATTCTTGTTGAACAGATTCAGGAGGAAAAAGGGTTGCTTTGAAGCCAGGCTAGAAATTAGAAGGGGAATCCCATGGGGAATCCCCGCATGCGCGTTATGATTTTAGTCTTAATTCAATGCTTGTATCAACAAAATTTCAACATTTCAACGATTCAAAGGTATTTTCAGAGTTTAAATTCATGATTTGTATTAACATTTCAGATTAAGAAAATATTGACTGTAATAGTGGCAATAGTTTAATATCTGAGTGTATCAGGATATACAGCTGAAAAGTGTGAGTTTGCAACGGAAGAAATTCAATTTGCATCAATTAAGGCTATTCATAGATATCTCTCGCAAACGTTTAATAATGCATACATTTACATGCAATCAGTACACTCTACACGATTATTGTGTTTGCCTTTGTTCGGTCTGTGCTGGAAAGAAGAACTAGCGTTTTTCTTATTTCTTAATCTTAGTGTGTACAAATCCGAAAAAAGTTCTACTAGTATATTATTATTGCGATATAAAGATGGCTTCGGCGAACAACAAGGCCAAGGAATCTGATAATTACATTGGATTGAATGTGGGTGGTAAGATTTATCGGACATCGCGTATCACCCTGACGCGCTATGCAGACAGTTTTTTCGATGGTTTGCTAGACTGTGGGGTCGTACCTTCTGCCAAAGACGACCAAGGAAACTACGTGATCGACCGAGATGGCGAGATTTTCAGACATGTCATCAATTTTTTGAGATATGGCGAACTTGTGGTTCCTGCACGATTTGACGACTTCCATTTGCAATTGCTCGAACAGGAGGCAGATTTTTTTATGCTTGGTGAACTCAAAACGGCAGTAAAAGAAGAGTTGAAAAAGAAAGGGAGCACATGTGACATACAGTGTGATACAGCTTTAATGATTGTTGGTTTGAATGTTGGTGGGAAGGTCTATCGTACATCACGTTCCACTCTCAGAAGGTATCCTTACAGTTTCTTTTCTAGACTGCTCGACGGTGTCATTCCATCTGCTAAGGACGACCAAGGAAACTACATGATCGACCGTGATGGGGAGATTTTCCAGCATGTTCTAAATTTCATGACGTCTGGAGAACTTGTGCTACCAGAAAATTTTGATGAGCTGGCTTTGCTTGGACGTGAAGCAGATTTCTTCTTGCTGGAGCCTCTCAAGGTGGCGATGAAAGAACGTTTGGAAATGGTTGGTTTCGTGATTAATTTCAAGGTTTTCAAACTGAGGCAAGAGGATGTGTTGAGATACAAGGATTGCCTGTTGGCAGACATGGTAAATGGAAAGGCCGAATACCCCAAGGATACTCGAGGAAATCATGTCATAGAATGGGAAATGGATGCTGTCGACCATGTGATGAATTACATTAGAAGCGGTGGAATCGTCCGTGACATCACGACCGACCAACTCCGGATTCTACGGGATGATGCTGCAGACCTCCAACTGCAAGATGTTGAAAATCATTGCCAAAGCGTAGAGTTCATGGAACAGACCTGGGAAGAAAGGTCTGTGTACATTCATGTATATCATTGGATAAATGGCCCTTGCATCGCGTACATCAACAAATCACCCAGCTTCCTTCTAACTCGTCGCGAAAATATCAGCATCTACAATATCTTCTTTCGTGATGTGAACGAAATTGTAGTAGGAGAAGGTAAGGTGTCTATCGGAGCGGTAGCCCTGGATAAATTAAAGGAAGATGGAAAACCTAGTGTAGATGACATTGTTTCATATTTCACTGAAAGAGTGGTTGGGGGCAGTTCTGCCGTGGTTAATCGAATTCCCCTACAGAATGATTCCACCCTCATAGAGGTCACCATGGCCATTTAAGACTGTATACGCATATTGTATTGCGAGCGAGAACCTGCCCTCATAGCTACATTCTGATGTGGATGATATTCATGTAATCGTTATTGTTTATTCATTATTGTTGGTTCATTCTACCAGAACGAATATGGCTACAGGCCCAATATTCAGTTTAGTACTGATTTTACCTGGTATTTGTTACAATGTGCAGCGGGTAGATTTGTGTAGAATCCATCGCACTCTATATGATCTTATTACAATCTGAAATAAAATAGCATTTGAAATGAACATTTAAACATGTACATGTATGTAAAATCTTAATGATCAAGGTTCTGCATAGTCATTTGAATAGTAAAATGAAAATTTCAGGGTATTGCAAGCCTCAGTGTAAAAGGAAAAGGCAGATTGGCTCCAAATTGTGGTGACTTCAGACCATTTGAAGCCAATTTGAAATTTACTCCAACTAGAATGCTTCAGATGTACAAAACCTTGGATTATTGGTATTCACAGCATTATTCAGACCTTACATTTGTTTAAATTCTGAATCTACAAAATGTAGTGCAATTGTGATTTTTCAAAATTCAGATCGTAAATTGTGGTTGGGGTTAATACACCATGGAGCACGAATCATCAACCTTTTTATCTCATAGATTTGTGACAACATGAAATGAAATGAACATTTAAACATTTCATGAACATTAACAAAATTAATTTCATCTTGATTTCATTTCTTTTATTCCCCTTGTCACTTAATTAGAAATTAATTTGTATACAAGGTGCTCCATGGAACATTTAGCCAAATGTACAACAGTGCCCTCTTTTGTGGACATCTATATTTTAGAATGCTCTTTATTTTTTACAATCTATTTTAGTATTTTTATAACAGATTGTTCTACATGTATGTCATTGCTAGAGCTTTGACAGCTCACTCACATGAGCACTAAAGATAGATTTTTCACAGCTTTCCACAAGTCCTAGGAATCTTGTTTGGCTTTTATGCCTGTAGATTAAATTTCATTTTGAATTGAAGAGAGTACGTGTACATGTATGTTCATTCAGCGCAAACACAGGGAAATACATGTACATGTAAAGCAAGGTGT
Organism: Heliocidaris tuberculata; assembly: GCA_025618425.1. Classification (NCBI taxonomy): domain Eukaryota; kingdom Metazoa; phylum Echinodermata; class Echinoidea; order Camarodonta; family Echinometridae; genus Heliocidaris; species Heliocidaris tuberculata. The sequence goes on from CM046848.1 coordinate 19,303,078, forward strand.
CCTTGCATATATCTGATATTTCCATATCAATTGGCATACAAGTATTGAACTCTTTATTTACCAGATCAAAACCCTTGAAGAGTTCAGCAAAAGCTTAATTAGTGAATTGTCACAGAGAATTCCATGCATAAACCATGGCAATTCATTGTACCGATCCTGGATTTTAGCTTTAAAAAAACAAAAACAAAAACAAAATACAGAACGTAAAGTGCCATTTAATATTGCAAGGATTATGAAATAAAATTTTCCCTGCCAACTAACAAAAAAGTGGGAGTGGCAGTGGTAGTGACTATGTTAATTTTTTGAGGGGGGGGAATGGGATCATCAAATTGTACCAAGAATGTATTGTTTTTGCCCCCCCCCCCCCCCCCAAAAAAAAAAAAAAAAAAAAAAATGCCCACTTTTCACAAATTTCATAAATTATGAATTGGATAGATTTAACATTTTTGTCGGGTATGTCTTTGTCAACACATCTCAGGCCTTCTGAAAAGTTGTCTGAGGGTTCACTAGACCAACAGCCCATGAGACAGACATGTCAGTATGGTGGGTCTTCTGACAATCTTTCTAAGGGGTCTCATATGCTGTCTTTCCACTGGAATGGAATACATGAATTTAGCGATCGCTTTTCAAAGCTTTACAATCAGACGGTACCTTGCCACATTTTAATGCAGTCACAATTAAGAGAATTGTCTAATTAACATTTTGGTAGTCCAAAGAACTACAATGTGATAGATTCTTATAGAGCCTACTTCATATCTAAAGAATGTCTCCTAATGCATTTGCAGTTTCTCTCTACATTATGGGAAGAAACTCAGGATAGGTTTTGGACCTTTGGTCTTCTTCCAAAAATAGTGAATGATAAATGTGTTTGGCATAGAGAAGTGCTTTTTTTTTGGGGGGGGGGGATTTTTATTTTGCACACAAAAATCATTTTAATTTGAATCTTGTCAATAATTCCAGTTTGCCAGTATTTATTTGGCTTGATAGCATTGGACTACATGTGTAACTATAAAGAGCTTGTAGTGTGATGGACATCAGGAATTAGTATGTACATGTACAGCGTCCAAATTTAGGTTAATTTTTAATGACTGTTTTGGGATGATACTTTTGAGATGATTTGGTCCATTGTTCTGGCTTGAATAATGTAATAGTGTAGTCAGTGAATGCTGACTGGTATTGTACTCTTCTTCTTATTTTTTGTTGTTGTTGTTTTGTTTTTCCTCTCTGGCACAAGAAAAATTCTTATTTTTAGACATGAAAGGTAGTGCTTTTGTATTATACCACTAGATGCTATTTATTAGTTGGTTAGTCTGTAAATTGATTAGTTACATGTACCTACATGTAACCCATTGACTCTAGAAAGCAGGTGATCCCTAAATGAGAAAATTCAGTTGTCAATGGGTTAACGCATTCTGATATTACATAATTAACATATTTTGTGGAAGGAAATTGTTTGTAACGTACAAATAAATTGTGTAAGTTTACATGTACATTATGTTGTTGTGACTTGTGAGCTATGTTTTTTGCAGAAAACTCAGTTTCACATTTTTAAAGGGTTCTGAGTTCTGCGTATGTTTCTGTTATACAAATCACTTTGCTTGTAGACAGCACTTTCAGTGAGACACGATAGCATTGGGAAGACATCAGAGCATATGGACATGTACACTGTGTTTTGAACAGCATTTCGACTGTATAAGGAATTACTTTGTTTGTCTGACTTACAGTTTCTTTATCACAATATTCTCATTCATGTACATTCATGTGTAATAAAATCAGTTTTTCATACTTATCCAAGATTACAAAGTGAGAATAGTTTTGGATATTTTTAGTAGAAAATTATTTCTAACATACATACATGTACCTCATTGTCCACGTCAATTTTGGTATGTACTGGTTTAAGTGTTAGCTTTGACCAAATTATTTGACCTTTTTTCATTAAAAATATCATTATTTGTTTTGTTCAATTGCTACGTTATTATTATTTTGCAATTGCAGTTTGTTTTTAAGATACATGTGTGTAGTAAGATCATGGAGTGGACACTGAGCCTTACATTTGTACCTCAGTCCCACCAACAAGACTGGGAACAGACCTAACGAAAAGTTTTTGCATTTCCTCGAATGGCCAAGAAGAGGTCGGTTGTGAGTCGGTTTGGCAGTGTGACTGAGATCATAATTATGTAGGTGATGTTACATTTGTCATTTGTGACATGTCAATTTAGGTGATTGATGGCTGCATGTATACAAAGTGGTGTACACTGTGATATGGGTCCTGACATTCAGGGGGTACTGGCATCAGGGGGGGGGGGGGGGGTGGTCTTATTCGGATGAAACGCAAATAAGCCAGTTCATAATTATGATTTGCACATGTGCAGATAAAGGTCATTTGTACCGAGTACAAGTGACCTCTATACGCTTTCGTAGTGTGCGCACCAGTATGATTTTACGTGTTAAACAAATGGCGCGTCCACCAATTAAAGCAGATGCGTACAAATTGGGGTCATTTCAGGGTCATTTGTACACTCTAAAAACTAAAGTGTTAAATCACCATTTAAAAGGGCCGAGGAGTGACAACTTTTTCAAAATTGTAGATTAATACTTTTAACATGCTGGATACAACACTATAAAGGCTGAATCCAGCAGTTTGAAAGAGTTGATCTACTATTTTGAAAAAGTTGTCACTCCTCGGCCCTTTTAAATGGTGATTTAACACTTAAGTTTTTAGAGTGTACCATGTACAAATTACGAACTGGCTTATTGTCAAGGCTATTTTAACCTATTGGCTCTTGCCCATGGGAACCGAGTGGTCTCTGTATTTAAGGCAGTGGGAATGAGAGAATTCAGTACTCAAGAGGTTAATTTGTCATTTTATTGTCACATTCCCTCACTCACTCCCTTCCTCCCCCCCCCCCCCCTCTCTCTCTCTTTTTCCTCTTTTTCGCCCTCTTTTTTTTTTTCTTTAATTTTCTTTTCATTTTCCAATTTTATTGGGAGGCACATACACCCCATAGGTATGCCACTGTGCATATGTATATATATATATATATATATATATACATTCCCTAAATAAAGGATAGGTCAACACTAGTATAATTATGTTTGATCTAAATACACTGTAAATAAGTAAGTACATGAGAGAAAGGGGTTTGTGCAGTTTTGAGGGAAAAAATGATTAAGCAGAAGAAAGAAGAAAAAAAGTCTTGTTTATCACTATGAAAGGAACATTTTTCCCAATTTTATATTTCAATTTCAGGAAGTAAAGCAAATGATTTCTTCTTAAAAGTGGAAAAATCATGAAATCATCTTTACAAAACACATGGAGACTACCCCACAGAAATTCATAGTTGATGTTTATGTTTTGATCGTTTTGCCTGTATGAATGGTAACTTTCTTATTCTTTATTAGATTTTCCTCAAAAATTCCCTTTTCCATTCTCTGTATTTATTCAAATGCAATTTTTTATGCCAGGATGGACTAATCAGCTGGTGAGAGATGGAGAGTGAGAGAGATAGAGAGAGAGAGAGTTTGGCATTTTAAGGGTGAAGCTTATGAAATGGATATTTTTTTATAGCAAGAGGGAGAGAGAGAGAGAGAGAACTGGGTATTTTGAGGCAGTGGCGGATTCAGGGGGGGGGGGGGGCAATCCCGGCCCGTGCCCCCCCCCCCTTATGAGGGAAAACAATACAATGTGCCCCCCCCCCCTATTTGCGATTGTGCCCCCCCTTTTCGACCAGAAAACTTTTTTTTTTTTTTTTTTTTTTTTTTTTTTTTTTGCTTGTCAGAGAATTATTGAGGGGAACTGGACCCCATAACCCCCCCCCCCCCCCCCCCCACTGAGCGACTTTTGGAGGGCTGGCGAAATTTTTTTTTTGCTCGCCATCCCCATCCCCCCCCCCCCCCCCCCCCCCCCCTCCCCACTGAGCGACTTTTGGAGGGCTGGCGAGAGACCAAAAAAATATGGGTCTCCCTCCAAGCAGTTTCCCAAAGTTGACAATCCTGCATTTGTGTGCCCCCCCTTATACGAAATCCTGGATCCGCCCCTGTTTTGAGGTACCGGGTAAAGCTATTAAAAGAGACTATTTATCGCAACCAGGGGAAAGAGAGAGAAAAGAAAGAAAGAAAACTGGGCATTATTTTTTGAGGCAGTGGCGGATCCAGGCAGGGGCGCCAAGGGCGCGTCCCCTCCCCCTAATTTTTTGTGATTGTTTTGTGTTTTGTGATTTTTACCGTGGGAGGGGGGATAACACCCTCCGCACCCTCGCCGCTGAGACTATTTATTTCAACAGGGAGAGAGAGAGAGATTAAAGATAAAGGAAAACGGGAGAGAGCCGGTTAAAGCCACTGAACTCTAGCGTTCAGTGGTACATGGTTAAAATAGATGGAAACACAGGAGAGATTAAGACACAAAGGGGGACAGCTAGAGGGCGCTATAACACTAGGACCAGAGCTATCCATACAGAGAGTCCTGACACTGGAGGTCGCTTCTGATTGGTCAGTCATTACATGGAGCTTCAAAAAGTTCCCTCTCATATGCATAGAGAATGTACGTGAAAGGGAACTATTGGGAGCTCCATGATCCGCCATGTTTTAAACAAAGACCGCGTACGCGTAGGCTTATTATGCGCGTGTCACAACTCTCTCTATCAACGCGCTCTGACTAGGACCAGAGCTATGTATATATTCAATTAGCTCTGACTAGGACTAGGACACAGAGATCCCATAATCTTATATAGGATCTCTGTGCTCTAGAACATAGGGATTCTTGTGTAGCAATAAACCCGAGACTTGACAGGCTGTATGGGCTATTTATTATTGGGCAAGTCACTTGTCACAGAGTATTATAAACTGCCATCATCAAAAGTATCATTCTACTCAATATTTGATGTGATCCAAGCTCTAGTATAGGGCATGCCGATTAATCAATTACAGATACACTATTAATATCGTAGACGAAATGAAATAGCATGGACCTGCCCTAATGTCTATTCTGGAGAAAAAAAACCCGGTACAATCCAGTTCAGTTGAGCCTACTGAACAAAATCTTCCATTTTGTCTCGTCAAAGCAGAAATATTTTCTTCAATATATTGTGCTATATCCCCTTTTTAAACTGAACCCCCGAGAGATTTTTTTTTTTTTTTTTTTTTTTAAATAATCCATTGCCTTTTATACAAAATACACGCACCATTGTGGATTTATGATTGTTACGGGGGGGGGGGGGGGAGTACGAAAAAATCTCCTTCAGAATCTTATTCCCTCCATGTCCAAACTAGTGCTCATCCATTTACCACGAACTTTATACAACAGAGCTTTACCAATAACTGAAGTAATATTCATTGCATCTTGAGCTGGCGCTCTTTTCATCAACATAGTGAGCGACTACGAGTGAACCTAATCCCTTTTTTTTTTTTCATTTTACTTTCTATCTTTCATACATTCTTTCTGTCTTTCATACATTCATTCATTCTTTCTGTCTTTCTTGCTTTCATTCATTCTTCCTATCTTTCATACATTCATACATTCTTTCTGTCTTTCATACATTCATTCATTCTTTCTTTATTCTTTTTTTTTTCTTTCTTTCTTTTATCGTTTCACGTTGAATATATACAAAGAAAATTAATGCAATAGATGTATTTTTTAAAAGAAGACATTTGGGATGGGATACATTATTATAGTTGCCATTTAATAATCAATAAACAAAGTCCATTAAATTCATATTTGAATACATTCATTCCTTGGTCGACATGTAAATGTATAATAAATAAATAATCCCACACACAATCATGGTGAACTGATTCTAGTACATTTAAAATTCTATCGACAGGACAGGAAAATATTTCTTTTCAATTTAGGTGAGTTCAAACGAACACAAATATTATATACTCAATACTCTATTCCCTGTCTTATCACATTAGTACACAATTTTCAAATGCACAAGCATATAGGACACAAAATGTTTGAAGAAAATTTGAGCAAACATTAATGAATACATAAAATTAAGAAGAGTAGCTTCTACTTAGAACATTACATTATCACGAAAAATACAATGTCATGTAATGTAATACATTTTCAAGCGAATTTCACACCTCTGACAATGAATATGGAAAACTATTTAACAAAAGATGTTGTAACTATATTTACAATATTCAAAAATTATGAGATAATATTGATTGTCATTAGATCATATATATATATATATATATATATATAATATATATGAATTAAACAATATACACATTGAATAATTTGCATTATAACTGTTCTCTTTTGTAATTCTACTCTGATTTGTCTCGTTTGCTCTAATCATGTAAGTCAATAATATACATAGATTTGAAAAAAAGAAAAGAAAGAGCAATTATATCAGCCATTAACATATATATATATATGATATAGGGAATAATTTGTTGGTATATAGAGGGAGCCTAAAACTTCATCTTTGTATTTTAGCGATTCCCCACCCCCCCCCCCCCCCCCCTTCTTCTCCTTCTTTCTTTCTTACTTTCTTTTAATATGAAGTTCAGTCGCGGATCAAGAAGGGCGCCCACTAACCTTACATGCAAACCAAGATGGGCCCATCGGTCATAGCGGGTGGGAGGGGGGGGGGGGCAAAACCTCCCCGAATACAGAGGAAGCGACCCCTGCTCTTCCGTCTTGCCTAGATAGGTCAATAGTTATTTTGTTTTCCTCCAAAATATAATGAGGTATGTGCCCTACCCCCTCCTACTTCCAGACAAAACCTAATCTTGCATACATCAAGCACACAATAATTATGTCCCCAGGCAAAAAGTTCTGATCGTTTTCCCAAAGGTTCGCGATTTCGAAAATTATATAGGGTTCCATTTCATTTTCAGAATTGCGAACCCTATTTTATTTTCAGAACATTCGGAATAACAGACCTTCGGATTACGAACCTTTGGATTAAAAACCAATGGAAACGACATGTAACGCTCATACCATTACCAGGCCGTGATATTCCCCTCTTCATAACTATCCAAGGGGAATTCATTCTGTCACGAGGGAGACTTGAGACAAACTTTCACGAGATGGCGAACTAAAAATCTAGATTTTATTTTGAAAAAAACATCACCTTTCTCCACTCGTTTATTAGTTGATTTTCTTCCGGTGCATTTCCACCCATCTTGTCGCCAATATGCGTGATGATATCTTCTTTTGTAGGAGGCAGGTCTAACATTTTAACGATTTGGGCCATCGCTTTCTGGTCATCAATTAAGCCTGCAAACCTACCATCACGAAAGCTGTGATGTTCAGAGCAGATATCAGAGATAATCCAGTCTTTGACATAACTGTTGAGTATGGCTCTGTTGGCATACACAACACACTGGTCATTGTCACTGTAAAAGAGATGAAGATGCAGTGGTCGTGATTTCCCCATCTGTTGCTGCATAAACTGGATGCTCTCGATGTGGTGTACAAGCATTTGGAGTCCGAAGTACTCCCCCTCCTTTTTCAGACGGGCTAATTCTTCGTCTGTGACGTCCATTAAGATACCACCGTATCGAAGGTAGTGTAGCACAATTCGGAATACGCTCCCATCCCTGTCTATGACAACGTTTCCTAGTGAATCTCTGGGAACTGATTCCCCACTCAGCATCTTGGCGAAGAACGAGTCCTGCTCTTTCAACGCTTCTTCGGTTGTCATCCTAAAAGTCTTGCCACCAACCCTCAATCCGATCGCCCCGCGTATCTTTTCTTGAATCGCTTCCTTGAGTTCCCCAAGCATGAAGAATTCAGCTTCGCACTCAAGCAGATCGTACTCTCTGAATCCGTCGGGAAGCACGAGTCTCTTACATCTCAAGAAATTGAGAACATGCCGAAATATCTCTCCGTCACGGTCGATCAGGTAGTGTTCTTCCGTATCTCTGGAAGATGGATCATTGTCTTTCAACAAACTTGGGAAAAAGCTGTTCGGATAACGTTCCAGAGTCGACCTCTTCGTCAGATACTCCTTGCCTCCAACATTCAAAGTGACATAAGAAGCCATTTTCCTCGGAGGCTCTACGGTTAAGTCTGAACTTTAAATTTAAGGTATTCTGCAAATATAACCTTGTCAGTTGCGTTTGTCTTCCTTCACTTTTGTCACGTGGTATATGTTTCAAATTCACAGGCCTCTAGAGAATACAGAATCCCACGTAAAGACAAATTATATGGCTCGTTGCAACTGAAAAAATCGTGCGCTTTAACCAGCTGTAAATGTCGTCTTGAGAGCTTAAGATATTTACCAACATTGGGTGCATTCGACTATGGAGATTTCGATCAGCGCGATTCGTTATAAAGTTCACCCTTTTCCAACCTGCGATTATCCAAAGAACATGTATTACTATCACACAGTCGTATATCATCTACTATATCACGAAGGAATGTAGTGACATCGTTCAACACGTTTGTTTCATATAATCAGGAATATTACTCAGATGTGCGCGCTCAACGGACACTCCCAGTTTATTTACACCCAGTAACCATGGTGACTGGTATTGGTGGGGAATCCCCAGTCATTTTGTAATCACTAGTAGGGATTCACACAGTGATCTTGAAATCATTTTCTTTTATCGTTCACGATGAATGCAAAGAAAATTAATGAAACAGATGTATTTAAGGATTAAACAGATGTATTTAAGGAACTTGCATCATGTCCCAATGATTATGCAGAATGCAATATCATATCTTATTTCGGCTCTTTGAGGGCATGTCACCAATATTGAGACCAGATATGTTACCATGATTCTGATCAATGAAAAATAGTAAAACCAGTGATCTGAAGGAAATACGACTCCATCTTTTTGGTAGGGCTATATCACTTCAGGTTGATAATCTTGAACCTATTTTACTTATCAAATTGTATGTTAATGTGATCAAATTGTATGTTAATGTGATGAATGTTCTACATATAGCGTTACAAATTCAATCAGTAAAGCACTCCTTAACTAGCGTCTTTCATTGCCAGATAGGTTTACCACACAAACACCCCCCTAAACACACATACACACACCCCACACACACACACACACACACACCACACACACACACACAGTCTCCATATTCATAACATATTTATAGCCAAGTGGCATAATTCATTTCAATTAGACGCGATTCTTGTAAATGATGGACATAATTATGCATACTTTCAAATAGAATTACCATATATTGTGGAGTTTATGGTCGAAATATAACAAGTCATATAACAAAGATTTTTCTTTTAATGCAGAATATATATATATATATATATATTTAGCACTACCTGACAATATCTGTCACGGTAAAAAAAAAATTCTAAATATTTTTATAGGCCTTTATCACACAGGGATTATTTTATAGTTGTTATAGACATCAATAAACGCTGTTCTTAAACACCAAAGATTCTCGTTGAAATACAGACGTTTTTCCATGAAGAACTTACAGTAACGTATCTGTTAGGCCATCAAAAATGGTAAAAGCGTGGTCAACTTTAACTACTTTTTCCACAAAAATTGGATTTTTGTTAAAAATCATCCATTAATTGTTTCGTATTCTGTAAGTATTCTAGTTTGCGAATCCAAGTAACATTTTTTTTTTAATTCAAAGGTCGATGATTCGTCATCGGAATTGAACGCTTTAGCGGGGAGTACTAATAACCCTGCCGGTTTGAACAGAGCTCTCTTGAGTCCCCCAAGCCTGAAAAACTTAGCATCGCACTCTAACAGATCGTACTCGATGAATCTGTCGGGAAGCAAGAGTTTTACGCATCTCAAGAAATTGAGAACATGCCGCGAAATATCTCTCCTTCGCGGTCGATCAGGTAGTGTCCTTCTTTTCCTGTGGAAGACAGATCATTCCCTTTCAACAAACTTGCGGAAAAGCTGTTCGGATAACGTTCCAGAGTCAATCTCTTCGACAGATACTCCTTGCCTCCAACATTCAAAGTGACATAAAAGCTATTTCCCTCAGATTCTCTACGGATATGTTTGAACTCAGAGGCGGCACAATGCCCCCTCCCCCACTTTTTCAAGTACCCGAAAATTGCCCTTTTTACTTTTGAAAAAAAAAATGTCCCCTTTCTCTCTGATAAGTGCCCTTTTTACTACTGAAAGTGCCCCTTTTCCTTTCTAATAAGTGATACATAATGAAATCAAGCATATCTCATATAGTATGTTGATATCGATGTAATCATTAGAAAGAAAAAATGTCAGGGTTAATGTACGAATTAAAAGATCATTCGACATTCCCCCAAATTTGTTTGCTGTTGTCATTATATCGATGTAAATAATGCACAAACAAAGGACTTCAGCGTTAGAAAAAAAGTCTGAAAATTTATGGTCGCTCGCTTCGCTCGCTCGCACATGGACCATCTCACACACACACACTGCTAATAATTAGGGAAGCTGAAACAGAACCACAATAAAAAAAAAGATGTTTTGTATGGTGATGTATTAATTATGTTAGACTGTAGGGTAATGCCAATGTCACAAAATTGTCCTTTTTTGGCTTCATGTTCACCCCTTGCAGATGCCCCTTTTTTGCTGGTGACCCCCCCCCCCCCCCCCCACTTTAAAATACGCTCCGCTGCCCTTGACTGAACTTCAGATATAAAGTAATAATCCTCAAATATTGTCAGTCACGACAGTCAGTCGCGTTGTCCTTCAGTTTTGTCACAAATCTGTGTATGTTTCAAATATATAGGCCTCTACTGAATACAGAGGCCCTAGTAAAATCATATTTTGTGCCTCCTTGCACCTGAAAAGAAAAAAATCTCAAAACACACAAGCAAAAGGGTGTATTTCCGTACCACTTGGTACTTCGGAGTTTTTTGTTTTGTTTTGTTGTTTGTTTATTTGTTTATTTGTTTTTGTTTTTGTTTTACTTTGTTTTGTTTTGTTTGTTTGTTTGTTTGTTTTTTGTCGTTTGTTCAGGCTTGAACTGGAGTGCATGTGCCAACGCATTAACAACGTTCCCTATATGTTTAATACACAGTCAATTCTGACATTACTGGGGGAGAGTGGAGGGGCATGCAATTGCCGCCTGCCCCCTGGAATCGACCAAACTAGCAACGACATTTAGTTCTATAAATAATGCAGTAGACCAAAATAATAAAAGAATCGTATTAAAATTAACCACCTCCCCCCCCTAAAAAAAAAAAAAAAAAAAAATCAGTAGGGAGAATATTCATTTCCTGACAGAGCATCTACCAACATTACCAGTGGGCTTATTTCGAAGTTGATTGGGTGTACTTACGGAAAGAGCGCCAACTTGTAACAAAATTGAAATAGGATTTTGTATCAAAACATCTACAGTCATGTAGGCTGGTCACGTTTGTACGAGAACGATAAAGATAACGAGATTTTAAATTAAAGTTACAGCTCACAATAATTAAAGCAACAGGGAGAGAGAGAGAGAGAGAGAGAGAGAGAGATTATAATGAAAACGGGGAGAGCCAGTGAGAACAGAACAGGGGAGACTAAGAAAGACACAAAAGGGGATAGCTAGGGGGTGCTATAACTCTAGGACATAAAGATCCTATAATAGAAATTTCATATCAGAACATAGGATCTCTATGCTCAAAGGCAAAAGTCTTGTTAGGAGTGTATTGTCTATTGCTAGGAAAATATTGATTGTGTAGCAATAAACCTGAGACTTGACGGGCTGTATGCAGCTAATTGAGTAATTATTGTATTGGGCAAGTACAATGTATGTGGTTAAACTTTGTCCCACTTGTTACAAAGTATTAAAAACTGGCATCATAAAAAGTATCACTGTACTCGATGTATGATGTGATCCAAGCTCTAGTAGGGCATGCCGATTTATTTATCAGAGATATAGTATTAACATCTTAGACGGCGTAAAATAGCATTGACCTGCCCTAATGTTTAATCTACAAAAAACCCGGGTACTATCCAGTTCATTTGAGTCTACTGAACAAAATCTTCCATTTAGTTCCGATATGTTGTGCTATATATACATATATCCCCTTTTTAAACTGAACCCCGAGACCTTTTTTTTTTTTATAATCCATTGTAATTTATACAAAATACACGCACCATTGTGGATTTATAATTGTTACGGGGGAAAAGTACAAAAACTCTCCTGTAGAATCTTATTTCCCTCTGTGTCCAAACTAAGTGCTGATCAATTTACTTCGTACTTTATACAATTAACAGTTCAACACTTTACCAATAACTGGAGTAATATTCACTGCATCTTGAGCTGGCGCTCTTAGCTTTTCATCAACATAGTGAGCGACTACCAGTGAACATAATCCTTTTTTTTTCCTTCTTATACCTTCTATCTTTCATATTCATTCATTCTTTCTTTCATACTTTTTTTTTCTTTTATCGTTTCACGTTGAATATATACAAAGAAAATTAATGCTGCAATAGATGTATTTTTTAAAAGAAGACATTTGGGATGGGATACATTATTGAAGTTGCCATTTAATAATCAATAAACAAAGTCCATTAAACTCATATTTGAATACATTCATTCCTTTGTCGGCATGTAAATGTATAATAAATAAATAATCCCACACACAATTATGGTGAACTGATTCTAGTACATTTAAAATTCGATCGATAGGACAGGAGAATATTTCTTTCAATTTAGATGACTTAAAACGAATAAAAATATCCTATATATTTAATACTCTATTCCCTGTCTTATCACATTAATATACAATTTTCAAATGAACAAGTGTATAGGAGACCAAACGTTAAAATTTGAACGAACATAATTTAATGAATACACAAAGTTAATAAGAGTAGCTTCCACTTAGAACATTACATTGTCACGAAAAATATACCATGTCATGTAATGTGAATTTTAACTCTAATGATGAATATGGAAAACTGTTTAACAAAATAATTATATATACATTATTATTGTTATTTATTATATTTACAGTATTTTAAAAATTATGAGATATTTATTGTCATGAGATGAAATAGATATAAATTAAACAATATACAAATTGAATAATTTGCATTAAAACTGCTCTCTTTTGTAATTCTACTCTGGTGTGTCTCGTTTTCTCTAATCATGTAAATCAATAATATACATAGATAAGAAAAACAAAATAGCAATTATATCAGCCATTAACATATAGGGAATAATTTGTTGGTATACAAAGGGAGTGTAAAAAATTCATCTTTGTAGTTTAGCGATATTTTCCTTCTTCTCCTTCTTTCTTCTGTCTTACTTTCTTTTAATATGAAGAGCAGTCGCGGATCAAGAAGGGCGCCCACTAACCTTACATGCAAACCAAGATGGGCCCATCGGTCATAGCGGGGGGGGGGGGGGGGGCGAAAAACCTTCCCGAATGCAGAAAAAGCGGCCCCTGCTCTTCCGTCTTGCCTAGATAGGTCAATAGTTATTTCGTTCTCCTCCAAAATATAATGCACAAAGACAAATCATGAGGCATGTGCCCCTACCCCTCCGACTTCCAGGCAAAACCTAATCTTGCATACATCGAGCACACAATAATTATGTCCCCAGGCAAAAGATTTGGATCTTTAGATCTAAAAGCCACCTGAAAAATATCAACCTTTTTTCTTGTCAGACTTGACCCCCCCCCCCCCCGAAAAAAGAATCTGGATCCGCCCCTGAATGTAATTAATAATGCATTTGTGCATTTAAAATTGATGTATAGACATATGAAAATGTTTATCATTTGCTTGATAGATAAGCAGAGGTGTTTAAAGAAACATAAAGCGTCATAAGCTACGTACTGACAGTCGATGTTAGAAAATTCACGTCTACTTTTTTTTTTTTACCAGATCGCCTGGTCACATTTTCTTAATCACATTCTAGTCATCCTAACCAGGATTCTGTTAATTTATACTAGAATTCTTTTCTTATTGACTAGGATTCTGTTCACTTCAAACTCGAAACTGGTAGTTTTGACCAGAATAGTGCAGGTGCCCCTGGGAATAGTTATTCTAGTCAAATCTGACTAGATTCTAGTCATATTTGACAAGATTGGTTTTAGAATGTATTAAAAATAATACAAAATGATAATTTTATATCTGTATGCCATTGAATTTTTTGTTGTTGTTAATTCCAAAATTTATCAATAAACAAACAACAACACCAAAAAGAATAATCAATCCTCATTTGCTAAATCTAATTTAAAACCTATTCCCAGATCGAGACTCCCTTCAACTAAAAAACATATTTACATTAGCCGCGCCAAGGCATGGAACTACTTCCCACTTTGTACCAGAGAAATAACATGTTCCGCCACCTTCGAAAGATCTTACAACCTGCCGTGGGGACATACAGGACTGCCTATACATCCCCCCCCCCCCCCCCCCCCCCCCGGTCTGGGGAAAGATTCCCCTCTCAATGCTTAACACTTTCACGATACATCAGTGAATGCTAGGTAGTACTCTTAACACAATGTTCTTCATATTCCTGAAACCATTGGATTGGACCTTAATTATTGATCGACAAGCCCATGGCCATATACATTCGCCTCACCGGGGGGTGGGGGGGGGGGGGGGGGGGGTGGAGGGGGCACTCATTTTTTTTCAAAGGTTTCGTGCTTTCGAAAATGTCGTGGTCCAGTGGTTTAAGGCGCTGACTGGAGATGCGAGGATCGAGCGTTCGATTCCCGGCACGGCACTTATGCCCTTGAGCAAGACATTTTATCTACATTGCTCTTTTATCGTACATCAAATAAATGAAGTGCTAAAGGCATATTGTTACCAGCGTGTGTATGTGTGTTATTTAAAAAAAATGATATAGGTTCCATTTCATTTCCCGGATTATGAACCTTCGGAATTATGAACCCTATTTCATTTTCAGAATTACGAACCCTCTTTCAATTTCAGAACTGCGAACCCTATTTTATTTTCAGCATTACGAACATAGTAACAGACCTTCGGATTAATGAACCTTTGGATTAAAAACCTACGGAAAACGACATGTAATACCATTACCAAGCCGTGATATTCCCCTCTTCATACCATCCAGGGAAAATTCATTCTATCACGAGGGAGGCCTGAGACAAACTCTCACGAGACGGCGAACTAAAAATTGAGGCTCTATGTTGTAAACATCACCATTCTCCACTCATCTGTTAGTTGATTTTCTTCCGGTGCATTTCCACCCATCTTGTCGCGAATATGCGTGATGATATCTCTTTTCCTAATAGGTAGGCCCATAATTTTATTGATTTGGGCCATCGCTTTCTGGTCATCAATTAAGCCTGCAAACCTGCCATCAAGAAAGCTGTGATGCTCGGAACAGATATCAGAGATAAGCCATTCTGTGAACCAACCGCTTAGCTTGGCCCTGTTGGCATACACAACACACTCGTCGCCGTCACAATTGTCACGGTAAAAGAGATGCAGATAGAGTGATTTTGAATTCCTCAGGACCTCTCGTTGCATGAACTGAACGCTGTTAATGTGGTGTACAAGCATTTGGAGTCCGAAGTACTCCCCCTCCTTTTTTAGACGGTCTAATTCTTTAGATGTGATGTTTATGAAGATACCACCGTCTTTAAGGTAACGGAGGACAAGTCGAAACATGCTCTCATCCCTGTCTACGACAAAGTTTCCGAGTGAATCTCTGGGAACTGAAATCTGCCCACTCAGCATCTTGGCGAAGAAAGAGTCCTGCTCTTTCGATGCTTCTTCGGTTGTCATCCTGAAAGTCTTGCCACCAACCCTCAGTCCGATCGCTCCGCCTGTCTCTTCTTGAATCCTGACTTGAATCGCTTTCTTGAGTTCCCCAAGCTTGAAGAATTCAGCTTCGCACTGAAGCAGATCGTACTCACTGAATCCGTCGGGAAGCACGAGTTTCCTACATCTTAAGAAATTGAGAACATGCCGAAATATCTCGCCGTCACGGTTGAGCAGGTAGTGTCCTTCATTATCTACGAAAGATGGATCATCGTCATCCATCAAACTTAGGAAAAAACTGCCCGAACAACGCAGAGTAGACCTCTCCGTAAGATACAGCTTGCCACCAACATTCAAAGTGACGTAGCGGGTAGCCATTTTTCTCGGATGCTCTACGATTTTGAAGTTTGAACTTCAAATTTAAGATAATAATTCTGCAAATGTATCTTGCCAGTTGCGTTGTCTTTCTTTAAACACAAATCAGTGTATGTTTCAAATTTATAGGCCTCTATTGAATACAGAGCCCAGCGTATAATAAAGACCAAATTGTATGGCTCCTTGCAAGTTGCAACTGAAAAATCGTGCTCGTTAAGATGAAGTAAAGTGTCCTCTGGAGACCTGAAGATATTACTGACATTGGGTGCATTTGACTGGAGGTTTCGATCAGCAAGATTAGTTATAGTTTAACCTTTTCCAAAGGAAAATTCGCCAGAGAACATGTATTACTATCGCACAGTCGTGAGTCGTATAACATTAACTATCAGTATCACGAAGGGATGAAGTGAAATCGTTCAACACGTTTGTTTTATAGATAACAGGAATATTACGCAGGTGCGCACGCTCAACGGACACTTTATGCCGACCCATCACTGATCAGTACCCATTGGTTAATGGTATCCAGTTGGGAATCCCCAGTCATTGTGCAATCACTGGGGATTCCCACAGTGCTTTTGAAATCACATTATGACATATGAATAGCCGGTGCATTTTCTCTTTTTATTTCTTTTTTTCTTTCTTTCTTTTATCGTTTCATGAGGAATGCAAAGAAAATCAATGCAATATGTATTTTTTAAGTAGACATATGGGATAAAAGTTGCCTTTTAGTAGAAGTCCATTAAACTCATATATTTTAATACATTCGTTCCTTGGTCGGCATGTAATAAATGTATGAACAATAACTAATCATATATACACAATTTATGGTGAACATGATGAACCGAGACTAGTACATTTGAAATTTCATCGACAGGACAGAAGAATATATCTTCTTTTTTTCAATTTAGGTGACTTCAAAGGAACAAAAATATTCTATATATTCAATGATTTATTTTATTCCCTGTATTATCACAATAGTACACAAGTTTCAAATGAAGAAATATATTACAGGACACAGAACGTTTAAAAAAAAATTGAGCAAACACTTTTAAATACATAAAGTTAATCAGGGTATATTATGTTATTTATTTTGTCCTCTTTATTTGATACTGCAGGGTTGGCCTGTTCAGTTATGCAAAACTGCTTTCCAATGGCGCCCTGCAGTTTTACAAATCATTCTCCATGAAAATACAAAATACACGACAATTAGGTAACATGGTAAATTACAACCCCCCCCCCCCCCAAAAAAAAAAAAAAAAAAAAAAAAATGGAGAGTGAATTAATGTTATTATAAAATGTACATATCTGAATAGTAATATTATCATTTTGTTTGAGTCAAGATTTAAAGATTTGCATAGTTTTTTAAAACTTATAAGGGGATGTAAACGTCTGAACAATACCAGGGAGTGCATTAGACAAACTAGCTCAACATATGCAAAAGAATTTCTTTTATATTCTGTCCTTGGGCGGGGTAGTTGGAGGGGGCATTTTAAAAAATAACATGTCCTATAATTTAAAATTCGTTTGCATATCAATGATTCCAGATACGTCGGTATTAGATTATTTTGTATTTTAAAAGCAAGAACACAGTATTGATATATTATATGCTGCTCTACTGATTGCCATGTCAGCGTGAGTAACAAGGAATGCTGCATAAGATGTATAATAATCCTTATTCAAAAATCATTCTAGCATATTTATTCTAAAGTTTTTGTATCTTATTCCTAAGGATTTTTGCACAGCTTCCCCAATATGTACTACAATAATTAATATAAGGTAAAATACAGATTCTTCAATATTTTGAATGAAAGCAATTGTTTTATCCTCCGTATACAACCTATCGCCCGAGAGATTTTACCAACAATACTAAGAAACATGTTCACCCCCCAGTCATACCGGAGTCAAGCATAACACTCAGGTATTTGATTTTCTTTACATTCTCTAAAGGTAATTTTCTGAATTTTATTAACAAAACATCATTTCCCAATTTTTTCTTATGACCAAATAATATGACTTTTGGCTTTTGTGGGTGTAAATGCATATTATTCAGGTCTAATCATTTGCATATTGTAACAAAACCATCTTGCAAGTTCTTCTGTACCTCCTTGATTGTTTTACCATGCATGATTCAAAATAGCTGTATCATCAGCATAAAGAGATGGTTTGAAATGGAAATGCTTATTTACATTACATGTCATTAATAAAGAGACGGAATATTAACGGTCCCAATATAGATCCCTGTGAGACACCTGATCTGATCTTCAAACATTCACTAGTGCAATCATTAACTGTTACAAATTGTCTCCTGTCTGTTAAAAAGGATTCCATCCAATTGTATTCTTTCCCTTTAATACCATAGTACACAAGCTTTCCAAGAATAAAAGTGTGTGGAATAACATTAAAAGCTTTACTTAGATCTAAGAAAATACCACCCATGATATGTTTTTGGTCCATTTTATCACACAAATAATCTGTAATTTCAGTTAAACATGTAGCAGTAGGATATGATGGTCTTAAACCCTGATTGACAATTTGAAAGGAGTTTGTTTACATTTAAGTATTTATAAAGTTGATTATGTATTGCTCTTTCCAATATTTTGGACAGAGCAGTAGGACAGAGATGGGTCTAAAATCATCATTATCAAAAGATCCTCCCTTGTGTATATGAGTAATTCGTGCTGTTTAAAAATCTTTTGGAATTGTACATGTTTGTAAATTCGCACTGAATAAATGAGTCAATGGGTCACCTATTTTGCAGCCAGTTTATAGGAAGTTAAGAGTTTATACCATCTACTCCCATTGCTTTTGAACAATCAATATTTAACAGTTCTTTTACAACATACTCTTTCTTTATTGCACAAAAATTTAAATTCACATGCAGGAAAAGATAATTTCTGCTTAGAGGATTTTCAAGAAAAATACAATGTCATGTAATGTAATACATCTCAAGCGAGTTTTACACCTCTGACAATGAATATGGACGACTATTTAACAAACTGACGCTATGAATATATTTACATATTTCAGAATTATAAGATAATATTGATTGTAACGAACCTTTGGATTTAAAACCTACGGGAAACGACAAACCCTCCTACCAGGGGAGCGTTTCATTAAGCGTTTTGTCAGTGATTTTTACCGACAACTGTTATAAGCTACTGAAATCCTTGCATCTGATTGGCTGAGAGCAAATTTGTCAGTAAAAATCACTGACAAAACGCTCCATGAAACGCTCCCCAGGCCAAGACATTCCCTCCTCATTATCATTCCAGGGAAAGGCTTCATTCTAAGGTACATTCTATCATGAGGAAGACTTGAGACAAAGTCACACGAGACGACAAACTAAAAATTGAGATTCTATGTTGAAAACGTCGCCTTGGTCCAGTCGTCCTTCAGTTGCATGATTTTCTCTTGTTTTGCACCCATCTTCTTTCGAATAAAAATGATGATATCTCCATTCTTAACAGGTCGTCCATTACCTTGCACCTTCTTCACATCCAACAGCCCGGCAAGCATGCCATCATTGAAGATGGCACGCTTGGAACATATCTCAGAGATATGCCAGTCGCTAATCCACCCGGCTGCCTTGGCTTTGTTGGCGTATACAACACATTGGTAATTGTCGTGGTAAAAGAGGTGAAGATTCAGAAATGGTTTTTCCAAGGGTACGTTGCCGGCCAGTCGCTGCATGAACTGAACGCTATCAACGTGTTGTAGAAGCATTTTTAGTTCGAAGTACTCTCCCTCCTTTTTCAGACGGTCTAATTCTTTAGATGGAATGTTAAAGAAGATACCACCGTCGTTAATGTAACGGAGGACAAGTCGGAACATGCTCTGATCCCTGTCTATGACAAAGTTTCCGAGTGAATCTCTGGGAACTGAAATCTGCCCACTCAGCATCTTGGCGAAGAACGAGTCCTGCTCTTTCGACGCCTCTTCGGTTGTCATCCTGAAAGTCTTACCACCAACCCTCAGTCCGATCGCTCCGCCTGTCTCTTCTTGAATCCTGACATGAATCGCTTTCTTGAGTTCCTCAAGCTTGAAGAATTCAGCTTCGCACTGAAGCAGATCATACTCGCTGAATCCTTGGGGAAGTACGAGTTTCCTGCATCTCAAGAAATTGAGAACATGCCGAAATATCTCGCCGTCACGGTTTACCAGGTAGTGTCCTTCTTTATTTCTGGAAAATGGTCCATTGCCTTTAAATAAACTCTGGAAAAGGCTTTTTGGATAACTTTCCAAAGTTGACCTCTCCGTGAGATACTGCTTGCCACCAACATTCAAAGTGACGTAGGCAGTCATTTTCCTCGGAGACTCTATTTAAGTCTGAACTTCAATAATTCTGCAAATGTAACCTTGTCAGTTGCCTTGTCTTCCTTCAGCTTTGTCACAAATTAGTGTACGTTTAAAATTCATAGGCCTCTATTTTAGAGTCCCGCGTAATGTTTTAAGTCAAATTATATGGCTCATTCCACCTGAAAAATCGTGCTCGTCAAGCTGAAGTAAAAATGTCCACTGGAGACCAATTTATATTACCAATATTCAGTTCACTCGACTAGGAGTTGAGCAAGGTTAGTTAAGTTGAGCTTTTTCAACTGGCAAATTGTTGAAGAATTCGCTCAAAAACATTTGATTTCTATCAGGAATATTAATTTAATAAATAATGATTGATAAAATTGATTATACATATTACCAATAAACCCTAGTGATTTCGTAATCATTGGGGATTCCCAATGGAGAATCCCCATTTCGAAATCACGTGATCTAGGTTTATGATTGTATTTTTTTTTCTTAAAGCACATGAAGAAAGGGTGTACATGTAGTTCCGTACCACTTGGTACTTCGAAGTTCTTTGTCGTCTTTTTTAAAGCATTGAACTGGGATTCATGTGCAAACGCATTAACAACGCTCCCTCTTTAGATTTTTTAAAAAGATTTAATTTCATTTTTATTTTTCAAAGTATATAACAATAACTATTGTGCAATTAACCAAACAAAAAATAGATAAATAAATAATTGACAACGAAACTAAGTGCAGAAACATTTTAATATTACAAGCAAAATAGCATATGTTACAAAACTTTATGTTACACATTAAATTCTGAAATAATTGGGGGTGGGGAGGGGCATGCAATTGCCATCTGCCCCTTGAATCGACCAAATCACTACGATCTTTAGTTCTACAAAATTATTATGCAGTAGACCAGATGAGAGAGAGAGAAAAAGAGAATCGTATAAAAATTCACAACCCCCCCCCCAAAAAAAAAAAAGAAAGAAAAGAAATATCAGTAGGGAGAATAAATATTCATCTCCTGACAGAGCATCATCTACCAATTCGATGTTTCGAAGTTGATTGAGTGTGCTTACGGAAAGAGCGCCAACTTGTTACAAAAATGAAAAAGGTTTTCGCATCAAAACGTCTACAGTCATGGCTGGTCACATTCGTCCGATAACAATAGCGATAACGTGATTTTCAATTAAAGGTACACGCTTCTATGTTTTGTGTACGTGTGAGTATGCCCGTGTATGCTAATAGTAGGGCAGCAGCAGTGCCCATGGAAAAATCCGGGAGTGAAGCCCCCCCCCCCCCCTCTACCCCCTCTACCCCCTCCCCCCCCCCCCCCCCCCCTCGTTTACTCGAAATTCCTATATTTGTTCACTGTTCCTTTTTTCGTTTCGGGTATTCTTTTTCTTCGCTTAAACTTCCCTGCTCCACTGAGACAAACTTATAGACTCCCGAGGACATATTCCCTGAATAAATAAAAGATATCGACAAAAATTTGCTCCCAATGTTTTCGGTGGGGGGGGGGGGGGCAACTGCCCCACCTGCCACCTCAGGATCGACGCCCCTGCTGTGTAGTGGTACACCTGCACATCCCACTCAGTTATATCGGGAGATCTGCGGGTTACAGTGATTCAGTTCTTTTTCCTCTTCCATGCAGGTACATGCAGGTGATGCCAAGACCTTTTCCTTATTATAAGAATAGTAAATGTTGGTCAAAATCATATTTGCTATATGATAATGGTTTACTTTATCCATTGCCTACAGGAACCAGGTGGTTTCTGTATTAACCCTTTCAAGACTATTTACCAGATTCAGATTCAGATTTTATTGACTGTTTTCAATCATATTAACGCATAACTTAAAATGAATACAATAACAACAATATAACAATAATGTTTTTCCATAGATATGGGCACATAATCAAGTATCAATAAGCACCCGATACAGAATCCATCCACAATGACCAATGACATATGTTGGAAAAAAGGTACAATGGACAAGGGACTAATTTACAACACATCCAAGGTGTGTTAGGTTTGAGTCCAGTGGGCACTGAACGCTGTGTTACCCGTTTTACCCTGGTGTCATATTATATAGACTTCCATACCAGCCGCATGATTGTGAAAAAAATTACATGTTTAAACACTAGGGGAGCAAGCAGTGCGGCCTAGCTGGCCAGCGGAAATGCGTACGCAAGTCAGCCCGCGTTAGCGGCATGGTTAACCGGCAGTGCTACGATCGATACCTAGATCAGCATTTTGTCAAGGCTTTTCGGTGCTAAATGATCGTGCTCTTTATTACCGTAGAAATAGGACGGGAGCCGGAGAGCCTTGATAATACAAGTCAGAACTGCAGAAGAGCGAGTAGCATTTTGTGAATGGCGCTCCATTACGATTTTAGTACGTACAGGAACCATCCAAAAAGTGGACAGCTAGTTAGCTGGCCAGGCTCTTGGCAACTTGGATCGAGGAACCGATCGACCGCCCACCCGCTCCCGACGGCCTCCCGCCCCTCAGCTAGCCCAGGGTCCAGCTCTACAGCTAGGTCCAAGGAGCCATGACTGCATCACCCATGATGGGTGTGGGGCTTCTCACAGTCTCAGGCCAGGGTCAGCAGCACCTCTGCATTTATTCTAAGGTACGGTATGTATAGAAACTAAAGATTGATTAAATTTTAATAAATGGGTTAATCGTGAAATAGACCACTCATCTGCCATAAGTAATCTGCATTCATTTCATTACTGAGTGACAGTTACACTCACAGTGACACTCGTGACACTAGTCACCGTTCACTGCCCTGGATCTGGATCTCATTTAGATCTATCTAGATCTAACTTAGGTCTAGTAGTTGCCTATAACCTGGCTTAATTAATGTTAATGGTAAAACTTTAGACTGCAAATGGGTCCAGCAAGTATACAACAATGTCAAGGCTCTGCTTGCCAAATCATGCTCTTTAAGACCCTCCGGGCTCAAATATGAGGTGGAAAACCGTGCCCGTTTTTAAGCGCATTTTATAACACGCGACTTGATGAGCAATGATGAGTGCGTGACATGTTAAGCTTAGGCCTTTTTTGCGTCATTGCCATTTATTTTGTCCACAAAAATGCGCTTAAAACCCCCCGCGGAAAACCCCCACGGTTTTCCACCTCATGTGAACAAGCTTTTCTTGTAGAAATAGCATGGGAGAGCTTTGTTGATCATTGATGAAATACTAGCACTAGCCAGAAAAGTTGAGTTTGTAGCCTTTCGTAAAGGCATT
>CM046848.1:19331601-19368356 GCA_025618425.1 Heliocidaris tuberculata
TATTTCTAGCCATTCATTCAAAGTGAAGATGAAAATGATACAAAGTTAAGGAACCCATCTAACATTTCAACAAAGCGGATGGTTAGTTTGGGCCAACCCTCCCCCTCCCCCACTCCACCAGGTCCCTCCCTCATCAGGCAGGGTCATCCCACCTTTTAAAAGCATGGAAATGACATGTTGCATTGGACATCATATAAAGATGGTAATGTTACATCAATTTAATAATTATTTTAACCACATTACAGGCCTTCATCAGGGGCTGGGAATATTTATGTGTGCTTTATCCCCTTCATCTTGTATAATAGACCTACCTG
This sequence comes from Heliocidaris tuberculata, assembly GCA_025618425.1. Taxonomy (NCBI): domain Eukaryota; kingdom Metazoa; phylum Echinodermata; class Echinoidea; order Camarodonta; family Echinometridae; genus Heliocidaris; species Heliocidaris tuberculata. Next base: position 19,331,916 of record CM046848.1, read on the forward strand.
TAATTGGGTCTATTACAATTGTGCACACAGTATCTAAAATTTACATTAACCCTTTCAAGACAATTGACCACATTTTGTGGTTTGGCTCAATAACATTTGATTCAGAGCTCTAAAAAATATACCAGATGCATGAGTAGAAAGAGCAAAAATTTCTGCACATCCTATGTCCACTTTTGTTGCATGACCAAATTGCGTTTGATGCCAGGAATTTTAAAAACAAGAATAAGCTTTAAAATCCTTAAATTGGCATCACATTGAGAGGTTCAAAATCATTGTTATTTGTCAAAATTGGCAACTTTTTCAACTTTTCGATAATGGTTTTAAGAATGTATGTTGTTTTCAAAGGCATTACATTTTATTAGAACCATGTAGCACTACGAGAAAAATATTATTGTTGCCAATTTGAAGATCAAAATGTGATCAATTTAGCCCTTAAATAATTCCTGTCCTGAAAGGGTTAATTAGGGAGTCATGTCATTGCCTATGTGTGGTAAGTAGGCTAAGTACAACATGCATGATCTTAAAATTTATATTTCAATTCAAAATAGGCTGAATTTTGGCAGCGTTCTTTAATTAATGAATAGTCTATTCTACTAGACCTTACAAGATGTGAACAAATATATTCATAAATGTAGGCCTAGTCCTATATTCCAAATCCTCCAAGAGACTGCTAATGATTAAATATTCACTCTTGTATCATTTTATCTTCCCCCTCAGTTTGTGCATGAATAACTACAGGTATGTCCCTCTATTCTACGAGCATCGTGCCATTTCTTGTATTGGCCCTTTGGGGCAGGCCGGGGCAAATCCGTACAGAGGCTGCTCAGAGATTGTACAGAAATCGTGCAATTTCAGTGCAGTTGCCGTGCAGTCTCCGCAGCATCCGCACGGAAATCGTATGGAGCCCATCTGAAATTGAAAAATGTCTCGAGGTGGCTGCACGGCCCACTTATACATGTACAAGCTTATCTGCAGATAACCTTGTACTCCAGACTAGCTTTTACGGGTGAATAGGCTTCAGTAGCTTTTGTGTGTATTAGCGGGCCTTTTTCCAGTCTAGATCATTCATACATGAGAGGAAAATAATTATTTAAAATTTCACTTACAATTCTGAATCCCCAAATTTGTGGCATAGTAAGAGTTGAAGAGTCCCTGAATCAGGTAATCTAGCAAATTTAAGAAAATTAAATCTTGCTTATTTAGAGCAATTTTGTTATCTGTTTTTGACTACTGCAACAGTGAATGTTGGACACAGTCCCACATAGGCAAGGGCCTATGAGTGGCATGGCCATGCATGGCGCGGGAGCTGTGGGGTTGCTGTGGGATGACTGTCCAAAATCACGGATACTGCATGGGCAGCGAGCGGCCACCTTGCGATAGCTGTGCGATGGCCGTGCGAATGTCCCACGAGTCTACAATCTAGTTTCGATTTTTATTTGCCCCCATTTTCACTGAAAAATTGTGTGTTTGCTGCATGATCAGCGCGAGGCCACTCACGGGACCATCACTACACTGTATATGGGGCTGTGTCAATTTCGACCTGTCACGACCTCCAAGTTGAAGAGGTAAAAACACCAATATAATCCGCAAAATTTTGAGAAAATACTTTCTTCTACATTTTAGAATGATAGAATATCTAATTTTATGCCAGATCCTTCGAACGAGTGGTTTCCTCAACGATATCAACCACAATATACATGTACATGTATGTAGCCATTCTCTTATAATGGTGAGTGAGCTAGACATGCATGTGGAACGTCGTAGCAAGCAATGTGCCCTAGCTCTGCTCTCGTAGACAGGGCTGATTCTACTGTGCAGTGCACTGCTGTTGGCCTGCATTGAGTAGGGTAATTTTCACTCATACATGTAGAGTCGGTGCTCACATAATGTGTGAGGTTATTTATAAATGATTTCTCACCAATATATAGATCTATATGGGCAATAGGCTATAGGCAATCGATGTTCCCGTACTCATACAGATGTATGTGAGTCCAAAAAAGCACTCTTGCCGGCCTAAAACATCCTCTCAATCCCATACAAACTCTGAATGTTTTCAAGTATCCCAAAAGTGTTTTAATGATGAGGGTCAGCACATTCAGGGGGCACATCATCGGGGGGGGGGGGGGGGGGGGGGGGGGGGGGGGGGGGGCAGCGGGATGGTAGCGATCTTACAAAATAGATGAAATGAAAATTAACAAGGCCATTAATTAGGGGGAGGGTATGGGAGGGAGTTTTATCATTGTCTTTGCTCATTCTTCTTCCCTCTCTCACTTTCCTCTTTTTTGTGTGTCTTTTCTGTCTTATTCCCCTTGTTTAACCAATTGATTGAGGGGATAGCATGTGCCCTGTAGCTATTCAACTGTGTGTTGTTGTTGTTTTTTTAGAAACATACCATTGATCTATGATGTATTCTGACAAGATAAACTTCACATACACTGCTCTCATACTCAATAATTGTCATCTCTGTTGTTCATTTTTGCAATTTAATGTATGTGTGTATTGATATTATCCAAAATTTATCAAGACCTTCTCATTTCATCAAATCAATCGCAACTCCTATCTCTTAAGTACAAAGTTTTAATTTGTGATCGATTCGAATCAATCGCAACTCTTTATAAGACGTGGCCCTGATCTACTACTAGTACCGGTACTGCCAGGTCTATAGTTTGTAAAAGTCAATTTGTATTCTTCTTCTTCTTATATTGATTTCCTCCGCTTGGCGAAGAACTGTGCTTGCATGAGCACAGGAGATCACAAATCCATAGCACTTATTTTTGTTGGGTTTTTTTTTTGTACGAGTTCATTTTCTTCACCTTTACCCAAGATTGCTGTCGTCTCAGCAGTCGGGCTTCCAGTTCTGGCTCTTCTTGACTATTCTCATTGCTGGCTCGGGGTCATCCTTTCTTTTCCTTTTCTTGTATATTATTCCGTGTGTCTCTGGCTCTCTGACTGTGCTCTCAGTAGCTTGCTCTACATGTATGGGGAGCTGAATCATTGGTTTGCCCATACATGTACCCGGTCAAGTCTGGTCTTGAATGTGTTCACCGAGGGAGCAGTGACCACTTCCTCGGGCAGTGAATTCCACTCATTAATTATTCATTGGCTGAAGGCTTCCTGTCTTTCCTTGGTCTTGCATCTGTTTTTGGTGAGTTTTAGGCTATGACCCCTTGTACTGGAAGTAGAGTATTCAAAGAAGGCATTACTCAGGATTCTGTCGAGACCATGAATGATCTTGTATACTTGGATCATGTCACCTCTACGTCTTTGTGCATTTTGGTGCATTATTTCTGCAACTGAGATGTTGACAGCAACCATCAATAACACAACCCCAAATATAAAAAGGTCTTTTAAAGGGAAGTCTAGCCTTAGTATCAAGTTGTTCCAAAGGAAAAGGGGAATAAATCAAGAAAAGCAGATTTTTGTTTCTCCTTTTTAAATCAGTCAAGTTATAAGAAAGCCATGATTTTGTTATAAAGTTGCAATCATTAGACACTCATGATTTTCAAATTGACAAATAAATAATAGCACCTTAATGTGATGCAGGACAACGCTCCTACTTGTTCCAACATTCAGTAAGGTTGAAATGTCATTTTCCGACTTTATGACCTGATATGACTTTTTTTGGAGAACCTACATGTAGAAGAACATGCTATCTCGAAAATATTTTTAGTACAGTTCCAAGGGAAAAAACATGCTTCGTAGAAAATTGGAAATCAATAGTCAATAATATTTGTGTAGAACAAATGTCTCCAAGTACATCATGGTAGGATGATGAATTTTTTTATTCATTCATTTAAAACATATTTATTACAGTCTTCTTTATACAGTGTGGCACTTTCAATGAAGAATATTGCTCTTCCAAGAGGCCCTGTCTGTACAATTAAAAACATATTAAAACATTAAACATGTATGCAAAGTAGAATCTAAAAGGAAAAAAACAATAAGGAACTAAGGTGTAGAATAAAAATCAAGGAAAACTGTTGAAACATACTTGCATACACAAGAAAAACAATACAAGTTAAATGAACAAAGATGAGGGAAAGTGGCTTCTCAAAGGGCATTTAAAATACGTACCCGGTAAGTGTTGGCATTGCCTCTTAAAAGGACAGCTCCTGTGTGGACAGTATGGTAGTGATGACCACTTTTTAAACTACTTGTATTTCTTTTTTCAAATGATTTTGTTCGAACTTTCACCAATCTGTTTCTCTGATTTTTCTTGATTTATGCGGATTAACTTGTTAGAAAATTAGATTGCCCTTTAAATTCAACAACATCATTCTTTACAATATGCATGCCATGTGCAGAAGCATGCAATTGTTTAGGGTAAATACACCAACTGTACATGTACTTTTTCCTTTCTATTTTACTCTAAACAGGCATGAAATGCATAATGAAAAGCTTATTTTATCATTCAAAGCTTACTCTTTACAAAAGTAATGAGAGTCTAGTGAAAGTCATTACTCAGGTCAAAATCCAACAGCAAATAATGATTGCTGTTTTGTATAAAATTTATGAAAAAAATTATAGTAGTAAACTCTTAGCATAGTGCACAAATTTTTCACCTGATAGCTACATGTATGTAGTGTATATAGTTATATACATGTACATGTACTTGTGGTGAATATTAATTGGAAGTGTGATATAATATCAACCTTAGACATCATTATTCATATTCTGTTATGATATATTTTTCTTAAAAAATTTACTCTCTCTCTCTCTTTGTACAAAAAGTACACAAGCTAATAAGGTGAGAGCCTCTTTTCCAAAAAATGTTAAATTCCTTATGTAATGTTTTTACAAATAGAGCTATATAGATGTAGAAATACCGGCCTGAAAACAATCAGATAGCAGACATTCTGTGATATGTGTACAGGCCCAAAATAGCTAGGACTTTTCAGAGGTTTAATTGAGGTACACCTTGTTTAGGGGGTCTGTTCGAGGGGGTTAAACTTATTTAGGGGGAAATTTCTCGAGAAAAAGTGAAAAACCTCAAAAAGGGTGTGATTTTGACCAATGGATAAAACTTGTTTAGGGGGGTTTCGGAAAACCTGTGGTCACGTGTGTGTACAGCAATATATTTGACTGCCCCCTCCCCCTCCCCCGGGAAAATATGTTGTCCTCATTGTGAATGCTTTTTCAAAAAGCTATATTTCAGAATGGCAGTAATCCCTAGATTTGTTCTACATTAAGTACATGTAGGCAATACTTTTTTGAAAAAGTTGAAGATGGATATGTAGGAGTTGCATAGAATGTCACCTGGGGTGAACTTCCTTAATCTCATGTGGAGCATTCTGAAACACACACACTGGAAGAATGGATGTCCTGCCCCCTTCTTTGACAACGTAATTATTAGATTTTATGGGTTATTTTAAAGAAATGTACCTACAGGTAGCTTGAATTAGACTAGTCACTCTCATAGACTTCAATGTTTTTAACTGATGCCAATTTACAGAATTTGGGTCAATAACGAAGAAGGTCCATTGTCCTCCAATATCAGTTTTCTTCCTGCCTGCTCATTGCAAACATTCTGAAATCTTAACATTAGCTTTAATAGTTATGACACAAAGCCTGATTCTTTCAAACCAACATTTATTTTCTTCCATCAATTTTGACAATATTCATCATCTGTTCAAATTGTACAGTTAGTAGTATGGATATAAACGAGAACTTGCAAAAAAATTACAAGAAAGAAGGCGCGATCCCAACATGTAGTGGGTACGCCTGAATACACATTACACAAACACAATATAAATTAATACAAGAATGGAAGAAAGGAACAGACAATTAAAGAGAGGGAGTGAAGTAGAGAGAAAGAAGGGAAGAGGGGAGTAGAGAGAGAGAGAGAGGAAGAGGACGAGGACTGCGACATAGTAACAATTGAGTTGTATGGCATGCATTAATAATACAATGGCAAGATATACAGTGGAGAGTACAATGTCGAAATATTCACTGTCATCCTTACAAAATGATACTGGAAACAGGTTCGGATAGTAATTGAACATAATAATCAAGTCAAGGCATTGGAAAGGATATCCATCACATGGATATAAAGATTGTTTGATGCAATTCAAACCCAACACTTATTTCAAATAGGCATTTCTTTCAATGAATAACATTTAAAAGAATGTTCATGACCAAAATGTTCCTTTATGAGCTTATTCTCTTTAAGTCCAATATTCTAGTATGTATATAACCTTTGAAATGATATGTTAAAAATGTTTCTAGTATAATATAGCGCACTTATACTGTTGTCCCTAAAATGCATCAAATTCACTTTTTATGCCTCCGCCCACCGTAGGTGGTGCCGGAGGCATTTATGTTTTCGGGTTGTCCTTCCGTCCGTCCGTCCGTCCGTCCGCCCTGCTTTCTTGTTCTAGCGATAACTCAAGAACCACATGAGGTATGAACTTCAAACTTGGTGCTACTACATGTATGTATCACCATAGGAAGACGATCTGATTAGATTTGGGGGTATGCAGGTCAAAGGTCAAGGTCACAGAGGCCATTTTTCTGAAATTTCAGTTGTTAGACTAGTTCTAGCATAACTCAAGAACCATTTGAGGTATGAACTTCAAACTTAGTGGTAGTATGTATCACCATAGGAAGATGATCTGAATAGATTTTGTGATACGTACATGTAGGTCAAAGGTCATAGAGGTCAATTCTGAAATTGCAGGTTTTAGCCTTAACGTGATACATGTATCTCAAGAACCATTTGATCCATTAACTTCAAACTTGGAACTAGTATGCATCACCATAATGAGACAAACTGATTAGCTTTTTGTTCACGTAGGTCAAAGGTGACAGGTGCTAGAGGTCATTATACAGATGTATGTGAAATTAATGTGTTTTTTACCTTTTTTATCACCATATCTCAACTATTTTTCATGAGTAGGAGGAGATAAAGTGATCAGACTTTTGGGTTATAAGGTGTGTTAAGGTCAAATGTCAAAGAGGTCAATTAACATGTAATTAGAGGTTTTTTATTCTGGTTTACCTTTGTTATCACCATATCTCAACTATTTTGTATTCATGACTAGGAGGAGATACACTGTACATGTAAAGTGATCAGACTTTTGGGTTATAAGGTGTAAAGTCAAAGAGGTCAATTAACATGTAATTAGAGGCTTTTTATTCTGGTTTTATCTACATGTATTTTACCAGTCTCTATAATGATATCTGTAGAATTTGCATCTTGACTACTTTTTAGTGGTAAAAAAACATTTTTCAGTACTGCCCTCTAAATTTATGGGCGTGGTCCCGAAGAAATCATTACATTTATAAATAGGACATATTCTAAGCTTTTAAATGGTATGAAATGCTTCTTAGTAGAATATATTTTTAGAAATTAACTTCTATTAACATTTTGTCCCCATTTTCATGGCATGGCATATAAATACAATTGCTCAGCATTTCACTTTGCTTGATATCATTACTAAACCTAAAAGTATGATAATGGCAGCTGTATAATCCTGTCATGGATATTTTTTCAAGCATGCAATGACTGTATAAGTATAAAAAGATAGGGTGATTAATTGATTAGACGAATCAGTAACATGAACACAGTTTTAAAGAAATCAACATGAATGTTAGATATATTTCTGATCTGGCAAAGGCGGAGGCATACATTTCGACTGCGCGCAGTCGAGAATTCATCTGGTTTAGTTTTATGGTTGAATGATTAACATATCAAAATAAAGGAGAACATAAAAGCCTTTAAATGCTATACTTTGGCTTCGTCAATTTTTTTTCTGATTGGAGCTTAACATGTGTTTCATTCTTTTTACCCATTCTATATCAAAGATCAAATTCATGAGTGTTTCCTGTCAAGTGATCACCTTTAGAGTGCAGTGTACATTAACAGAAAAAAGTGTGGACAGCCATATAAAAACTACCCCAAATTAAACAGCAAATCATCAGTCCCAATGTTCTAAATCTTGCTTTGGATATGGTCATGAAATGAGACCAAATTAGCAACAGTGCATTGTACCATTTGAATGGATTGTACAGACTATGTGATGCAGCTCATGAAACTTGAATCATGCATACATTTTGGTCTATACAAAGTTGGGAATAAGCTGAACTTTTGTATTTTTTGTAGTACATTCAATCCTTTGGTCCTGCTGAGTTTTTGTTTTGTGTTGAATAAGAGAAATAACACTGATTTTCCTTGAGAGACATATTCACTTTCCAAAAATGTGATTATGTTACAGTTATTCAATAATAGCTGATACCCTTGCAATTCTGAAATACGGTAAATGAATATCCAACTGTATAGAACACTACCGCTATTTCTAAGTTGAAATTGGCTTATGCATATAAATTTGTCAGTAATAATTATTCAAACAAACAGCATTATCATCAACAATGTCACTTATACACCTGTATATACATGTAGACCTCTAATCATAAGATATTGATTCATCACCTTTTTATAATTTTCATAATTATTTTTCTTATGTGATTGGGTATGTCTGATAGAATGATCATAGGAAGATCAACATTATTGCACAGCTTGATACTCACTATAATTTGAAACATTTCTTTATCTTTGAAATGCCTCTTGCAAAAGTTGATGTAAAGATATTTTTATATCTTTCACCCCTGTGAAATTGATTTCTTGGGAGTTTTTTTCATAGCAGAAGTGATCTGAAGTATTTTTCAATAATGAGGTGTAGCAATCTACTTACATGCTATAAGAATATGTTCTTCCTGTGCTGAATTGAAAGTGTATCATCTTCATTTGTAAATACAAGTCAAAATTCACGTGTGATTCGTGTGATTTGTTAGAATATTAATATTTTTAATAAATCCTAAAATGCACAATTTTATTTTCCAGATGGGCATGCAGGTAGACACGTAGTGACTATCAACACAAATGAACAAGATGACTGCCAAGCTGAAGAAGGTACTGCAGGTGTACTCCATGTTTGTAGATCAAGATCATCCAGTACATCAACACTTACAGCAAAGCCATGAGGTACATGTATGTACAGAAATAAAACTTGCCTCATCCACATTGAAATTGAAGAGAATTGCATGCAATTTAATATATTCAGTGCAAACAGAGAATTTGATAAAGCAATGTGAACTTTTCCACATGTTAGTAAGCCAATACAGTGTACCTAATTGAGGTACACACAATAATTCAGATTGATGATATAATGGGGACCTTGGGACCATGAAAATTACCTTGTTATATCAGGGTTAAAAAACAAAATGACATAAAGACTTCGGACCAGCAAAATTGTTATATCAGAGCTCTTTATACCGAGTTTCCACTATAATATCAACGCAAATTCAAGGAATGTCTCATTACTAGCAACATTTATATTTCTTTTTCATGATGATATGTAGTTTTGGCTTCATCTATATTCCTTGCTAAAGCTCTTAAGACTTTTTATTGTTTCATTCAAAAGGGACCAATTTAAATTGATAAAGGATTTTAGACTACAGTAAAGGGCTGGTCACATTTGTCTGATAACGATAATGATAACGAAGTTTTCAATTAAAGGTACATGTACAAAGTACACCCTACATGTACTATATTGTGAGTACGCGTGAGTTTGCTCGTTTCTATTGATAGTATGGCAGCTTTTGGGTGTAATTTTAATGAAAAATCTCTTTATTGTTATCGTTATCGGACAAATGTGACCAGCCCTTAACACATGCATATGCTTGTACCACATTTGCTGCATCAGCAGAAAATTGGTCTGAGGAGATTTTTAAAATACTTTTGAAAACCTTAGTGCTCAGTTATCTGTAGCAAAAAGTCATTAAATATAGTATCATTGACAGAAAACAAATTACTCTTCACCATGAAATGAATTTCAATTCCACATTGGCTATGAATTTTTCATTACAAGCAATCAAAGTTGGGTATGTAGATGCACTGTACATACATGTACAGTAAGATTTTAAAGATAAGTTTTTATTTGACAAATGTTTTAGTCCATTATTACTTTTTGGTATGTAAACCTTTTTCTGAACATGACAACATTTTCCCTGTAAAGGGTGAGGAACTTGTCTGCCTTGTTAAACATATTTACCGCAAAGATCAAGAAATTATGTTGAAAATGTCTTCATACAATAATTTAATTTTGTAGGAAATGTGTCTATGGATCTATGTGTTAACTGTGAACTTATAATTATTTTATTCAGTGATACCTTTTGACCATTGACATTTGAATTAAATACAAACATTAATTGCCATGTTGTGAGTACAAAACAGAAAAGGAAATGGGAATGTTATGCTTAAAAATGTTATTTAGTGGTACTGAGGATTTTGCCTGTTTTTTGTATATATATATATATATATATATATATATAGTAGGTAGAACCATAAATTGCCATGAAATGTAATTTAGATGTTAGATATTGAATTTTTACTTACACTTTGTTAGTTTATTTGGACAGCACCCTAAATTTCAGGCAGTATTACAGAAATATTCTCCCAGTATATGCTAAATGTACGTTTTTATTGTACAAACGATGACAAGGAATGTGTCACACCCAAAGAGAATCACATACCAATAGCATAGTTTGGAGTCTGCTAGCTTGAAACATGTGTTGCAAACAAAATAATCCATCCAAAAGAAAAGAACTAGGAAAGAGCTGTGACAGGTTACAAACTGTATTTGCAAGTTACAACATAAAAGAAAAACAAATAAGTCAGAGGTATTTCATATTCATTGTAATGAATCCACATCATTCTTAATACTGCAAGCAAATAAAATCTCTGTTTTTGTTCTCATTCAACAGATTCCATACCAGCTGATCCCATCAATTACAAGGGAAAAGGCAACCACACAATCTCCTGAAATGAGAATGAGGAGGTCTGCAGACATGCAATCCAGAAGCTGTGAGGGGAAAGGGACCAAAGAATGGAGTATCTAGCAGAACAGATTGAGGTTGTCCTTGGGAGGAAACCCATTATAGCAGAGGCCTTTCTTAGTTCTATTTCTGGTGCATAGGGAGCTAAACCTGACAACCTCTCTGTCATTCGACTTAGATGGCCTAAGTAACTTTAAGGGGTCAGATCTTATGGACCAGATGGGGTCAGAGGCGTCGATTCGTTCGAAATAGACAAAGCATTGGGGGGGGGGGCAAACATTGTTTGTGAACAATGCTCTGCCCCCCCCCCCCCCCAATGAATCGACGCCTCTGGATGGGGTGACTGTTTCAGAACAGACTACAGCGAAAAGCAGACTTGTGCTGGCATTCTAAAAATATATGACAGGTTTTGAGGAGCAACAATTGACTTTTCGCTGAAATTGGTGCTGCTGTGGCAAAAAACTTTGTTTTGAAAATGCAGTAGACAAGTCAGGTGAGAGTGTGGAGATGTCAGTGATCTTGAAATTATGAGAAAAACATGCTTGATCTTAGCTTAAAGCTGGGCAAGAGATATGTTCTAACCAGAGAGGACTCTAGAGGAAAAGATGGAGACAGTGAAAGGAGAGAAAAAGGAAGATAGAGGGGGAGAGGGGGGGGGGGGGGGGGAGAGGAGGAGGTGAAGAAGCAAAGTAGAAGAAGTGTACAAGTAGTGAGGTATTGTTTTAAGCATGGATGTACTTCTAGTGATGACAACTGACTATGGAAAAGAGCCGATGATACTCTTTGCCATATAATGATAGACAGAATCTGATTAGATAGAGATCTGTTTTGATAATCTGTAGGTTACGGTGAAATCACATGAGTGAATTCATCATGGTTTGAATTCAAGTTACCTAAGGACAGTCTTCATGTCCCTTTAGTCATTATCAAATCTTTATGAAACTGTTTGCAAGCTTAATTATTATTTTTTTATCAATTTCAATGAGTAAAGGCAGGCTACTAAATAATCGATGCAAGAAATGTACATAAAGTTTTGGAGTATCTCATATAAAGCAAAGAATTTTATTTGGAGTTAGTGCAGACTGTCTTAAAGTATAAAAATACGAAACTGGCTAGATTCTTTGGAACAAACCAAAGTTTGTATGTTACATCTATGAAAATGCTTTCTACACAAGTTTTCTCATGATTTTCCCCTCATAATAATGTACTTGTCATAATCCAATATCTTTGTAAGATGCCATAAACTTCGATGTAGTTAACTTCATTCCATATATATAGGAAAGAATTTCTTTTTACAAATAAATTTGTAAACAAATCTATCCTTTTGTATGGCAAATGAAGTTATCGCTGTACAATATGTAGAAATACAGAATCCAAATTTAAGTGATTAGTAAAATCGGGGACAAGATTAAAGTGAGTGTGGGGGGGGGGGGGGTGGTCAACATGATTAAAGTTAAAATTTCTACAGTAGAAAACATATTACATGTACATGTATCACTGAGCATTTTTATACTCTTGTGATGCCTTGTGTCAGAGTTTTTTTAATAATTAAGATAAAACTAAAGGTCATTAAAAAATGGAGACATTAATTTGAAACTATACATTGGCTATTAATAAGTTCATGGTGAATATTGACTTGTATACGTATGAAGATACACTTTCAATCCAGGACATGTATTGATGTGTTTCATGTGTCACTATGTGATTCTGTGAAGCTTCCTTTTTAAGTCTGATTAACATTAGATGATCTCTCAAGGTACTCATTTTCTCCCTGGCAAGTGACAACAATCTGTTGGTTGTATTACAGATCTTGGGATACCTTGCTCATTGTTGTTATTGGGAAAATATGGGCTGCTTAATTTGTTTCATCAATTGTAAGGGATTGAAATTGTGTCAAAGGTTGATTGTCTGCTTTTCATTTTTTTCAACCAATCAAGGTTGATAGTGCTTGTATGATAATACTTCATCTGTATTGTCACAATTGTTTAATTGTGTTGTCCAATGTGTTCACTATGTAATATGCAGTTTTTCTTCTAATGGATTTCCACAGTTTGCAGGTTTATTGATGACATTGCTACTCAGGTACATTGGAAAGTTTAAAGGAAAACTACTACCTCAAAGTGTGTAAAAGCAGCAAAACCTATTTCATTCCTGAAAGCCAGTGCATAACAGAGCATACATTTATATGCAATATTCAGCTTGTTTGAGTGAAAGAAACATAATCCTATAGCTGCGCACCCTTGAAGTCAGTGATAGGACCATTTGAGTAGCTATAACAGTTACTCTATTTTGAGTTGTAGACTTATGCACACAAGCAGTCAACACTGCACAGATGTGTCTTTTTAGAGTAACATGTATAATCATAATTGTACAGGCTGAACCTCATATAACCACCATTTGAAATAAATATTTTTCAGTCTGAAATATCTTGAAATCAAAGAGAGTGAATTGGATGTTTTTTTATCATAAAATGCAGGTGTTCCATACTAAATTCTTAGGGAATAAGTAATACCCGCACACATGTAGCTGTATCCACAAATTCCAAACTGATAGAACTCTATTTTTTGGCACTTTTTTACCAACTCTGTGCACTATTTTCTAGCAATGCTAATTTCTGTCATTTATCTACATTCATGTGTATTTCAGGTTATTAATTTTCCTGTGATGAAAAGAACAATTTATTGAGCAATTAATAATAAGATTCACAGATTAAACAAACATGATATACAGTGCGAGTCAGAAAAAATGTCCCACTTTTTCAAATTGAGTATGGTTTTAAAAATGTGGGATTGATAGAATGTTTTTAGCATGTATGGATAGAGCATATATTCCTTTGTTGCTTGGTAAAATCTGTTTCAATTTAGCTGTTACAGTTGAGCGCACAACAGCCATTGTTTGTAAGGGGGTCAAAACCCATTTGCGCCAAGTCTTATGATAAAAGGGCCCTGCCTGAGTTGGAACAACTCAATTATCATTACAAAAGGCTTTCTTGCTCATTGTGCAGTGAATCCAAATCCGGCAAGGTGCTGTTGATGTTGGCGCAAATGGGTTTTCACCCATACACATTAATTTGCTCATATCCAGTAAATTCATTACTGATTCTCCACAAATGTGGTATCAAATAAAAGGGGAAGAGTTAATCTGTCTGACGATGGTACAAGAAATATGATATATGCTATCATATTTGTAATATAAGCATTTTAAAAAGTGGGACATTTTTTCTGACTCGCACTGTAGAGGACCTATCACGCTCCCTGTATTTAGTAAGCATTCTCTCCCATTTTTCCACTTTGTATTTCCTATCATCTCCTTGTGATGCTTGTAGTGAGTGTGCAGATATTTGTTTAGGGATAGATGCAACATAAAGAAGGGGTATAGTTGGAACACAATGGTAATATAAATAATTCCATGCCCCCATGTATGTTCTGACATAATGTGACACATGTTTTGCTGTGCTAAAAAGTTTTGTTTGCATTAGTCTGAATACAACATCACCATGCATACGTATACAAGGTGTCAGAACAGGGGGTACTCGTTTTCCGAAGGTTCATAATTCCGAAACACAAATTTCCATAGCAGGGGGTTCATAATTCCGAAAATGAAAAAGGTTTGTTATTCTGAAAATGAAAAAGGTGTCATAATTCCGAAGGTTCATAATTTTGAAAATGCAATAGAGCCCTACATAAATTTTTGGAATTACGAACCTTCGGAAATATGAACCCTTTTTAATTTTCGGAATTGTGAACCCTATTTCATTTTCGGAATTACGAACAGTCGGAGTAACGAACCTTAGGAAAATGAACCTTCGGAAAAACAACATTTAAGCACTTGAACACGAGTCCATCGCTTTTGTACACATACACGATTGTATGGGTAAATGAAATGCCTCTGTTGATTTTTATGATGTATACATTATTTCAAGAAGAAGTTCTACTCTTGTATGAAGATAATACTGAAATATAATCCATTGAATGTTCGAAGTCAAATTTGCTTATTTTGCAAGGTCTATGGAAATATGATATATAGTGAAGTGAAAAAGGGGTACTGTACCATCAAGTAAATATGATTTGAGATATACATTTTGAGGTTTTATACACAAAATAAATCATTGAATAGGAAAAACAAAGAAAATTATGTTTATGCTTTATTTATAGTGTTTAAATGTGTCTGGTTTGCATGATACTATGCCTGGATGTAAATCAGTTTGTGGCTCTGTGGCTTGGATTAAAGGGTGCAGTGGCATTAAAGGGAAAGTCCACCCTGATATCAAGTTGGTTTTAAAAGAAACGGAAAATAAAAGAAAAAGATAAATGGAAGTCACGGAATTGCCAATTTGTGTTTGATTACAACTTCAAAAATGCATAACTTTCATATTTCTCATTGGATTTTGTTGTAAAATAGGGGGAAATTGTTTCTCTAATTTTTCTGCTTTAATGAAAATAAACTAAATAGGCCTACCAGGGTGGACTTCCCCTTTAAGGGTACTGGCATCTCGGGGGGGGGGGGGGGGGGGCTACTGTACTTGGTGCATGAATACGAAAATACAAGCCTAGGCCGTTGGAGGGGTTGTGGCGTCTTCTTTTCACTTTCCCTTCCCCCTCTGTTAATTTCTTTCCTTCTCTCCTTTTTTTTTTGGGGGGGGGGTGCCATTTGATGAGGAACCATGTGCCCCCATGCTCCGTTTTCTATGCCACTGAAGTAGCGATCGTGTGTGTGCATGTGCGTTGTGTGTGTTTTCTCAGCAAACATTGCATTTTATATGAAAGAGTATTAATTTTGATCATCAATGAATAGGAAAACAAGCTTGAATAAAAGAGTTAACCTTCATCCATTAAACCATTCGCTCTATGGAAAGAATAATGATAAAGAATAAAAGTCAGTCCATCCTCATTTGTGGTTGTTGTGTTTATGTGCGTAAGGGTTTTGGAGGTGGAGAAGGGGAAGGGGCAGGTGTTTCAGCTAATATCGTAATATGTGGTTCAACATACATAGAAGCGGATGTTTTGATAAGTGAACTTAATTGTCCGTGAATTTTATATTTTCATGTTGAAGTTGAATCATCACGAAACAATTGAAACGTGTGTACACCTCTCTCTGTTTATAACATTTATTTTAGAAAACAATATATGAAAAACAAAGTTCATATGCGTTCTGTTTGAATGATGAGTTTCTTTTACAATGTAAATACTTTATATGATTTTATGAATTGGTATCGAAAAATAAATGAATCTTGAATCTTGAATCTTGAACCCAAAATGACCGTCAGAAGTTGGACGTGATCAATGGGAGAACAATCGATCATTTTATGGGAATGTTTTATTTATACTGTGGCTTGCATTTTCCTCCACCGCATATTTTTCCAAACTGATGGAACGTCAAGATGTCAAAAATACCGTAACCTCAATAAATGTGAAAGAAATAAGAAAATAAAAAGAAAGATATATATATACTGATAACACAGCTTGTGTGTGAGATTGTTTAGAAAAGAGACTAGAAATTGGTTTAAAGAGTGAATGTGCACGAAAGTAGAGAGGAAGGACATGGAAAAGAAGTACACAAAAGAATATTAAAATCAACAAATTTTGGAAAACTGTAGAATACCCACAACACAATTAATCCTTACCCTAAACCTAACCCTAACCCTAATCCTAACCCTATATGTGTAACCCTAATGAACTCTAACCCTAACCCTAATCCCGCAACCTCTATCCTAACCCTAACCCTAACCCTAATGAACCCTAACCCTGATCCAGTGGGGTATGTAGACCTTGGACTCAGGAGGGGCCAGACATGTCAGTTTACTGTAATAAATTATGTAGTTGGGTAAGGAAACCATTATTTTGAGGGCCGTGGTTTGCTTTATGGAAGGGGGCATTTGTTCGGTAAATGAAGTAGGCCTAAATGTACAAGATTGAGAATTTATTCTCTTAGACATGATTCGTTTCCATGTATTCACTACCCTACTAAATACTTTCTTCCCGCTTGGTCGAAAATCTGTCAGGAGGGGCAACTGCCCGATGTCCCTTGAATCCTACTGACCTGCCACTCCTCCTCCCCAAACGCTTGTGCCATAACTCTAACCCTAACTCTGAACCTAGCCACAAACCAACCTCTAGCACTAATCATAATCTTAACCTTAATCTGTAAGTCAGTAGGATTAAAAGTTTAAGTTAGAATATTATCAGGTTTAGAGCTAACTCAAGGGAATAGAATAAAGTTTATGGCTAAGTGTTTGCAGTTTGGTTTCGGGTCAGGTTTTAAGAGTAGATGAATACTTTGGGGAGGGGTCTGGCAAATAATCAGGTTTACAGTATCAAAGTTTATAGGGTTTGTGTTTTTTTGTGTAGGACGTAGACCTCAGTTACGGTGTAAGGGTTAGGTTTTGGGGAAATTTAAGGGTTCGGATTTAGTTTTAACTTGATGGTTTTGGTACAAAAGAGACATGAAAAATATTAGAAGTATGCACGAGAAGAATAAAAGAATAGAAACGCTGGAATTAATAAGGTTCTGAATTCTTTTTTTAAAAGGCGTACCGCTGCTCCAAGTGGAAAAAGCCCTCTATTGACTCCTTTGAAATAGGAAAATCCGCAAAGTCATTCATAGTCTGTATATTCAGGCCCCTTCAGAATTTCAACCTTTCCTTAACCTTCTTATTGTGGTATGGACGAATCGTCGCTAAGACAAAGAGAGAGAGAAAAAAAAAATAGATTCTACAGCTCCATCAGTAGAAATGTACAATACATCAAACTTTTAATTACCAAATCATCATACACACAAGGACGAATATTTGGGGGCGGGGGATGATGTTGATATACTGAAAATGACAGCTTTGTACGCGAGGCACACAGCAGAGAGAAAGAAAGAGAGAGAAAGAAAGAGGGGGGGGGGGGAGAGGAGTGCACAGGTAGATATGTTGTGTTTTAAAATGTAATGAAAGTACTTCATAAATCAAGAAGAGACATTAACAAACTTCAACAAAAATTCTCATCGCAAGTTCATGTTTTTCTACATTATATCGCCTTTTTCGTATTCTTCTTCCTATACTTTATAAGGGTGGCTAGGTCGAGATTAAAACAATATTAAAATTGAACACAAATAAGGGAACGCTACAGAGGCATGCCCCGACCCTCCCTTTGAATGCAGCAGAATTGAGCACATAAGGGTTTGGACCTACAGACTATTTTTCCTTGCTCTGATTGGATGAAAAGTTTCTGGACCGTCTCGACACCGGCCGGCAATACGTGTTGTGCAAATTACTCACACAAGTCCTCCTAGATCCTGTATGTTCATGCACTGCTGAGCTGCTTTTCAGCGGTACGGTCCCTGAGCACTCGAAATGTAAAATGCGTGCCAGTATTGGTACACGTACACAGTGGCGAATTTAGGGGGGGGCACATCCGGCCCGTGCCCCCCCCCCTTTTGGAAGAAAAGTATGCATTGTGGCCCCCCTTTTAGAACAAACTTTTTTTTTTCTTTGCTGGTCGCCACCCCCCCCCCCCCCCCCCCCACTGAGCGACTTTTCGAGAGTTGGCAAGAACCCCAAAATACGGGTCTCCTTTTTTTTTTTTTTGCTTGTCACAGATTTATGGAGGGAAAGTAGACCCCCATAACCCCCCCCCCCCTTCCCATTGAGCGAATTTTCGAGAGCTGGCGAGACCAAAAAAATACTGGTCTCCCTCAAAGCAAAATTTATAAACCTGCATTTGTACAAAATCCTGGATCCGCCCCTGCACGTACACATAGGTATATGTTTCCGATGTCTGGTCAATTTGCCTAATTTGTAGGAAATATGACTTAATTTTTCTTATTAGTCAAAAGTCTCTCACACTTCTCTCTTTTCTTGAGTTTAATTTAGGTATTATTTAATAGCTGCTGCTATTGCCTATGGTTTTTCCTTCATACTTTGATTCCTATTTTTGTAATTTTCCTACGAATCAATAATAATATTCCGTAATTTTCTTTTGAATTTTCAAAATCTTCTTTCTGATGATAACCTGATTCTCTGTAATTATTCCATAGTACCGTAATACACAGAAATTTTACTGCCTTTGTCATATCATATATCTCAATTAATCAGATGTATTCTGTTGTAGATTACTCAGAAATGTTAACGGCGGAGAGTACTACTATTGTGTATCTTTTTAATTTTTAATGTTTAATTTTTAATTTTAGTTACAAGTACATATATATGTTTACCTTACCTCATTATTTTGTTTTATGTGTGCACCAACCAATGTGGAGAGCCTCTCAACAGAATTTTAACATTCTTTTAGGTGATCCCCAGGCATTGGCTGGTGCTAAATCATGTAAATCTTTATACTGTGGTTCTGTTCTGCTATCTTTGTGATGTTCTCTATGTACACATCTTTGTTATCATCTTGCCTGGAAATGAAATAAATGAAAAAAAAATAAAATGAATAAATAAATAAAGTCAAAGAAGATAATGGAATCAATAACTTTTTGTTTTGATGATATGCCGGTACAAGATAAAGGACATAGTTTTTAACATAAAGTATTCGAATTTGAAGTAAAGTTTGAAATATATGAATTCGGCTTTGATAGCCATGCTTGATATTCTGTTTATGTGAGGACAACATATAAAGACAGACCGAATGAGCAAGCTTGTTTCTTTCATTAATCCCTCTTAATGTTGTGGTTTATAGGCCTACTTTGAAGCACTTGACAATTTTTGATGATGTTACTGCATGTTCAATGAAGTGGATAAACCTGAAGATGAGCTTGAGCATTATCAGCTGGCATACACTTGAAATATAAATGGGGTTACAGAATTGTTATCAGAAGAAGCAAAGGGGATGACATACAGTGTGTGTGCATGTATGTCAATAAAAAGGAAACCCATATTCAAGCCCTAATTTCCTCAAAGCAAAGGAAAATTGTAAGTGATAATCTCTTCTTTAATTTGATTGGTTGCCCTCGAAATATTATCATCGATGACTGAGAACTGGCCAATTTTACAAAGAGCATATGCAGGGGCGAACTGGCAACGAGGATTTTGGGGAGTGTTCCCAACGGGCCGCACGATATTTTGGCTTGAGAGCCGGTTGATTTGTGGTCTGAGGGCCGGTCAAAATAAGTTAAGTGGGCGTTCACATCAAAATTTTTAATCAAAATTTTAGTCCTAGGCTGCCCCTGCATGTACATGTAGGCCTATTTGTATGGTTTATTTCACCTATTATGATTGTGTTGATTCAATTTCTAATCACCATAAGACCTAAAACCCACAGTCGGTTATCATAAAATTCCAGTCTATTTTCATATATGATGGTTAGCAATATAAAGAGGATTTTCTTGTACGATGACTATTTTCACAATTTTGCTACAGGAACATGTGTTATACATCCTGGCAAATCTTGGTATGCTGTAGTGTGTCATGAACATTTCTATAAACATTTGAAGCAGTTAAGAAAGATTATGTTACTTTGAAGCACAATTTCTAATTTAAGACAAGTGATGCGCACTAATTTCACAAATAACATTGGAAAAATGCATAAAGAGAATGTGAATACATGTACAGTCCCGAATAATTATGATTCAAATGTTTCCTGAATTAATTAAATTGATCATGCTCATTACAATGAGTTATCAGTGACAGTTGAACTTCCCCAACTGCATTATGCCAAATGCATATTTAGATTGTCATGGCAGAATATTCATTCCTCTCAGTGATAGTGTTTCAATATGCCATATTCATAGTTTTATAGTTTCCATGGAATGAAAACGGTTGTAAATTTGTCTCTAGTTATATTTTTCTATCAAATTTGCTCTGAACAGATGCTATCTCAAAATCACTACAGACTGAGCGTTTACATTTTAGTCAACATTAAATGACAGTGCAGCAGTTTTATGTGGTTGCATGAGATGTCGATATCATGTCGAGTCTTGCAATAATTAAATTTATGTGTTCTTGTAACTATGCAGCAATTTCAAAGGAAGCAGAACCATCACTAAAAATGAATTTTCTATAGCCCATCTTTGATCAAGTGGAGAATAATGCTGGTGCCCCCCCCCCCCAACACCATTTCCCCTCAATAAAAAAGGCTGGATCCACACTACGCCACTGCCAGATCAGAGTGTGTGTGGAGACGGGGATGTTCACCACTGCTATTGTAAAGGTATGAAAAAGAGATTAAAAATCAAAATTGGAACGGGTGACAAGTACATGTTAAAGCAACATCATCAACTTTTTTGGTTGTGTCCAACAACAGGACACTGAATTACTCATGCACTGACGTAACATCATGATACTAAAAAGGGAAGTCCAACCATCACCGCAAGTTGTTCTGAAGACAAGTAGAACTTTAATTAGAAGTATTGAAGCTACAAATAGGTAAAAAATAGAATGAAATTGGATCACAATTTAAAAAAGAGAAAAGAAGGAATTTTGATATTTGAGATTACAAAAACAGTGGTAGTGTATTTCAGTTTGAACTATTAATGTCATTGTGACGTGATGTAGTCAACTACACATAAAATGACTGAGATACATGTATAATTTTTTCCAAATTCATGGATGAGCTGGGTTTTCCATGCAAGAAGACATATTTATATAACATGCTAGCAATACTATATATATAATACTACCCGCAGGGATAAATGTTATGTGCAAAATGAAAATTGATGACATCTCATCTGGATAAGTGAGTATTTGCCCATCTAAGATTGATCTGTAAGTAACAGTATCAACTTTCCAACATTCATTACTTGTTAACCAACATTTTTCTGTTTCCTACAATTCAACTTGTTACAAAGAGAGAGATGAGATGATAAAGGAGATACGTCATTGCTTTGGAACAAGTCTTTGTTGTGTCAACTAATATTGTCTTGCTAACCAATAAGAACAATTTTTAAAAATGCATATTAGAGGATTAATCAACACTTTCTCTCATACAAGTACCTCCAAGTTCTTCAAACTATTTATACCATAGAAACTACAAGATTTGGCATACATTTATACACATTTATAGATAAGCTTTTGACTTTTTAATGCATTTCATATCGCATTTGTGAGCAATTACTTTATTTGGTCACATACTTTTTAGTTGGTAAATGTATATTCTAATCTTTAAAACCTTATCAGATCATGTCAAGATGAAAATCTATATTCACCAAGCATCTTTACTGTTGCCATCAATTTTCCCTTAACAAATATTTAATTTCAAATGAATATACAATTATGTATACCCTAAAATTGGGGGGGGGGGGGGGGGAGTTGAAACTGGGTCAATACAAAGTTAATTATAATAAATATAATCATACACAACCACACTCCACAATGTTCTAACATTTTATCAATGCCCCTATCAAACTGTAAATGATTCCTTCTAGTCGTAACATATCATGTCTGGTACTTTCTGTAGATATTCAAAGGAATAGTCAATGTCATGCAAAATGGTACTTTAAAAATAAATATAATGCAATTTACTAAATTCAACGTTTTGATTCAGTGAATGACTCACACACATATAGATTCAGATCATTGATGACGTGCTATGAACCCTCCCCCCCCCCCCACTAAAAAATGTAAAAACTTAAATGGATACAGAATATCCAAATAAGTACGAATTACCTTCTTTGTTCAATAGTTCTTAACACAACAAACTAGTAATTATAATGCATGCACTGTATCACTGCCAATAAAACCAGGATGAAAAAGAAATTCACAAGAAATATACATTTCAACACTTGACTGTATTTTATGAATACAAAAAACCCCAAAAAAGTATGGATACAGCTTTAAATACATTGTAACATTTGTACATAAAGCATGTAATAATTGGACATTAGAAGTTTACATGTATGACAAAAATAACAAGAAAACAACAATAATTATAACCATAATATAAAAATAACATGAATTATAAAGACAACAGTGAGTTATTATCAGAGAATCCTGCATGCTATATGGAGGATTGCTGGAAGAATTACTCCTAGGAAAGTTACGAGCTACCACTTGAAAAGATGATAACTTGAGCTAGATATTAGTTGATGTTTTCTCATCAATTAAAGTAGTAAAATGCTAAGCACATCAATATGATTGCGGACAAGTGAACATACTTGAACACACTTTGCACATGTGAATTAAAACCAAGGTGTAAATGTTACATCTCGATGCATAGCATTAGACAACTGGATAGTGATAATAATTTCAATTTGATTTCATGTTTCATAAATTTTGACTGAAAGGGTGTCCTCCCTACATTTCTTACAATGATGTCGAGACTGTACCCTATCAAACACTTTGTAAGACCCGACATACGGCTCCATGTACGTGGCTTATATTTCATTTGGAGCTTAGTTTGTAAGGAAACTTAACATTAAATCTGAATTTCCAATTAATGTGGATTTGACAAGAATTTCCACATATACATCTACATGTATGACAGAATAATAGTACCCCCCCCCCCCCCCCACCAAAAAGTCAATTGCACAAAGTCAATAGAGTGTGTGCATAAAGTGCTGAGTGATCTATGAAGCTAAAATGCAGGAAACAATAGATTAAAGGAAAAAATACAATCTCAAATTTGTGCAGACTTGGTATGTATACCAGTAAGTATACTGCGCAGTAAAAAAAAATCCATGGAATGAAGAACTAATAAGAACAATAGTGAGGATGCTAACAGACACTTAGAAGAAATGTAGTCCTTTTGGGGGAAAACAAATTCATCTGTCATAATCACTGAGGTCATCAATGTAAATCCACCATCACTAAAATGTGTATGAAAATCCTATGGTTGTAAATTCCTTAATCTGTTTATCAAAAATGGAAACCTGACATTATTTTCCTAGCTAACAGTGATGCCATTAGTACAGTACTTTAGCTAAAACAATGACTTTTTGACACTACACTGCTTTAATTAACTGTGACAATTCATACTTAGGAAATTAATAAAAATTTTGATAGTATATTGTAAAGCAATATAAAGAGAGTTGTCAAATTACCACTTTGCAAATTTATAACTCTCATATAGTTATCTCATGTTTTTCCAATTTTCAACAAAATGATTACTCTGCTTCCACTGATAGGAGCTTGTGGGGATGTAATCACCCTGTAATAAAGCACATAAACAACAATGGGACTGAAGTGGAATGATTTTTCATTTGATGATCTACTGAAAAGTAATTTTGACATTTTTCACTGAATGTTCAACACCAGGCCTACAAATAAATAATATAAATGTGTACAAAACCAATGTTACAACAAAAATATAAAATACTAAAGATCAAATGATAAGACATCAAACTGATTGTCCAAACCCACATAGATATAACATCCTGTGCAAATTTGAGTTGTGCTCTACAGCATGTACATGATATACAGCATGTACTTTACAGCATATTTTTGTTAACTCTTAAATATTTTCCTGGTAGAAACAACCTAATCAATGCATGATGAGCAATTCAAATTTCTTTGCACCAGTTCCTATCAAAACAGAATTCCATTAGAAAAACACAAGATTATGATACAATATTGGTGCATGAGTACAGAAACACTGGCACTCATTTTGTGAAAAACTTGTAGATTGTAGACCATTTTAAATTCTGAACATATGACGTAATTTTCATCACACTTTGCCTTCACAATGCTTGAGATAATAATTCTTTTAAATGTTACTCAAACTCCCAGTCCCAATTTCTTTGAATAAGTCATTACTTATTATGCAATGGTTATACATTCATATGGCTTAAAGGCCAAGTCCACACTAATATCAAGTTGATTTGAATAGATAGAGTAAAATTAAACAAGCATAACATTGAAAATTTCACTGAAATCGGATATAAAATAAGAAAGTTACAGCATTTTGAAGTTTTGCATTATTTCATGAAACGGTGATATGCATAACATGGGCGGTATGCAAATGAGTGAACCGATGATGTCACACACTCACTTTTCCTTATGTATTTTATTATATGAAATTTCAAATATTTCAATTTTTATGGATGTGATAATAAAGAATCTCTCCCTTGTATCAAAATAAGTTACAATAATGATGATTTTACATGTTCCATAAGGAGTCAAACCATGTTTTACTTTATTGAAGCAAAAAATTGAAATATATGATATTTCATATAATAAAATACATAAGGAAAAGTGAGTGTGTGACATCATCAGTTCACTCATTTGCATACCGCCCATGTTATGCATATCACTGTTTCAAGAAATAATGCAAAACTTCAAAATGCCGTAACTTTCTTATTTTACATCCGATTTCAATAAAATTTTCACTGTAATGCTTGTTTAATTTTACTCTATTTATTCAAATCAACTTGATATTAGTGTGGACTTGGCCTTTAACTCTTATAACAGACATTGATGGATATATGTAAAATGTGAACACCTGGATGGGAAAAAAAATCATAAAATTACATCTCAATTAAAGCTGTAAATGCAGAAGGTCCTCTACTGGTCATTAAAGTCTTCATTTCAAAATGTTTGATACGTTTTCTATTCAAATATGTTGGATACAGGGCTATGACAAGGAATATGGGGCAGATTATTCATTCTGAATCAGGTAATACACTTTTTGCCTTATTTTATTATATTCACTTTGACATTTCAATTAAAATCAGAAGTTATCACATCTTCAATACAAACTTGAATGCGACAAAATAGCGCCACATCCAACAGCTTTATAGAACTGCAGCATACAAATTACTTGATGAAACTGATGCCACTTGGGTACCTCATGTCTGTCCAGACCTGCAAAGAGAAATAAGAAATGGCAGAATGGATGGTAAAAATAGAAATAAATTCAAATCAAAACATTCGAAGATGACATTTAGTATTTTGGAAAATACCTGAAGCTAAAAGCTCATCATTGTCTTTGCTAAGACGGGTCACCCACCACTTTTTATAGAAGTTACTTAAATCTGCCCTTCCAATAAATGAAAATTATACTGGCATCATAACCTACAATAGTGATTTCAGAGATTGCCTTCTTGGGCTTTATAAAGAGACTTGTGACACCAGAATTTTGTCTAATGCACATTTGCTCAGTACATCAAGGCACATTAGGGTTTATGCAACAAACCCTACTAAAGAATTCTGCACTATGCAAAGCTGCTTACTAGCCATATGTACATGAGCAATTGAATCAGTTTACAAAATACATGTAGCATGAGTTGAAAAGTAAGCATTGTTTGTATTTTGGTAAAATCTCAAAACAGACAAAACCCTTAGGCAATGGGAGTTAGCAGACTCATGATCAGAGTTTAGCAGGTTATCATTCACATTATGATAAACTAACAATGAGTGTACATTAAAAGTATATAGGTATGAAATTGTTTTTAAAAATATTTGGAGTTGGCATATAACTGTACATAAAAAAATTGTTAATAATGAAAATATGCCAATATACATGCATATTTGCAAAGATGGCTTATCAATGCATTGCAGCAAACCTTTATGTTTTAATATTGTGGAAAATTGTAATTATTTCAGAATTCGAGAATTCGCTACCCATGGTGACGAAATGTGATAGTTAATACTTGTAGACATTATCACATTTTTTTCCTCAAACAAGCACAGAACACAAATGGAATGGAATAAAATTCCTTAAAAGTTACAAGCTCATTTTGACTGAGGATCAATAAATGAGCAAGGTCTGAATTAAGTTTTCACATGTCACTCAGTACATTTACATGTATCATTGTAGACCTGTCAGACAAAAGAAAACAAGTTCCATCTGAGGGTAAATTTCATTTGGCTTCCTACAGTATAAATCACAAAATATTTGAGAGTTATTAGGACTCTCTTAATATCAAGGCCAGACATGGACGCCCTCTTTCTTCCGTGATGTGTATTATATCTTACGTTCATAATGATGAAAGAGAGCAAAATTTCCATTTTCAATTATGATCATCTGGGCATAGGTCCAGGGGCTGGCTCCAGTATAGGAAATCATAACAAAACTTTCACTTCAAGATTTAATGAAAACAAACATAGAGCTTGTATATGAAAAGGAGACACCAATTAAAACAAACAACAAACAAAGGAAATACATATGAGTCATGTCAACAAAAATAAAACAAAACATAACTACATGTACCTGATACTGTTGCATGGGATCAGTCCTGTTTGCTGAGAAATAAGCTTGGAAGTCTTTAACTAGTTGACAGCAAACCTCTTTCCCCAGTTTTATATTACATCACTCCAAAGTAGACTGTAATTAATACAAAGGAGCAAGAAAAACATAATTACAATGAAGTACATGAATGAACATATCAAGAAACAAAATAAAATGACTTTACTTCCCCCAAGTGTACACTTCATTGAAATAATCATAGACAAACTTTTAAAGGGAAAGTCCACCCTGGTATTTCGTTGATTTGAATAAAAGCAGGAAAGGAGAGAAACAGAATAGTGAAAGTTTGAGACAAATCTGATAAGAAATAAGAAAGTTATGAATTTTTGAAGTTGTAATCAATCAAACACAAATTGGCAACTCCGTGACGTATCTTGCGAGCTCCTCTCCAATTTGCTCAGTACAGAAAATGTCATAAATTTTCATTTTCTTAGTTTCTGATTAAGGAATAGATTTGTTTCATACAGGTTCTGTGTAAAAACATATGAGCAATGATTATATCTAAGGTGCATGTATGATTGAATATTTTCTTTAGAGAAAACGGAAATTAATGACTTATGGGTACAGGGCAAATGGGAGAGGAGCTCGCAAGGTACGTCACAGAGTTGCCAATTTGTGTTTGATTGATTACAACTTCAAAAATTCATAACTTTCTTATTTCTTATCGTATTTTGCTCAACCTTCACTGATCCGTTTCTTTAATGTTTCTGCTTCCTTTAAAACCAACTTGTAATCAGGGTGGACTTTCCCTTTTAGCAATGATAATCTTGGAGCGGGTTGATTTATTACGAGATTTATGTAAGAGACCCTTGGTATAGGCCTACTACATGTAATAAAATGTGTAAGTGACCAACAAAGAAATAGCTCAGCTACCTGAAGAGAACCTGCATTAACCTTACCCAATGCACATTGTTTCAATCTTCTTGGGCCACTTTCATCAAACGGCAAGTCAATTCTTTTGAATTGCATTTTTTCTTTAATTTACTATGTATTTTTACACAAACT
Source organism: Heliocidaris tuberculata (assembly GCA_025618425.1). Lineage (NCBI taxonomy): Eukaryota > Metazoa > Echinodermata > Echinoidea > Camarodonta > Echinometridae > Heliocidaris > Heliocidaris tuberculata. The sequence continues at coordinate 19,359,857 of CM046848.1, forward strand.
ATCAATATCTCTCATACCACATTATCATACTGAATACACTGAGAGTTATTTTGTTTCTGCCTTGTAAGTCATACGATTACATACACAACTCGTGTACTCGTAAGTCGTAACTCAGTTTGATACTCATTTTACACAAAATAAGTGGAATTCAATACCACAGGCCTCATACTGTACCAACACTTTGTCATTTTCTTTTTTATTCTTTTTGTCTTTTTATATCAGTAATTGTTTCTGTGACTTTTCAAGTATTTTGATTGTTTTATTATGTATCAACTCTTCTGTGTACATGTATGTGCATGTAAACAAAGCAAATTTCCATTGTTTATTAATATATTATGGACAATAAAACATTGAAATGAATTGAATTGAACTTTTTCCATTTCTAAATCTTTTTTCGATGCATTGTGTTTAATTATATTTATCATGCAATACTGTGTTTGCATGAATATTCAAATAAAAATATTCAAATAAAAAAATTCAACAAAAAAATTCAACAATTTACAAAGATATGCAAAAGATAACAACAGTTTCACACACACAAATTGTGTTTTAGTGCAATTACGATGATGATGTGCTATTTGATTTTGGATTGACATGCAGGAATAGACCGCTTCTGTAATGTATACAAATTTATACCGGTGTGTTGGCTCAGTCAGTAGAGCGTCCGCCTCACAACCGGGAGGTCGTGGGTTCGAACCTCGGCCGCGTCATACCAAAAGACGTTAAAAGATGGGAGTTGCTGCTACCTTGTTTGGCGTTCAACAATAAGGGATAGAGCAACGTCGATCTGGCGCTGCTCAGTGGCTGCCGGGCTCACGATCGATTGGGCAAAAAGAATTTCCATTTCGGTTTAACTTAATAAAATTTGGAGTGGACTTTAAAAGATTATTATTATTATTAAATTTATGCACATAAATTCTCTGAGCACCTAGTGACGAGCTATTCCATTAACCTGCTTTTTATAAATGAGCCTCAATGCTTGGAATACAGTTTGCATACATTATTTGTTGCTATGTCCGGCAAGCCTCCGGCAAGCTTTCAGGTTGTCAAGAACTACCTTTGTTTGAAAGGTATGTATAAAATTTGCATACATTACCAAAGCGGTCTATTGCAGGACCTCACAATGGATGGTCTGATTTTCAGCAAACTAGGTCTCAAAGTAACTCGAAGGTCTGTCAGAATCTGCAACTGTCACCGACTTGGCACAGACGAGAAGAATGACTTCTTGAAATGAAAATGAGTTTTTGTCTTTCTTCTTCTCATAGAGCAGATTGCTATACATTTAATGAGATTTGGGGAGCACTAATCGCTGGTTACAATAGTACAAAAAACAGCCTGAAATTTGCTTTCATTAAGGTGATATTGGAGGAAACATAATGACTTTTGGATCATCCTTTTATCCCTGTGCTACAATTCCAAAATTTTGTGGTTTGGCTCAATAACTTTCGATTTAGAGCCTTACAAAAATACCCTACATGAGTGAAAACAGCAAAAGTTTCTACACACACTGTGTCCATTTTGGTTGCTTCATCATGTTGGTTTGATGCCCGGAACTTTAAGAGAAAAAAAAATAATTTTTAAAATCCTTATAGAGAGATTCAGAATGACCATTTCATTACAATTATCAGCAACTTTTTAACTTTTAGCATGATCAATTTACATGTTTATTGTTTTCAGATACACAACAATGTCTAAGAAAAAAGTAGGGATAAAATGACAGTCATAGTGTAATAAATTGAGGGAGAATAATGTAGGTATTAGTTTAATGCTTACCAGGTAATAAATTCCTGGCCTGAAAGGGTTACTGTTGAACACAAGTTTTTTTCCCCCGGAATTTTACAGACTATCATTTCTGTCATAATTACATCTGCTCTGACTTGTGAGTAGACTAGTGAAATGATAAGCACCGTTAAAACTAATCCAGTGGTGTATCTAGGGATTATGGCACCCGGGGCAAACAACGAAGTTGCACCCCCCCCCCCCCCCCCCTCCAACTTCCCCACTGATCTAAGTTCTTGTAAAAGCGAGGGAGCAAAGCGAACGAGCGATATATTTTTTTTTTTCTTGCATTTTTGACCCCTCAAAATGAAATTTCTGATGCATTTTACCCAGCAAAATTCAAAATTGAGCACTGCATTCGAGGGGCAGAATTTCGAATTTTGAACAATGATAAACGGTTTTCTATTCCCTTTCGTCTCAAATGGGGAGCAAAATTAACAAAACCCCTTCAGAAATAGACAAGGAATTCAGCAAGATATTAATGGATAGTTGAGATTTCAACTTTTGCAAAATTCATGCTATACACTTTATCCTGTATTGGGGCCGCAATATTAACAAGAGGCTGATTAAACTTACATAATAGAGAGCAAAGCAACAAGAATTACATTTTATTTTTAAATTTCTGAACCATTTAAAAACCCTATTTTAAAATGATATCCTTCACTGGGGCGTGAAATTACGAGATCCTGGAGCATCATATGCGAGGGAGGAAAGCAACCGAGTTTTAGAAAATTTTGCATTTTAATACCTAAAAAAATGTGTTTCTAATGCATTTACCCTGCAGATTAGGGGCGCATAATTCTTAATGATCATGATTTTTCTTCATTTCCTTCTCTTTTTCTTTCTAACTTTTAGCAGTTTTTGCACCCCTTCAAGTGCCGCCCGGGGCAAACTTGTCAGAGTTGGGTTCCAAGTTCACATTTTTATGTTATCCTTTATTTTCTTCATACTCCTTAAACATTAAGCCATAGCTTGCCAGATATTTTATCACCCTGCAATGCAAAAAGCAACCATTTTCCCAGAATTTTGCTGATTATTATGGTGAGTTTACCTCTTCAAGTTGATCACCGCAGATATTGACACAGCTCCACATAAGGATGGTTCCCTGTGCAGGATGAAAAAAAAAAGTTGTTTATCAACCCTCAACTGCGTAGATGTAGTCAGTAGAGCCAGGGCATCATTTCATCAAACCGTCGTAAGTACAGGTTTGCCGACATCCCATTGAAACGTATATTGTTAATCTTAATACAGTTCAATTTAATGGGATGTCAGCGAACTTGTACCTATGACGGTTTGATGAATGCTGCCCAGACCTACATGCAGTCTCAATGAAACAGTCGTCAATGTACACGTAACAGGGTTGGCAATTTCCCGGGAAATACTGGGAAATACCGGGAAATACCGGGAAATACTGGGAAATACCTGCGCAATACCTGGGCAATACCTGAAAGTGTACCAGCAGATGTACTAACAATCATTCAAAGCTTTCATGTGACTAAAATTCCATCTTTTGATTGGACTTCAAATGTTCGAAGTTGATGGTTTTCAATTACTCATTGGTTTCTTAGAACATACATGTACATGTACATGTACATTGCTTGTTGTATGTAAAACAGTGCTGTTTTATTCACATTTTAAAGACACAAAATTCAAGACACATCGCACCACTTTCTTCTGTTGACTACCCGTAGGTTGACAATATGCTGGTAGTGCATATGAGGGTGAAGTACCGGGTGCACATTATTTTGAATTGTCGTGTTGTTTTTAAATGTTCTAAATCAACAGATAAAATATGAATTACGGTAATGTACAACAGTGTGAGTCATAGAGTCAAGCTACTTTTCATACAGGCACCATCCAAAGTATGCCTCATGAATTTTTAAAAGTTGAAAAATTGAATGCCCATCATTGACAAGCAAGCAAGCACGCACTGTATATGGGGTTAGGGACCCTCATAGTACCACATCCCACTGGTCCTATACCTATTCGTTTAATGAAAATGGATCCTAACCCCAATTGGACACAGGATAAATTGAGGCTGCAAACAGTGGGTCATGTGACCCACTGTTCTAATAGGACATAATAGTATATATATAGGACTGATGCCTAAGAACTACAGAAGTGCCCTCTTGGAGTAGTGTTGCATAGAATGGAATTGGTGTGAGTTTATCTTCACATTCATATGTTCTACCTACAGTGGCCCACTTAAATCTCTTGATTGGTCAGGTAATAGGTGATCTTTTAAACTGAATTAGACATAATTGATTCAATTTGATTTCTGTTTGATGGAATGTGAGTGCTTACAAGATGTAGACAATAATGATAATTGATAAATCACATACTGAAAGGTAATAAGGTTAAGTTCAAATATACCTCTTTAATAATGCCAGGCTTTTAACACTTGACATGTTAATTATTTGAATGCCATTGCATTTCAACATTCTTCATGAAGGGAATGTGTTAGAAGTTTAATTGATTTGATTAAAAAAACCCAACTGTATATCTCACTATAACAGGGCTGTCAACCCTCCCGCTTTTGGCGGGAGTCTCACGCCACCACGCTCATTCTCCCACCGTCCCACCAGCATCGTGGCAGGAGACTCCTGCCACGATGCCCTTCCTCCCACCAAACGTGTAAAATTGGAGTAAAAAGACACCTGAAAACACTGATGACCATTTTTTTTTTGCTTGTCCAAGAATTTTGGACTAAAAAGAAAGCAAAAAACACAGAGGCCAGTGCCAGTGCCCCCCCCCCCCACTTTTTCAAGTACCCCAATTGTGCCCCTTTTTACCCATGAAAAGTGCCCCCTTTATCTTCGCATAGTGCCCCTTTTTCTTTACAATAAGTGCCGTTTTTACCTTCTGATAAGTGCCCCTTTAACCTCAGACATTACTGCCCCTTATGAAATCTAATAATTGCCCCTTTTTTCTAATTAAAGCCCATTTCCCGTTCTAATAGTGCAATTTTTCCTTCTGATAAGTGCCTTTTTCACTTCTGATAAGTGCCCCTTTTCCTTCGTATAACTGCGCCCCTTCTTCTTTCTGATAAATGCCCTTTTTACCTTTTGATAAGTGCCCCCTTTAACTTCAGACATTATTGCCCCTTTTGAAATCTGTGCCTTTGTTTTTCGTCTGATTAGTGCCCATTTTCCGTTCTAATAGTAAAATTTTCCCTTTTTATAAGTGCCCCTTTTCACCTCTGATAAGTGACCATTTTTCTTCGTATGACTGCCCCTTCTTCTTTCTACTAAGTGCCCTATTCACCTACTGATAAGTGGCCCTTTTAAGCTAAGATAAGTGTCCCCTTTGAAATCCGACAAGTGTCCATTTTCCTCTGATTGGTGCCCATTTTCCGTTCTAATAGTGCAATTTTTTCTGATAAGTGCCCTTTCCACCTCTAATAAATGCCCCTTTTTAAGTGCCCCTTTTACTTTTGATCAGTGCCCCTTTTCTTTCTAATAGTATTATTTTCCCTTTTGATAAGTGCCCTACCTATATACCTATATATATTCAATATATTGTACCTATATGCTCCGATGTCGCTTACAAACTGTGCCCTAAAGTCCACAAAAGAGCCATATACCTAGCTCCAAATCAGAGAGGCTTCATAATAATAGATTCCCCTACTGATCTCAGCACAATGAGAGGCAGTGGAGCAGGGGGCAGGAGGGGCACAATTCCCTAAAGTATACAAGAATGAGCAGTGCCCCTAAATCATAACAGGAAGGACATTTTTTCTAAAAATTTTCCAAAGCTCGCTCGCATTTACCATTGCCTTCTTATCATATTAGGAAAATCGCTGCTATTCAAAATATCTTCAATATTTTGCTCGCTCACTTCGCTCGCTCGCAAATGAATAACCATTACTCAACTGCAAAGTAGTTTTTTTATCTACACTGTATAACCATGTTAAGACATAAACAATAATGTGTCGAAAATGATCCTCGATAGTGTATTAATCAGAATGTAGCGGTATACTACATGTAATGTTTCAAAGAGGCTTTTTCCGCCTTGTTTTCACCCTTTATAGGTGCCCCTTTTTTCCCCAAAAGTGCCCCTTTTTGTTGGTGCCCCCCCCCCCCCCACTTTGAAAGACGCTCCGCCGCCCCTGATAAATGGTATGGCTATATGTATGTAATCATGGTTGAGGAAACCACTCGTTTGTTGGCACACAAAAATAAAGACAAGTCAGAGTCTATGGACAGGGAAAGAGAAAGCTAATGCGTGTAACGCAATGTCAATGAAGCGCTTCTGTGCAGAGTGAACAGTGGTTTCCTCAACCACGATGTGTAACTTTACTCTAGTTAGTTTAGGATCCCAGGCCTACTCTAACATAGCTTTCATGGCTGAATAGGCAGCCTTCAATAGCTATTGTGTGTAGAAGTAGATCTACTACCTGACTACATACTAAAAAATCACTAGCGGGGATTGGTCCAGGATAGGCAGGAAAGATCATTATTAATATTAAATAATAAACAGATAAATACAGGACAGTCTCAGGAGAAGAAAATAATTATTTAAAATTTCACTTTGAACTTTGAAACCCCAAATGTGTAGAAAAGTGGGCATGAGGATTGAAGAGTCCCTGAAGCAGGTAATCAAGAAAATAGAAGGGCTTAAACTGAATCTTGCTTAGACTCTTAAACTTAAAGCTAGAGTAATTTTGGTGTCTGGTTTACGCTAGTGCAGAAGTGAATTTATCACACAGTCCCACATATCCACACACAGGTTTGGTCCGTTTGGTCCCATGTAAAATAAAACCCAGGATTACCCCGTACGGTACATGTCTGATTGTCAAATCTAGGTGCAAATTTAAAACATTGATTACACAAATAAACTCACCTCATAACAAGAGCTTATCTTAATGATGTCCACTGTTCTTCGCACCATGCACCAGGCCCAAAGTCTAAAGATTCATCGCCAGGCGGCCGGCCGTGCTAGTTGCCACCGTACCGCCGCCCGCTAGCCCTATACAGACACTGCATGCACAGTTAGTAGCTGGCCATCGCATCCACCGGCGGCCGGCCGGCGGGGCGCGGGCGGACCGAGCGTGGGCTGGATGGAGCATGCGATTTAGCGCTGTAAGCCTTTATTTCGCAGGCCTCATTGGCATTCACATGGGCCCATGGCTGCGTGGGAGCAGCCTTATGCACATATGCTGAATACAGTTGCTGGCCTCCCAGGTTTATCCAGGTTTATCCTGGGAGTTTTTGGCAACTAATGAGCCAAAATGTGGAATTTATCAGCAGCAGCATGCAGCACGACGTCGTCACGATCAAACGTCTAGTCTCGATCTGCGGTATTGATTGCCCCTTTTTTTAGTCATCGATATTCGTCACAAAAATTAAACGTAGGGCTATACCCCACCCTCACTTGAATCTCATTTGGGTAAAAATGTTAGGGTCTATTTAAACTTTAAATAACGTTTTTACCAAAATATTAGTTCTAAAATGAATACATTTTTAAAAGGTAATTTAAAATTTGAATTGATTAAAAATTAAAAAAAAAAAACAATCTATTTATAATAAAGATTTGGAAAAATAAAAGTGACAAGATAGCCTACATGTAATGCATATACATGTACATTTCTCTTTATAGAGAAAGGGAATATTTCATTGGTCTGTGGTCAAAATGCATGATCATTAGAAAGCGGCTCTCGGGCATCGTGAAATGAATTTGAATGGGGGGGGGGCGGCTAATGGCCCTGACCATTGAAATCAGCGGACGATAGGCCTACCGGTAGGCCCCCCTCCAACCCTAGCACGTGCACAACTTGCCAAAATTCTGTTAGTGTACAAAAATCGACAGAGCGTAATGTCGTACAACCAAATAAACACAACACACTTATTAAGAAGTCCGAAAAGTAAGACTAATATAAAAGAATTTTTTTTTTTCTATTGAAACTTTTTAAAAACTTGATAAGGTGGCAGAAGGAAGAGTGTGTGCAGGGTCATCACTATAGTACTTTCAACTTGTGTGTGATGGATTGACTTGGCGACTGCAGCAGGAAATTGCCGGCTATACTAGGCGCCGGGGGGAGGGGGGGGGGACTTGAAAAAAGGGTCTCTTTTATAAGACTATTACTGAAAATAATTAATGTCAGTTATATATTGCTGTCAACAATCTCATAAAAGTAAAATCATATCAATAAATATGATCAGGAATTGAATAAATATAAGTGGATATATCCTATAATTAAGTAATATAGTTAGGTATCATGTCTACAGTATGTGTATTTGTTTTGGATTTTGTAAATTGATTTTGGTAAATTGGCTATTTTGATGAGTCATTCTTGCCGCACTACGTAATGAGTCTAACATGCGATCAATGATTCATTGTCCATAAAATGTAACTTTGATAATTGTATTTTTCAAAATATCTTGAAGGATAATCTTCTATCAATTTATTTGAGGTAGATCTATTTCAATAAAATGTTCAATAACAATATATATATTTATAAAAAATTTATGAACAATTCACATTGATAGCAGAAGGTTGTTCTACTTTAATTCAAACCATATTCCGCAAAAAACAACTTACTACATGTCAAATTGGCAATTACTTCGCTCATTTTAGTGCATATAAATTAATGCCCAATGGCATTGGGATGCTGGGCAACACATGTTGGCTGTGTTATAATAGCATTCATTGTTCATTGGACCTTTTTTCCCAAGGTATCCAATGTCCTATTGGGAACGCTAAACGAATCGCCTGCCTTTTC